>CM060700.1:14457170-15657170 GCA_030686995.1 Artemisia argyi
TCTCATTTCCTCAATCTCAGATAACCTAAATTTATCGTGATTTTTATAAAACTAGAACGGTACCCGTGCAATGCGGCGACGGTACCCTTTGACTAAATTTCGTGAGAAGCAAATGTTTTTCATTATGTAATAGAATATTACTCTCAGATGTTGTTATTAATTCTGTTATTTCTGTTAAGTTTGCTGTAATTCTGTTATAGTTAGAATGAGTGTTTGTCCTAATTGGGACTATTCTATAATTAGTAAGTCTGAGTCTGATTTTTTAAGCCTCGCTAATTATAGAATAGTCCCAAATACATTATAATGTAATATAAATATTCACCGATTATCTTGTCAACATTTCATAAGTATTACTTTTTTCATAATTCCCATTACAAGGATAGTCAATTTTTATAGAATAGGAATCTCAACATATATCATTTCAATATTTCAACCGTTATGTTATTAAGACCCCCTATGATGTGACAATAAAAGGTTTTGGTAAAAATGTACAAATCGCAATGCACACTGTACAAACCCGCAATATACAAGGCCCTACGACACCCTTCTATAGAAGGGTCCGTATAAACTGCCCCTTCAACCTATAGCGACATATTTAACCTAAAAGAAAATGACATATGATATAATTTAGCTTTAAGTCAAATATATAATCATTTGCACCTATTGATATCCTTGAATTTCTTTCAACGGGTGCTAATTATCCACTCTTGGAGTTGATTAAGTGGTTGAATTACTCGTAGTTTGTCATTTAGTTGTAGTGGACGATATCTTCTCCTTGAAGATCCCCATCTCTTGGTGTACATATTTTTCCCTCTCGTTGGTTGGAAACTAGGAATACATGAGAAAAAAAATTGCAACTTGTTTAATTACAAAAAAAATTGCAACTTGTTTATATATGGTTTAACATTTTTAAGAGTTACAACTCCTTTATATCTTGAGATTCTTAAGAAAAAAGTATATTGTTTTAGTTTAATTATTGCCAAGGTTACTTAATTGTTGAGTTGATTAGTACCATAAGCTTTAGTGCTCCATTAAGTTTTATCTTGTAAGTAAAATGGAAGCTTTGTAGAATCATTTCCAGTGCTCCATTAAGTTTTATCTTTGCAAGTAAAAAAGGAAACTTGTAGAATTATTTTTCAGTGCTCCATTAAGTTTTATCTTGCAAGTAAAAGGGAAGCTTGTAGAATTATTTTAGTGCACTTATCACAAAGATAGAAAGGTTTTGACTTCTGATAAGAGCGATGAGATGCCATTCATTTGTAAATAATTTTTCGAACATGCATGACTTTGAAATCACTCAACATATTAATATTGCTGGTTTAATAAGCGAAAGAAAAATCTAATCTATGTATTACTCCATCCGTCCTTAAATAAATGTTCAGTTTAACTTTTCAGAGTCAAACTGGTTCAACTTTAACATTTTTTTTTTTTTTTGTTATATAATATATGATAAAAAAAATTATACTATTGAAAAATACACTTAAAACCCAATATATTCATATATTTTGCATCAAATATTATATAACACCCACAAAATAATTAAAGTCAAAGTTGAATCAATTTAACTGTGAAAAGTATCAACTAGCATGTGGTCTAGTGGGTAACTCTTAAAGAGTTAAGTGAGCCACTCTGAGAGTAGTACCGGTTGGGTGACCTACCGGGAAGTCCTCAAGTGGGGCAGGACCACATGCTCTGTTGATACCATCCTCCCACCGCAAATGCTCAGATTGACTGGTCAGTGAGGGGTCTTTTGAGAAAATAGCCAGGGTTCATAGCCCACCTCCTGATAAGTACAGTCACTGGGACAGGTGCTCATTGCCTGGGGCCGGGTCCTTGGGGGAGGGTCCGGTTGGCATCCTTAGGATGCATGGGACCAGGGTGATCCCACCGATCTTCACCTTTTGAGAATTTAACTGTGAAAAGTAAAACTGAACATTTATTTAAAGACGGAGATAGTACTATATTATACTAGTACTAAAAACTCTAGTGCGTTGTACTATCAAGTACTATATGATAATTTGTTATTTTTTCCAGGACCATCGACCTAGGCATTTAAGCAGGTCAATATGCATCATTCATGTGATTTTCAAATTGGTCCCATGCTTTTATTTATTATGTTTAGATTAATAGCTACGCTAAACTTCTTAAAATATTTATGACTGGTAATGTATCAACATTTCAATGTACTCGTGTTTTGTCAAATAGATTAAACAACTAGTAAAATAAGTTATCCGATAATGACCTTAATGCCCCGTCCTTGTCATAACGATTATCGCTCCTTCCTCAAATATTTTTCTCAAACAAATTCATAGCTTTTAATCATTTGGGGACAGAAAAATACATTAGAAATGCTAAAGTTAACTGTTTGTTTAATGAAAAAATGTATATTACTTTGAACTAGTAATATTTTTGTCAACTCTGTAAGGTAGTGATGTTTTAAACATTGCGACTCTAGCAAAAATTAGCTTATTTTGCATTTTTGGGCTTACTAGCTAATAAGTACACTTTTTTATACTACTGTAACTAATAATTTTCACTCTCTCGGCTAATAACTTTTGGGCTTAGTAACTAATAAGTCCATGTAATATTATACATAAAAGCTTTAAAATTAGTTGCGTGCCTCAATAACTTTCGGATATGATCTTTTGAGGATTATAAGGCGGGACACAACGGTGACTACACTTATCATCGTTGTTTCAGCGCAACATCACCATTCATTTTACCTTCCACTTCTTTTTGATCGTCACCTTCAACTGCTCCACCATTTGGAGAGCTCGTCCACTCAAGTGCTCAGTAGAATGCATATAGAAGAGTTCGTCTATTTGTCGTTGTTCATATTATTGGTTGGCCAACATTCGTTCTTTTATTTCGATATATATTTTTTTTCCTGCATTTACATCTCCATCCTTTTGATTTCTAAAAATGCAGTGCGGTCTTCTTTCTTTAGTGTCGAAAACTTCATGTTTTCTTTTGCATATTTGCTGATAACCAACCTAGCTAACGTTTCGTCATTGTCAGCTGTTGCAGACGATGATGATGATGCCACCGCTTTCTACTCCACTCTGTCTTTGCCCATTGGTCGTCAAACTTCCTACCTCTTCTTCCTCCTAGTCTCCAGCCTCCACTTTCAGATTAAAACTACATTCTCCTTACTCTGCGTTGAACGAACTAAACCCCGATGACTTGTATCTCCTGAACTTTTCTTGTCTTGCCTTTTAGAAGTTCCACCGTCTTCCATTTCAGAGAATCTTTTAAAATCTCCCATGCATGAAGCATTGTAAAAGGTACTCCATATTCAGCACGATATTCTTCAAGTGTCTGGTTGGTGTAATACTCGTCTCCGGCTCTACTCTATGCCTTCATTTGCATGACATTATCGTACACTCCACAAATTTAAGCCACTTTAGGACGCACATTCTTTCATTTATCGTTTAAAAAATCATAGGTTCGAACACAGGTTACATTTATTTTTTTATTAGGATATTCTAAAACCGGCGTCCAAAGCCCAACTTCCTTTCTCGTATTCCCAACTGCGCTATCTTTGGATACACGAACCCAACCTTTGCACAAAAAAGTTTCTTCTTCAGGGGTCCATGGAATGCACCGGAATTCCTTGTCGACATTTTTAACCGTCTTCTTGTAACGTCTTTTTTACTGCTTCTTCTTTGGGGTTGTGACTTCTTCGACTTCCTCCTCGACAGTTGACATCAACGGTATTGGGCATAGATGAATGAAACTGAGGTGAGCACGTTGGCATATCATAAAAAAGAAACGGATGAATAGGAGACATATGTGGTTATGAAGAGCCAACAATATTTGGTTGTGAAGAACCGCCAATATTTGGATCGTATTGTGGGTACTGTTGTGAAGCGATTGATGGTTTTGGTATTGTTGGTTGCTGTAAACAAATGATGGGCTAGAAAGTTTGCCGGTGGAGTAGGACTGAGAAGGAAATTTGAATCTGGTGTTTGGTATTTGAGTGTTTGAGCATTTTGTTGTCGACATTTTGAGGGGAGGGAGGGTTGCCTTGGTATGCAAAAGGTGAGGAGGCTCACCTCTTATCTCTTTTTTCTTCTCCCTCGCGCGTGATGCCTAACCCACACAATGGGAGTGGCACGTGACACAAGGTGGTGAGGGTGAGAGATCACCATCCACTGTGTTTAGTCTAACAATTAACATCACAACCGATTAACACGTAGTAATTGTTCATAATGTACGAGGATTTTGGAGGCCGACAAGTTAAAGAAATAAGATGCCTATTGGCTTAAGCAAATGAGCGAACACAACATGTCTGTCATTCATCGCTAAATCTTAGGCAACAGAGTTTTGTCAAGCGCTAAGCAAGCTTTTTCATCATTAACTTTTATACCGAATAAGTTTAAAGAAAATAAAATGCACACAAAACCTTCAGACGTCGTGGAGGGCATCACGTTGAATGAAGAATGCCCACTATTATGTTGGTCGGGGAGTGAATTATCGAACATCAAATGTTTTATGTGGCGGAAAATTCGCTCGTATAGGTTTGAGTAATCACTATGTTGATCATATTTATGCAGACTAGAATTTTTGTTTGTGTTATGCTCTAAACTTCCGATGCAACTTTTTTGCTTGAAATATCACTCTTTTTTATAATCAACTCGTCTCAAATAATGTTCATTTTAAAATTACATTAAGTTTAAGAAATCTTATCAATTGCATTATCTAAGAATCAAATATCTTTTTGCATACTAAACTTCATTTTGATTAGTTAAAACATAGAGTAGACATTTATTTTGAGACATCACAAAATAAATACATGAACATTTATTTTGAGACGTAGAAAGAAATAAAATTAATAATACAGTAATACAAAAGAGAGTGAGGGGGAAAAAAGCGAAAATTACGACAGAGCCCCTGCCAAGAGGGGTGTATCCCGATCTACCCAAGCTTTTTGGACATTACAAAGCTACCCCAACATGTCACGTATATAAGGTCACGACCTACACGACATGCACGTGTCAGTTTATTACAAATTATGGAACCAAAAAAAAAAAAAAAAAAAAAAAAAAAAACATTTCGCTTACAAATATAAACGACATTATATATATGTACACGACATGTACATGTGAGCAATTTGTAAAACAAAATTTTAAAAACTTACAAAAAAACACCCTTTAACTTTTTGATAATTACAATTTTTGTATATAACAAACTTAATTTGTCAAATATTTAGAAAATATCTAGCAAATTTGTTAATAAAAAAAATATCGTTACGAAGAGCTCTGAATTACGAACAAAACGAGCCCAATATTGATATGCTTTTGACGTACGTACAATTTAATAAAATTTTGAAATACCGTTTATAGGTTTATAAAATTATACCGTTTTTAATTTATGAATATTTACGTTTATATTTCCCAACGATATTCATATTTCATAGAATTATACGTCTTTGTCCCTTGTGGTTTAAGCGTATGTTTTAAAAGTTTATAAAATCGTCTAATTTGATCACGACTCTGGTTTATAACCCTAAACTAATTACATTTACTAAAAACTTAACAAGAGTATAACACTATATAATTATTATTATTGTTATCGGGGAAGTATTTATAATTTTGTTATTTTCTAAATTGAAGATATTTAAGGTATATAAGTGACTAGTTTATTTTCAAAAAAGTTGTTCTAGTAATATACGTGCTTTGACGAAAAGTAAGTTGATCATTGAAAGCTAACATGTTCAATGTGGTTCTAATATGTACGTGCTCTTAGTTTTTTAATAAGTGCAAACTTACGTACAAACTACACATTTGCTCAAAGTAATATCGTTAGATTAAATTTGGTACCGACCGAGGTCATTTTTAATGTTATATGAGTGGATAACAAAGAGATCTGCATTCGTGTTCTTAAAATTGAATATCAAAAACTGTATAATTTTATAAACCTATAAACGGTATTTCAAAATTTTATTAAATTGTACGTATGTCAAAAGCATATCAATATTGGGCTCGTTTTGTTCGTAATTCAGAGCTCTTCGTAATGATATTTTTTATTAAAAAATTTGCTAGATATTTGCTAAATATTTGACAAATTAAGTTTTTGTAAGTTTTTAAAATTTTGTTTTACAAATTGCTCACATGTACATGTCGTGTACATATATATAATATCGTTTATATTTGTACGCGAAATGTTTTTTATTTATTTTATTTTTTTCTTTCTCGTTCCATAATTTGTAATAAACTGACACGTGCATGTTGTGTATGTCGTGACCTTATATACGCGACATGTTGAGGTAGTTTTGTATTGTCCAAAAAGCTTGGGTAGATCGAGACATACCCCTTTTGACAGGGGCTCTGCCGTAATTTTCGCGGAAAAAAAAGTGTTGTGTGAGTTTAGGTAAGATGGGGTACGGGTGAAATTTATGATGCGTCGATATTTTGAAGGTGGGGCCCACTTTTATTTCCTTTTTCACTCAACCTTAACGTGGCACTTCTTTGTTAAATGGAGAAAGATACAAGACACATGGCATGAATAAAATACTATGTACTTTTATTTATATTATTTTTCATTTGATTGACTTTTCTAACAGTACGAGTATATATGACGATCGTCTATTGCTTAGCAACCAACTAAATTTTATTAATTCATCAAATAAAAAAAATCACGAAAATAAAAAATTTTAAAACTAATACGAAAATTAAAAAACATTACACGCAAAGAAAAGTCCCATCGTTCTATTTGTTTTTTTTAAATCTATCCAACGAACTTTAACACTGATCTTATCTTATATTGTTTCCACCATTTCAAATAAAACATCTTTTGTAGGATTCGACGACCTACAACCCGATTACTAGAGCGGAATGACAACGATCGTTGAAGACAACCACACACCAACAGCTTTTGTATCGACAGAAAAGTAATATTGAGCACAAGTAAGTATCCCTAATCGATTCTTGATTAGTATTGAAAGAATGAACGTACCAAATCCGCCCCCCCCCCCTCTCACCTCCTTTTATAGAGATGAGGGGGAGGGTACATGGGTTGGGGTTGGGACACAAGCCAACCAAACCGACTCTACTTAACTAAGATAAGTTTAAGCTTAACACTTTAATCCCTAGACATATTTATAAGCTAATAAGAAGACTAAAAACATAACAATTTCCACCTTAGGCTTCATATTAGCCTATACCGACCTTCAACAACTCCAAGCAGTGTTGTAACTTCCGTCCAGGTACCACCTTCGTCAAGGCATCCGTAGTATTGTGTTCAGTACCCACCTTTAGAACTTCAACCATCTTTGCTTCCAAGACCTCTCTGATAAAGTGGTAACGCACATTGATGTGCTTAGTCCTTTATGAAAAATATGATTCCGCGATAAGTGAATCGCGCCCTGATTATCACAATTAACTGCCACAGTGTTAAGCTCCACGCTCAACTCTTCCAAGAGTCCCCTTAGCCAAATAGCTTCCTTCACTGCCTCCGTAAGGGCCATATACTCCGCCTCTGTAGTTGAAAGAGCCACCACGTGTTGTAGCGTTGCCTTCCAGCTTACAACACATCCCAGTACTAAAAACGCGTAACCTGTGATTGACCTACCTTTATCCGGATCCTTAGCGTAGTCTGAATCAACAAAACCTGTTACATCCACATGGTTGCTACAATCTGTCCCATACAGCAAACCCACGTTTGCAGTACCCCGCAAATATTTCAAAATCCACTTCACTGCTTCCCAATGCTTTTTACCTGGATTCGCCAAATATCTGCTAACAACACTTACCGCATATGCTATGTCTGGCCTCGTGCACACCATCAAGTACATTAAGCTCCCAACCGCATTTGCATATGGCACCCTACTCATCCTTTCAACATCACAATCCCTAACCGGACAATCCTTCAACGACAGCTTGAAGTGCCCACCCAATGGCATCTTAACCGATTTCCCGTTGTCTATTCTATAATTATTTAAAATCTTAGAAACATACCCGGATTGTGACACCCTCAGAATCTTGCGACTCCGATCCCTGATGATCTCCATACCAAGAATCTTCTTTGCTTCCCCGAGCTTTTTCATGTCAAACTCCTTTTTAAGCAAATACTTGATGGACCCAATCTCAGCCTTGCTTTTACAAGCAATCAACATATCGTCTACATATAACAGTAGATAGATATACTCACCTCGTGCATAACTCCTGTAATATACGCAGCTGTCGTAACTGCTACGCTTGAACCCGTTGCTCAACATGTACTCATCAAACCTCTTATATCATTGCCTAGGTGACTGCTTCAAACCATAAAGGGATTTCTTTAACAAACATACCTTGTTACCTTGTTCATAACCCGGTGGCTGCCTCATGTAGATCACTTCTTCAAGATTCCCATGTAAAAATGCCGTCTTTACATCAAGCTGCTCTAGCTCATAATCTCTACACGCAGTCAATGCAAGTATAACCCGAATAAATGTGTATCGAACTACCCGCGAAAATACTTCATTATAGTCAATACCTGCCCTTTGAGTGAATCCACGAACCACCAACCTCGCCTTGTGCCTAGGCTTTTGAACACCTTCAATCCCTTCCTTTATTTTGAACAGCCATTTGTAGCTCACCAGCTTTTGCCCAGCTGGATGATCCGCTAACTCATAGGTCTCATTCTTCTTCAGAGAATCCACCTTTTCATCCATAGCAGCTTTCCACTTAAATCTATCTTTACAAGTAACTGCCTCCTGGTATGTCAATGGTTCATGAGTATCTTCTTCCTCTGCTGCAGCAAACGCGTAAGCAGCCATATTACTTTCATCTCGAAACCTCAAAGGTTTCGTTCTTGTCCTTGGCTCTCTATCCTGAACCAACTGATAATCTGTGAGATCCGGTGTTTGATCATGATCCTGATCCCCTGCATCTTCATCATCGCCATCTTCCTGACCATCAATCAGATCTTCCTCAAGCGAATGATTATTTAACCTCTGCAGTTCCACCTCAACTTGTAATTCCTCAACAGACTTATTAGTACCTGCACCAGAATCCTTCAACGTGTCTTTATACATGACACTTTCATTGAAGACCACGTTCCTGCTAGTGACTATTTTAGGTGATTCATTATCAAGCCTATATAGCCTGTACCCCTTCACACCTTCAGGATACCCCAAAAGAACGTATTTTACCGCTCTCGGCTCGAGCTTACCTTGTTTAACGTGTGAATATGCGACACAGCCAAAAACCCTCAACATCTCATAATCACTTGGATGTCCCAACCACATCTCCATAGGTGTCTTTTTCTCAATCGCTGTCGATGGTGACCTATTTATAAGATATGCAGCCGTACATGTCGCTTCCGCCCAGAAGGTCTTGGGCAATCCAGACTGAATTAATAAACAGCGTACCTTATCCATGAGAGTTCTATTCATCCGTTCTGCTAATCCATTCTGCTGCGGCGTCCCGGCAACTGTCAAATGTCTAGCAATCCCACTCTCAGTACATAGCTGCTCAAACTCCCGGTTACAGAACTCAAGACCATTATCTGTCCTCAGCTTCTTAACTGTCCTCCCAGTCTGATTCTCTACTAACTGCTTCCACTCTTTGAACTTTCCAAATGCTTCGTGTTTGAACCTGAGAATATAAACCCATACCCTCCTGGAATAATCATCGACAATAGATAAGAAATACCTCTTACCTCCCAATGATTCCACCTGAGACGGACCCCATAAGTCTGAATGAACATAGTCTATCACACCCTGAGTAGTGTGCCTTCCTACACCGAAACTAACTCGATGCGACTTTCCCAGAACACAATTCTCACAAAAATCGAGCTTACCTAGACTTTTCTTGCCAAACAGCTCCTGATTTTCTAGCACCTGAAGTCCCGCCTCACTGATATGTCCCAGTCTTTTGTGCCAAACCTGCGCAAGACTGTCTTTTTCTTCAACACTAGCATTAAGCTCACCCGCCACTGCATGGCCATCCAAAGAGTATACGCAATTATCCCTTCGTGTTCCAGATAAAATAACCCTGGAACCATTAATCACCTTGATTTTGCCCGACTGCATTTTTACGGTATATCCCTCTTTTTCAAGAGTTCCCAGCGATATCAAGTTTCTTTTCAATTCAGGAATATACCTGACATTGTGTAATACAAAACTTGACCCATCTTTCAGTTGTAGCCTGACCTTGCCAATACCTCTGATCTTGCACTCCCTGTTGTCACCCAACAGTACCCTGCCCCCATCGCATTCCAGAAAATCAAAAAATATGTCTAACCTGGGTGTCATGTGGTATGAACCTCCTGAATCCATAATCCAGTCCAATAAGGCTTCTGCACTCATCACCTCAGAACCGTCATAAATCAAACCACTAGAGCTTGGCTGATCATCTTTCTTGACAAAACCATTTGACTTCTTGCGATTATTCTTCGGACAGTTTCTCTTCAAGTGCTCCTCAGATTGGCAAATAAAGCACTTGAGTCTTCCACCTCGAAACTTCGATCTTGACTTTCCCCTAGACTGATGCGAATTCCTGCGATCAGTTCTTCCCCTCACATATAACCCTTCACCATCATCCCCCTTCGCCTTAGATCTTTCTTTGATTTCTTTTGAATTCAGTGTGGCCATCACATCCTCCAAAGTCAAAGCTTCCCGTCCATAAAGCAAGGTATCCACAAAGTGTTCGTATGATGCTGGTAAAGAAGTGAGTAATGATAAAGCAAGATCTTCATCCTCGAATTTTACCTCAATATTTGCTAAATCAAGAACGATTTTGTTGAACTCACCTATATGCTCGGAAATCGTACGTCCAGCCGGCATGTAGAAAGTATACAACTTCTTCTTTAGGTACAACTTATTGGCCAAGGACTTTGTCATGTACAAAGTCTCAAGCTTGGACCAAACCCCCGCTGCAGTCGTCTCCCCGGTAACCTCTCTCAGAACTTTGTTACCTAAACACAAAATCATGGCACTGTGAGCTTTCTTGTTTAGCTCAGCTTTCGCTGTAGCATCCATATCCGCGGGTAAAACCTCCAGAGCTGCTTCACATCCATGTTGGATTAATAAAGCACGCATCTTGACTCTCCATAACCGGAAATCACCAGTTCCATCGAGTTTCTCGATCTCAAACATGGCTCCCATCATTCTTTAATCCCTTTATTAATTTGCAAAACCTTGTGAAAAAACCTCACAATCACAAACTAATAAAGTCCCTTGTGCAATATCCTTCAAATCAAATAATGCAATCTTTTGTTTTCTAATAATAAAAACAAAATAAACAAATTGAATTTTATTTTTTTATTCCACCAATATTAAAAGAGGTTTGACTTTTCTTTTGATAACTCAGAAACCCACTGGTCTTCTTCTTCATTTACTATACACCAACAAGAAAGAGAAACTAGATCCAAACAATCAATCTTTGTTTATCACGTCAAAGAAAAACCAATCACCAGAAAATTGTCGATCTTGAAAAAACCAACAAACCCTTATCTGTCAATCAAACCTCCTCCTGCTCCTCTTGTTGTAGTCGAGATCCAAACAACAAGAAAAACCCTTCTCGATCGATCCTAGATAACCAGCGAAACCCGCGAACCTGGGCTCTGATACCACTTGTAGGATTCGACGGCCTACAACCCGATTACTAGAGCGGAATGACAACGATCGTTGAAGACAACCACACACCAATAGCTTTTGTATCGACAGATGATGAGGCGAAAAATGAACCACTTTTAGGGGGTCATTTAAGCCCGAATTTGAATTTATTTGATCAAATATTGCCCTAAATCGTTCCTTTTGTGATTTTAGGTACTTTGGGAGTGAAATCTGGAAAATGAAGCAATTCGGACGTTTTTGGAGCATAAAAGTGAAGAAAACGCCAAAGTCTTAATTTTCCTTGCTGGGAACAGTAGGTGACGGCATCAAGATTAAATCCTGACGGCGTCAAGAGTAATTTGCATGACGGCCCAGTACAGATTTGACGGCGTCACGAAGTAGAGCGTCAAGAGGAAAATGCATGACGGCCTGGAAGACCATAACACATGACGGCGTCAGATGAAGATTAAGGCAGTCCGAGAAGTATTTTGGCGGCGAGGTGACGGCGTCACCTATTTGGTCTTGACACCGTCAGACCCTATTTCCTATATATAGTTTTCTAATTTTCACATTAAAAGAAGAGAAGTTTTGGAGAAACCCTAAGTACGAACTTGGTGCGAATTTTACAGGTTTTTCAAGGGTTCCAAGCCCTTGATACCTTTCATGTGTAATTGAGATAAGTATTCTTTTAATTCAATCAATATGTCTATGTGTTGGTTGTCTATATCTTGTTCTTGTCTTAATTCTATCATACTAGGCTAGATCTATCTTGTGTTTGCTTGGATCTAATGAAACCTAGATATTAATTATGTGTTGATTACTTGTTTATAGTTGTATTGGATGAATGAATTCGATGTTAGGCTTAAGAAAACTGGCAGATCTCCAAATGGTAACATGCTTGAACGTCTTAGGAAACATGAACTGATGTGCACTAGGTTTTATTGGTTGTATTTAATGCATGAGCCACTGTTTATAATCTCTATGGTTGTGCCGGGCATGGCATAGGAGGAGATAAGAGCTCATAGGATTGGGGAATTAAGTGCGCCACCCCATGAATGGTATTAAGGAATACAATCCGTCATCCACGCAACTATAACAAGTAATTAACGTGTAAAATATATCTAGGGAGTAGTGAAATCTAAGTAAACACAATTTCTCCACTTATTGCTCACAACCTTAGTTAATTTAGTTTATTTTCATTTCTAGTATTTTATTTTGATTGCATCTTAGTATTGGGTTAGTTGACTAGCAACTAATTCTGCCCAAATCCTTCAAACCCGAGACTTTTACTTGTTTTCTAAAAAATATAAAAATTCAAAAATAATCATCCCTCACCTTTAGAACTAGTATTTAGGTTTTCTAATCCTAGCGACACTATTCCTAGCTGAACGATCAATCCCCCGGTACTTGTCACTATACTATACTACAACGATCAGGTACACTGCCTGGTGAGGGTTGTAAGCTTCTCAAGATCCCTTGAGAGGTAAAGCCTCGTGCGATTCCCACGTATCAAGTTTTTGGCGCCGCAGCCCGGGGAATAGTTATTGTCTAGGTTAGAATTTCTTTTTATTAGGTCTACTTGCTAGATTCCTTTCTAGTAAGATTTTATTTTTATTTTTAGGTTTTCTTTAGTCTATCTTATTTCTTTTTGTCCTTTGTTCGTAAACTATCTCGATGGATAACAATAACATTGATCGTTTGATTCCTGTTATTCGTGTTTTTTGTCGTAGGATTTTCCAAATGCCCGCCCCACTCCCTTTAGTGGAAAATGAGAATCCACCTAACCTCTCGCCCAACCACCACTTTGACAATAATTCTGAGTTAGAGGAGTCTGATCATGATGATGACCGTAGGGCTAGTCCCTTTTACTATTCAGACTCCGAAGAGGATCTTGATGATGGTGATGTGATTAATGAGAATAGGATGGAAGAGGAAATAAACCCTCTTAGGTATGTCGACCCTAGAACTAGGATTGAGTGTGATAGTTCATTCAACATGCAATTTCCTTGTAAAATCGGATTTAAGAGCTTTAATGCCTATCTTAACTCATCTCTCCCGATGAACATAATCTCGCACAATGAATATAATAAAATCATGGTAGATGAGTTAGAATACAAAGGAGAAAACATTATTGCTAGGGCAATACCATTGCATGTGTTTGTAGAAAGCTTGGTCTATCTTGTTGAGTTCATGGTTATGGAGAATCTATGAGAATTTATTGATGATAAGTTGACCCAAGTTGTGTTTGGAAAACCTTTCGAACGATTGACCAACCTTGAGGAAAAACTAATAGAAGGGTTAATTACATTCTCGGATGGGGATGAAGATTTTGTCTATCAAATGCCCCGCACACACCCTAGGTTCAAGGATTTTTCCATGGAAAAATGTAGTAGATATCCGCCCATAGAAATGCTAAGTGAGAATGATAAGAGAAAAGGACTAAAGTATACTCATGAAAAGAATAAAAGATACTATCGCGGATGCTTAGAGTTAGGAGATGATTATAAGAAAGATGAGGCGACTATTAGATGGCTCACACTTGGTTATGTGAGCATAAGCGATACACGTTAACCCATGACCTTGAGTCTAGCTACAAGACTCGTAAATAAAGAAAAGCGCTTCTTGGGAGGCAACCCATGTTTTGTATGATTTTACTTTGTTTGTTTGTTATTTGCTTCCGTATGCATGCTTTATTTTTATTGTTGGTAGATCATGTTTCTCAATTAAATAGTGGAAATACTTTACTGTGTTGTTTTGGCCTAGTCTTAACTCCACCTAAAAGTATTTTTGCAAAAGATAAGTGTAAGGGGAAACCCCAAATATGTTTTTAAGAAACAAACCGATCATGATTCTCCACAATATTAAATGAACATGTGTATTCGTATTTGTTAGAGTCAAATGCTTGTATTGAGTCATAATGAAGTTTTGCAGGATTTTCCAGGAAGTAGGACCAAGTTTTTCCAGAAATTTTCCGGAAACTTAACATAAGAATTTCTGCAGGTCTATTCTGACGGCGTCAGAGTATTACTCTTGACGGCGTCAGGAGTTAAAAATCTGGAAATTTAACCGGTTTTGTTTTTCTAACGGAGTCTTATGGTTTTTGTGAATTATTAAGTTTTATAATCTCCAGGAGATCTGTAAACTTCATTCCATAAGCATTATATCTTATTTTGTTTTCTAGGACTTAGTAACTTATATAGGATGCCGCCGATTTTACGCGAGGTTGCTTTGTCTATTTTCTCAGGATTTACAGGTTATGTATGATAAGAAGATGATTTATATTCTGGAAGGAAAGCTTTGATTGTTCATTTTCTTGGAGGAAGATTTAACCTGGCCACCTTATTATCCATACCGAGCGAATCAGGGGAGTATTTGATTTCATTCTTTTTACTTATTTCACTTTTACATTCTTTACTTGAACATTGGGGACAATGTTCATCTTAAGTGTAAGGGGAGGGTAAAATGATGATACCTTACATATGCACTTTCGCTTGAGTTTGTTTTGTTTAATGGTAGATGTGTAATAAAACTATGAGAAATACTTGTTAGTGCAATTTTAGCGCCAAATTTAAAATTTTTTACAACATTTAGGAGTGAAACTTTAGCCATAGCAAGCATCTCATGGATAGGAGATTGTATGACTAGCACATAACCGTACTATTCAGAAAAATTTTCTACTCAAATATGTGAGGTTCGCCTTTAGATTTGATAGGAAAAGCATTTACTATTAGTGCTTATGAGTATACCGGTAGCATTTAGATTCTAGAACTTGCGTTAGTGATGCATCCCGAGACCGCTAGTGAGACTACATTCGTGTGGTAGGATTTACTACATGATAAGAGGCATTAGGATCACCCTTATGTTAAACCCGTATCATAATTACTTGACCATTTAAGTCATATTACTTGGCTAGTTAAGTCAACTAATTTTTCCCACACCCTTAGCGTTGTACTCATTTTTAGTACACGAAACCCCTAGTACACCCCTCCGAGCCTATCTTTTCGTTTCTAACTTTAAGCATTTTACTTAAAGGAATAATTTGTTACACCCCACTTAAATGTACAACCAAATCGCCTTAGCCTTCCGTGTATGCGCTCATCTTTAGTGCATTATTGTTATTTGTTAAACCCTAAGTTAACTATCTAATTGATTACATGGTTGGTAAGTCGAGTCATATCCTTGTACATATTGTTTTGGGACGATTGGGACTCATGGGTAAAAGTACTTATTTTATGGAGTAATGGGGAAGAACATCATTTATTACCCCCATATGTACGTTAATCTTAAAAGTACTTCAAGTGTTTTGATTTTCTTAATTCGAGTCATTAGACTAGTTCATTGTAAAGTATGTAAAAATTCAAGTGTAAGGGGAATTTTCATCCCCTATGATGTATTATTTTGGATGGTAGGGTAAAAGTGTATGCAAAAAAAAAAAAAAAAAAAAAAAATGATGTATTATTTTGGATAGTAGGGTAAGAGTGTATGCACAAAAAAAAAAAAAAAAAAAAAAAAAAAAAAAAAAAAAAAAAATTGAAAAATCAAGAAAAAAAATAGAAAAAGAGAAAGAGGAAAAACATACGGACTACCATCCCTTTTCATTCTATATTCATTTTATGTTTTTTGTTATTTTTCATTTATTAGCTTAAGTCGAGTCTAGTCTTGGCTTAGCAACGCCATATTGTACATGTAATTAACCAAGATTGTTAACTCGCCACCAGTAAAACTTCCTTTATCCAACAAACCGTGTATTTCATATCCCTACACCTAACGTTACAACCCTTTAAAAGACCTCTTTGATAGTTTATCCTAGGTGCTTACGCCATGTGGTGGAGGTTTGATCCTTTCCCAAGCCTATGGTAATCTATTTTGCTATGACAGGTAGTGAGAGATATCTTCCGTTTCCATATTGTAATTTATACTTTATTACACCCGAGAGATGTGACTATCTAAACACTATTTGTGAGGTGCTTGTGTTTGACCTCCGTGCTTGTCTATTGGTCTTTAGTGGAACGATTATTTGTTGTAATACTTTTATATTAGTGTTAAATGACCCTAACTTGTATTTTGAGTAGAATAAAAGCGCATTTGCTTGAGGACAAGCAAATCTCAAGTGTAAGGGTATATGATGAGGCAAAAAATGAACCACTTTTAGGGGGTCATTTAAGCCCGAATTTGAATTTATTTGATCAAATATTGCCCTAAATCGTTCCTTTTGTGATTTTAGGTACTTTGGGAGTGAAATCTGGAAAAGGAAGCAATTCGGACGTTTTTGGAGCATAAAAGTGAAGAAAACGCCAAAGTCTTAATTTTCCTTGCTGGGAACAGTAGGTGACGGCGTCAAGAGTAACATCCTGGCGGCGTCAAGAGTAATTTGCATGACGGCCCAGTACAGATTTGACGGCGTCACGAAGTAGAGCGTCAAGAGGAAAATGCATGACGGCCTGGAAGACCATAACACATGACGGCGTCAGATGAAGATTAAGGTAGTCCGAGAAGTATTTTGGCGGCGAGGTGACGGCGTCACCTATTTGGTCTTGACGCCGTCAGACCCTATTTCCTATATATAGTTTTCTAATTTTCACATTAAAAGAAGAGAAGTTTTGGAGAAACCCTAAGTACGAACTTGGTGCGAATTTTACAGGTTTTTCAAGGGTTCCAAGCCCTTGATACCTTTCATGTAATTGAGATAAGTATTCTTTTAATTCAATCAATATGTCTATGTGTTGGTTGTCTATATCTTGTTCTTGTCTTAATTCCATCATACTAGGTTAGATCTATCTTGTGTTTGCTTGGATCTAATGAAACCTAGATGTTAATTATGTGTTGATTACTTGTTTATAGTTGTATTAGATGAATGAATTCGATGTTAGGCTTAAGAAAACTGGCAGATCTCCAAATGGTAATATGCTTGAACGTCTTAGGAAACATGAACTGATGTGCACTAGGTTTTATTGGTTGTATTTAATGCATGAGCCACTGTTTATAATCCCTATGGTTGTGCCGGGCATGGCATAAGAGGAGATAAGAGCTCATAGGATTGGGGAATTAAGTGCGCCACCCCATGAATGGTATTAAGGAATACAATCCGTCATCCACGCAACTATAACAAGTAATTAACGTGTAAAAGATATCTAGGGAGTAGTGAAATCTAAGTAAACACAATTTCTCCACTTATTGCTCACAACCTTATTTAATTTAGTTTATTTTCATTTCTATTATTTTATTTTGATTGCATCTTAGTATTGGGTTAGTTGACTAGCAACTAATTCCGCCCAAATCCTTCAAACCCGAGACTTTTACTTGTTTTCTAAAAAATATAAAAATACAAAAATAATCATCCCTCGCCTTTAGAACTAGTATTTAGGTTTTCTAGTCCTAGTGACCTATTCCTAGCTGAACGATCAATCCCCCGGTACTTGTCACTATACTATACTACAACGATCAGGTACACTGCCTGGTGAGGGTTGTAAGCTTCTCAAGATCCCTTGAGAGGTAAAGCCTGGTGCGATTCCCACGTATCAACAGAAAATTAATATTGAGCACAAGTAAGTATCCCTAATCGATTCTTGATTAGTATTGAAAGAATGAACGTACCAAATCCGTCCCCTCCCCCCCCTTCACCTCATTTTATAGAGATGAGGGGGAGGGTACACGGTTGGGCTTGGGACACAAGCCAACCAAACCGACTCTACTTAACTAAGATAAGTTTAAGCTTAACACTTTAATCGATAGACTTATTTATAAGCTAATAAAAAGACTAAAAACATAATGTGGAAAACTAGAAGGGGGGGGGGGTTGAATAGTTTTACGTCTTTTTAGTTTTATGAAAACTTAGTTATTTAAAAGTCTTGTTTACTCTTAAAACTTTGATTCGATCTTATGTGAATTCAAGTCTTGAACAATATGAACAACTATATCTAAGTATGAGCAATAATAATCAATGTTGCAAAAAGCGTGAATCGGTCCTGAGGCGGTCGAGGGCCGAGTTGCGTTTTTTTGCAACATTGATAATAATAATGCAAACTAAGTATGTGAAATCAACACATGCATAATATAAACAATTATATCTATATACGAGAGATAAGTAAGAAAACGTTTATTTTATAATCCTTAGTTATATTTTGTATGAAAACTATACTTGATCGAAATGATCAATTAAATGTATGTTACCTTTTTAGTTTGATTGTAAAAACTTTGTTTTGTGAATGAAACTTATGTTTGATCTTTAAGTAAAATCAATACTAGCACTATATGAGCAACTATACATATACGTTTACGTCTACAAAAGTAATAACGATATAAGCAAGATAATAAGTAAGATATGGAAAGATCTAACCGTGAGACAAAGGATTTATAGTGGTTCGGCTACAAGGACACCTTCCTTGCCCTACTCCACTCCTCGAGTCACCTACTCGAGAGTTTTCTTCACTATGTCAACAAGCTCCCTTATGGCGGAGAAAACCTTACACACCAATATACACACCACAACTTTGTCACAACTTATTCACACCTTCTACATAACTTCTTCACGACTTGGCACACCTTCTTCACAACTTGTACACACTACTACTACTTCACAACTTCACACTACTCCACTACTTCTTCTTCACACCACTACTTATATCTCACTACTTCTATTTACAACTTCTACTCCTATATCTATCTAGTTACACTACTATCACACCTTTACAATACTTCACAACTTGATGTTGAAGGAGTATTCTTCTCTTGCACTTTGAGAGATGAGAGGTGAGGGAATGAAACACTTGAAACAAGGATTAACAATTATATGATCAAAGGGTTTTTAGGAGGATGTTTAGAGAGATTTGGATCTGAAAATTTTCGTGCAAGAGATGAGAAAAATTCCAGGTTTGAGGTGGTATTTATAGGGAAAAATTTCTGACAGAATCTGACAGGGGAGCGTGGCCGGTCCCCTTAATTGTGTGCCGCCCCCCTTAAAATTAAGGGGGCCGCCCAGACGAAAACTGCAGTTTTCTTGTCTTTTTCTGGGGAAAGTTTATTTGGTGAAAAACTAACTGATTTTGGTTAAAATTTTGAATTCATATATTTATTATGAATAAAACATTTTCCTTTATTACCAAAAATGTTTTACAAAAATATATAATAAGTTTATTTAATTTTATAAACTTTGTATTATTTAAATAAACATCTTTTCGATCATAAAATGTATTAGTCACTTGTTTATTCATACCTTAATGTGATTATGTTGGATGAGATGATATAAACTTGCTTAAAACTTATTTACGTATTAACTTTGCGTTTAATGAGTTTAGATTTTGTGATCGTCAAAACTTAAGGATATCGAAAGATATTAATACGTTTTTATACATTAGTTATATCAACAATCTCCCCCTTTTTGATGATTACAAAATCTAAACTCATTAAACTAAAAATTAATATATATGCAAGTTTTTAGTGTGAGTTTATATCACTTCTCCCCTTTTTTGTTAACATCAAAAAGGTTATCCCGACGAATGTATAGCTCCCCCTTGAAGTATACTCCCTGATGAGTGTCTAAATACTCATCATTTTATACTAATCTGAGCTGCCAAAACATCCAAAAACACTCAAATATGCATCAAAATACTGAAAATATCTTAGAAGTGTGTTTTATATGTTTCAAATGCAAAATATGCAAAAACAGATGAAAAACGTACAAAGTTTGCATAATTGGCAGTTTCAGTCCCTTAAGTTTCATAAATTGACAAAACTAGTCCCTGGTTATTCTAAAAACTTGAAAAAGTCACCAAAGGTCCTTTTTAATCACAAAGTTACATATTTAGTCCTTTGGTGCAAAGTTTCACAAAATTACAAGTTTAGTCCCTATACTTTGGAATTTGACATAAATGGTCCCTAGGATGTAAAAACTTTGAGAGAAGCAATTTTGGCCCTTGTACTAATAATCTTTTGCAGGAATGGCCCTTGGTGTGAAGTTTGGTGAAATTACATAATTGGTCCCTCAAGTTTGGCAGTTTGTCAGTTTTAGTCCCCGGGTATTTAAAAAATGAAAAATATCAAAAATACCCTTGTACTATTCACATGTGACAATTTAAACCCTTATGATAAACTTTGGAAAATTACACATCATACCCTCAACTTTTAGCAATTTACATTTTTTGTCCTTGTGTAATTTCTAAAAAACCAAACCGGACCCTATTATTATTATTGTCCAAATCCAAACCCAACACAACCATTACCAAGCCCACCCTACCTTTTTTACCCAAGCCCACTATCCTTTGGCCCAATCCCAGCCCAGTCCACCCCGTTTATATTAAAAACGGGTCAACGCCCGGTCAACCCAACCAAACCACTCCCTTCTCCTTTTCCCTCCCAAACCACCTCACCACCACTGCAAAACCATACCACCCCTTCACCCATTGTTTTGCCTCCACCTCAACCCCCCACCTCTCCACGCAAACCCTCCACCTCACACAACACCCCAAAGTCCATTTAATTCCTTGATATCCTCTCCACGCAAAACACTGACATCAAGACTTATTTGGCGCCAAAAGTGAATTTAAACGGCCAAGATCAATCAGACCAATCCAAGGGTCAAGATGTGATGGGAATTAGTCCAGTGGGTCCCACAAAGCCTTAAAAGTCGTTATAAAGAAGCAAGGAAGCTGTGGTGAAGATTATTAGTTTAGTTTTAGCTTAATTTAATCGTAGGTAGTGTAGAATAATTTCTAGTTGTTACTTTCAGTTTCAAACACTTGTTCTCAATTAGTTTCATGTAATTCACTCTTTAATTCAAGTAACTTTCAAGTTTCAGTTTGATTCTCAAGTGGTACTTAGTTTTACTCAAAAATCTCAAAAGGTTTGAATGTTGTTTATTGTTGTTGTACTGAGGTAATAAGCTCACACAAGCCTTGACAAAGCTTGTTAAAGCTTTGGGAAACCTTAAAATCAAGTTTAGTTTATAATTCCAAAAATATTCAAAAATACAAAGAAAATAGAAAAATAAATAGGAAATCTGTGGTGATAAAGATTGAGCAATGGAATGGTGAATTTTGAATTGTTTCTGGTTTAGTACCTTTTGGGAGGTGTTAGGATTGGTTATTTGTTCTTGGTTCATTGTTCCTCAGTCTTATACCATTTGTAAGTTTAATTTTCAAATTTTACTTTTTACTGTAGACTGCTTAATGTTGCTTATTTATAGTTGCTACATGTTTATTTAGTGTTAGTTAATCAGTATCTAGCATAATATAGTTGCTTGTTCATTGGATTCAGTTGTGCTTTAAAAAAATCAAAGTCATACGGTGTAGAACTCATATTTGACAAATCTGAGGTATATGCTTGTATTGTGGTTGTTCTAGACTCATTTGATCTTAATTAATATTAATATAGTGTAAGGAATCAGATTTAAGGTTTTAAACACTGAGTTGTTTTGTTAATCTCAAAACAGATTCACAAAAGGGGTGTTTGGCTCAGCTTGATACTGAGTGTGTTTGGTGTCATTAGTTATCTAGGTTAGTTTACTCATATTACTTTAGGTCATACTAGGTTGTAGCAATCTTAAAACTCAGGCCTTAAACCACAAAAAGTCAAAATCATCCTTGATCACCCCTCACAGTTAACTGTGAGGGATTTGTGATCCACAAATCCTCGTTTTACTTTATTAGTTGTAATTCAAGCTCAAAATAGGTTCCATATAGCTTATCATAACTTATTCAGCTTATAGGAAGCAGTAGAAGTTCACATTAGTCAAACTAGTTCAAATTTCATAAAAAGTCAATTTGTCATTCTCAAGTTTTTACAAAATTTGGGAGATTTGTTTAGAATTTAGGAATAGGATCTAGGACTTGAAACTTGTTCCTAGTGATAGATTACCAGCTCATCTTTAAGTTCCCACATAGATTGTATTTTTAGGATTTTTGTCCTGGGCCCCACTCACCCTCAAACTTACCTGCAGGGAAGACCTCTTCCCCTGCACCAGATACTCAGTCCATCACCACTACTTTGGTGGTGATTTGTGACCACCACAGTGGGCCCCACACTTAAAAATTAGTTTCTTACAACCCCCCTCCTACCAGGGATTATAGATTGACCATTTGTTTGACCTGAATCCCTGTGGACCCCACTTGAAATAAGCCCTCAAGTTTGTCCCATTTCTGTGTTCAAATTAGTTTTTGAAATAGCTTATTTTGGCTTATCAGCTTATCTACTGAGCTTATTTGGCTAATTTTAGCTTTGACAAGTCCAATAAACTTATTTAAACCAGAATAAACCAAGGTGGGTCCCACATAAGCTCAGTTGAGCTTATTTCCAATTTCAGTCAACAAAAGTCAACTGTGGTAGCATTAAGCTTCCACAGTGCTTAATAATAAGCTATAAAATAGTTGTCTTTATTAAAGTTATCTATTTTTAGATATAATATAGTTTTGTAAAAGAAAAATCCAGAAAAGACAACATAAAAATAAGTGATAGTTTCTATTTAATATAATTTAATTTTAATTTTCATTTTTAGATTTTTATTAAGTAAGTTCTGTTTTTATATTTTTATTAATTTCCTTTTAGGTTAAAGTATTTTTAATAATTTTCTCAGATTTTTATTTTGCAATTTAGTATTTATTAGAATTAATAATAGTTTTATTAATAATTAATCAATAATTAAGTTATAAATAGCATAATTAATTTTTATAAGGTAACCCATAGTTTTTATATTTTTCCTAGCTTTTATAAGTCATAAAATAGTTTTATAAATTTTTTCATAATTTTCTAAGTTGATTTAGTACTATTTGTAATTTAAAATAGTTTAATTAGTATAAATAATATAAATAGTTTTTAATTAATAGAAAATTCATAAAAAGACAAAAATATTTATTTTTATTTTTTATACTTTCTTCAAGTTCATTTTAAGTTTTAGAAATTATTTTTACAAGTTTTTAGTTTAAATTGTAGTATTTATCAATTTTAGTTTGATTTAAATTAGTTTTAATTAAATAGTTAAATAGTTTTTAATTAAATAATTAATATTAAATAATATAATAATCTAAAAAATAATTTTCTTTTTAATTTAATTTTATTTTAAGTTTAAGTTTATAGAATTTTCATTTTTAACCCCTGTAGTTTATTTTTCTTAAAACTCACCTTTTTCTCAGTACGCAGTCGCGTCTGATTTTTAATTTAGTTTACGTTTATACGTTTTAGATATCTAGGTTTCACGTAACAGTTCCAATAGTTTATTTAAGTTATTTTATTTTATAAAACCTTAGTGTAATCACACACACACACACACTTTATTTATATCCCTGTTCACATTCACTCGATCACATATTCGTTTTTAATACCATCACAACCTCGTTGGGACATTACGACCCGGGGAAACACTGTATTCCACGGAAGCATTTGCCTCAGCTGTTTGACTATTAGAATTGACCATTCACAAGTGGTTGACCAATAATTATCTGACTGTTTGAGGCGAATCAAAATTTGTAAATGACATTTAAACTGAAAAACATGAATTGTAAAAGAGACTTGCAATTAAACTGAAATTAAAGTTCCATTACACTATTTTGAGATTCATTACACTATTAAAGCTTGTAAATGACATTTAATTAAATGAAAGCAGTAAAGATTATACTATGATTGAGCTATTCTAAGGTGACAATGGCATAAGGCCAAGGTGGAGGGTGGTTTTGGAGCAGAGGTGAGGGGTGGTATTTGGAGGGAAAAGAGGTGGAGTGGTATTGTGGGGTTTGACCGGGGTTTGACCCGGTTTTATTATTAAGGGTTGGACTGGGCTGGTAGGGTTTGGGCCTTGGGATTGGGTCGGCTGTTGGTGTGTTTGGGTTAGATTTGGTTTTGGGTAAATAATATAAAGGATCCGTTTGGTTTTTATTTAGAAATCACAAGGACCAATTTTGATAATTGCTGAAAGTTTGGGGTCTGAATTGGTATTTTCCCAAAGTTTATCATAAGGGTCTAAACTACCAAGTATAGATAATACAATGGCCACTTTTGATATTTTTCACTTTTTAATTACCGGGGACTATTTTTGCCAAACCTTCAAAGTCCAGGGACCAAACATGTAATTTTACCAAACTTCACACCAAGGACCATTCCTGCAAAAGATTAGTAATACAAGGACCAAAATTGATTTTCTCAAAGTTTTTACATCCCAGGGACCATTTATGTCAATTTCCAAAGTATAGGGACTAAACTTGTAATTTTGTGAAACTTTGCACCAAAGGACTAAATATGTAACTTTATGATTAAAAAGGACCTTTGGTGACATTTTCATGTTTTTAGAATAACCAGGGACTAGTTTTGACAACTTTTGAAACTTGAGGGACTGAAACTGCCAATTATGCAAACTTTGTACGTTTTTCATCTGTTTTTGCATATTTTGCATTTGAAACATATAAAACACACTTTTAAGATATTTTCAGTATTTTGATGCATATTTGAGTGTTTTTGGATGTTTTGGCAGCTCAGATTGGTATAAAATGATGAGTATTTAGACACTCATCACTCCCCCTCGTTTTGAGGTCAAAAGAAATCGAGATATGGAATGCTTGCAAAAATATTTAGAGCACAAACAACATAGAAAAATATGCAATATATAAATACTAAACATAGCAAACAAATATTAAAGATACATAACAATTAATTAAAAGTGATTATGTTAAAGATCCTAATTTGCCAAAGAGAGCCATCGGACTTGCTTGTAACAAAAGGTTGGTTGATTCTTATTTGAAAGTGAAAATCATAAGCATATATTATGCTTAGATGGTTGATGATTGAGTGTTTGGAATGAAAATGGTTAAGTTAGGGTAAGATTGTTGGATTAATGGAGGTATATGTTTGGGTGCATGAGTGTTGGTGAGTTTGGTGGTGGAGAGTTTAGAAGTGTAGAGTTAGGAGCGGAAGAGGTTGATTGAGAGTTTGGATGTTGTTCAAGTAAGGGTTTTGGATGAGATCTAGTGAGAAGATACTCAATCCAAGTGAAGTGTTCGTTCAATGAAATGGTTTGTTTTTGGAGAAAGATGCAACAAGGAAAATTGTTAACATGTTTTGAAACTTGTTTCAAGTTGTGGGGTGATGAAGGAGAGCTAGAGGAAAATTATTCCAAGTTGCATTGAGCAAGGTGTAAGGCGAGAAGAGCACAAAGCTCATGGGCTTCCTTGAGTTCTTCAATGAACATCAAGTGTTCGAAGGAAGGTGATGATGGTGGAGTGTGGTTGTTATTTAGGGATGGATGATTCGATTGGTAGGTTGAACAAAATGTGAGGTGTTAGGAATGAGATTGGGATTGTTGTTTTGAGATTGAACATGCTCTTCATATGGCTTATGTGGGTGAGATGAAGGTGTATTTTTGGGAACAAGGATGGATGTTTGGTTATTATGATGAGGTTTGTGAAAGGGTTCATTTGAGTGAACATGAGGTTTGTGTATCATGAAATATGGTTTGACCTTCATGGGTTAAGTTGTAGTGGTGATGACACACTATGTAGAGTGTAGGGAATGGTTATATGGTTGAATCTTTTTGTGAGGATGACTAGGTTGCGTTATTGGTGAAGATGGAAAATGAGTATCAAGTGATGTGATTGGTTAGAGTAAAAGAGCGATGTTCATGGAAGGGATTTCTTGGTAGGAGGGTGTTATAGATGGTGCATTAGGTGCACTAGGAGATGAAATTGAGAGGAATGAGAGTGTTTATAATGTAGGATCAAGGATGGATAAACTTTGATGGAGGGTTTAGGATAGAATAGGTTTGTGAATTTTGGGAAGTGTAGGATGAAATGGGCTAAAAAGTAGAAAAAGGAAACAACACCTTCGACAATCAGATGGCCGGTCACCTTAATTGGAGGCCGGTACCCTTAATAATTAAGTGGACCGCCTTATGATTTAAGGGGGCCGCCCATCTGGTGATTCCCAGATTGCCAGAAAAGGGTTTTTGGTAGTGAATTGCAGAAAGGTTGTGTTTCAAACAAGTCCAACTCTTTGAGGCAATAGAGCATATACTAATTATGTAGGCAATTATGTAGCCAAAACATGTTAACCAAAGAGATTAAGTAAACAAGCAATTTCATCTAGCATGTAAACATACTCATCAAGCAAGTAAAATATAAGGGCTAGGAAACAATAAGCAACATCAAGTATTTCATAACTACATAACTAGGAGGATTAATCCTAATGTGTATCAATGTGCAATAAGTGGGTAGTTATGATAGCATGGATTTCTAGACTTGTTATAAACAAAGTCTTAATAAACAAACCATGATCCTCTTGATTTGATTTAGTTCACTTATAAGTGTCATTTATATAAATATAGATGACAAATATGAGATCACCATGCATGATTTTAAGAGAGACGTTTTTTGCATTATTCAACAATGTTTGAAAGTAGGTTTTCACTTAAATGTGAGAGTTATTTGAATAAGATAGATTGGGTTTTTACTTCAAAATGTGTGAATGAACGGTAAAGGATATTTTCCCAATCTTTAGTTTTGATCAAAACAAAATTGTGGATATTGATAGTGAAAACATGTTATTTAAAAGTGGGATAGTTATTTGAAAAACTATTTTCCAAAATGTGAGGTTTTTTGCATATTTTTAGAGAAATTAGATTTTTGACAACAAATATCATAAATCAAATATTTTAAAAAATGTTTATTAAAGATCTCATGCTCAAGAGGATTGGTTAAGCCTATTATTATCTCATGCTATCGTTTCTACGTATCCTATGATCTTAAAGGAAATGAAGACGATAATATATATGTTAGATGCGAGAGTGTTGAATGGGGTATAACCTAACATCTATAGTTCATTTGTTTTCGCACGCTTATCTAACTTAATGCCATAGTCTACGAGAGCTTCTTTCATCCATAGTTTTCTTACGCGAGGGATCTAATCCTACTTCTATATTAACGATCGATCCACTTAACTCATTTCACTTCATCACCATGAGTTTGCTAATAGTGGATATAGAAGATTTCCATTTTCTATTTTGTTCGGCAATGAACAATTTTATCTTATTCCTAGGAGAGTCAACCAATGATGTTTCTAGGTTATAAGAATATAAGCTATTATGTACATATATATGTATAGCTAAGCATTAATCTAACTAATCATTTATCTAAGCATGCAAATTATAATGATGAACTTAAAAGAAATGCGTACCTTTTAGTCTTCAATGGAATATCTTCAAGCACTTCAAGTGACCTGTTGACTTACAGAAGTCATTAGTAGATGATATACCAACTACTTCCAAGATTGACAGCTTAGCCACTTGGTCCCTATTGTCTCATTGGTCCAAAGTTGTTTGGTCCAAACATATTCAACATTTGGTTAGGATGCATGTATGGTGGTAATATTCCCCAAGGATTGTAACTTGGTTGATAATTTCATATTTGATGACTAGTATTGTTGTAGTTTTGTCTATTTTGGTTTCTTCTAGGTTGAGGTGTTTTAGATCGAGTATGAAGATTATTTGGTTTTCTTGGTGGTGGAGTTTTAGATCTTAATTTAGATTTAAAGGATCCTACTTCGGACTTTAAGGATGGTTTATAAAAAGTTTTTACTTTTTCATCATACGCAATGGGTATTTTTCTATCTTTTGTAAGTATATACTTAGGTTTTGATTCTAATGATTTTTGTTTACTAGATTCACATTCAAACTTTATACTTTTATTTTCACTAGTTGAAACATTAGTTGAGGTTAATCCTAGACCGGTTTTATCTCCCGAAGTTTCTTGAACACTTATTATTTTCTTAAGTGGGTTACTACTATTTTTAAACTTGTCAAGTTTGAAAATTTCATCTTTAAGTTTTCGTTTTCATTTTTAACCTCTATGCATGTTTTACATTCTATAAGAACTTCTTTTCCTTTTTCCAAATGTTGTAGTCTAATTTTTAATTCGAGTACTTCATTTTCTAATAGATTATTAATATGGTTTAGTGACTTATTTTTAGCTATAACCTTTTAACCTAATTTGCATAACCTATTATATTCACTATCTAGGTCTTTTTCATCTAATGATAAATTTTCGTCACTAAAGTATTCGGTTTCGGAACGTACCTCGCTTGATGTCTTAGCCAAAAGACACTTCTCCTCATTTGTGATTTCTTTCTCATCGTCATCGCTATCATTCCAAGCTCCTCCAACAAACGCCTTTTGATTTTGATTTCTTGACATCATTGGACATTTTCCGATGAGATGATTTGGATCACCACATTTGAAGCACTTCCTATCACTTTTGCCATTTTTGTCATCTTTATTTCTTTGGTTTGATTTCCTTTCTTCATGCGGTTGTCTAATGAATCTTCCTCGCCTTTTGAAGAATTTCTTGAAGTCTCTTACGGCCATCGCATATTCTTCGTCATCACTTTCGGAGGTTGAGCTATCCTCGTTACTAGATTCCTTCATAGCTTTCAACGCAATTGACTTGTTTTGCTCTCTTTTTCCATTGACCATCTCGGAGTCTTTCTTTATTATTGCTTCGTAGACTTTCAGGTTGCCGATCAACTCATCAAGTTGAAGAGTTGACAAGTTCTTCGATTCTTCAATCGTCGTAACTTTAGCTCGCCATTTTGGATGAAGAGCCCTAAGAAATTTCCTAACAAAATTCTTACTAGAAAAATTTTCATCAAGTGCTTTTAAACTTGTGATGATAGTGTTAAACCTAGCAAAAGCATTATCTATTGATTCCTCCTCCGGAATTGTAAATTGTTCATATTGTTGAACAAGAAGATCTATTTTGTTATCTTTAACTTGACTATTACCTTGGTGAGTGATTAGTAAAGAATCCCAAATTTCTTTTGCGGTTTTACACATAAAAATTCTTTCATATTCTTTGCGTGGTAACGCATTATAAATAACCATTTTAGCCTCATTATTTTTTACTAGTTTCTTTTTTAAATCATCATTTTGTTTTTCAAAAGATACAATTTCATCCATTTTAGTTTCAAAATTATATTGAATAGAGGGAAAATCACCGAAGGTAATGACATGCCAAAGATCAAGATCTTTTGATTTCACATAAGTTTCTAATCTATTTTTCCAATAAAGAAAACCATCACTTTCAAATAGTGGTGGTCTTTGCATAGATTGCCCTTCTAAATATTTTTCAGATTCCATAGATCGTTTCAAGTTTTAAAATACAGTTTATTTTAAAAATCTTGTTTAACGTAGCTCTGATGCCAATTGTGGAGAACTAGAAGGGGGGGGGGGGGGTTGAATAGTTTTACGTCTTTTTAGTTTTATGAAAACTTAGTTATTTAAAAGTCTTGTTTACTCTTAAAACTTTGATTCGATCTTATGTGAATTCAAGTCTTGAACAATATGAACAACTATATCTAAGTATGAGTGATGCGTGGGAATCGCAACAGGCTTTACCTCTCGAGGGATCTCGAGAAGCTTACAACCCCCACCAGGCAGTGTACCTGATCGTTGTAGTATAGTATAGTGACAAGTACCGGGGGATTGATCGTTCAGCTTAGGAATAGTGTCGCTAGGATTAGAAAACCTAATTAATAGTTCTAAAGATGAGGGATGATTATTTTTTTATTTTTATATTTTTATAAAAGCAAGTAAAATCTCGGGTTTTGGAAGAGTGGGCTGAATTAGTTGCTATTCAACTAACCCAAAACTAATATATAATCAAATTAAAATACTGAAAATGAAATTAAACTAAATTATACTAAGGTTGTGAGCAGTAATTGGAGAAATTGTGTTTACTTAGACTTCACTACTCCCTAGACATCTTTTACACGTTAATTACTTGTTATACTTGTATGGATGACGGATTGTATTCCTTAATACCATTCGTGGGGTGGCATACATAACTCCCCAACTCTATGAGCTCTTATCTCCTCCTACACCATGACCCAGCACAACTATAGGGATTGTAAACAGTGGCTCATGCATTAAATACAACCAATAAAGACCTAGTACGCCTCGGTTCATGTTTCTTAAGACGTTCAAGCATGTTACCATTTGGAGATCTGCCAGTTTTCTTAAGCCTAACATATAAAATCATTCATCTAAGACAAGAATAGACAAGTAATCAACACATAATCAACATCTAGGTTTCATTAGATCTAAGCAAACACAAAAGAGATCTAGCCTAGCATAATGGAATTGAGACAAGAACAAGATATAAACAACCAACACATAGACATATTGATTGAATTAGAAGAACACTTATCTCAATTACAATGCAAGGTATCAAGGGTTTGGAACCCTTGAAAAACCTGTAAAAGATACACCAAATTCGTCTTTAGGGTTTCACCAAAACTTCTCCTCCTTTTTAATGAAAAAACTAGAAAACTATATATATGAAAACTGGGCTGACGGCGTCAAGACAAGCATGTGACGCCGTCACCTCGCCGCCAAATACTTCCTCGGACGGCCTTGATCTACTTATGACGACCTATGTGACGCCGTCACCAACCACGGTATTTTATTCTTTGTACTTTGACGCCGTCAGGATGACTTTTGACGCCGTCATCAACTACGGTGTTTTATTCATGATGTCTGACGCCGTCAGGGTGTAACTCTTGACGCCGTCACCTAGTGTTTTCAGCATGGAAAATTGATACTTTGCCGTTTTCTTCACTTTTATGCTCCAAAAACGTCCAAAATGGCTTCTTTTCCAGAATTCACTCTCCAAACACCTAAAATCACAAAAGGAACGATTTAGGGCAATATTTGATCAAATAAAGTCGGATTCGGGCTTAAATGACCCCCTAAAAACGGATCATTTTTCGCCTCATCATATACCCTTACACTTGAGATTTGCTTGTCCTCAAGCAAATGAGCTTTTATTCTACTCAAAAGACAAGTTAGTGGTCATTTAACACTAATATAAAAGTAATTACAAAAAATAATCGTTCCACTAAAGACCAATAGACAAGCACGGAGGTCATACACAAGCACCTCACAAATAGTGTTTAGATACTCACATCTCTCGGGTGTAATAAAGTAATATAACATTATGGAAATGGAAGATATCTCTCACTACCTGTCATAGCAAAATAGATTACCATAGGCTTGGGAAAGGATCAAACCTCCACCACATGGCGTAAGCACCTAGGATAAACTATCAAAGAGGTCTTTTAAAGGGTTGTAACGTTAGGTGTAGGGATATGAAATACACGGTTTGTTGGATAAAGGAAGTTTTACTGGTGGCGAGTTAACAATCTTGGTTAATTACATGTACAAGATGGCGTTGCTAAGCCAAGACTAGACTCGACTTAAGCTAATAAATGAAAAATAACAAAAAACATAAAATGAACATAGAATAAAACGGGATGGTAGTCCGTATGTCTTTTTCTCTTTTTTTTTATTTTTTATTTTTCTTGATATTTTCGATTTTTTTATTTTTTTTTCTTGATTTTTTCGATTTTTTTTTATATTTTTCTTAATTTTTTCGATTTTTTTTTTTTTTTTTTTTTTTTTTTTTTTTTTTTTTGCATACACTCTTACCCTACCATCCAAAATAATACATCATAGGGGTATGAACATTCCCCTTACACTTGAGTCTTTACATACTTTACATTTGACTAATCTAATGACTCGAATTAAGAAAATTAAAACACTTGGAGCACTTTTAAGATTATCGTACATATGGGGGTAATAATATGATGTTCTTCCCCATTACTCCATAAAATAAGTAGTTACCCATGAGTCCCAATCGTCCCAAAACAATATGTACAAGGATATGACTCGACTTAGCAACCATGTAATCAAATAGAAAGTTAACTTAGGGTTTAACAAATAACAATAATGCACTAAAAATGAGCTCATACACGGAAGGCTAAGGCGATTTGGGTGTACATTTAAGTGGGGTGTAACAAATTCTTCCTTTAAGTAAGATGCTTAAAGTTAGAAACGAAAAGATAGGCTCTGAGGGGTGTACTAGGGGTTTCGTGTACTAAAAATGAGTACAACGCAAAGGGTGTGGGAAAAATTAGTTGACTTAACTAGTCAAGTAATATGACTTAAATGGTCAAGTAATTATGATACGGGTTTATCACAAGGGTGATCCTAATGCCTCTTATCATGTAGTAAATCCTACTACACGAATGTAGTCTCACTAGCGGTCTCGGGATGCATCACTAACGCAAGTTCTAGAATCTAAATGCTACTGGTACACTCATAAGCACTAATAATGAATGCTTTTCCTATCAAATCTAAAGGCGAACCTCACATTTTTGGATGGAAAATTTTTCTGAATATACGGTTATGTGCTAGTCATACAACCTCCTATCCATGAGACGCTTGCTATGGCTAAAGTTTCACTCCTAAATGTTGTAAAAAATTTTAAATTTGGCGCTAAAATTACACTAACAAGTATTTCTCATAGTTTTATTACACATCTACCTTTAAACAAAACAAACTCAAGCGAAAGTGCATATGTAAGGTATCATCTTTTTACCCTCCCCTTACACTTAAGATGAACATTGTCCCCAATGTTCAAGTAAAGAATGTAAAAGTGAAAAAGTAAAGAGAATGAAATCAAATACTCCCCTGATTCGCTCGGTATGGATTATAGGTTGGCCAGGTTAAATCTTCCTCAAAGAAAACCGAACAATCAAAGCTTCCCTTCCAGAATATAAATCATCTTCTTGTCATAAATAACCTGTAAATCCTGACAACAATAGACAAGACAACCTCGCGTAAAATCGGCGGCATCCTATATAAGTTACTAAATCCTAGAAAACAAAGTAAGATATAATGCTTGTGGAATGAAGTTTGCAGATTTCCTGGAGATTATAAAACTTAATAATTCACAAAAACCATAAGACTCCGTTAGAAAAACAAAACCGGTTAAATTTCCAGATTTTTAACTCCTGACGCCGTCAAGAGTAATACTCTGACGCCGTCAGAATAGACCTGCAGAAATTCTTATGTTAAGTTTCCGGAAAATTTCTGGAAAAACTTTGTCCTACTTCCTGGAAAATCTTGCAAAACTTCATTATGACTCAATACAAGCATTTGACTCTAACAAATACGAATATACATGTTCATTTAATATTGTGGAGAATCATGATCGGTTTGTTTCTTAAAAACATATTTGGGGTTTCCCCTTACACTTATCTTTTGCAAAAATACCTTTAGGTTGAAGTTAAGACTAGGCCAAACAACATAATAAAGTATTTCCACATTTTAATTGAGAAACATGATCATCCAACAATAAGAATAAAACATGCATACGGAAGCAAATAACTATCAAACAAATAAAATCACACAAAACATGGGTTGCCTCCCAAGAAGCGCTTTTCTTTATTTACGAGTCTTGTAGCTAGACTCAAAGTCCTGGGCTATCACGTGATTTCATCATTTGAAATGATATATCCCATGTAGTTGCGATCATTACTGTTATGGTGGTAGTGCCTCAATCTATCGATACTCGCAATTACTTTCCCACCTAATTTGCTTCTCAGGTTAGCTACCCCTTCTTGGCTCAATCCTTCGATTGTGAATGGCCCATACCACCAGGGACTCGGTTTATCGGGTGGTATTGTCGTTTCCAAGTGTCTCAGGAGTACCAAGTTCCCTACATCAAATGGTGTATGATTTTTCTCGTGTCGAGTATGTTCGAGTTCAACTGAAACCTTATTGCTTTTTCTTCTTTCACCCTTAGCTTTCTTATAGCTTTTGATTCTTGCCTCCCATGAAAGAATTTTATTCTGAACACGAATGGGTGTCGTGCCAATGTTGTTTTTGATCATTCTCCAACTCAAATTTTCATGCCCACTTCGCGGAGTCATGTGGAAACTAATCTTTCTTTTTCCAGATTTAAGCTCAATCTTCCTATCTTCATACTTAATGACAGCCCTAGCGGTGGTGAGGAATGGTGCCCCAAGGATTATTGGCATGCATCCATCCCCTTTATCATCAATGATCATAAAATCAACGGGGTACATGAATCCTGCAACATTGACTAATACATCTTCTGCGATTCCTAGGGGATATACGTACGAGTGTCCAACAAGAGATAGCCTAACATGAGTAGGTGCTGGCATTTTTGACGTTAGTTGGATGTAAATAGTTAGGGGCATAAGATTTACTTCCGATCCTTGGTTGGCGAAAGCACTAAGATGTTTCAAGTCCCCAATGCTCGTTGGTACTTCAAAATTCCCACATGCTACCTGCTTAGTAGCCACTTTCTGTACCAATAACCTCTCGACCACTGATTCTCTAGGAAGCGTATCATACTCATCTTCCTCTTCTTCCTCCTTCTCAGGAACCTGTTCGGAGGATCGGTTATGCTTATCACCCTTAATCCAATTTGTTATGGTGTTTTTGTTTATATCATGTTTCAGGTAGTAACTCAAAGGTTGGGACTCTGGTGGTTTTTCTAAGGCCTGTTTAGCAGGAGTTTCTACCTTCTCGTTATCATTATGGACAATGGTGACGGAGTTAAAAAATTGGGTGGTGGGAGTGGCGCTTTCTTTCCTTAGCAGTATTCGTTCGGGGGTTCTCTGATTGGTATACTCCTCCAATAGACTCAACATCTCATTCATTTTCTCCTGCATCTCCTCTTTTTGTTTATAAACTGCTTCTTCGAATCTAGCAAGCCGATCAGAGTGAGTTGCCATATATTCTCTCATCCTAGCCTCAAACTCCGAGCTAAGTTCCTTGGGAGGGGAACAGGGTGGAATGCACCTCTGAAAAGTCTCGACGTGTTCTCTAGAAGGTGACTCAGATAATGGTGCCGAAGTTGGTTTTGAGACAGAATTGACAGTGGCTTGTCTAGGACTTAAGGGTCTCCTTTGCCTTTCCTCAAAATAGTCGACTTTTGCCTCAAGTTTGCATAAGAGTTCATCGGGGATTTCGGTGGTTCCTCCAGATGTCGAGACTGCATTGATGGCCGCTTCTATCGTATGTTTAAATTCCCAAATCTCATTATTATCAACAGCGAGCTCTTCGATAATTGCCCAAGACTCCTCGGCATTCTTATCACGCAAATTACCTCCCGCGGCCCTGTCGATGGTGCGCTTAGTGTGATAGTCAACATGGTCGTAGAAAATCTGGACTAATAACCAAAGGTTTATACCATGATGAGGGATCTTGTGAAGGAGATCCTTGAAACGGGCCCAAGCCTCGTAGAAAGGTTCACCCCGCTGTTGCTTAAACATCAAAATGTCCCTTCTAAGCATTGCAGTCTTTTTCGGCGGAAAGAATTGGGTAAGGAAACGATTGGCGAGATTGTCCCATGTAGTGATGGATCCCGCGGGTAAACGCTCAAGCCATTGACTAGCTTGATCCCGTAGAGAGAATTGGAATAGGCGTAAACGGGTAGTCTCTCTAGTTTCAACACCTAGGTCTATGGAATCTACGATTTTGAGGAAGTCCTTAAGGTGTTGGTTTAGATCTTCGGAACGAAGTCCATGGAATGTACATCCGCTTTGCACCAACCGGATGGTGTCGGATCGCAAGGGGGTCACATTGTCTCCGGTGAGCTCAATGGTGTTTCGGTAGCCTTGGTGGCTAGGTCGGGAATACTCTCCTAAGGTTCGGGGCCTAAGGGGTTCTAATGGTGGGTTTTGTTGTGGTGGGATGATGTGTTCAAAGATGTTACCACCTTCCATGATGTCGGATGGTAAAGAGTTACGAACAAAAGCACGAAGAAATAAGATAGACTAAAGAAGACCTAAAAAATTAAAAATAAAATCTTACTAGAAAGGAATCTAGCAAGTAGACCTAATAAAAAGAAATCCTAACCTAGACAATAACTATTCCCCGGGCTGCGGCGCCAAAAATTTGATGCGTGGGAATCGCAACAGGCTTTACCTCTCGAGGGATCTCGAGAAGCTTACAACCCCCACCAGGCAGTGTACCTGATCGTTGTAGTTAAGTATAGTGACAAGTACCGGGGGATTGATCGTTCAGCTTAAGAATAGTGTCGCTAGGATTAGAAAACCTAATTAATAGTTCTAAAGATGAGGGATGATTATTTTTGTATTTTTATATTTTTATAAAAGCAAGTAAAATCTCGGGTTTTGGAAGAGTGGGCGGAATTAGTTGCTATTCAACTAACCCAAAACTAATATATAATCAAATTAAAATACTGAAAATGAAATTAAACTAAATTATACTAAGGTTGTGAGCAGTAATTGGAGAAATTGTGTTTACTTAGACTTCACTACTCCCTAGACATCTTTTACACGTTAATTACTTGTTATACTTGTATGGATGACGGATTGTATTCCTTAATACCATTCGTGGGGTGGCATACATAACTCCCCAACTCTATGAGCTCTTATCTCCTCCTACACCATGACCCAGCACAACTATAGGGATTGTAAACAGTGGCTCATGCATTAAATACAACCAATAAAGACCTAGTACGCCTCGGTTCATGTTTCTTAAGACGTTCAAGCATGTTACCATTTGGAGATCTGCCAGTTTTCTTAAGCCTAACATATAAAATCATTCATCTAAGACAAGAATAGACAAGTAATCAACACATAATCAACATCTAGGTTTCATTAGATCTAAGCAAACACAAAAGAGATCTAGCCTAGCATAATGGAATTGAGACAAGAACAAGATATAAACAACCAACACATAGACATATTGATTGAATTAGAAGAACACTTATCTCAATTACAATGCAAGGTAGCAAGGGTTTGGAACCCTTGAAAAACCTGTAAAAGATACACCAAATTCGTCTTTAGGGTTTCACCAAAACATCTCCTCCTTTTTAATGAAAAAACTAGAAAACTATATATAGGAAAACTGGGCTGACGGCGTCAAGACAAGCATGTGACGCCGTCACCTCGCCGCCAAATACTTCCTCGGACGGCCTTGATCTACTTATGACGGCCTATGTGACGCCGTCACCAACCACGGTATTTTATTCTTTGTACTTTGACGCCGTCAGGATGACTTTTGACGCCGTCATCAACTACGGTGTTTTATTCATGATGTCTGACGCCGTCAGGGTGTAACTCTTGACGCCGTCACCTAGTGTCTTCAGCATGGAAAATTGATACTTTGCCGTTTTCTTCACTTTTATGCTCCAAAAACGTCCAAAATGGCTTCTTTTCCAGAATTCACTCTCCAAACACCTAAAATCACAAAAGGAACGATTTAGGGCAATATTTGATCAAATAAAGTCGGATTCGGGCTTAAATGACCCCCTAAAAACGGATCATTTTTCGCCTCATCAATGAGCAATAATAATAATACAAACTAAGTATGTGAAATCAACACATGCATAATATAAACAATTATAGCTATATACGAGAGATAAGTAAGAAAACGTTTATTTTATAATCCTTAGTTATATTTTGTATGAAAACTATACTTGATCGAAATGATCAATTAAATGTATGTTAACTTTTTAGTTTGATTGTAAAAACTTTGTTTTGTGAATGAAACTTTTGTTTGATCTTTAAGTAAAATCAATACTAGCACTATATGAGCAACTATACATATACGTTTACGTCTACAAAAGTAATAACGATATAAGCAAGATAATAAGTAAGATATGGAAAGATCTAACCGCGAGACAAAGGATTTATAGTGGTTCGGCTACAAGGACACCTTCCTTGCCCTACTCCACTCCTCGAGTCACCTACTCGAGAGTTTTCTTCACTATGTCAACAAGCTCCCTTATGGCGGAGAAAACCTTACACACCAATATACACACCACAACTTCGTCACAACTTATTCACACCTTCTACATAACTTCTTCACGACTTGGCACACCTTCTTCACAACTTGTACACACTACTACTACTTCACAACTTCTTCTTCACACCACTACTTATATCTCACTACTTCTATTCACAACTTCTACTCTTATATCTATCTAGTTACACTACTATCACACCTTTACAATGAATGTACACAACAACTAGACTATATACACAAATCTACAATACTTCACAACTTGATGTTGAAGGAGTATTCTTCTCTTGCACTTTGAGAGATGAGAGGTGAGAGAATGAATCACTTGAAACAAGGATTAACAATTATATGATCAAAGGGTTTTTAGGAGGATGTTTAGAGAGATTTGGATCTGAAAATTTTCATGCAAGAGGTGAGAAAAATTCCAGGTTTGAGGTGGTATTTATAGGGAAAAATTTCTGACAGAATCTGACAGGGGAGCGTGGCCGGTCCCCTTAATTGTGTGTCGGCCGCCTTAATTGTGTGCCGGCCCCCTTCAAATTAAGGGGGCCGCCCGGACGAAAACTGCAGTTTTCTTGTCTTTTTCTGGGGAAAGTTTATTTGGTGAAAAACTAACTGATTTTGGTTAAAATTTTGAATTCATATATTTATTATGAATAAAACATTTTCCTTTATTACCAAAAATGTTTTTCAAAAATATATAATAAGTTTATTTAATTTTATAAACTTTGTATTATTTAAATAAACATCCCTTTGATCATAAAATGTATTAGTCACTTGTTTATTCATACCTTAATGTGATTATGTTGGATGAGATAATATAAACTTGCTTAAAACTTGTTTACGTATTAACTTTGCGTTTAATGAGTTTAGATTTTGTGATTGTCAAAACTTAAGGATATCGAAAGATATTAATAACGTTTTTATACATTATTTATATCAACACATAACATCTTTGATCTCCTATCTCTCCAAATTACAAAATTTATAATATTTCATTTATCATTGGTTTTGGATTTTAAAAAAGAACATGTATCCAAACCACCTTCTTCACATAAAAATAACATACCATCCCCATTCCTAAATATACCTTTCATGTTTTTTTTTTTTTGGTATCTTAAAATAATGTTTATTTTTTGTTTCAAACCAATGAAAACGGAGTTTGGTAGACAAGAATGATATTCGATTGATGAATAGTGTAGTTGTGTAGTTAGTGAGAATTTTAAAAAATGTGTCTTTTAAAAGTGAACATTTAGGTCAGGTTTGGCAACACATTTTTGAAATTGTTTAAGAGCGTTAAGTGACAAGCAGCAAGCGTTCCAGTCTTAATGCTTGTTTAGCAACATGGCTGCTAGCGTTTAGCAACACCTCAACTGTTTCAAATCTTAATGCTTCCTAAAGAAGCGTTCCAACATACTGCTAGCATTTTATTTTTAATATACCAATTTTCCCTTGAAAATAACATTCATAATTTTACATTATGCTTGCATTTATTGGATCTCTAATTTTTTTTTATTGTTAACAAGACATCATTATTTATTCCATTGTATTCTTGATTGAATTGCATAAATAAAATATTTGCTCCTTCCTCCCATAAAATCCTTTATGGTATCAGAGCAGGTTTCACAAACCTAGCTCTCGATCTTGATCCAGAAGGATGGCAGGAGACGACAATCAAAACAAAACCAAAGATAGAGAAGGTTCCGGTGGTGGGATCACTTACGACTCACCTTATTATCTTCATCCATCTCACTATCCCAAACAACTACATGTGAATGAGATTCTCACTGACAACAACTTCGCTGATTGGAGCCAAGAGATGACAAACTTTTTGTTTGCTAAAAACAAAATAGAGTTTGTTGATGGGACGACCAAGAAACCAGAAAAAACCTCCAAGGACTACATGCCGTGGATGCGAGTTGATGCTATGATAAAGGGTTGGTTGACAACCGCTATGGAGAAGAACATACGAAACAGCGTCAAATATGCAGGTACGGCGTTTGAGATATGGTCAGATCTAAATGAACGTTTTGGGAAGGAGAGTGCTCCTAGGGCGTACGAATTAAAACAAAAGATTGCTTCTACCCGACAAGGTGGCGCTTCCGTATCAACATATTTTACCCAGTTGCGGTCCATATGGGATGAAGCTCAGTCAATATATCCCTTCCCTCGATGTTCTTGCAACAAGTGTGAATGTGATGTTGGTAAGAAGATCAATGGACATCAAGAAAAGGAACGCCTTTATGAATTTTTGATGGGGTTGGATGCCGAATTCACAGTCATTAGAACCCAAATCTTGGCAACAAAACCGCTTCCTTCGCTAGGAACAGCGTATCACATGGTAGCTGAGGATGAGAGGCAAAGAGCCGTCTCGAATGAAAACAGAAATCCACATGAGTCCGCTGCATTCAAGGCCTTTCAAAGTCAGAATGGTCCTCAGGGTTCGAACAAAGAAAGAAGTGTAACCAAGAATGTGAAAGAAGGGATTGAACACTGTACTGAATGCAACAAAGATGGTCACAAGCGTGAGGGTTGCTTCAAACTGATCGGGTACCCAGAATGGTGGCCCGGGAAGAAAGGAGAAAAGACAAAAGGGAAGGCCGCATATGTCGAGACACAGACAAGCCCCATTCCAGGTTTGACAAACGAAGACTACCAATATTTCTTGAAGCACTTTTCTGGAACAGGTAATAGCGAGGGTACAAAACCCGTTGCTAATATGGCCCATAAAGAAGACGAAGAAGGTGAGTGGATTTTTGATTCGGGTTGCACCGAATACATTACTTATTTATCCAACATTCTTGTTAACAAGAAAGCCACACACTTCGAGACTCCTGTTGTTATTCCCAATGGGGATTCCATCCCAGTTAAAGGGAAAGGGGACTATGTACTTCCAGGGGGAACAAAAGTGAATGGAGTTCTTTATGTTCCAGATTTCAAATGCGATCTTCTTTCTGTTGGTCGCCTTATTCGCGACCTCCAATGTTCCATATCGTTTTTTCCTGATTTCTGTATCATGCAGGGACTACAGAAGAGGAACTTGATTGGTGCGGGTAGATTCCGGGGGGGACTGTACCGAATGAAGATGATTTAAGGAAGAAAGGCCATGGCTACCACCATTGAAACGTGGCACAGAAGACTTGGACATCCTTCAAATGGAAAGCTTGCTAAGATGGATTTTTTCAAAGCTAGTATTAATAATTTGGGTAATTTTTGTGATTCTTGTGCTAAGGCAAAACATATTAGATTACCTTTTCCTTCGGTCAAACACCCGACATCCAATCAAGTCGCCTCTATGGTATGCCACCCAATCTCTAAACTCGTTTCTTATGAAAAGTTTTCCACTAATCATAAAGCTTTTCTGTCGGCTATGACTAACAATGATGAGCCCAAGAGTTTCAAACAAGCTGCTCAAGATGCTCATTGGCGTGAAGCCATGCAAAGGGAGATCAAAGCTCTGGAGAAAAATGGAACTTGGACTGATGAGGCGAAAAATGATCCATTTTTAGGGGGTCATTTAAGCCCGGAATTGAATTTATTTGATCAAATATTGCCCTAAATCGTTCCTTTTGTGATTTTAGGTACTTTTGGAGTGAATTATGGAAAAGGAAGCATTTTGGGCATTCTTGGAGCATAAAAGTGAAGAAAACGGCAAAGTCTTAATTTTCCTTGCTGGGAACAGTACCTGACAGCGTCACCAAGTTCTACATGACGGCGTTAAGAGTATTACAAGAGGTGAAGTTGATAGAGTCCGTGACGGTCCAGAGAGTTTTACACTAAGGGGCATGACGGTGTCACCATAGGCCGTCATGATCCCATTACACGTGACGGCCAAGAGATAATTTGCTCTTGACGGCGTCAGATCTGGATCTAGGCAATCCGATATTTCTATGGGCGGCGGGTTGACGGCGTCAGATTTCTGTTCTTGACGCCGTCACGTTGGAAAATCTATATATAGTTTTTTAATTTTCATTCATAAAGAGAGGAAAATTAGGGGGATAACTTGGAGAAACCCTAGCACGATTTTATCAGTTCTTTCAAGGGTTTTTACCCTTTGAAACCTTTCATGTTCAATTAAGATAAGTATCATTTCAATTCATTCAATATGTCTATGTGTTGTTTGAATATATCTTACGCTTGTCTTGATCTTAACATGCTAGGCTAGATCTCTTGTGTGTTTGCTTAGATGTAGTGAAACCTAGATGCTGATTATGGGTTGATTGCTTGTTTATAGTTGTTACGGATGAATGATTTCGATGTTAGGCTTAAGAAAACTGGCAGACTTCCATAGTGTAACTTGCTTGAACGTTTTAAGAAACATGAACCAATGCGTACTAGGTTTTTATGGTTGTATTTAATGCATGAGCGAACTCTAATGATCTCATGTTAGGAGCTTCTTGCAGGCTCGACATAGGAGTGAAGTAGGAGCTTATAGAGTTGGGGAAGTATGTACGCCACCCCACGATTGGTATTAAGGAATATAACCCGTCATCCACGCAACTGTAACAAACTATAAACCTGTAAAAGATATCTAGGGAGTAATGAAATCTAAGTAAACACAATTTTCCCATTTATTGTTCACACCACATTAGTAATTAGTTTTTTTTTTTTTTTTTTTTTTTTTTTTTTTTTTTTTTTGATTGCATCTTATTTATTGGGTTAGTTAACTAGCAACTAATTCCGCCCCTCCTTCCAATACCCGAGATTTTTAGTTGCTTTTCATAAAATATAGAAATACAAAAAGAATCATCCCTCACCTCTAGACTTAATTTTTAGGCTTTCTAATCCTAGCGACACTATTCCTGAGTTGAACGATCAATCCCCCGGTACTTGTCACTATACTATACTACAACGATCAGGTACACTGCCTGGTGGGGGTTGTAAGCTTCTTGAGATCCCTCGAGAGGTAAATCCTGGTGCAATTCCCACGCATCATGGACCTTGGAAGTTTTGCCTAAAGGTAAACGTGCTATAGACTCGAAGTGGGTTTATAAAATCAAATTCAAACCGAATGGTGAAGTTGAAAGGTACAAGGCTCGTTTGGTTACAAAAGGATTCACTCAAATAGAAGGGGTGGATTATCACGATACATTCGCACCGGTGGCTAAGGTAGTTATGGTTCGAACTTTATTAACAATGGCCGTAAAAAGGGACTGGATTATTCATCAACTTGACGTGAACAACGCCTTTCTACATGGGGATCTAGATGAGGAAGTTTACATTAAAATTCCTCAAGGCTTCTCTAAAGATGGTGAGACCCGAGTTTGTCGTCTGAGAAAATCATTATACGGATTAAAGTAAGCCTCACGCAATTGGTACCACAAGTTCACTACTTTCCTCTTCTGTTTGAGTTTCAGACAGTCCAAGGCTGATCACTCCTTGTTCATTTATGAAACCTCTAGTATAACGGTGATTGTCCTGATCTATGTGGACGACGTCATTATTACCGAAAATTGTCTCAACAAGATTCAAGAAATCAAAAAGCAGCTTGACAAAGAATTTAGTGTCAAAGATCTTGGTCCATTAAAATACTTTCTTGGCATTGTGGTAGCCAAAACAAGCGATGGTCTAGTTCTAAGCCAACGAAAGTATACATTGGACATTTTAAAGGATAGTGGGAAATTAGGTTGCAAGCCGAGTTCTTTTCCTATTGAACAGGGCTTGAAACTAGACAAAGGTGAAAATGAACCAAGTATTGATGCAAGTCAATATCGTCGTTTGATTGGCCGACTTTTGTACCTTCAAGCCACACGACCAGATATTACCTATACTGTCAATGTCTTAAGCCAGTTTGTGGCCGATCCAAGAAACAACCATTTGGAGGCCGCGAATTGAGTACCTAGGTACTTAAAGGCTACACCTGGCCAAGGTATTCTACTCTCCCGAGAAGGGGATCCTGTTTTAACTGCTTATTGTGACTCTGACTGGTTAGGTTGTTCCTTTACTAGACGTTCACGTACCGGTTATGTCCTCTTACTAGGCGGGACTCCCATCTCTTGGAAAACCAAGAAACAGTCTGTTGTCTCACGATCTTCAGTCGAAGCCGAATATAGAGCTATGGCTTCCACGGTCAGTGAAGTTATTTGGGTTCGTTGGTTGCTTAGCGAATTACATGTTGACACTTCATCGCCCACACCCTTATTTTGCGATAACCAAGCTGCTCGTCATATAGCTAACAATCCAGTTTTTCATGAGAGAACTAAGCACGTCGAGATGGACTGTTATTTTGTTCGAGAACGAGTTGAATCCAAGGAGATAATTCCCATGCATATCAGCAGTAAAATGCAAATAGCAGACCTGTTAACAAAGGGGCTAACAGCACAACAACTTCAATTTCTTCTTGGCAAGATTGGCATTGCAAATTTGCATGCTCCATCTTGAGGGGGAATATTGGATCTCTTATTTTTTTTATTGTTATTTGATTGATATCCTCTCCATATTTAGATGGAGTTACTTACGGATGTAGGTCAAGACATCCTTATTTATTCTATTGTATTCTTGATTGAATTGCATAAATAAAATATTTGCTCCTTCCTCACATAAAATCCTTTAGCATTATAATTTGATGATATTTTTGGTCTAAGATTTTATATGCCCATTATCGTAATTTTACGTTTTATAAATACAGCTATGTTAAAAAATATTTTTTTTAAACAAGCAACTACTACTTAATGCTACAGCTTACTACTTAATACTACTGCTGCTGCTACTGCTTACTGCTATGTGTTGCCAAACATTAATAATTTAAGCCTATATTCTCAATATAGTATATGAGTTATTAGAACTATTAAAAAATGAGCTGAACCACCAAGTTTTATTCAGATACATGGAACAAGGTTTAAAACAAAAAAAAGAAAACTTTAAACAAATACAGTGGTTGAACCATCCATGTGGCTCTTTAAGAAGCGACCAAATTTGACTTGATGAATACTTGTTTATTAGCATTAGCATCTTCGGTATTTAATTATTACTGTAAAAATAATAAAACTCGTTTTGCTTTTTCTTATTAACACAAGTGTCCCGTAATAAATATAATAAAATAAGACAACTTATGCACTAAAAAGATAGAACTGTAGTGAACTACAAAATACATCTCTACGACCAATTTAACAAATATTTGGCCTAATCTACCAAATTTCACAAGAAAACTATCGTTTTAAAGTTCATTATTTTTTTTCCCACAATCTGTTTTTGATGTTGTGTGATCATCGCAACATCACGAATGATATATGAGTATATATGACTGCATGCACACAAATGATACGTTCAATTTCCCTTAACTTTTATTTTCCAAAATGAATTCTAACCTTTTATCAAGAGGCAATTACTCGTTCTTGTTAGTTGAGTTTGAAAAAAATATAGGTCGTAATGCTTTATTTTCATTTAACGATTCAACCTAGAATTTAAAAAAACTCTGCAATAAATAGGAAAAGAGTAAAAAACAATGTGTCTATTATATCCCCTTCATTGGATGTTGAAAAGTTATAAAATGTCACTTAAAAGTCTTTCAAGAATTGGTCAATTGTCATTTTCACAAATATATGTAGTACAATATTTAAGATTTGATTGTTGCGTTATTGACATTTTCATATTCTTTGAATTTCTTGTCGGTTTTAATCAAATGCTTATAATTGGTTTTAAGTGAATAACAAATTCTCTTAGTCAATTCTAGTTTATAGATCCCTTGTTAACTCAACAATAACGCATTTATAAACCATAAACAAAACGTGACAATTGATTTCTAGATTCACAAATGAAAAAAAATAAAAATAATAATAACAATAAAAATAAATCATAAAATTGATAACATTGAATCTCTACACTTAGGTAGAAAAAGTTGTTTTTTCATAGTGTAAGAAACTAAAGAACATATATTTTTTACTTAGTACTTTTTATGCGTTTCCATTTGCAGCCTTCATTGGGCTTTGGGCTTCTTTCTTCCGCATACTTGGGCTATTTAGTGTAATAAATTCGGGCTAACATATTGACAAACATTCGAATACCTTTAATGCTATTGAGGTCTTGAGGATGTGTCAAAGTTTTGTTTAAGTTATTTATGTAATTATGTGTATGTTTATTATATCTTTTATATAATAAAATAAAACCTTTATTAAGAATTTTTCATTTCAAAAAAATGCATTCATACCTTATTTAGTAATAATTCTTTTAATTAGATTTTTATTTTTAGGTGTAGAAAAATATTAAACACTAATTATTTCCTAATTTGCCTAAAAATTTATAAAAAAACGTTATACCTTATTTAGTAATAATTCTTTTAATTAGATTTTTATTTTTAGGTGTAGAAAAATATTAAACACTAATTATTTCCTAATTTGCCTAAAAATTTATAAAAAAACGTTTATAAAATCATATGTACAAAAAAATTAAAATACACATGGGCCTCTATGCCATTTTTCCAAGTTATAAGCCAAAAATGTAATTATAAAAAAAACACATCGGTTTCACTAAGAAAGCTTTCCATTCCATCTTCCCAAACTCTTTTTTTTCTCCGACCCGTGAGAAAGAAAAAAAAAAACAAAAACAAAATTTCACATCCTGAAACTACAAATCTATGAAGATAATCAAAGGGAAAGACTTGATAAGGTCGAATAGGAACAATTAAATTAGCATAAAGGGTTGCTTCTCATCTCTTCCGGGTATTCTTACTTTAATTATTAATCAGTTTTTATTAATCTAGGGTTTTAAATATATATTTAATAAACCTGACATAATCTTGATTACTATTATTATTTTGAATGAATTTGTGGAGTTTTGTGTTTGAATAGGTGTAAAGCTTTAAGCTTTTTTTGTTTAGATATGTTATATAAATGTTTTGAGGTATTTGTGTTGATGTTGTGGTTCTTGATTATTAAATGTTTGATGTGATTATAATGGTAATTCTATGTTCTGTTTGTGCCTCCAAGATTGCGCCATCTCCATCTTGCACTTTCAATCAGTGTCTTGATTATAGTCTTTTTGATGAAGAGTGAAAAAACTTCAATTTATAGTCTATTTATAACCTTTGTTAGATTTGTGAGACAAATAGAATTGGTTGTCTTATGAATCTGATATTGCACTAATATTTTGTAGCATATTAATGTGATAATTAGTAGGGGCAAAGTAAGAGTATAAATCTCGAACACGAGCAGTACCTCTACCGACGAAAACCTCCTCCAATTCTCATGTAGAATAATCCATATTATGAAAAGAGATTTACACATGCATGTGAAGGAGGTAAGGTTATACAACTAATATCAAATAAGCTGAATATTACATGGCATGATGTTAGTTGTGAATTATTTGTAGAGCCTCCGACCATTTCAGGTATGCAAATCCAGGTTTATATTAATCACTTTTTATAGCCCAAAACATCTTACTGTATGTAATACGAGTATATGCTAAAACTTTTTACTGTAAATTGCAACACCGTATGTGTGCACCCATTATGGAGCTATCAAATGCCTTGATATATGGTGATAGGTTACGTTGTGGCTCTCCTGATGTAGCAAATGTAAAACATGAGTATACGTTTGTCATCGCGGCTAAAGAAGGAAATTCAATATATGTCACTGTTATGTTTATTTGTTTTATCTTTATCGTTAACTATGTTGTTATCGATTTAAAGTAGTTATTGCCAATCACCATCAGTGATCACTACAACAATAAATAGGACGGGCGAGGAGACTTTTGGCGGGGACGCCCATGTCCCTGTCGTAAGTCGCTAAACGACAATAACTGTGCTGAGCTGGCACACATAAGAAAATACATAAGAAAAAATAGTGTTAAAGAAGAAAAAATGTCATGAAAGCGGTGATACTGGAACTTGAAGATGACACAAGTTCGACCCAGCTAACTATCAAGTATTCAAGTGGAATAGAAGAAGTTAGACATTGAGGATAAAAATAGTGTTAAAGAAGAAGAAAAGGCACAAAAACGGTGAAATCGGTACTTGACGATGACATAAGTTCAACCCAACAAAATATTGATTGTAGTATTTGTTTGCTTATATGATTAAAAAAAAGCCAGTAGTTGATACTTGATAGTAGATATGTGGGTCTTAAGATTTGCATTAGTTTATTTGTATTTGTTCGTGTATATTTTTTGTCGATTTACTTATCCTTGAATGGGCCGTATAAACTTGACCTTTTTGTTGTTACAATTGTTGATTGGTGTGGGATTATCATTATCTCACTTTAATCAACTCGCTGATCATTTATTTGCAAATTTTTTTTAAGCATCCTACTAATTAAATAGTAGTCTCTCTTTTTGTAGTCATTAGTGAACCTATTTTTCATCGTGCAATGTGTTGTGCAGTACATTACTGAGATGAAGATTCCCTCTGCCGTGCCAATGCTGACATCACAATTTGAGGGTAAATATGTGCACCTTGCGACCCAAAGATTCAGCAGTCATGTCGTGGACAAATGTTTAGCCATGTTAAATAGTCAAGTCAGGTTAACCATCATGCATGAGCTCATCTTCGCTGCTCATTGTGAGATCTACATGCCAACTATGTTATTTAAACCGCTCATTGTGTTGCTAAGGTATGTAATCTTTAAGAAAGTTCTTTCATTTATATTCTACATGGGTTGATATATGGGTTGTATCCTATCTCCAACAGGTTAGCTAAAGTTAGAAACATATCAAAATTGTCTAACAGGATAAACGCCAACCAAAGTATTTTAAGATTCCTAAATCCTCCAAACTTGCTATATTACGAGAAAAAACTACTCTAAAAAGCATAATTTTTTTAGCATCCATAAAACTAAAAATATCTTAAGGGGTCAACCTGCTTGTGTTGGTATCGTATTAAAAAAATACATGTTTTGACCCGTTAGGCTGTTACCTTTGGAAGCCCTCGATTTTGATTTGGAGATTAATTTAATGTATTTTAATTTGGTTTGTGGATATGATGATGATTTGAAAAACAAAGATGACACTGAGTTTATAGTTCTTAACATCAATGCAGTGGTTAGTTGTTGAACCCATTGATTTTAGTTTTGAGATTAATTCAGTGCAAGTAATTATGATGATACATTTCTTGCTATGACCACCTTAAACTCTTGAAATGATTTAAAGTGAGCTTTTCGTAAAGAAACCATGTTATCGAGTTTTTATTAAAAGAAAGATTATATTTTTTATAATCATGAAGAGATAGCATGTGATCTTATGGTTTAGAGATGCATATACATAAGTATTCTCTATTCTTGATTATAGGGATTCACGGTTTGACTTAAATATGTACTACAAATGTCTTCCTAAACAGACAATAAACCTTTTAAGGTTACGAAGTTCAGGTTGCTTTCCAAGTGCGAGCATTGCCACATTCTAGAACTCAAGGGCTATTGTAATAGTTGGAGACCAAAATTTCTGCTACATCTTGGTAAAATATATTGATCAAGCAAAGACTACATACTGCTAATCTGTAAATTGATGTAAAAAGGTTGATTGATAGCATGTGGCTTGGGTTTTTTTCTTTTATTATCAATATTTTTAGATTAAATGCATTTTTGTCTTTTTGACGTTGTATAACATCTTAAGAGCATGGGGGTAGTACAATAACGCCACCTCCGGCGTTATGCTGAGGTGGCCCGCGTTTTCATGGCGTTATGACACCATATTATGCATATTATGCATTTATTGTTATGACTACTTGAACTTGAATAGAAAGTTGATTAACGTCAATACTGGAAGGAAGCCTTCTTGAATAGGTTGGCTATGTACCATATTATGCATTTATTTTTATATTAATATAACAATATATAATAGAGGTTTGATCCATTTACTTGTGAGGTTTCTAAAATATGGCCCTGAGTTATGCACCAATACATTGAGATGGTATATTTGATTACCTTTTAGGTATATATCATATGTTATATCTGGCTTTTAAAGATTAGAAATGAGTATACCAAAGAGATACTGTGAAGAATTACCCCAAAATAATGTAAATGTTAGCTGAAAAATCTTTATGGTTCAATGGTTCAACCTCTTAATTGTTTTCCACAAATATGAGACAGTTTACGTGTATAACATGTTTCTCGGGTATTTAGTTTCGCATTGTAATTCGTGTAGCAATTAACTATAATACAACATATACACAGAGTTGAATCTTATATTTCCGAATACACAGGCTCAAGCCTAACTGGGTAGGCTTATCTAGGTTATTGTTGTAGTTGGGATTGGTTTCAATTGGGCTTTCAACTAGAAAATGAGGAAGAAGTATGGACATGCTTGGAGTGCCAGTTTTGTCAATCGTAGAATTAACTATGCATCTTTAGATAATGTTGTTCCAGTTTCATAGTTTGCCTTTATATAACGGTGTGGTATTGTGTTTATGCTACCTATCCTAACTAAGTATTTTATTTATGTGCCTGGAATTTATAGTTCTTGATTGTCTTATTCCTGTTGTGTGTTTTTTGGTGGATGACCTGACAACGCAATGGATTTCATATAGGAAACTTTGAAGATATTACTAAAATATTTAGTCAAAACCTCGTCGGACGAGATTGTGAAATTTGACAGTTTAGCTTCCATTCAGCCACTCAAAGTTAGATATGATCAGGTTCTTTTCTTTAGGCTCATCTAAACTCTGGATATACTTATGCATCTAAACAAGGTGAATCTTGCAGGCCAGGAGCATGCAACAAACCAAATGGTGTAGGTAACTTGGAGATAGAAGACGTGTAGACGAACGAGCCTTGGAGAGGGAAGATGAGAATTATTTCAATGAGAGGTATCATATTCATTTCACTATCTTAGTTTAAAGTTATTCTAAACATTAGATGATGATTTAATTATCAGATCTGACATACTAATTGTTAGTATATAGATCGAAAAGTTTGGACAAAGTGTTTCAGCTCAAACCCAAACAAGTATGTGTAATTATAACGGAAATAATTTCAAATATAAAATATGGTTAAAGCAATGCCCCTTAACCACCACACGAAGAACCTCATTTTATTAGAATTTTCTTCTTTCGAAATTTGGGAAAGTGTGTGCAAGGACCAGGTGGATCAGAGGGACACTTTCGTGTTTAGTTATGGCGCTGGTGATAGCTCCATAAGGTGTAAACTAATGATTAGGTTATTGACACTAGCTCAACTGTAATCATAAATCAGTGATATATATCAAATGATACACATTTACTTTTCTTCCTGATATTTTCACTAAGTTCTGCTATGTGTACATTGTAAATATCACTCGGTTAGACTTTAGATCGTTCCAGATATGTTTAAAATTGATCGTCAGTACTTGGTAGTTAGTAAATTGATTATGATTTTTGCTAATTAGTTAGGTTCGAAACCATAAGATATGGATGATCAGTTGGTGAATCATGGCAGTTAAGTTACCGGAGAAATCCGAAACGAATTCAAAAGTCTTAAGACAAAGCATTTGTTTTTGTATGAAAGAGACACACCAGAGTGCAGTCAATATGTAACTATGTATAGAATGGGTATTATCCATGCGTGACATTGTAATCAATTGAGGTCATGTTGAGGGAATCATATAATGGGTTGATTATGTTTACTAACCGTCTTTTTTTTTCTTCTTAAAATGCAAATGGGTCAAGTTGTGACACAAGAAGTTGAAGTTTTATAAGAAATTAATTGTAACACTTTAAAATATGACAATGTTAGTTACAATCAACAAATATATTTTTTTGAACCGATTACCATCAACAATTTGGCCGTAAAAGAAATTTCCACTTTATCCTCATATGTTTAAAGTGTGTTCTCTAATTATCAAAAGGTTGAGCGCATATAACTGTAAAGTTGTTAACATTGCTTCTGAAACTAGAAGGCATTCAAACGGATAACTTATTTTATAGTTGCTAATGGAGGACCATAAACAAAGAACCTAATTCCGTTATAAGCAACAATATCTTTTGATTGCAAGTTTCAGGGTTGTAAACTGTTAGCCTACATTCCTTTACATGTTAAAATTATATAAAAAAAAATAAAAATAGCCATACCTTTATTTTTTCTTTTTCTTTACAATATTATCAACTTGAAAAACTGCCTGCCTCGAGTTATAGTTAAAACCAATCCGAACATTAATAAAAAAAAAAGACATACAACAACGCTTATGCAGGAAGCTATCTTTCATAAGTTGCAAAAAAAACAATTCTTATACTTTATAAGAGCCCATTTGAAGTAAATAATGTTAAGGTAGTAGATACATTGTCAAATTTCCTCTTGATGATATGAGGCAAATACAAAATGTGAAATTACTTGAGGGAACAAATAGCAAAATGAAACACCGTGAAGCCTTCACCCTTAAATTAGATTATCAAAAGGTATAATTATTGAATGTATGAAGCACAAGATGTATATATTTTCACAATTTTATATAGAAGTTTCCTATGTTTCTATTACATATTAGAGTTTGCTTACGATTATGGAAGTGCGAATGATGACGATAATACGAAACCTGTTTCAATTTGGTTTTTGGTCACAATGATAAGCTTACCCTCTTATTTGGTTGATTTATTAATCCTTCTCATTCGGATCTTACGATCTGTGAAAAGCAAAAATATAATTCTTGGCAAGAGGCATTTGGTTTGAACTTTGAAGGGGATATTGTGACATTGTACATATGGCAAGGCTTTAACATTCCTAATTGTGTGGTTCTTCATTATTTTTGGTTTTTATCTTTATGAAGATGTTGTAGCTATCTGGTTGAATAGTAATAATATGTTTGGTGTAACTCTTTTTGTTCTTCTTTGTTGAATAATTGATACTACCACCCTAAATAAATGTCAAGTTTGACTTGTCAAACTGGTTCAACTTTAATCTTAACTATTTTCGTAGGTGCTATATAATATTTGATGCAAAATATATAAATGGATTGTGTTTTAAATGTATTTTTTAATGGTATATATATATATATATATATATATATATATATATATATATATATATATAACACAAAAAATATTTAAGATCAAAGTTGAACCAGTTTGATTCTGAAAAGTCAAATTGGACATTTATTTAGTGACGGAGGGAGTATCAACACCAAACATATTATTACCATGTCAAAGATTTTTGCTTGCATCCAAAATTCACATGTAAAAGTAATAAAACAAAATTCCTAATTGCTTATAAAATAGTAAAATAGACTAAAAACATAATAAACCAACATACATAAAAAATAATATTATTCACTAAATTATACTTTGTGTAGATTGTTTGGAATGTAGTGAAAATGTGTATTTACATTTTTAAAATAGTATCATATATTTTTTTTTGTAGTTTCAACAGCAAAACATTAATTATTAAAATATACTGAACAAAAAAAAATCATTTTCTTATTAGGTAACATTTTATATTTATTCATACCACAAGTAGAAGATAAATACAAAAAATATAGATAAGATGCAATTAATAATAGGATTAAAATTTTTAAATAATTATCTTTAATAATAAAAAACTATAATTAAACGTCATAAATCAAACAAAACAAATATTAAATTATTTATTTTTTAATTAATAAAAATATAAGAAATAAATTGATCTAAACTATTGATACACAAACACAACATGTGGTAGCTAAACTTTATACATAAAGATGATCATGTTTATGAAAATACAATATATGAACTTCACAACGTACATTAAATATAATTATAAAATAAAATTAAACACAATAATAAAAACAAATGATAAAAAACAAAAAGTAAATTATTTGTTTTTTAATAAATAAAAATATATTATTAAAAATTTTAGAAAAAACCCTGCGCGTGCGCGGGCATTATAACTAGTTATATTATATTATATTATATTATACATGTATACATTTATGGGCGTGCACGTCGTCGTTTCACAAAGAGGAAAAAAGAAATTTGCAACACTCCTCGAAATATGTGACAAGTTACAAAAACTACCATGTACTTTTAGCTATTTACGGTTTTTTTATACAACTCATTTTATTTATCAAATATTTAACAAATATCTACCGATTTCTTTATAAAAAAAATACCGATGAAAAGATCTCTAAGTTACAAACCAAATGAGCCAAATATTCCAATACTTTTGACACGAGGAAAGGATGAACTACAAGAACTAATGGCCGTTGTTGTTCAAAATCGAACTGGGTATAAGAATAAATCAACAAGTTGCACAAACTGTCACAAACATGACATAGTGTTGAAACTTGTTTTGAAATCAATGGCTATCCAGATTGGTGGGGAGACCGACCCCGTGTTGAAGGAAAAGGAAGTTGTCGTGCAAGAGGAACACAAATGGTCGAGGAAGAGAAAGAGGAAGAGGAAGTCTAAGTATGCCACGTGCTAATGGTGTACAGATTGGAGCAACTTCAACAAACAATGAAGACTCAAAAATTGTGGCATGTCTTGGTCTTAGCACAAAGCAATGGGAAACACTAATGCAAATGTTGAACGGACTAGGAGGGTGTAGATCAAAAGAAAAGATGAATGGTATGTGTTATTGGATTATTGATTGTGGGGAAACTGACTATATGACACGTTTGTTGGAAGAACCTTGTGAATTGCAGGAAATAGCTCAAGTTCTAATCAAATTGCTAGACAGTAGAAAGGTCGTAGCTAGACAAGAAGGAACTATACGGTTCATAAACAATTTTGTTTTAAAAAAAGTTTTGTTTGTACCTGGATTGGAGTGCAATTTAATTTATGTACCACGGTTGTTGGACCATTGCACTTATTTCGTTATGTTCACACCTGACATATGTGTTATATAGGTTCGCAATACAAGGACAGTGATTGGTGCGGGTAAAATAAGGGATGAACTAATGAAGGACTTTTCTACTTTGAGGATATACGAGTGGTGCAAGTACTTAAGACAACTACAACACGATCGTTCGATATATGGCATAAATGGTTAGGTCATCCCTCATTAGAAGTCACAGATCTACTTCATGTAGTGGTTTAGATAAATATAAGGGCAATTTCATTCATATCCTCACAAAATTCAAAAATTTCATATATATCATTTTGATGCATTAAATGCATTGTATTTTATGCATCAAAACTAGTAAAAAAGATATATATGAAATTTTTGAAATTTTCAAGAATATACATGAAATTTTCCCTAAATATAATGAAGTGCTTAGACAAACTTGTGATGTGTGTCATCATGCAAAACAATGTCGAGATAAATTTCCTATTAGTGAAAATAAAGTGTTTTCTATATTTGAACTTGTCCATTGCGATCTACGGGGACCTTATAGACATGCTTCTTTTTGTTGTTCATCATATATTTTTTTTTTAATTATCGTTTATGATTTTTCTCGTTCTGTTTGGTTATACTTTCTTGTCAATAAATCTAAAGGTTTCCGTACCATTAAGTTATTTCTTGCAATGGTTGAAAGACAATTTAATAAACAAGTTAAATTTGTTCAAAGCGATAATGGAAGTGAGTTTGTTTGTATAAAATGTTTTTTCTTGACCAAGGGATTGTTTTTCAAATTACTATGTCGAGACACCACAACAAAATGGATAGGTTCAACGAAAACTTGTTGGTGATTTTAGTGTCATCAATTATTTTATGTGTAATGGTGATTTACCCGAGACCAAATGGATTTCAAGTTAAGTTATAATACGAGTTCGGAGGTGTGGAGTACACGCTTGTATAAACTATTAACTTGATTTCAAGTACTGTAATTGTAAAGGTTGTGAATATATATCAAGGAGTAAAAGCCTTGTATGTTTTCTATAGTGACAGAAATTATTCGTCACAATAGTGTTGCAATGGTTCAAAAGATATGGTTATTCGTGTAGTGACCGAAATTGGTCGTCAATAATGGATATATGTCTTCAATGGGCTGCAGTTAATGACAGTTTTAACTGTCACAAGTTTGTTGCAGAAAGTTATTGAAGAGTTGTAACCATTTATTAAAAGGGTGTGACTTTTCACAAAATGATACAACTTTTCCAACAACCACCAATATGTTTATATATATGTAAACAGAGAAAAGTTCAATACGAAATAACATTTATCTAAAGAACAAATGGTTAAATCTCCACCATTCAATCCTTTTAGATCTAATGGTGTAGATTAATTTTTATTAAAAAACGAAGGGGCTTTTTAGTCATTATCAAGTTTCACCTAACACCCACCATTTTCACACTCACACTTGTTTTTCTCTCTCATCAAATTTCGTATATTCATCAGATCTAAACTCCCAAATTCAATAATAACCATTTCTCAAATTCAAAATTTACATTTATATAAATGCTTTGATCTGTTTTATAATTGTTAAATTTGTATATAAACACACACACACAAAAACACGTTCTCTGTGTGAAAAGTTTGATTCTGTTATAAACACAGACACACAAAAACTCATTCACTGTTTGGATTGGGTCTGCTGTTTGAATTGGCGTCTGCAAATGGTTTTTGTTGGTCTGCAACTCAGGTAGTGTATTGATACTGCTGTTTGGATTGGCTTGAGTGATAGCAAATGGAAAATGTTGGCTATTTTCCATTCGGATTTTATATTCCTGGTGTCAGTCATTGATTCGAGGATGAGCTATTTCTATTTTTGAAGAATTTTCTATGTGACAGCAAGTGTCATTGTTGACCTTCATTTGAGCATTTTATATTCTCAGGTGGGTATTAATTAGTTGGCAAGTGTCCATATCAGTGTTTGGTTCACATATGTGTTGATTTCATCATGAATGTTTAGTCAAAGATATTTACAACGTCAAATTAATTGAAATCTATTATCTAGTATCAATTTGAAGATTGGTGGAGGACTAATTATTAAGTGGATTTATATTTTGGGATTTATTAAAAACACTTGTGATTTTTTAAAAATAACAAATCTGAATTTTTTACAAATCCTGTGGGATTTTTCTAGACGGAAATTTTGAAGAAAAAAAAAAAGTTCGTCTTTTTACGAATCCCGTGAGATTTTTTTACGAATCCTGTGGGATTTTTCTAGACGGAAATTTTGAAAAAAAAAGTTCGTCTTTTTACGAATCCCGAGGAAGTGTATTTCGAACCTGATTTAATTTGAAAGCTACTTTTATACACTCTCATAAGTAGTGTTTCAAACTCTTTTATGCATACGTTGAGTTCACTATTATACATCTGAATGAAAATGATTATGATATTTTTGTCCATAATATTGTACATTTGTATCTGTAATTTATTTATATCTTATTGTTAAAAGCATGTTAGTTATTTTGTGCTTTTTTATTTATATCTTATAGCATTTTATATATATTTTAACTTATAGCATATTTTACTTGATAGTTGATAATGGTAAAAAGAAATCTAGAGGTTGTTTAGGTTGGTTTTTATTTCGCATGTTATTTAGACATGAATCATATGAGATTCATACAGAATCCCATGGGATGCACCAAAGAATCCCATGGGATTCATACAGAATCTCATGAGATTCACAATGAATCCCATGGGATGCACCAAAGAATCCCATGGGATTCAGACTGAATCCTTTGTGATTTATCGTCTTTTTACGAATCTCGTGGGATTTTTCTGGACGGAAATTTTGAAAAAAAAAATCGTCTTTTTACGAATCCCATGGGATTTTTATGAATCCCATGAGATTTTTCTGGACGGGAAAATCCCATGAAATTTTTCTGGACGGAAATTTTGAAAAAAAAAAAAAAAAATCATCTTTTTACGAATCCTTTAGGATTTCTTTACGAATCCCGTGGGATTTTTCTAGACGGAAATTTTGAAAAAAAAATCGTCTTTTTACGAATCCCATGGGATTCAGACTGAATCCTTTGTGATTTATCGTCTTTTTACGAATCCCGTGGGATTTTTCTGGACGGAAATTTTGAAAAAAAAAATCGTCTTTTTACGAATCCAATGGGATTTTTATGAATCCCATGAGATTTTTTTGGACGGAAATTTTGAAAAAAAAATCAGCTTTTTACGAATCCTTTGGGATTTCTTTACGAATCCCGTGGGATTTTTCTGGACGGAAATTTTGAAAAAAAAAATCGTTTTTTTACGAATCCCATGGGATTTTTACGAATCCCGTGGGATTTTTCTGGACGGAAATTTTGAAAAATAAAATCTTCTTTTACGAATCCCATGGGATTTTTTACAAATCCCGTGGGATTTTTCTGGACGGAATTTTGAAAAAAAAATTCGTCGAAAGTATATAATAATGCATATCTATAGAAAAATCTTCTTTTTATGAATCTTGTGGGATTTCTTTACGAATCCCGTGGGATTTTTCTGGACGGAAATTTTGCAAAAAGAAAAAAAAAATCGTCTTTTTCAAATCCCATGGGATTTTTACGAAACCCATGGGATTTTTACGAATTCCATGAGATTTTTACGAATCCCGTGGGATTTTTCTGGACGGAAATTTTGAAAAAAAAATCGTCATTTTACGAATCCCATGGGATTTTTTACGAATCCCATGGGATTTTTACGAATCCCATGAGATTTTTACAAATCCTGTGGGATTTTTCTGGACGGAAATTTTGAAAAAAAAAATCATCTTTTTACGAATCTCATGGGATTTTTTACGAATCCCGTGGGATTTTTCTAGACGGAAATTTTGAAAAAAAAAACGTTTTTTTACGAATCCCATGGGATTTTTACGAATCCCGTGGGATTTTTCTAGACAGAAATTTTGAAAAAAAAAAATCGTATTTTTACGAATCCCGTGGGATTTTTTACGAATCCCATGGGATTTTTCTGGACGAAATTTTGAAAAAAAAAAAATCGTCGAAAGTATATAACAATGCATATCTATAGAAAGATAATTTTTTTCTCGTCGCGATGGTATATTTTTTATAGCTTGAAGATTTACCGTTTGCAAGATATGTTATTTTTAAAAAAAAGGTGGAAAGTGGGTTTTTATATTAAATGAGCTAAAATGTCAAATTTACCCTCCCTTTGTTATTTTTGATTTGATCTTAGCCATTAGATGAAAGATGAATGGATGGTTGAGATTGGCTTATTTGTTTTTTAAGTGATACTTGTTTTGCATAGATCTCACCTCATATGAACATATATTCATATCAAAAACACATACAAATTCTCTATGTTTTGCTCTTTTTCTTGTGCCTAGAATTTGAGTGTTCATTCTTGTCTTATCTCTATACAAATTTCGTTTACCCAAGGCACCAAATAGGGTCGAAATATTGTATCTGGAAAGTGAACTTTTACACGATTCAAGAATTTATCCGGCAACCTTTGATTATCAAGACCCGAATAACTAACAATTTAGACATATTCTAAATGTTGCTCATGCACTACAATTCCAAAATTCTCTTCCAATCGATTTCTGGGGTGAATATGTATTAATAGCGGCGTATTTAATTAACCGTATACCTTCATCTGTTTTAAAAGGGAAAACTCCATATCATGTGTCGCATGGCACCGAACCATCTTATACACATTTGCGTACATTTCACTATTTGTGTTACGTGCATATTAAAATAGGAGACAATTTGCGAGTCGCAGTCGAAAATGTATGTTCGTGGGATATCCTTATAGACAAAAAGGGCTGGAGGTTATTCGATTTAGAAAAGCACATATTGTTTGTATCTCGTGTGTCGATTTTTTGAGTACATATTCCCTTATGATAATTGATGACATCAAATAATCTTGAGAATTAAGTGTCAATTTCCCCCTAGTATGCCCATTACTTGTATCATTTTATATGGATATATACTTTGATTTCTTTATATTTCTTTATATTTCGTTTCCATGTTGTAAATGAGCATTGGAGCTAAAGCGACGCATAATTGAAAAATGACTTAGAAAGATACACATTGTAGTATGCTGATTATGAAGAAGCTACGACGTAGTTACACTCTCCATTTACGCCGTAGCTATGAAGTCAAACACGAAGACCAAGTCAACGCAGATAAAGGATTATCGCGTAACTATCACAAGAGGTTACATCGTAATATTCTAAAGACTTTGAAGATTTCGTGACTATGAAGGTTACGCCGTAACCAATGTATGAGGTTATGACGTAATAGGTACACAGATGGGGATTCAAGATATTGAAGAGATTACGACGTAACCACACATGAAGCTGACGACGTAAATGAAACCCTAAGAAGATTATGGCATAACAATCCATCTTAGTTAAATATTACTAATGGATAAAATCGTTTGAAAATTACACTAGTTACGTCATAACCACAACCCAAGGTTACGTCGTAGCTTTGTCGGGCCTGTAAATACTAACCTTATTTTCTGCATTTGAGACATCTTTCACACCACAACTCTTTAGAGGACAAAGTAGGGTTCCACAAGGACGATCTCCAGCAGCATACGAAACATTTTCCAAGGGAGAAATCACGCCATAACATCAATAAGTTTTAGCAATTCATATTCATTTTACATTTACGATTCCATGACTTCATTTACCATGCAAAACATTGAATCTCTTGAACTTTTTAATATGATCGTCCAAGCACCTTTGGTGCTAGCCTAGTTATGATTCCTTTCATGATTTAATTATTTTTTCGTGCTTTTATTATTGCTTCTAGTCTGTAAATGCTTAGTTTTTTTGTTAGATCCTCTAGTTTCAATAGTTTTGAAAACCTGTTGTACTTGTTACACTAGGATAATTGACCATAGGACCCTAGTGTAGTTGGTTGCAATGGTTGGTAAGAATTGACCATAGGACTACCAATTTCTCGTGTGCTAATTGACCATAGGATCACCTTCCGGGTTGGATGAACTTAAGAAGTTAGATGTGTAGTCTAAGATCCGAGAGGCCGGATCATACAAAAAATAAATCTAGCATGTAGTGGCACTTAATGACTCAAACTAGTTTACCTGTAAGCTTTGACGACCATAAGGATGCAGACATGTGGGGTCCTAGTAGGATTCTATGGAGATAGGCTAGGCGAATTGACCAAGGGAGTCTAGTGAATCTTATGCCCCACTTGAAGTGATAGAAAGCTTAATTAGAAAACATAGTCATTGCATGATAGGATGAACAACTAGGCAAATACATTTTCTCCCTACTGTTTTCAACTAAATTTAATTTCGCTATTTCATTTATGTTTATTTAATTAATATTCGATTCAAAACCTCTTTTAAAACGTGACATAGACTTAAGTTAGAATCCATATACACATAGCTCTTGGGATGACCTCGGCTTTACCGATTACTACACTACAAACGATCGGGTTCTCTGCCCGTTAGTGCATAAGGTAGACCATAGGTAGACAAGTAACATTATTAATATTAAAACCTGATCAGAAATCCTGCATCAATAATACACCAATTGTTCCCAATGTTCAAGTTCCACCCATCAATTTTACTGATGAAATAGAAGATCTTGATCCCCCGTATAATAGGAAAGGAAATTCAGAGGTACCCATTTTGGGTAATGATGAATCATTATCATCCTCAAACAATCATGTTAATGATGGTAGCAAGTCACCGCAAGAGAGAGTAAATAATGAAGTAGAAGAGACACAAGAAGAGGAATTAGGTACGGGACATCGATAGAAAGAAGCATAGGTTCGGCTACGTGACTACATCACTCACACTATTCATAAAGAAACTCCATCCCTAAGCTAAAAAATCTGCTCAATCATCGTCCTTAGGTACCCCATATCATATTGCTTATTATGTTAATTGTGACAAATTTTTCGTGGTTCATTGAAATTTTCTTAAGGCTATTGATGTTGAAAAAGAACCATCAACATATTATGAGGCATCTGAAGACAAACGCTGGCGTTTGGCAATGAGTAAGGAACTTCAAACCTTGGAACGCAACAAGACTTGGACAATTGAAGAGCTACTAAAATGAAAACTAGCACTTGGGTGCAAATGGGTGTACAAAATTAAGTAAAATTTCGATGGGACTGTTGAAGGGTTCAAAGTGAGATAAGTTATTCTTGGAAATCTCCAGGTGGCTGGGACTGATTATAATGAAACGTTTGCACCAGTAGCAAAAATGGTAACTGTGCGAGTTTTCTTGGCAATTGTATAGGGTTCTGGTATTACCCGCATGGCCAACAAAAACATGAACAACAGAATAAAACACATAAAAGGCCATACGACCAGACAAACCCTAACTAGAAATATCATGACCTAATCATTGATATAACCTAACCCTAAACAGGTAAGAAGGGTGTTTATAGAGACTTACTTGTTATCCTGCAATATGTAAGCTTCTGAATTAGTCAGCTGCGTGGGTTTGGTTTCTTTATACATGATCAACCAGATTAGGGTTTTCGGGAGAAAACCTTACTTCGAATTGCATCAGGTATCCACTGATACTGCACAAGTAGACCAGGGCTTGAACCTATGCAAGTTAGGCAGGTTACGAATATCGGGTAAACCCTAAATCAATTTTGGGTCGACTTAGGGATATCTGCAATCGGTTGAGGGTAATAACCTTTTAACCCTTTAATGAAAATAATGTCGTATTTTCATTTCTTCATTTACTCCATTTCATTTCATAAACTCGTTTATTATCTCCGCTTGCTTGTTCTGTTTAGTGTGCATCGGTGTGACCATTCGACATATCTATGAAGGCAAGTTTTGAAAGCTTATTGTGTGGTTTGCACACATAAATCCTTTCAAGTTGCAGCAGTCAAACAGTGGGAACTTCATCAAATGGATGTACATAATGCATTTTTGCATGGAGATCTTAATGAAGAAGTATTTATGAAACTTCCACCTGGTTTGTCGGGTCAGTTTGGACATGCGTGCAAACTTACAAAGTCGTTGTATGGGCTTCAACAAGCTCCATGAAATTGGTTCTCAAAATTGTCCTCGGCATTAAAGAAATGCGGATTTATTCACTCTTATTAGGATTATTCTTTATTCACTATGCAATGAAAGGCGGTTCAAGTTAATCTACTCATCTATGTTGATGATTTGATTATTTCGAGCAACGATTATGATTCAATAACACAATTTAAAGGCCTTTTGTGCAGTAAAGTATTTTTTAGGGGTCGAAGTCGCTCGTATAGATGAGGGGGTTTTTCCATCGCAATGAAAATATGCACTTGATATTATTTTAGAAGTTGGGCTTATTGGAGCTAGACCATCGTCAGTTCCTATGGAGCAAATCATTGTTTAGGATTAGCCAAGGTAGGTTATATGAAGATCCCGAACAATATAGGTGGTTGGTGGGGCTTTTACATTTATGTTTCACTCAACCATATTTGGTCTACACTGTACATATTTTGTCATAGTTTATGCAAGAACCTAGAGTAGAACATTGGGAGGTTGCCTTGCGTGTGGTGCGGTTTCTAAAAGGTAATTCATGTCAAGGTATTATTTTTCAAAGACAAAATGACCTACGGTTACGTGGTTGGTGTGATGCAGATTCTGCGGGGTGCCCATTGATGTGACGCTCTCTTACTGGTTGGTTGGTTTACGTAGGATACTCTCCTATTTCTTGGAAAACAAAGAAGCAACACAGAGTATGGCGCTCTTCAGTCGAGACAGAATATCGATCCATGGCTCTAACAACGAGCGAATTAAAATGTTTAAAAGGTGTGCTCAAAAGTCTTGGTGTTCATCATACTCAACCAATATCTTTGTATTGTGATAGTCAAGCGGCATTGCACATTTCTCATAACCCGGTCTTCCGTTAACGAACAAAACATATTGCGTCGATTGTCATTACATCCGTGATGAAATTGTTGATGGCAATATAACTACTCAATACGTATCCACGAAGGAACAAGTTGCAGATTTTTTTTACTAAGGCTCTTGGCAAGCCGCAGGTTGCTTATTTGCTTCGTAACCTGGGCGTTCGAAATCTTCACGTGTCAACTTGAAGGGGGGGGGGGGGGGGGTAGCAAGGATTTACTATTATCTAGTTACCATATTACTTTATCATTATTAGGGTATATTTAAACGACCATTCTAAAATCTGTGTATCTTATCTTACAAGACAAATAAGTCTTGTATAAATAAGGCCATGGTGCATACGTGAATGATAAAAGAGAATCAACCATCAAATTGCCATTCAAAGTTTTCAGATAGAGGCGGACCCAAGCTTGTTCAGGTGGTGCCTGGGAACCACCTTAGACATCGAAAACCTTTAGAAACGACATGTAACAAAAATTGGGACCTACCTTAGAAATACATCGAGAAACACCTTGGCATTGAAAAGATTGTGGCTCTTTTCATTCACAAGTTGTTGGACCTCGTATAATGGCTTATCATAGTTTTTCTTGCCGGAAAATATGAAGGTGAACGGACAAGAAAGAAGAGAGGAAAGCAACATATAACCTTTTTTTAATGTTTTTCTTTACTTTGACTGTTGTGTTCCATGTTGACTTTTCATCTTTTTATTTCTTTTGTTTTTCCTTATAAAAATTTGGATATATGCCTAATTTCATGCCTAAACTTGTATGACACGATCCTGTTGGTTTGTGAAAAAGTGAGTTCTTTGACTGCAGTCATGCAGTCAACAGGACGATGCCACACAAATTTAGACATAAATTTAGGCATATATTTTAGCCTTCCCAATCACATCTCTTACTTAAATAGAGAAATGATTTGGATGCATGTGCCTACTATTATGCCTAATCCATTCATTGTTTAACACATGGATTGCATAATTTCTTTCTTCTCAAACTTACCAATAACCATTGATTTTGCCAATGTATGATGATATTTCTTAAGCATAAAATTAGGCATGTCAATCACTACTCACTTAAATACTCCATAATATATATTCATCTCGAATACAATCGATCACATAAAGAAATACAACCCAGTTCTGAAAATATGGACTTTACTGTACTTATTTTTTAATTTGTAGCTACTATTTTTTCTTCGTATTCCGTAGACTATATATATATATTTTTTATTTGTTTCATGTCGTATATTGAAAACCTTATTTTTAACTTGTAACTTGAAAATGTGTCAGTGTATTAATAGTGTGAGTGTGTTAGTTTTCTTTCTGTAATACTCGATTTCATAAATTTGACTATATGTATGGTATAGGTTTTTGACATGTCAGTATTAATTTTCTTGTTAAATTAGGATCGACTTGACCCGAATTGATACATTTATTGGTTGTTATTGCTAAAATTTTCACTTTGAATTAATAAGGGAACCACCCTAGTTTTCGTGCTACGTCCGTCACCGTTTTTAGACTAAGTCGAGGTGACGTTGGTAGGACCGACCTACAAGTAGTTGCACAAAATAGTGTGTGAACATATATTTGATTTCCTTATGACACAACTTCATAAAAAGAGTTGATAAATAATATTACTACCACCTTTATCCACTCTTTTAGCTGTCACTGAACACGATCTTAACGACACCTTTTGTCTGTCACTAAAAAACATATATCACCGCGTAAAACTTCCGTTGTAGTGTTTTATGTATATAGTACGTGAACGTGTTGGTTTGTTTGTTTCTGTCTCACTAAACAACCATGACTAACCTTAAGAGCCAACACGGAAAAATCCTACATGTGATATTTTGGCTCGCTTAACCTAGTTAAATACATAAAAATACATAGTAACAACAATTTACTGCACATGTTATATGTTCTTTGTGGCTAATACGTACTTCACATTTTCACAAGAGCAAAAAAGAAAAGAAAAAAACAATTACTGTACATTTAGAAACATAATTAGCTCATCTAAACAACAGACAATCAACTTTTGAGATCTGATATGAACGGGTCATAAATTTCGTCTACTATGAAAAAGTTGAAAATTCCAATCTAGGATAAAATATTATATTGCATAAAGTAGGATAACGTGACAAAATTGTCATCCTTTTACACACCATGGTAAGTGACACATTCAGTTTTCAAGTATTATACGAACCTTGATAGTGATCTTTTTGTTCAGTGCTATCGTGTCAGCACCAATTGGGCAATTGGCCGGCCTTTTGTATATTTCAAGCCTATAAAATGATTTACTAGATGTTTGCATATTCACAAAATTGTGTGTGAAAGAGTGACATGGGTTCGAAACAAGAAAAGAAACCACATGTCTTGTGCGTACCAATCCCGGGACAAGGCCACATTAACCCAATGCTAAAACTAGCCAAAATTCTCCATTCCAAAGGCTTCGATATCACCTTTGTCAACACCGAGTTTAACCACCAACGCCTCCTTAGATCTCAAGGTCCCGAAGCCTTAAATGGTCTCCCTTCCTTTCGTTTTGTAACCATGCCAGACGGACTTCCACCACCCGAAAACAGAGATACCACCCAAGATGTCCCATCTATTTTAAGGTCCCTTGATGAAAATTGTTTGGGTCCGTTTAAGACCCTCGTTGCAAAAGTAAGTGCTTCTTATTCACCCGTGACTTGCATAGTGGCCGACGTGCTTATGGGCTTCACCCTCGCTGTAGCCAAGGAATTGGATATCCCAGAGTTTCTCTTATGGACTAGTGGAGCGAGTTTGTTCTTATTTTTCGATCAGTATCCCAATCTTGTGGAAAAGGGCTTGATGCCCCTCAAAGGTACTAAACTCTTTTTTAATTCTTCTTTTAAATATCCCAACTCAAATTCAAAGAAAATGAAGATTAAAGTTTTATAAACAAAAACCAGAAGATAAGTGTCAAGTATAAGAAGCCTAGCTAGCATTAGTTAAGCGCTTTTAAATTTCACATAATATTGAAGTAACAAATTTGTTGCTAATATCATCATTTCACTTTGATATATAGATTCAAGTTCTTCAATGAACGTTTACTTGGATAAAATCGTAGATGGTATACCTACCATGAGCGGCTTACGTCTAAAAGATATGCCTCCATGGATTAGATATATCTACCCGAGTGACGAATATTTGGTTGAATACTTTTGCTTACAAATAGAGAGAGCTAAAACAGCTTCTGCTATCTTTTTCAACACTTTTGATGAGCTTGATAGTGATGTTTTGGAAACACTCTCTAAAAGGTTTCCTCCTTGCTATGGAATTGGCCCTTTGCATTTACTCGAGAGCAAAAGTGTGGACAAACCCTTAGAATCCATCAAATCAAATCTCTGGAAAGAAGATCTTGAATGTTTAAAATGGCTAGATTCTAAAGCACCATCGTCAGTTATCTACGTGAACTTTGGTAGCATCACGGTGATGACACCTCAACAACTAGTCGAGTTTGGTTGGGGACTGGCAAAGAGCAATTATTCATTCTTGTGGATAATACGTCCTAACCTTGTTATTGGTGAGTTTGCTATTCTTCCACCTGAGTTGTTGGCACAAACACGCGAAAGAGGTTTGTTGGCTAGTTGGTGCCCACAAGAACAAGTTCTAAATCACCCGTCAATAGGAGGATTTTTAACACATAGCGGATGGAATTCAACAATTGAAAGCATTTTAAGCGGAGTTCCAATGATATGTTGGCCCTTTTTTGGTGACCAACAATTGAATTGTTGGGCGTGTTGTACCAAGTGGGGCGTTGCCATGGAAATTGACAATGATGTAAAAAGTGAGGAAGTTAAGAAGCTAGTGATCGAGTTGATGAACGGAGAGAAAGGGAATGAAATGAGGAATAATATTCGTTACTTGAAGAACAAGGCCGAGGAGGCATGTACCTCGCCTTCGGGTTCATCCATGGCTACTTCGGATAGATTATTCCATCTCTTACAAGCATCAGCTTCAATATAATTCAGTCTATTTTAGTCGATGCAAGCCTGTGCTTTTACTATTGTTTTACCTGGCATTCAAATTTATGATACATTTCATGTATGTTTCATGATATTATATGAAAACTAATCTCAAACTTTTAAACTTTACTTTACGAGTTTATATATAACGAGTAAGTTTTGCCCGCGCTCCGCTGCGAGTATGAAACTAAATTTTAATCGTTTAACTCTTGAATTCTTTATTTATCGTGTTTTTTGACCTTTTACAAAAAAAAAATAATAAAAAATAAAAAATAAAAAAAAAATAAAAAATAAAAAAAAACTCTTGAATTCTATTCTACGAAAGTTAACAATGGATGTAACAATGGCACTAACAGCAATACAAAATTTTTCGAGATGATAATTTTCGTAAAAGTTATATCTATATACACTTAAAAAGTTAAAATATTATATAGTACAATATATTAATTAGAATTTAAAGAAATAGTATAACATTACAATATTGTTCTAGCCGACTTTGACAATTAAAATATAAAGTTTGGTTTTAAAAGATAGCGTTTTACTACATAATGACCAAAGATGACACGTGAAGACTCCTTTATGCATTATTGTAAATTGTTATGACCATGTGTGTATGAACTACCAGGCATACTACTTTTATTATGGAAATATATGCGAACTTGTATGTTACAAGTCTTGTATGAGCTTGACTTGTAACAGGATAGGTTGACATGACATCTGCCATGCTGACTTTTTCAAAAATGGTTTTCGTACTAATTATATTTAGTGTACACAAAAAGAAAAACTACTTACATATATGTTTTGTCAGATTAACACCAACCACTGTCAGTCTATCGAAACTTGATTTTTTTTGCCTTCAATTTTAGGAAAGAGTTTTCATGCATATTTAATCATATCTATAAAAAAAAATTACATGCATGCACTCTCTTATCGCATGCAATCTATAAATGAAAGCTGATTTGTCATATTCTTTTAAGCTAATGCTACCGAGCATGAAGAAAACAAATATGCAAGGGTAAATTGCAAAAATGGTCCTTGACGTTTCACGAAATAGCAAAAACGGGACCGAGACAAAAAGTAGCGCAAAAAAGACACCAACGTTCCACATTTTTGCAAAATCGCCACTGAGAGGCCTTTTCCGTTAGCTTCCGTTAGTTTTCCTCGTTAAGTGCAGTGAAATGACTAATATACCCTCGTCTTCTTCCCCATTTGAATTTCTTTTTAATTTATATTTAACTTTAATAAAAAAATGAAGAAAATCAAGAGCAAAAACCCATGCATTCAAATCAAAACCCAGATCCAACAATATATAACTAACATTCTTTTCCTTAATCTCATAATCCATAATACTTTAAACTGAGGAGGGTCAACCATGAATTGGAGGTCCAGACTGAGGAGCTCATCCAGAAAGAAGCAGCTGAAGATGCACAGTTTAGAACCCAATTTGGGACACGATGGACCAGGCCTTAATTGTTGAACCACTAATAGCTTCTTCAACAAAGAGGCAATCATGTCATCAAACAGTGTCGAGAAACAAGCAAACTGATCAGCAAGAATTTGGTTTTTCTTATTCAAGTTATCCAAGGTGTTGCCAACATATGAACCGATAGATGCGGCATCTTCAGCATTAACCTCATCATCAATCATCCCAGTGATCCGATCATTGTCAAAACTAGCAGGGGGACAGTTGGAGCTTGGAGACATTCCTGTTAAACCATAAAGTCAGATAAGGAGGCAGAAAGGCAATTATGTTTAAGAACTTAAAATATCATTGTGCAACATATTGTTTTCGTAGTCATAACAAACACATAATTAATTTTTTAATAATTGGATAAAATGTGTTAACTCGTCATCACAAACGGGCCCCATGAAATATATCAGGCTTGTTCCTGTCCTTGATGAGTTTTTACACACAGCTATATTAGAAAACTCATTGACCTCATTATAAGAAAATTTATAAAAAATAAAATAAAATAAAATAAAAAGTTAGTACTTAAAATACAAAATGGCATTAACAAACAAACATTCTAGCAAAGAAAAGAAGAAGATTGTTTATATCAAGTTACCTCGATAGCAGGATAATCTTGCAGCAGTTCTGTATCAAAACTATCTTTCAAGTCTTTGACAAGATGCTCTATTTCTTTTAAGCTTTCGACTTTTTTATCAAAACTTTTTTATTTGGGTTCTAAACTGTGCATCTTCAGCTGCTTCTTTCTGGATGAGCTCCTCAGTCTGGACCACCAATTCATGGTTGACCCTCCTCAGTTTAAAGTATTATGGATTATGAGATTAAGGAAAAGAATGTTAGTTATATATTGTTGGATCTGGGTTTTGATTTGAATGCCTGGGTTTTTGCTCTTGATGTTCTTCATTTTTTATTAAAGTTAAATATAAATTAAAAAGAAATTCAAATGGGGAAGAAGACGAGGGTATCTTAGTCATTTCACTGCACTTAACGAGGAAAACTAACGGAAGCTAACGGAAAAGGCCTCTCAGTGGCGATTTTGTAAAAATGTGGAACGTTGGTATCTTTTTTGCACTACTTTTTTCTCGGTCCCATTTTTGCTATTTCGTGGAACGTCAAAGACCATTTTTGCAATTTACCCAATATGCAACAAAGAATTACAATATATAAAAAGGCTATTTTGTGTGCCTTAGTTGCAAAGAAGAGTAAACATACAGTCATAGTTTATTCGAAAACAATATAAGCCGTCTAGTTTATTTACGTAAAGCTTGATTTATCATAACCCGACAACCCGAATCACCCGACCCGATAAACACCCGAATCCGATTTCTTATCGGGTCGGGTTGCAGGTCACTTTTCAAAAATTCAAAACCCAACTCAAGTCCACCCGATAAACCCGACTCAACACGACCCGATAAACCCGACAACCCGACCCGATAACACCCCTACATGCATTTCACCCAAAATATATGGTGAAAATAGTAAAAGAGGGGTTGTGATTACTCACAAGCACAAATAGTGAAACAAAAGTTATTTAAGTTCATAATAGCGCAAACAAATTACTCCGTAGTTTATATTTAGATTCATGCATTTTACCCCAAACATGTAAAGCGATGAAAGAGGGGGTATGTGAATACTTATCTAAAGCAAAGCAGTCTGAATAGAGTAAAGCGATATGTAAAACGATAAAAGGGGTGCATGCTTGAACTAGAGAGTACAGACTAAGGTGCCGTTTGGTTCATTCTTTTAAAATCTTAAAATTTTTAATTTTAGTAAATTTAAATTCTTGAGAATTTAAAATTCCGGAATTTAAAATGCCTACACATGTTTGCTTGACAGAATTTTACAATATTTTGAAAATTTTCATTTGTTTATTATTGCAATTTTTTAGAGAGGGACAGATAGGGGTGTCAAAAAAACCGACCCGACCCCGATTGAGGCTATCTGGGTGGGATTAAGGGGGTAAAAAAATTTATTCTGGTCAACCCGAATACAAAATAGGGTCGAGTATCGGGTTGAAATTTTTGGTTACTCGGTTTCGAGTCGACCTAATTGACTCAAATAAATATCTTTGTAAAATAAATTTGATAAATTTTCTATATGAAGGATGATAAAAAAAATTCATTTTTGTTACCTTTTTACTCATATTCGGGTTGATCCAAACTCGAAAGGACCAGACTCGGGTTGACCCGAACCCGGACGGACCCGACCCGAGTTGACCCGACCGAATTGTCACGAACCCTACTAACTCGATTTCAAATAGGCTCGGTTTCGGGTATAAAATTTTTAACCTTGACTCGACCTTGACCCGACTTGAACGTGATCAACCCGACCCGACTAAAGTGATGGATATCCTTTGATTAAAAAAAATAAAATAAAAATTAAAAATTAAAAAAAAAAACAAACAAAAACAAAAACAACTATGAAAAAAAGTTTATAAGCTTTTTTTTCCAAGTAAATGAAATTTTTCCCTTTGTGAAGCCCTTTTAATTTCACCCATTTTGGCAAATCCTGTAATTTTAAATTCCTCTATTTGTGTAAACTCCTGTAAATTTTCTCTATGAATAGTAAAAGTTAATCAAAGACTAATATATTATTTCGTTAATTAATAACGTTTTTACTAATAACAAATTTTTTTTCTCTCTAAAATGCTATGTTACTTAAAATCACTACGATGTTTATGATCCCCTATTTCCTCGGAACGATGCTCACACATGGACCACTATAGCCTAAAAATCGCGAGAATATTAAACGTTTATCACATACGAACTTACGTAACGTATTTTAACAAAACGCGTCCGACAACGTCCGGACTCACATAAACGTCTCACTAAATAATTACTAAACCTATCACTAATCACAATTTATATTTTTACTAATCTTAATTACACTTAACCGGACTCTTAATTACACACTAAGCCCAACACCATTTTTCGGCCTCTTACTATTCACGGCCCACACGTTTTAAGCCTAACCCCCTATAATTATTTTGAAAACATTCGACTAGACCAAGTAAGAAACGCACGTCGTACTCCCAAATCATACACACGACTTACACATATTTTTCCACATATTCGTTCCTCCTCTAGCCAACTGTGAGTGTGTCGACTTTTAGCTTCCCACGTCAAGTTTAACTACGTTTTTACTAGGCAAAGTGTTTGTCCAAAAACGATTTCATAAAATTTCAACTAATCCAAAACTAAACCATTTTTGCTCTAGTTTGTTTCTATGAAGTTCTAAAAATATTTCTAAACACAATTTCAAGTCTAAATATTACCTTTGATCAATCACCACCAATCCAAGCCAAGTTTACAAATCGTTTACATAATAAAATGGTTGTCGACATATCAATTCAAATACAAAGATTGTACCTCCCCATTTCATGCACACACAACTATATATTATATGTCCCTAGGCAAGTACCACATGCATTTTAAAAACAAACCTAGACGTACAATCCTATATATATATATATATATATATAATACTATCACACGTTTCCCTTTTTGACAATGGAGTATGTCGACAAGCTAGGAGCCAAGATGCATGTTACCTCTTACAACCTCAAGACTTTTGAATACTTCATATCACACTCCACCATCCCATCTCACAATTCATGGTCACTGGAACACTCAAAAACCCATATATATAACACCTTGCATGCATGCATTCGTTCCTACATACATACAAACCAACTTCAAAAATAAAACTAAGTCCTAGCTTTAGTTCTACTTCAAAACGCTTTTGCAAAAGAACAAGCTTTTCGAATCGGGTCTAGAAGAAACAAGTCTTTGTTTGTGAACCTTGGTCAAGTCGACAATCAAGTTCCACTCCCGTACTCTCTTTTCCTCGACTCTACGTCTCGTTTTATCCCACCATTTTGGTGTAGTAAGTCTCACACAAACTTTTTCCATTTTTACTAAAAACGTATTCTTTGATTTTTACGTATAAATCACAAACACTTGCACTTTATTACTCGTAATCTATATAAACAACATGTACGTATTTTCATCCCACCTATATATTTACTACGCTATTAATCAAGATATATAAAGATTTAAACCTTAAAAGTTATGTACAAACTATTTTTAGATACCTTTCCAACGTATAACAACAAGTTGTAAAATCCTTAAAAATATTTTATAAGTCTTTTTACTATAAAAACTCGTTGCATGCAAGCCTAAAAATGAACGTATATCTTTAAATCCAACGTAACGAGCCTACCATTTTATTTCATAATCTATTAAACCCCCTGACAAACTATCATTTTTGTGAATAACATTTGTAATAAAAATCACGTCTCGACCCTTTAAATAAAGCAAAGCATCGTGACATGAAAACCTTTTCGAAAACTAATACATATCGATTGGGCCTTAAGGCCCAATCCTTTGAAAATAAGCTAACGAGATAAGCAGTCCTAATAAGCAGTCTTGGAACATTTTTAACATACAAAAATAAGCCCAAAACTTTCGTAAGCCCATTGGATTTAAAATGCTTAACGGGCCCTAGTTATTCTCGTTAAAGGCCCATAAGCTCTAAATAAGCACTTTTTGAAAATAAGCAGTTTTGGAAAAGTTAAATAAGCTGTTTTTAGCTTAATTAAGAAATAAAAATGTTAAGTTTCGAATTTGGTGAATTTTGGACTAAATTTGCAAAAAGTATAACTTTCGGGTTAAAAGTATCACTTTTATAAAGTTTAGGTAAAAAACTGTCATTTCCCAAACTTGAGGCTGAAAAACCGATTTTATAAACTTTTGGGTGAAAAGTGTAAAAATTATAAAGTTTTGGACGTAAAACGTAAAAATATTTAACTTTGGACTAACGACGTAACGCTACACCGTTAGGATAAAAAGTGTAAAAATCTGGAAAAGACAAGGGCCGTATAATATAATTAATATTTTTATCTTTACTTTCCATTTTACGATCTCGAGTCACGACGTTTACATTTATTTCACACTATTATTATTATTTTCAAACCTTACATATATATATATATATATATATATATATATATATATATATATATATATATATATATATATATATATAACTTATTTAAAAACTTACGATACTTTATCAAACCACAAGTTTTACTATCGTTAAATCAACGACTCACGTATTCAAAAACTACTCGCGATTAAACCATTAAGACTATCAAACACTAAAACTTACCATATATTATCTAGTTCGTGTGTGGAGCCGTTCCCTTATTACAAACTGAGTATCGATATTTTTACCACTATACCACTAAGGTGAGTTCATAGCCTCGCCTTTACTCATTTAAATGTTTTATAAACCTCGCGGGGGGGATACATGCTCGTTTTTACAAACTGAACACAAGTATTTTTCTTGGTATGCTTTACCTGATATCGTTATTGCTTAAGTACCTTATTGCCAAAAGTCCCTCATATCATGAGCCTTAGTCACTCGTAGGGTGAACGTAAATAATTGTGAATAGATCTATTAGGGATTGACAATCCCCGTTTGGGCGTTCGAGAAAACTACCAAACGCACTTTATTTGAAATCTAATAGGTTACTGGCAAGAACCTATCCCGAGGGCCACTGTTACTATAATCTATCATTTATGATGAGATCTGTTAATCGGATGAGTGTCATGAGCTTAATGCAATAACAACTGTTTTTAACTTATAATTGTATGACGGTGCAATTATCACTTATAACTTGTGTTCAACCATTAAACTTAAACCTATGAATATCACTCAACTTTTGTTGATTTTTAGCATGTTTATCTCAGGTCTATAACAAGCAAGGATGGGACGGAGGAGCACGAAATTCTCACAAAGGCTATAAATTTTTATTATCATTCGAAAACCTATTTAACAAATTTTGAAACCACTGGGACCTCATTTTTAAAACTCTTATATTTATAAAAATTCGAATGATAAATGTTTTAAAATGACTAAATTGATAATCATTTTCTACTGAAAAACTGTGAGCTGTGAAGTAACACCCAATCTTTATTCAGCTGCAAATATTTTATAATTGAGGGTGTTACAATTTGTGTTATCAAAGATACTATTTGGGCCAAATTAAAATGCAAATGGAATGAATTCTCCCAAATATACCCAAACCAAACGGCACCTAAGAGCACTTGGTAAGGTAACGCAGCCCCCGGGTTAAAAGTTAACGCAACTCCATTTTGGGGTGCGTTACCTTACCGAGCTTCAAGTTAAATGTTACGTTAAAAGGGTGAGTTAAGTCCTTAACCCACGTTAAAATGCAACTTTGCTAAAAAATTAAAAAAAAAAAAAAAAAAAAAAAAAAAAAAAAAAAAAAAAAAAATCCCACCCCCCTCTAACGGGGTTGAAATTGGAAATACTAATTGAGATGAAGGTAAGTTAAGGTGAGTTAAATGTAAGTTATGTGACCGGGGTAGAAAGTCATGAGTTAAGTTAAAAGGTAAAAACTGACGTGACACTGACATGGCAGTGTATTAACTTTTCACAGTGCGTTACCTTACCAAGTGCTCTAAAGGATATTGTGCTTTATTTATGGGTTACTTGGGTCATAGTCAAAATACACAATAGAGTAGTATGGGTTTTTGAATACAATAATATGCTATTTATTAAATTAATAATAATAATAATAATAATAATAATAATAATAATAATAAAATAGAAGTGTGTGTGCTTGTGCTTAGATGATCAGTCGACAACAACAAAGAAAAGGAGGTGTTGTCACCTCTTGTCTCATCAAAACTTAACAAGCATGTTGGCGCCCGCTGCGTTGCGGCCGAGAATTTTATCTAATAGGTTCTAAATTGTAACGGGTTTGTTTAAGATGTGTTTTCGAGGGCAGGTGAAAAAAAGCCACTTTTTTAAACGCTTTAATGTATATACAGCTAACACAAAAAAATTTCAAAAGTGTACCTTTAGAATTATCTGCCAAATTTTTTTTAGGGTGCATACTAATAATGGTCATGCATTTTAAATGGCAGCACCTCCTACTTAATAGCTTCAATCTACATTTTTTTTATTAGTTAGCAAAACCGGGGCGGTAAAAAAGGTACGGGCTCAAAATATCTGATTTATTTATTAAGAAGTGTTTGTTTATTAAGTTTTACGCTGGAAAATTATTTCAATATTACTCTTCGCTCGAGGTGGCCCTCGAGCTATAATATATATAGTGAAAAAGTATACTTTTAGAATTATCAGCTAAATTTTTTTTAGGGTGCATGCTAATAATGGTCATGCATTTTAAACGGCAGCACCTCCTACTTAATAGCTTCCATCTACATTTTTTTTATTAGTTAGCAAAACCGGGGCGGTCAAAAAGGTACGGGCCCAAAATATCTGATTTATTTATAAAAAAGTGTTTGTTTATTAAGTTACACTGGAAAATTATTTCAATATTACTTTTCGCTCGAGGTGGCCCTTGAGCTACAATATATATATATATATATATATATATATATATATATATATATATATATATATATATATATATGTGTGTGTGTGTGTGTGTGTGTGTGTGTGTATGTGTGTGTGTGTGTGTGTGTGTGTGTGTGTGTTGAGTATCTGATTTGTTTATTAGAAAGTGTTTGTTTATTAAGTTACACTGAAAAATTATTTCAATATTACTCTTCGCTCGAGGTGGCCCTCGAGCTATAATATATACAGTGAATATCCAATGTGTTCTGAAGTCCTAGTCAAATTTTTATTAAAGTTAGGCCTGGGTTATTAAATAAAGTGCTTATAGCCTACTACTTACATAAGGGAGGGGCGGCTGTGTTTAATAAAGAAAGAGAATGTGTAAAATTTTATAAAATGTATTTTGTGTGTATTGGGTGTTTAAAATAGGTATTGTGTAGTAAATATATAATTAAAGTTAATTACATATAATTTAGTATTATAATGAAATAATTATAGAAAGTGTAGGGAAAATAATGTTTGTATTTTTTTAGCATTTTAGGGAGTGTAAGAATGTAATAAATATTTGTTGTGAGTATTGGGTACATTGTGCGTTCATGTAAGTTGTGAAAAATGTTTATTAAATTAATAATCATACGTAAGTAAAAATGCAAATGTACTAGCAATAAAATATAAAATGTAGTAGTGGTAATGTACTGAGAATATGTAGAATTAAACTTAGTCTAAAGTCTTATGGGTTTACGTTTATTTAACTTAAAGTCATACGTAAATTAAATAGTTTGAGTTTAATAACGAATATTAACCTAAAAAATAGCGGGTTATTGTAATATCATTGTACTTGTTCTTCTTTTGTATACTTCATTCTTCACTGTTTTTACACACCATGGTAAGTGACACATTCAGTTTTCAAGTATTAGGTTGATGGGTGTGGGACACGGGAAACTATATTCCCTTTCGGAAAACACAAAAAAGCCACACCATCCAAAATGGCAAACAATTTTTCTTTTACCATTCGGCATTGCAGTCCTGAAAGCTTTTTGGGAGAGAGAAACTAATTTTTAATTTTGTGTGAATGATTATTGTGTGAGGATATGTATTAAGTGTATTTTTAATAATAAGAAATATATAAAAAAAATATAAAAAAAAAAGAAAGAAAGAGGGGTGCCGCAGTGGTCGAAAGAAGGTTGAAGGAAAAGATAAAGTGAGCATTTTTTGATGATGTGGAGATGATATGGCGAGGGAAAACCCTCAACCACACCCTCCGCACTTATAAGGCTGTGAGGTGCACTAGCGGCAATAGCAAGGAAAAGGTATTTTCCTGGAGGGAAACCCATTTCAACACTTGCGGGAAAGTGAAACAAAACCAAGAATAAGATAGTATTTTATTTTATCTATCTTTGTGTGTATATGTGTGTATGGTGGTATTTTAAAATGATAAAAAAAAAAAAAAAAAAAAAAAAAAAAAAAAAAAAAAAAAAAAAGCTAATGGAAAAGAGAGAAGATGCTGCAATGGTTATAAAAAAGTTAAAGGAAAATATTTTGGAGAGAGAAAAAGTTGATTTAGAGCTGATGTGGCAAAGGAAAACGCCTCACCACACCCTTCACACTTATACGAACCTTGAAAGTGATCTTTGTCGACTTCAGCGCTATCGTGTCAAATCAAGTACCAAGAAAGAAAAACCAACTACTAGACCATCAACTTTACCAATTGGTCAATTGTATATTTCAAGCCTATAAAATGATTACTAGATGTTTGCATATTCACAAAATTGTGTGTGAAAGAGTGACATGGGTTCGAAACAAGAAAAGAAACCACATGTCTTGTGCGTACCAATCCCGGGACAAGGCCACATTAACCCAATGCTAAAACTAGCCAAAATTCTCCATTCCAAAGGCTTTGATATCACCTTTGTCAACACCGAGTTTAACCACCAACGCCTCCTTAGATCTCAAGGCCCCGACGCCTTAAATGGTCTCCCTTCCTTTCGTTTTGTAACCATGCCAGACGGACTTCCACCACCTGAAAACAAAGATGCCACCCAAGATGTCCCATCTGTTTTAAGGTCCCTTGATGAAAATTGTTTGGGTCCGTTTAAGACCCTCGTTGCAAAAGTAAGTGCTTCTTATTCACCCGTGACTTGCATAGTGGCCGACGTGCTTATGGGCTTCACCCTCGCTGTAGCCAAGGAATTGGATATCCCAGAGTTTCTCTTATGGACTAGTGGAGTGAGTTTGTTCTTATTTTTCGATCAGTATCCCAATCTTGTGGAAAAGGGTTTGATGCCCCTCAAAGGTACTAAACTCTTTTTTAATTCTTCTTTTAAATATCCCAACTCAAATTCAAAGAAAATGAAGATTAAAGTTTTATAAACAAAAACCAGAAGATAAGTGTCAAGTATAAGAAGCATAGCTAGCATTAGTTAAGCGCTTTTAAATTTCACATAATATTGAAGTAACAAATTTGTTGCTAATATCATCATTTCACTTTGATATATAGATTCAAGTTCTTCAATGAACGTTTACTTGGATAAAATCGTAGATGGTATACCTACCATGAGCGGCCTACGTCTAAAAGATATGCCTCCATGGATTAGATATATCTACCCGAGTGACGAATATATGCTTCAATACTTTTGCTTACAAATAGAGAGAGCTAAAACAGCTTCTGCTATCTTTTTCAACACTTTTGATGAGCTTGATAGTGATGTTTTGGAAACACTCTCTAAAAGGTTTCCTCCTTGCTATGGAATTGGCCCTTTGCATTTACTCGAGAGCAAAAGTGTGGACAAACCCTTAGAATCCATCAAATCAAATCTCTGGAAAGAAGATCTTGAATGTTTAAAATGGCTAGATTCTAAAGCACCATCGTCAGTTATCTACGTGAACTTTGGTAGCATCACGGTGATGACACCTCAACAACTAGTCGAGTTTGGTTGGGGATTGGCAAAGAGCAATTATTCATTCTTGTGGATAATACGTCCTGACCTTGTTATTGGTGAGTTTGCTATTCTTCCACCTGAGTTGTTGGCACAAACACGCGAAAGAGGTTTGTTGGCTAGTTGGTGCCCACAAGAACAAGTTCTAAATCACCCGTCAATAGGAGGATTTTTAACACATAGCGGATGGAATTCAACAATTGAAAGCATTTTAAGCGGAGTTCCAATGATATGTTGGCCCTTTTTTGGTGACCAACAATTGAATTGTTGGGCGTGTTGTACCAAGTGGGGCGTTGCCATGGAAATTGACAATGATGTAAAAAGTGACGAAGTTAAGAAGCTAGTGATCGAGTTGATGAACGGAGAGAAAGGGAATGAAATGAGGAATAATATTGGTTACTTGAAGAACAAGGCCGATGAGGCATGTACCTCGCCATCAGGTTCATCCATGGCTACTTCGGATAGATTATTGCATCTCTTGCAAGCATCAGCTTCAATATAATTCAGTCTATTTTAGTCGATGCAAGCCTAAGCTTTTACTATCGTTTTCCCTGGCATTCAAATTTATGATACATTTCATTTGTGTTTCATGATATTATATTAAACTAATCTCAAACTTTTAAACTTTACTCTACGACTTTATATATAATTATATATACTTAAGATTGCAGTGTGTGTATCATTTATTTGAGTTCCAGATCATTATTACTTTTTTACTCGATTCTAAACAACATGTGCTACAACTACTAGCTAGTAGTACGGTTTTTACCAAACAAGAAAACAACATAACTTCATTTCATTAGCAATGGCACACTAGAAACTTGCTAAAGACTACTATTTAACAACAGAATTACAAGATCAAGCATCACGTATCTATATGATTAATATATATACTTCTATCTGTTAGAGTTGTGGATAAATATTAATACGTATATGTCTAGAATCGAACTCGAGACCACGGGATTGCACACTTTACGTATGAGAATTAAAGTTTAATAATTTAATATAAATAGTTATATTTAATTATTAATTACACAAAAACAAATAAAGAACGTTAGTAATTGGTGAAAATTGACTAACATACAAAGATAAGGACCATGGATAAAAAATAGAGAACCCTAAACTTGTTCCATAAATTTTGTATCCTATAAAAGCAAATTCAAGGTTTTATTTTGCATACTCTTGTACACGTGAAAATCTAAACCGTAACAATAATTATTTGTTTTTCTGTTTGTCGACATGTATCAGAGATACATACATGCATGATCATGTTATGCATGTACATGTATTGTATATTTAATACTTCACTTTTCTTTTGGTCTCTGTACGTGATTGACAAACAACAATATCACAAAGATGTTTTCTTTTGGTGATTTGTTTCTTTGTAAATTGTTTTGTTTTTTAAAACAAATATAGTTTTGTGTATACGTTAACTAGCATTAACTTTAATTCGTTATTAGTACGTGTGTACAAGAACGTGGTACAATCACACTATTGATTGTATCTTGGATCGATTAACAAAACGGTAAGGGGTTAATCTATAGATCCCTAATTCATATAAACCCTAATTAGGGTTCATCCAATAATTAAAGATTGCATACGGTACGTTTTTTATTTATGTTTTAGTTAACCTTTATATGTTATACTTGATCCTACGCTTTCGCATTCTTGTGTACTTTGATTATGGGTTTAATATATAATTGTCATGATTATTAAATTCTAACAGTGGCATCATGAGCCATATATAACATGTAATTGATTACTAAAACTTAATAAAAATCGGATCTTTAAGTGTTTTAGATACATGTTTTGATCTAGGGTTTTTCTTTTTAAATTTTTTTTTGAAAAATTCAAAACCCTAACCCTAATTTTGGGGGGGGGGTCGATTTTCCATGAAACCCTAATTAGGGTTTTGTGGTTTTCTTGGATTATGTGTAATCACTAGAAACCCTAGGTCATTAACCGGTTAAGTGAACGTATCTTGTGACCTATGTGCTAATTGTTAGGTTTTATCCGTGACGAAACATGCATGTTAGTCATGGATCTTGTTGTTTTTTTTTATTTATCACATGTTTTAGATAGATCTAAAATTGGGGAAGACTCCAATATATATTAAAATCAATTTATATGCTATGTGGTGTGTATATTAGCTTTGGCCTACGCAATTGATTCGTCAATGTATGTGACTCTCTTCCATTAAGAGGAGAAGGCCTTAGTTGATTACATGCATGATTATACCTAGACTTGATTTTATTAGGATCTTTTCTAATAAGGATTGCATGTGGCTAATTGTTTCACTTTATTATTATTAGTTATTTGTTTTTCTTTGATTACTTGTTTTATTGTTATTGTTTAACACGTTTGTAAGCAATAAAAGGGTAATTTTTTATAAAGAAAATAATACGGACTAATAATGGTGAAACACTAAGTGATAAAGTAAGAATCTTGCAAGGTCTTAAGTGCCGCCAGTGGTCCGATTCGCACGGTAATCAGCTCCCAGGCGAGACTAGCAAAATTCATACTTTATTACATGATTTTGAGATTGAATCCATAAACTTTTGCTTGATTGATGTTTTGTACAAATATGCTTTTAAAATTAAGTCATTTAAGACGATATTCATAACCGTGATTTGAAGGCTTAGAAAAGAGCCTTAGAGTCTGCCTTGGTTATCACAATCTTGAATATGTCTTAAACGAATTACTTTTTAAAATCATAATTGTAGAAAGTCATCTTAGGGTTTATTAAACCTCAAGTAAAACTTTGTGTATTAATTTCACTAATTGGATATAAAAAGGTTTTATGAAAACTTATGCTATAAAGATGAGTGCATGCATCTTTGTACATATTTTGATTGACATATCAAAATTTATACCCTAAAATTTAAGTTACATGCCATCTAACTATAAGAAACACTTGAAGTTATTATTTAGTAAACGTGAGACGCAGGCTAAATTTTAATGACAAGGTAAATTTCCGAGTGTGCGTGAGACCACACATGGAGAATTTGCAGTTTCTAAGTTAGACGACTTAATTAAGTTGATGCGTGAGACCTAGAGCTTAAGGCATGAGATGGGATGAAACATGCTTACATGACAAATTGATGAATCAATTTGAGGTAAATCCCATAATGATCTAGGAATTGGAAAATTGTTTGCCAATTATTGTTCGACAGATTACCATCTTTTATACTTTCACCACTAGCAGATCAACTGATGTGGTGGAATCTATGTAAAGTTGGATCCTAGGTTTTCAAGAAATTAGTTGGTTATATGAATATAACTTTGGGTATTATATTTTCTTGAAAATATGAATTATCGAAAATACCAAAAATTGAATTTTGTAAATTCTTTTAAATGTATTAATGCAACATTAAAATCGTAAACCTAAGTTATTCTTTTATCAAGTAAATTGATCTACACCCATATGGGTTTTTGGTTAGAGTCAATTTTACTAAAAGAATAAACCTAGTCTTCTTTCCATGAGGAGAAGTGTGAGACTTAATCCTATTCCTTTTCATGAATGAGAAAGGTTTAATAGGAAAATTAGAATTGTCTATGTTCTAAATACATAACTCATAGCAAACTTTAATAGTTATGATAATTTGCACTTTATGAGTTATTAAATTAGAAGCTAGATGAATTACTGCAAAATGATAAAGGACAAACTAGTATATTTTATCTAGTTGTTTTGTTTTGATCATTTAAAGGTACTATATTCAATTGTTGGAATGGTAGACCTAATTAAGGAGGAAATTGTATGCTCAATTTTTCAAGTTAATAGTTTGGAATGTGATGAATCACATTTATGTAGAAGAATACATCCTTTTATAACCTATATAATTGTTTGAATGGGTTTTCTTAAAAGATGTAGGAAAGTAAACAAGCACACTATTTACTTTTACTGATAATGAAACATTTACAATGTTGTCAAATTCAGTGGGAGTATTATGTGTGTATTACTGAATAAGGAATCATAGTAATGATCTCTAATTCAGTGGGAGTTACAAGGATTGTTATCTTGGTAATACTCTACTTTATCTTTGAACATCTCAAGATAAATACTTTCCAAATATAGACACTATATCTACTAGTTATACTAATGACACAAATCATATTGTACATATTAACAAGCGCGTGCGTGTTGTTTATGTGGTACATGATGTTGTTACATGCACAAGTGGGAGAAATCTTAATTGTGTGCAAGGTACAACACATAAGAATATGATTTAAAGGTTCTCTTATTTGCAAAGTAAGAGACAATGGTTCTAATATGATTTATATAAATCTAATCAAAGAAACACTTGGTGTTGAAATTTAGTAAACGTGAGACGCATGCTAAATATTAACAACAAGGTGAATTTCCATGTATGCGTGAGACCAACGTGGATAATTTACAGTTTCTAAATTAGACATCTATTAGAACATGTGTCAATAACAATACTACTTCAACTTTAACATTTATGTATTATTGGAATGACATAAATGCATGAAGTAATATAATACTATTTCAATAATTATGTATTTTTAGAATGACATAAATAGACATGAAGTAGTGTGTTAACTTGAAAATGTTATTGAAACCAAATGATGGTGTTCATGATTACTTTAATTATACATGTTTATACTTTATTGTATAGTTATAAACATGGAGTCTTTTGAGTATTACAAGACTTATAATAAAGTAAGACGTTAGCTTGTTATGATCTTTTAATTAAGACATACGCAAGAAGTCATTAAGTTGATCAATGATGAATAACGTATAGTGGGATTATAACAAGTTTATGTTTTATAAGACATAAACATGAAGTGACTTGGTCGAAAGTACTTGTGTTATAAAGCATGCAATTGGTTTGGAAATACTATTATACCATTAAGTTGACTTAGTTGGTAAATAGGTATACCAAAAGGATTATGGTTATCTTATATATTGTTAGATCTTCTTACAATATTAATTCTAATTGAAATACCACATTTTATGGTATGTTCAGTTAGGGAAATCAAATTCTTGATTAGATTGTTTGATTAAGGATAACTATGACTTCTTTTCTTCCAAAGTTATCAAGGTTAGAAAATTGAGTATGGATTAAATATACTCAATTAGACTCCTAGAAGATTAATAAGACATTATGAAATGTGATGAATCACATTAAGTCTTAAATTGGAATTCTGAATTTGTTAAGCTACTTATGGGTAGGTTGTTAACAAAAGAATGTCAGGAATTGTCAATGTGTATTTGTAATGTCCTAAAAGAGAACGACGGATTGTTGCTCTAATTGCTAAGTATTTTATTCTATATAATACTAAAGACAAGTGGGAGTATTTTATCTTAATAAGATAGAATTACAAGATACATAATCTTCTAAAAACACACTAGTAAAAATCATGATGAGGCAAAACATGTAAATGATAAACCTCAAGATGATGGAATTATCATTCATAGATCCACTTGGATATCTCAGGTATTTAATTAATATGCTGACGATTATATGATGTAGTATTACCAAATAATGAATTGGGTAAATTAATCATACTGTGAATGTGATAGATGCTGTTCATAAAGATAATCAAATTTAAAATTTGATTTATCATAATTCTTAATGGTTAGAGAATGAAGATGAGTTTATTCAAAGATAATGTAACCCTAGAGGTTTAAATCTTTGTGTAATAATCATATGGACAAAATTGTATACATATCTTAATGAATATCTTATGACAAGATTATTAATCATACTTAAGCAATTAACTATGATTGAATACTCTTTCTTAAGTACATTAAAGATATAAAGATGGTAATTGCCATATTTACATGAATGTGAAATTTGACAATGGAATATCAAAAACCCTTTCTTGAATAGTTACTTGAGCGAGGACGATAAGTAATCAAAAAGGAGTTTATGAATTCAAGTAAATCTTTGGAAGTGTACAAAGTGCAATAATCCATGAATGGATAAATGCATGCATCTAGAAGATTAATCTTATGTTTAATTATTATATCCATGAATTGATTTATAATTGAAATAAGATAATTTCTAAGTATTCCTGAAAGCTAGTGGGAGTATTATGTTTGATTTACTAAATCATATATATTGTAGAGTAACATTCCATATAAGTAAAAGGTTGGACTTAATTTGGAATGATACTTTACTTAAAAGATTTAGAAAATAAAACATACAACCTTGGAACTAAAGTTTATTATTTAATAAACATGTGCAGTAAATAAATCTAATGGAATATGATATCATTTTGGAAGACTAAATGGATATACATATCTGTAAAGATAGAACATGAATAAAATCTAAGTTTGACTGAAGGATTTTCATGTGTATCATATTATTGTTATATCATGCTTAAGTGCTTAATGATTTAACAATATTTGATATCCAATTAAAAGTTATTAAATAACTTGTGTAATAGATATTCTAATGAAAAATGTTTGAAATTAGAATAATGATCCTCAACCTGGAATAGCTCCTAAACATTACACAATGGATATTAAGTTTACGGAAAATTTTAAAGAGCATATTGTGTTTCATATACAATGATGCTAGTTTAATTGAGATGACACTCAATAACTAGTCATGGAAGGATTTCATCCTTATTAAAAGCCATGAGAACTAGTTGTGCTTAACTAAGAGCATAGTTGCATTATACATTAAAAGAATTAGAATACTTGAAACTTTAAAATGTTTGAAAGTTTGGTCATCATAAATTGGTGATTGAGGATATCACACTATTTATGAAGAATTATGTAGCTATATCAAGATAGTTGGATATACACATACAAGAATTTTAATTATTAAATTCTTGAAAGAAGTATTCTCAAAATTCGGATAGATCAAAGTTAGATGAAATAATGCCTTGTCAACAAGTATGATTGTCATTACTTGAGGCATAATTGTCTTCAAGTTATTACTTGAGGAAAATTCATTAACTAGTATAATCATGCATTGATCTATTTTGGTATTTGGATAAAGGACATTGAGCAATTATTATTTATAATGAATTAAAGTACTTAGTACGTTTGGTTTAATTAATAATAAATTGTGTCCTGTATTTGCATGTTTAAATCCGTGAGTAACTTAATGTTATTCTAAATTGTCCGTTGTCAATTAATGATATGGGAATATCATTAAACTAAGACAAATCTGAGTATTGGTTAAGAATATACTTGAAAGTATATTGATGCGTTGACATACCAATTTCACATGATATTCGATGAATTGAATATAGGACTTATCCCAACTACATGATTTTACTTTATGGATCTTGTCAGTAAGTAAATCATGAATTTGTTATCCTCAGACTTGAGATACCAGATAAGAGTCATGGATGTAGTGCATTTTTGTGAAGCAATCTACCGCTCACCGTAACAGGGAGTTATAAGGGTTGTGTGACAACTGGCAGTTTAGGGAGCTATTTTTAAAACCCGCATTTCAACTTAAGTTCGTTCATAATTATTATTTGAAATTTTCATTTCACAACGAACTTGTAAGACCTATGTTATGGATATTTTATTTAATGACGTTATGATATTCGTGAATTATGTTCATAATTCGCTTTGATTATGAGATCGGTGATGTATATTTGAATTCTCACTTGGTACTACGTTGACTTTGGCACTAGGATTACCTAACGTAATTTTATGATTCGTCTTAACGAGCCGTTATTATTTTAATTGATTACGAGAGGTTCTCGTGTAATATGGAAAATTTTAAAATGAGTTCGGGTTCGGGCCACGTGTTTTTACATTTACCCACTTTACCCGCTCAATGGTAATAATATCCTTATTATTATTATTATTATTATTACATCTATTATTATTATTATTAATTCAAAAAAAAAAAAAAGAGAAAAGTTAAAATAGGGTTGTGTGATCCGGTTTTAACCCACACAACACAACACAAAACCCACACTCTCTCTCTCTAACTTATCTTCTTCCCTACTTCTTTGAAAACCCTAGCCGCCCCATAAATAATCCGGCCACCACAGCGCACCGCCGGCCACCACTCTAAACTACCACCATAATCCGAATCCCCATCATTTCTACTCCTAGATCCACCATACCACGCGCCTCCTATCACCACTTTATCATACGAATCACCATCTTATTCACCACTTTTCGATTGATTTTTGAAAGATTATCAAGGTTTTGGAGTTCTAGTTCGAAGGTGAGCGAGTATTCACTCGTATGGTTAATAAAACCGTGACCTAGAGTCACGGCAAGATGAGATCCGAATGGGTTTTAATTAAAAACGTGTAACACTTGATGGGTTGTGGATGAAAAACGTTTTATTTAACAAGTTTGGTATCCGGGTTGGTTTATCCTTGTCGGGTCGAGGTGTACCCGAGGGTGTAACCCTCGGTTTGTGATTGTTTTTCCGGCTATTCGAGCTGTTGATCTTGGTGTTCGAATGAGGTGTTTGGAACCTCACTTATGCTATTGACCGATTTTTGATGGTCATGGTTAACCATGGTTGTCGATGGTTTCTTGGCCGACCACCCTTGTGTGTCGTGTAGTTTGATGGCTCGACGCCATCTTGTTTTGACTCCCGTGAGTCGCGGCCTCTCGGCCATATATGGTTATTGAAGCCGAGTGCTATGTTGGTTGCCGAATAGACCATTTGGGTCGAATGGCATAATTTTTCTTGTTTAGCTCTTGTGAGCTAGTAAGTGCTTGTGATACTTGTGTTTAGTTCGAGTTCTCGCAACTCGTAGTATTGAGCCGAGACTCAAGTGAGTCGAGGGCTCGGGTCGACTTGGTAAACCGACCCACACATTAACTTGGTTAATGTTATTAATTGTCTAGTGTGAACAAGTTGTTATATTAATATTGGTTATTATTGTTATTGTTATATTGTTGTGGTATTTATCTCTCGGCCGTATACCTTTGGGTCGAATTGGATTGGTTATTGGTTATGATTTGATATTGAGAAGTTGTTGTCGATTGGGATGTGATATGAGGACCGGTTATGAGACGGTCGTTAGATGACGGAGATAGGTTAGTCGGGTACCGTAGTCGGACCTTATTGTTGTAGCCCGTGGTTGAGATTGTGATTTGGACGGAGATTTATTATTTATGACTTTGGTTTATTATTGGACTTGGACAATGAGCCGAGGGTCATGACTCGGACATATGACCATTTCGTATAACTCAATAAATATTAAAAGTGAAACGAGAATAATAAAACTCGTAATAATAATTATTAATAATATGAACGTTTATACGAAAGTATATACGTGAATAACGTATATATAACTATATAAACGCGTATATTAATAATAATAATAATCACGAGACGTATTATGAATAATACGATTAGTTATATATTAGGCTACGAAAGTGGCGTAATATTAATTAAACGTATTATTATTATAAAAATTGTGTTATAAACGGGAAACCCCCGACAATTAAGAAACGTTTAATAAAAAGTCATTTCGGATATACAACGGATAAGTTTATTGAGTTAGGCGAAATTGTTGTCACTCGGGTCCAGGTAAGTCATTATTTGTGACATTCGTGTTGTCTCGGATATATGACGACTAATATAGACGTTTTCTATAAGTAAATAACCACTCAACCGTAAGGTTGAGCCGGGTTGTTTGGTTATATGAAACGAATATATTAGTGGGCAGCGTATCCTACGACGCCCATAGGTTGTAGTATATGTAAAGTGTAATAGATTGCGAGGGTATATATCGGGAAATCTGGCCAATTTGGCGATATATACGAGGAATTTATTAAACTATGATATATACTATATAGTATTTATGTGCTATGTGCTTTATATGTGCTTTAGATTGGGTGTAATCTTGGAACGGTATATTACGTAAATAAATATGAGGATTATCAAATCGACGGATTTGGTAAACTTTGACGATTTATTTAAATGATATATTGGGCTAATATCAGATCTATAGTTTATTATATGTTCTATGTGTGATCTTGTTGGTTTGTTTTGAGTCGACCCACCACCCGTATGGATACCAAACGCAAATACACCAAACTAATACGAAATGGATTTTCGGAAATAAAACGGATTCTCGTCCGGGTTTGGGAATATTATATATTTGAGGAAATGATTTCTGAAAGAGTTAATATTGTTAGGTCGTGCCAAGTCCGTAGTTGCTGTTTCGTGAGTTATCATACATCTTATTTCTACCTACCTCGTCTTGCTATATTTCTGGACTTGAGGTGAGTCATAGCCCCACTTTTTACTCTTGAACTATGTTTTCAATGATTGGGGTGAGAAACGTGCAAATCATTTTACGTGGACTGTTATCGCTTTTATATTCTTTCTAAACTTGCTATGCGTATGGACTAGGATATATTGTCAGCTTTAGTCACACCTTTTGTGTGTACTATTCAAGGTTGGCTTATTTGGTTATTGGTGGATTGTCAGCTTTAGTCACATATATGTTATGTGCACTATTCAAGGTTGGCTTATTTGATTATGTGGAATTGTCAGCTTTAGTCACATATATGTTGTGTGTACTATTCAAGGTTGGCTTATTTAGATACTGTAGCGTGCACCTATAGGTTATTATACTTCGGAGGTTATCCGAGTATTTATTGGTATTGCGGGGGTTACCCGAATATCTATGTTAGTACGGAAGGGTATCCGTGTGTTTTGTTAGTACGGAAGGGTATCCGTGTGTTTTGGTTATTGCGGAAGAGTTTCCGTGTGTTATGTTAAGAGCGGAGGGTATCCGCAGGCTTTTAGCGAATCCTTAGTCTAGCTAGCAAGCGTTTTGCGTATATGTCCACTATATTATTAGTTGAACTTAAACCTATGATCTCACCAGCGAAAGCTGACTTTTAGCACGTTTTCTCAGGTAATTAAGTGTTGAGGTGCATGCTTGGATTGGAAGGCTCGGCTGAGGCACACGGTTATGGATCTATATTTTCTAAACTCTGATAATTAAATTTGGACCTATTGTTATTTTATTTTGGGCCTGACTCTGAAATGATGTTGGGATAAATGTAAACCTTAAAACCCCGTATTTTGGTTGTGTTTTTACTATGTTTACTTTATCTCGTTCTATATTGTCTTGTGTTGGATACCAATCCCCGTAGCACCCCGAAAGCTTGTTAAGTCTTCCGCTGTATCAAATTTTGGGGGTGTTACAGATTGGTATCAGAGCCAAGGTTATAGAGAACTAGGTAAATAAATGCCTAAACTATAACCGTATTTTTATAGAAAATGATCCTTGACTACCGCCCGCCAGCCCGCCAAGCCGAAGCATCTTCTATTATTTGAGGTATTATGAGATATTTGAGATGATTTGAGGTTTATGGATTTTTAGTAATAAGATGGCGTTCTCGAGGATTTATATGGTCTATATGTTTTATAAACATTTTAGTAATGCGGTGTTTGAAATTCTTTTATTGAGATTATATATGGAATTATTTGATGAGTATTTTTAGTATGGTATTATGAGTTGCGATTTAAGTTGTTTTTTGAAACACTTACGCCAAGTGGGAGCTGTTAGAGTTGTGGATAAATATTAATACGTATATGTCTAGAATCGAACTCGAGACCACGGGATTGCACACTTTACGTATGAGAATTAAAGTTTAATAATTTAATATAAATAGTTATATTTAATTATTAATTACACAAAAACAAATAAAGAATGTTAGTAATTGGTGAAAATTGACTAACATACAAAGATAAGGACCATGGATAAAAAATGGAGAACCCTAAACTTGTTCCCTAAGTTTTGTATCCTATAAAAGCAAATTCAAGGTTTTATTTTGCATACTCTTGTACACGTGAAAATCTAAACCGTAACAATAACTATTTGCTTTTCTGTTTGTCGACATGTATCAGAGATACATACATGCATGATCATGTTATGCATGTACATGTATTGTATATTTAATACTTCACTTTTCTTTTGGTCTCTGTACGTGATTGACAAACAACAATATCACAAAAATGTTTTCTTTTGGTGATTTGTTTCTTTGTAAATTGTTTTGTTTTTTAAAACAAATATAGTTTTGTGTATACGTTAACTAGCATTAACTTTAATTCGTTATTAGTACGTGTGTACAAGAACGTGGTACAATCACACTATTGATTGTATCTTGGATCGATTAACAAAACGGTAAGGGGTTAATCTATAGATCCCTAATTCATATAAACCCTAATTAGGGTTCATCCAAGAATTCAAGATTGCATACGGTACGTTTTTTATTTATGTTTTAGTTAACCTTTATATGTTATACTTGATCCTACGCTTTCGCATTCTTGTGTACTTTGATTATGGGTTTAATATATAATTGTCATGATTATTAAATTCTAACACTATCTATACTCCTTTTATGAAACACATGATACTAACAACTAAGATTCCAACACATGATACACGTACTCCCCTCTAGAGCCGGCAATTTTGACACGAAACCTGTTAACACGACACGACATGACCTGTTCTTAACAGGTTTTGTGTTTGACCTTAACAAGTTTCGTGTCTTAACAGGTTGGACCTGTTAATATTCGTGTCTTAACACATCAGACCTGTTATGACCTGTTATGATGTTGTATATATAAGTTCTGAAACTCCTAACCCTAAATATTTGTCCGCCCCCTATCTTAAGAGCATCCATTATAAGAGGTTCATGAATAAGTTTAAGAAACTTGAAAATGTTTATATCTTGTTTCAACCATAGTAAGAAATCTAGATGCCATGAAAAAGTCATAGTTCTTGGACTTCTTTATAAATTGAAAACAATTAATGCATTTGTTATGTGAAACATTTATAAAATTGTAACACATTTTTATCATAGTGAGAAAAAGTTTATAAAATCAAAAGGTTTAAAATTTATTGATATGTGGTGACATGCAACACTTATAAAGCTTTATAACTTTTAACTATAGTAGATGCACTAACATTTAACTGATATTAGGGATGAGCACGGTACCGGTACCGTACCGAACCCGTACCGAATTAGTGGTACCGATTTTTTCCCGAGCATAAATAGTGGTACCGGTACCGTACCGAACGGGATTCGGATACCGGCACCGGTACCGGTACCGGGAAATCGGGTTTTTCCCGTTTTTATTCGGGAATTTCCCGATTTGGTACCGGTCCCGTACCGAATTAGTGGTCCCGATTTTTTTTTCACCTTATTTCGTAGTCCCGGTACCGTACCGTATATCGGGAACGGTACCGGTACGGTTCCGGGATTCGGGTCGAAATGCTCATCCCTAACTGATATCCTATTGCCATCCGTTAGACAAAAGAAAATAAAAAAATTAAAGACACCCGTTTCATGATTTGTAAAATGAATTTAAAGATAGCCGAAATTTGATGCTAAAATTATACGAGTATTAGATTTTTTTTTTAAAACACTGCTAAATTATACTCGCACTGTATATTAGATAGGAGTAGCAGTTTGGTAGAATAGGAACCAATCACACACTCCATAGAGAAAGCACACGGATCACGATCCGCAGCAACCCTTTTAGAACAATCTGCACCGTCCATTAATTTTCATCAATCCAACGCCCCACATTCAATCCCTCCATCTCTTCCCCAAAATTTCAAATTATTTCAAACCCCTATAAATACACACTCTCATTTCACTCCCAAAACATTCACAAATTCATTTTCATTCTAAAAAAGAAAAGAAAAGAAAAGAAAGAAATGGCCCGAACAAAGCAAACAGCGCGTAAGTCGACCGGAGGAAAGGCACCAAGGAAACAGCTCGCAACGAAAGCAGCTCGTAAATCAGCACCAGCAACCGGAGGAGTTAAGAAGCCTCACAGATTCAGGCCCGGAACCGTTGCCTTACGAGAGATCCGCAAGTACCAGAAGAGCACCGAGCTTTTGATCAGGAAGTTGCCGTTCCAGAGGCTGGTGAGAGAGATTGCTCAGGATTTTAAGACCGATTTGAGGTTTCAGAGTAGTGCGGTTGCTGCGCTTCAGGAGGCGAGTGAGGCGTATTTGGTGGGGCTCTTTGAGGATACTAATTTGTGCGCGATTCATGCCAAACGTGTTACCATCATGCCGAAAGATATGCAGTTGGCTAGGAGGATTAGGGGTGAAAGGGCTTAGTGTTATTTAGTAATTTGTAATTGGTGGTTGGATTTGTGTTTATGTTATGTTTTAAAGAAGTGATTATTAAACCTTTAATGAAATGGAATTATCTTTTGTGTTCAATTGTTTGTTTAATTGTTGCATATGTTTAACTAAGCTTTTGGGCTTATTTTTTCATCTAATTAACATAATGATTTAAACAGTAAAAAAAAAGGTCCTGCTTATTGCCAATACCACTTCAGCCAGTGCTTATGAGCTTGTGAGAATATGTGGGTTTGTTTTGAAGTATAGTCAAACAGTATAGTTTGGGTCAATATAAGTCACAAGCCAATTGCTCGTTGCAACTTAAATATGCTGTTAAGTGAGAGTAAGTTTGTGTTTGGATGAAGATAAGTAGACTGATATGTAAGCAAGCAGTTTAACTTCAATCAATAGAAAGAATGTGCCGCAAGACCTTAGAAATATGATACAATGTCTTGACCTGTATCTGCAAGGTTAACATGAATAAACACAAAATGTCAACAAAATCTGCAGCAAACCATCTGTTTGTTTCGTGTGAGATCGCAATATCCACATGGATGCTTCACATTTGGTGTTGTCACTCAAACTTTGATGTTGTCACCAAAACAACTTTGTGGGCTCTTTGGCGCTTCACAATCAATGTGGTGTTTGATCCTAAATCCCCTTCCAAATATCTGATCCTTAATGGCATACACTCCATATGACTCGAGCATGCTCTAAGCCTCCAGCTAGCTGGAATGAATCTGGACATTACAAGCCAATGACAACTGATACCACGAGCATAAACTTGTGTTGTTCATCAACCAATAGCTGTCTGCAATAAAGTAGATCATAACTGAATCTATGCAATAAGTCAACAATCAGGATCTCCTACTTTGCAATTACAAATTCAGAAGTTCTAACACGTTTTCTCGTTTTGGCTTGTAAGTTGGATGCTAAGTTGATCTATTTGGTACTTATGCTTTTAATGAAATGGAATTAGCTTTTGTGTTCAATTGTTTTATTGATTGTTTTTTGGTTTATTATTTAATTAAAATGCTTATTGTGCAGACCACTTTAGCAATTGCTCATGGTATTGTGATAATCTGTGGTATTGTATTAACTGAGCTTATGTAACATTGCGATCAAGTTATTGGTTGTTTTTCTGAACTAGGGTAAAACCTTATGAGTTGCATCAATATAAGCCACAAGCCAAATTGCTCGTCTTAATTTCAAACTGCTGATAAGCGGGACTTGGGTGGTGGGTGCGACTGTGAGAATGAGTTGATTCTCTGTATCATTTGTTCAGTTGATAAAGAGTAGTTTAAATTTAGTGATAAAATGCACAAACTTATCTGTAATGTTAAGTATGAAACTTGTTTTTGGGTATGTAACAATAATTAATCTGACTGCAAACTGAAAGTTAAGTATGAAACTTGAGAGGGTAGAGATGGATATAATGAATAACAATTGTCGCTGTTGAAAAAGTATGCGTTCAACATGAAAACACTAGGAAATGTTGACAAAACCTGACGCAAGGAAGGGAGCTTGATATCGATAAGTATCGAACGCATTTGGTCCAGTCTGTTGATTGGTTTTAAAATGTCCCCTGCACACGACTTGAGCAAACTTTAAGCTTTTGGCAAGTGGGATTGAACAAGAGCATTACAACCTGCCCCTTCCCATGGGAAATGGTATCGCAAGTCATGTAGAATGGAATCAACTTACATATTGCATAATACGTGCTTTGAGAAAAACTAAATTGCATCACTGAACAATATGGATTGTGGAGTACCATAACATGTCAAAATATTTACACAAAATACATCATGGGTTAAACAGAAGCAGAACGATAGAGGCATGTAACATATAGCAACATGCATGGTCATATGTTATGGTTGAAAACTGGGCAAGAATGCAGGATGAGTAATGGGTCAAAAGCGGGATCTATGGGTTAGGTTGGGTTGACTTGCATACAAATTTTAATCTACAGATATTAATTTTAGTCTTAATGATGCAATTGAAGGGGTTATATGCATTTGCATACACCTTGATCAACTTTAACCCGTTCTACATTGTAGCTAAATTATGTAACTTGACCCGTTTGACCCGTTAGAGATACAATAGCCCAATTCAACCTATTTTTACATACATGGGTCAAAATTAAGATACTGGTTGCCTTTATGGACCCAACACCATCTAAGCAGTACATATCCAATAATGTGAACACAATACAGCTTAAATTTTCTAGCAGATTTCATTCCAATCCCAATCATAAGTTTTAAAGCAATTCATCATCATTACAACGCTATAAGGACAATAACATATTAAAGGTAGATCAATTACGTAGTAATATAAATTAAAACACATAAAGCAACATGATGAAACTCTAGTTTTGCATTAGATACCACCAATTCATATAACATAAACTAAGAACATGGTTAAACATGATGCCCAACATTAAAACAACTTGAGGTCTTGAATCTTTGGGGCAGGAAGTAGGACATTCCGTTGCATAGTGCCCATCTTTACCAACAGTCCTTACCCAAATGCCCTCTCTTACCACACAGAGAACAGACAGCCATATACCCCTGCATACCGCAATAATAACAAAGACGACCACCGCGACCAAAAAACCAATCCTCATTACAGTCCCTACCGAGATGCCCAACCCTACCACACTTACAGCAACCATCACCACTACAGTCCCTGGCCATATGCCCACTCTTATAACAGATACGACACCGAACTTCAGCATCATCACTACAGTTGCTAGTGATATGCCCTACCTTACCACACTTATAACAACTAGCATCATCATCACGGTCCAGAAGGTTACGTAGTTCTGCAACAGAGTCTTGATGGTCTTTCATAAGGTCTTGATGGTCTTGTAATGCTCTGGAAACTATTTCAGTCACTTCCGATTTAGGAAGATTAAATTCATAAGCTGCTGCACCTATTCCTTTATTAAGAGCAGCGCTGACAATGCGATCCTCCCTAATAGCATTAAAGATACTTTTATCTTCAGCCATTGTAATCGAAGTAGAATGAAAGAATGATTAGAGACAATGAACGTAAACGATGGAATGTTTAGGTTTTTTAGAATGATGAGAAGGAGAGAATGTTTAGTTTTTATAGACGGGTGAAAATTTACAAAAGGAAACAAACGTTAGTCGGTTTGAATAAAAGGAAAAAAATTTGTTCTCTAAATTTATATTTTACGGAGTAATATTTAGACATTAGTAAATAGCTAAAATCATCCATGTGTTTTAATCAAATTGCAGGTTCAGTCCCCATCTTTTCGAAAGTGCACTCATCGTCTCTATGGGGAACTTACAAGTGCGTATTAGTTCTTGGCCAAAATTAAATGACTAGATTACCCTCACAGGGACCAAAGTAAAAAGAAAGACGAAGATGGTAGTTTAGTAATTTAACTTAAGTTAGGGATCAAATGTACATTTGTAAGTTCCTCACATGAACGATGGAAAAAGATAAGGATTGAACCTGCACTTTAGCCAAACTGCAAAGACGATTTTTACAAGTTACTCTTTTTAGACATTAGACTTACGAGTTTTATTCTACTTTAATTTATTTTTTGCAGAACTTAATTTACAAATCGGTAACCTTTTTCTTCTTCTATTGAACGTCTATTTAGAAAGTTGTAATGAAAAAACTATTTGGTGATGATAATAAATGATTTTTTTTTTTTTTTTTTTTTTAGTTGTTAGTTATAGCAAGAAGGTATAAAAAAACGTCACTTCTTAATGATCAAGGTAACCCATTATTGTAAAATCGCACATTCGTTTATTTAGGTATTAAGCATATCATCTTGAGCCACTCACAACAAAAATAAATTCTACCATATTTCCAATAAATCGATCAGCATAAATAATCCTTATCTTGTATAATAAGAGAACTCATTTTTAACCAAATTTTGAGCCAAATCGAGAGATTCGATTAACTAATGAGAGGGATCAATTTGGAAATTGATTAAGTCTCTGTAAGGGTTGAAACAGGCTCCAAGGCAGTGGAATGAGAAACTTACCACTGCTTTGGTTGAAAATTTCTCAAAGTGTTAATGACTATTCTTTGTACACTAAGAGTAAAGCTGGGGTGTTTATGACATTTCTGGTTTATGTTGCTGACATTGTCATCACTGGTAACAATGTTGATGAAATTGATAAGTTTAAAAAGTTTCTAAATTCAAAGTTTATGATCAAGGATCTTGGTCCTCTCAAATGTTTTTTAGGAATTGAAATTTTAGAAAATAAAACTGGTCAATGTCTTTCTTAAAGGAATTATTGTTTGAAATTGTTGAATGAGTATGGTTTGTTCACTTGTAAGCCTGCTGCAACTCCTTTGCAACAGAATGTAGTGTTAAGTCATATTGAAACTGATACTGATAAATTTCTAACTAATATAACTGAGTATCAAAAATTGGTTGGGAAACTTATCTATCTATCTATGCAGTTCATTGTTTGAGTCAACATATGAATGTTCCTCTTAACTCTCATTTTATAGCTGCTCTTAGAGTATTGAGATATTTGAAGCAGGCTCCTGGTACATGTATTCAGTTTTAGTATGGTAATAGTCTTAATCTGTATGCTTTCTCAGATGCAGATTAGGCCTATTTGATAAAACAATATTATTTAGCGTTGAATGATTTGACTTGCTGAATGATTTTATTGCTCTTGATGTTGATTCTGAATGAAAAAGATTGTTTAACGATTGTTCTGAATATGAATTTTGAATGACATTCATTTTTCTATTTAACGTTTTATAAGAACAATAGTTTTTTTTTAACTATCTAATATATACTTTATCATATGAAATATTTATTGCTACGTAAACTTTTGTCGATTATTTATATGATTAGCTTTGGGGTTAATTTTATGTACTTTGTATAGTTACAAATGTAATTTCACTCAATATTGCTATTCCACAAATTTATTAAATGAAAGTGTATGTCATGCACAACTTGAAAACAAAAATTCGCTGTGCAATGGAATTACTTTAAAAAATATTAAAAAAAAGCAGTTTTTGATAAAATTAGTTATATGTAACAAAAAGTTTGTCATGATTTTTATGTTGAAATGAGTTATTTATAATTTACAAAGTTTAATGAACAATAAATCCTTCGAAAAAAGTGTTGTCAAATAGGATATAACTTTAGAAAAGTTTGTCACTGAATGAATTTGTAGATTGTAGATGCTAAGCGATTCGGAGGCTCGTCGAATGATTAAGTGGAATAAAAAAAGTTATCAAACAATGTTGTCTTGCTGGCCGAATCAATGGTGCTCTTGAGGACCCCATTAAGAGGCTATCAAATACCCCCTTAGTGTCCTGTTTCTAGGAAATATGTTTCTGGGTTTTGTGTTTACTTTTGCAATAATTTGATTTCCTGGAAAAGCAAGAAACATGCTACTATTTCTAGGTCTTCAGCTGAAGTTGAGTATAGGTGTCTTGCATCTACTACTTGTGAGCTTGTTTGGATAGTTAAGATCTTTAAAGACCTTGGAATAGATAGCCTGTTGCCTGCAAATTGGTTTTGTGATATCCAAATAGCTACTATTCCAGTTTTTCATGAAAAAACCAAACCTTTTGAAATTGATTTGCACATAGTAAGGGATAAAGTAACTTCTGGGGTTATAAAAACTTTGAAAGTTGCTTCTGCTGTTAAGTATTTCTAAGGGATTAAGTATTTCTCAACATAAACTATTTTGTAGCAAACTAGGGTCAGTTGATATGTTCAAGCCATAAGCTTGAGAGGGGGTGTTGAAATGTGTTATTAAGTCAAGCTTATGTCTAACATTAAGTCAAAGGACTAATTGTGTCACTTTTCTTTATAGTTTGTATGTTTAGGTGTGATTGATAGGTTTCAAGTTTTACAAGGACTAAAGTGGAATAGTGTTTTATAAAAGTGATGATGTCAAATAACTACATTTTATTGACATCATTTATCATATGTTTATCACTTGTTTTATATTATTTTATATGAGAATTAATACTTAATCGCTTACTTTTGTAAATCTCAGTTATAAACAAGCATTTGGTGAAAGTTGGTTATTTTGGACGTAAATTGGAACAAAATGCATCAAGTTGGAAAAGTCTATTGAACTGAAGGAAGATACGCCGTATCATTCTAGACAGATACGCCGTACATAAAGACTTAGACGATTATGAAGACCATTGCCTAACTTTGAAGCATACGCCGTATGGAATTATCCCATACGCCATATATGAAACATTGGTCAATGAGAAGATGTGACTTGTTTTACTTCAGATACGCCATATTACATTCCTGATATGCGGTGTATTAATCTCAAGACTTCACTAGATAATCTAAGATACTGAATGACAATGTGCCGTACGAAGATTGAAGGTACGCCGTATCCTATGACGGTGTACGAATATTCCATAATAGAATAATCTTGGACCCCACGCGAAGTTACCTAGATACGGCGTATGAACTTAATGGATACGCCGTATCAATCATGTTATCAGAAAGTATAAATACCCCATACGACACACATAACAAGGGAGATATCCAGACGAATTGGTAGCACAAGATGCAATGATACGGGGGATTGCGCCATCGCAACAGGTTTTACCTCTCAATGGATATTGAGAAGCTTGCAACCCCCACTAGGCAGTGTACCTGATCGTTGTAGTATAGTACATTGACAATTACCGGGAGATTGATCGTTCAACTCATGAATAGTGTTGCTAGGATTAGAAAGCCTACTAAACTAGGTCTAGAGGTGAGGGATGATTCTTTTTGTATTTTTTTTATATTTTATAAAAACAAGTAAAATCTCGGGTTTTGAAGGAGTGGGCAGAATTAGTTGCTAGCCAACTAACCCAATTAACTAAAGATGCAATTAAAATAAAATAAAAGAAATGAAAATTAAACTAATGTGGTAATGTGATGGAAACAATAATGAGAAAAGTTGTGTTTACTTAGATTTCATTACTCTCTAGATATCTTTTACCGGTTGATTAGCTTGTTACAATTGCATGGATGACGGGTTATATTAATTAATACTATTCGTAGGTCCGTGTACAATATTCCCTAACTCTATAAGATCCTACTTCACTCCTATGTCGAGCCGACTAAAAGCTCATAACATGGGATCATTAGAATTCACTTATGCATTAAATACAACCAAAAATCGTAGTACACCGCCGATCATGTTTCTTAAGACGTTCAAGCAAGTTACCAATGGAAGTCTGCCAGTTTTCTTAAGCCTAATATCGAATACAATCATCCGTAACAATTATAAACAAACAATCAACCAATAATCAACATCTAGGTTTCACTAAGTCTAAGCAAACACAATAAAAACCTAGCCTAACATGTTAAAAGAAAGATAAACATAAGATAGAATCAAACAATACATAGACATATTGAATGATTATTGAAGGACTTATCTTTATTCAAACATGGAAGAAAGAAGGGTTTGAAACCCCTTCAATATGCAGGAAATTCGACCTAGGGTTTATGTTTAGTATTCCACAGTTTGTTCCCCACTTTACAATGAAAAATTGGAAAAATATATATAGACTAAGCATCCTGACGGCGTCATGTGTTAGCCTCTGACGCCGTCAACTAGCCGCCAAGTTGAAATTCGTATTGCCTAGATCCAATCTTGACGCCTTCACGTAGAAATATGCTCTGGGCCGTCACTTGTATTTGGACCCTGACGGCCTTGGTGACGCCGTCAGGCCAATAACACTGAAAACACTCTGGGCCGTCACGTTATAATTTCCACATCCACCTCTTTTGCCACTCTTGACGCCATCATGTGTTATGGCTTGAAGTCGTCGGGTACTGTTCCTAGCAAGGAATTTGAGACTTTGCCGTTTTCTTCACTTTTATGCTCCAAAAACGTCCAAAATGCTTCCTTTTCCGGATTTCTCCTCAAAAGTACCTAAAATGACAAAAGGAACGATTTGGGGAAATATTTGATCAAATAATCACGAATTCGGGCTTAAATGACCCCTTAAAAGCGGTACACTTTTCGCCTCATCACACAATCTAAAGGACGAATTCAGAGCAGTAAGAAGGTCCTGCTAGTACTTTAATTCATGGGAAGGTTCATTTACTTGTATTAGTAATCTGTTAATTGTTGAGTTAGCGTCTTTTTCACTATTTGATCAGACTTAATTGTTTCCAGCTTTTATAAAGAGTATTTGATGTTTTATTGGCTTCATAATGTTTATGTTTGATTACATAGAGTTTATCGCGCCTTGTCGACGTAGGCTCGCGCAATTACTTCATTAACATCGTTTGGATAATTAATGTAAGTCTGTAAAAGGGATAAATAATACATAAGCCTAGTAATCATTAAGTTGTATGCATGCATTAAGATTCCACTGAGAGAGAGAATAGATTTTAGTACTCATCTTATACAACTAAGCAATTAAACGTGTGACAAATCTTCATATTGTCGGTCAAGCCTCTTATTTGTATCTGTTTTTTTATTTGTGTACGTGTGTGTAATTCGCTTCTTTGTTTTACTTACTATTTACTTAATCTACACATCGTGCCAGTCTCTCATGCTGAAAACCCCATTGCGTTAGATTAGGGTATTAGAGCTAACTTAGGAATAAAATATTGATAGATATCTAGGTGTTAACGTTCCACTCTTAGTGTTCGACACTCTACTTACCAACTAGGCCACATTGATCGGGTACACTGCTCGTTAGTGTGTGTTATAGGATAAGTCGGCTAAATATGAATTTAAAACTTGGTAATATAATCTATACCTACAATGATATACGCATGCATCAATAAGCTGCTTATCCTAACCCTCGCCTTATTATTCAGTCGTATCATCCTCTTACTAAAAGTTCTCTCTCTATCTCAAATCTGTTACAAGTTTTTTGGGTGTGGTTTGTTAATCATCTTGATAATCTGGTGTGGTTGATTGATTAGTATAGGTCTGAGTGTTTTTAGTTAGGAATATTGTATTTGTTTCTTTGTAGTGAGATAAGTTGGATCCTTCTGAAGGAGACAACTTATTTTATTTCGTAATCTTTTGGTGAGCACACATTTTGTGGACTCATCTTCTTGACTATTAGTAATAAAAATATTCACCAAGGGGTGGTCGGCTGGGTGACTTTACTGTGTTGTGGTTGTGTTTCTGGTTTAGAGCTGAAGTTTTAATAGTTCAAAGGGTCAACAAAGAATGATCATTGGTAAAAAAAAGGTCAAGGAAGAAGGGTCCATGGTCATGATTGTATCTGTTGCAACTTTTGGTGGTCGTATAATCTATGTATTTACTCTGTCCATTATTATTCTTACAAATCGTTAAACCAATGCTCGGTGTAATTGTATGACCGAAACAAGTAGGTTGAGGTTTCATCGGGTTACATCTCAACTATAAAGGAGGTCGAGGTCATCTACCCTTCACATTTTCCACTGAGTCATTGCCCTCAAGTAGCTAAGCGTTTTGTTTAGATTTGATTGGCGCATTCATAGTTGTAGCAACAATGATCGCTATAATTTTGTTAGTGTCAACTAAAAATGTCGGGTAATGTCATTGTAATCAACAGCGTCTTGCTAACCTTACGTGTATTAATATAATATAATATTATTGCGGTTAAAAAAAATAAATAAATAAGTGTTTGCTGATAATTTGTAGGTGTTTATTTAAATACAGGTTTCTAAAGACTTAGTCTTATACAAACTTGTCAACTTTAGTCAATATCCTACCGCAATAGCTTCCTTGGTAACTTCGTGTAAAACCCGGTATCCCAAGCTTAGAATCAAGGCACTACATGCCTTATTCAACAAAGCGACATTTTCATCTACTTTTGTATATGTGGTTAGTGTCTTTAATACAACGACACATCTCTAATGTAACTTTAAAGCACACATCTTTATTTTCCAGAACAAAAGCAATCATAGAGGTGGTAGAAGGTCTAATGGAAAACTTTTCAAGCAAATGTCTTTGAAATGAAGTTGATTGCTCCGAGCAAGATGGGGAAGTTCAAGACTTTGACCAACTTAGATTGACTAGTTTAAGGGTCTTTTTTTATCGAGGGACTGCCCTCGACGTATACACTTGTTTTATTAATAGTTATGCTCTCGTATAAGGACATACTAATGTCAGAGTGTTTAATGCCCGTGAAGATGATGGTCATGTACATGATGAAACAATCAGTGATAGTCAAGTACGCATTAAGAGGATATGGCAAAAACTCCACCACCAAGTCCAAGAACTAGTATAGACCATCACTGTTGTTGCATGTTGCCACACAACGCCAAGTTATTGGCGAAAATATTCACACAACGTTGTGTTTATGTGTTGTCAATTAGTTTTCAATGTTATTCTCAGATGTTGTAACGGCTTTTTGTAACTTTGGTGGTTACAATGCAACATTTTATTAGCTTCCTTATATAGCTAGTAGTAACCAGGGCGGTACCAAAACCTTTTTTAAGAGGGGCAATGATGCGTGGGAATCGCAACAAGCTTTACCTCTCGAGGGATCTCGAGAAGCTTACAACCCCCACCAGGCAGTGTACCTGATCGTTGTAGTATAGTATAGTGACAAGTACCGGGGGATTGATCGTTCAGCTTAGGAATAGTGTCACTAGGATTAGAAAGCCTAATTACTAGTTCTAAAGGTGAGGGATGATTAATTTTGTGTTTTTATATTTTTATGAAAGCAATTAAAATCTCGGGTTTTGGAAGAGTGGGCGGAATTAGTTGCTATTCAACTAACCCAAAACTAAGATGCAATCAAAATAAAATACAAAAAATGAAAATAAACTAATTATACTAAAGTTGTGAGCAGTAATTGGAGAAAATGTGTTTACTTAGATTTCACTACTCCCTAGATATCTTTTACACGTTAATTACTTGTTATAATTGCATGGATGACGGATTGTATTCCTTAATACCATTCATGGGGTGGCATACATAACTCCCCAATTCTATGAGCTCTTATCTCCTCCTACACCATGCCCAGCACAACTATAGGGATTGTAAACAGTGGCTCATGCATTAAATACAACCAATAAAGACCTAGTACGCCTCGGTTCATGTTTCTTAAGACGTTCAAGCATGTTACCATTTGGAGATCTGCCAGTTTTCTTAAGCCTAACATATAAATCATTCATCCAAGACAAGAATAAACAAGTAATCAACACATAATCAATATCTAGGTTTCATTAGATCTAAGCAAACACAAAAGAGATCTAGCCTAGCATAATGGAATTGAGACAAGAACAAGATATAGACAACCAACACATAGACATATTGATTGAATTAGAAGAACACTTATCTCAATTACAATGCAAGGTATCAAGGGTTTGGAACCCTTGAAAAACCTGTAAAAGTTGCACCAAAATCGTCTTTAGGGTTTCTCCAAAACTTCTCCCCCTTTTTTATGTGAAAAACTAGAAAACTATATATAGGAAAATGGGGATGACGGCGTCAAGAACAAAGGTGTGACGCCGTCATCTCGCCGCCAAATACTTCCTCGGACGGCCTTGATCTACTTCTGACGCCGTCAAGGCCTAGGCCGTTACACAAATTAATCTTGACGCCCTGTGTGTGACGCCGTCATCAACTACGGATTTTAATTCTTGAGGTTTGACACCGTCATGGAATTACTCTTGACGCCGTCACCTACTGTTCCCAGCATGGAAAATTGAGACTTTGCCGTTTTCTTCACTTTTATGCTCCAAAAACGTCCAAAATGGCTTCTTTTCCAGAATTCGCTCTCCAAGTACCTAAAATCACAAAAGGAACGATTTAGGGCGATATTTGATCAAATAAAGTTGGATTCGGGCTTAAATGACCCCCTAAAAACGGATCATTTTTCGCCTCATCATATACCCTTACACTTGAGATTTGCTTGTCCTCAAGCAAATGCGCTTTTATTCTACTCAAAAGACAAGTTAGGGGTCATTTAACACTAATATAAAAGTAATTACGACAAATAATCGTTCCACTAAAGACCAATAGACAAGCACGGAGGTCATATACAAGCACCTCACAAATAGTGTTTAGATACTCACATCTCTCGGGTGTAATAAAGTAATATAACATTATGGAAATGGAAGATATCTCTCACTACCTGTCATAGCAAAATAGATTACCATAGGCTTGGGAAAGGATCAAACCTCCACCACATGGCGTAAGCACCTAGGATAAACTATCAAAGAGGTCTTTTAAAGGGTTGTAACGTTAGGTGTAGGGATATGAAATACACGGTTTTGTTGGATAAAGGAAGTTTTACTGGTGGCGAGTTAACAATCTTGGTTAATTACATGTACAATATGGCGTTGCTAAGCCAAGACTAGACTCGACTTAAGCTAATAAATGAGAAATAACAAAAACATAAAATGAACATAGAATGAAAAGGGATGGTAGTCCGTATGTTTTTTCTCTTTTTCCTTTTTCTATTTTCTTTTTTTTTTTCATACAATTTTACCCTACCATCCAAAATAATACATCATAGGGAATGAAAATTCCCCTTACACTTGAATCTTTACATACTTTACAATTAACTAATCTAATGACTCGAATTAAGAAAATCAAAACACTTGGAGCACTTTTAAGATTAACGCACATATGGGGGTAATAATATTATGTTCTTCCCCATTACTCCATAAAATAAGTACTTACCCATGAGTCCCAATCGTCCCAAAACAATATGTACAAGGATATGACTCGACTTAGCAACCATGTAATCAATTAGAAAGTTAACTTAGGGTTTAACAAATAACAATAATGCACTAAAAATGAGCGCATACACGGAAGGCTAAGGCGATTTGGTTGTACATTTAAGTGGGGTGTAACAAATTCTTCCTTTAAGTAAAATGCTTAAAGTTAGAAACGAAAAGATAGGCTCGGAGGGGTGTACTAGGGGTTTCGTGTACTAAAAATGAGTACAACGCTAAGGGTGTGGGAAAATTAGTTGACTTAACTAGTCAAGTAGTATGACTTAAATGGTCAAGTAATTATGATACGGGTTTAACACAAGGGTAATCCTAATGCCTCTTATCATGTAGTAAATCCTACCACACGAATGTAGTCTCACTAGCGGTCTCGGGATGCATCACTAACGCAAGTTCTAGAATCTAAATGCTATCGGTACACTCATAAGCACTAATAGTAAATGCTTTTCCTATCAAATCTAAAGGCGAACCTCACATTTTTGGGTGGAAAATTTTTCTGAATATACGGTTATGTGCTAGTCATACAATCTCCTATCCATGAGACGCTTGCTATGGCTAAAGTTTCACTCCTAAATGTTGTAAAAAATTTTAAATTTGGCGCTAAAATTACACTAACAAGTATTTCTCATAGTTTTATTACACATCTACTATCAAACAAAACAAACTCAAGCGAAAGTGCATATGTAAGGTATCATCTTTTTACCCTCCCCTTACACTTAAGATGAACATTGTCCCCAATGTTCAAGTAAAGAATGTAAAAGTGAAAAAGTAAAGAGAATGAAATCAAATACTCCCCTGATTCGCTCGGTATGGATTATAGGTTGGCCAGGTTAGATCTTCCTCCAAGAAAACGAACAATCAAAGCTTCCCTTTCAGAATATAAATCATCTCCTTGTCGAACATAACCTGTAAATCCTGACAAAAATAGACAAGACAACCTCGCGTAAAATCGGCGGCATCCTATATAAGTTTCTAAATCCTAGAAAACAAGATAAGATATAATGCTTGTGGAATGAAGTTTGCAGATCTCCTGGAGATTATAAAACTTAATAATTCACAAAAACCATAAGACTCCTTTAGAAAAACAAAACCGGTAAAATTTCCAGATTTTTGACTCCTGACGCCGTCAAGAGTAAAACTCTGACGCCGTCAGAATGGACCTGCAGAAATTCTTATGTTAAGTTTCCGGAAAATTTCTGGAAAAACTTGGTCCTACTTCCTGGAAAATCCTGCAAAACTTCATTATGACTCAATACAAGCATTTGACTCTAACAAATACGAATATACATGTTCATTTAATATTGTGGAGAATCATGATCGGTTTGTTTCTTAAAAACATATTTGGGGTTTCCCCTTACACTTATCTTTTGCAAAAAATACTTTTAGGTTGGAGTTAAGACTAGGCCAAACAACATAGTAAAGTATTTCCACATTTTAATTTAGAGACATGATCAACCAACAATAAAAATAAAACATGCATACGGAAGCAAATAACAATCAAATAAAATGAAAATCACACAAAGCATGGGTTGCCTCCCAAGAAGCGCTTTTCTTTATTTACGAGTCTTGTAGCTAGACTCAAGGTCATGGGTTAACGTGTATCGCTTATGCTCACATAACCAAGTGTGAGCCATCTAATAGTCGCCTCATCTTTCTTATACTCGTCTCCTAACTCTAAGCACCCGCGATAGTATTTTTTATTCTTTTCATGCGTGTACTTAAGTCCTTTTCTCTTATCATTCTCACTTAGCATCTCTATAGGCGGATACCTACTACACTTTTCCATGGAGAAATCCTTGAACCTAGGGTGTGTGCGGGGCATTTGATAGATAAATTCTTCATCCCCATCCGAGAATGTAATTAACCCTTCTATGAGTTTTTCATCGAGGTTGGTCAACCGTTTGAAGGGTTTTCCAAACACAACTTGGGTCAATTTATTATCAATAAACTCTCCTAGACTCTCCATAACCATGAACTCAACAAGATAAACCAACCTTCCTACAAACACATGCAATGGTATTGCCTTAGCGATAATGTTTTCTCCTTTGTATTCTAACTCATCTACCATGATTTTATTGTATTCATTACGTGAGATTATGTTCATTGGAAGGGATGAGTTGAGATAGGCGTTAAAGCTCTTAAATCCAATCTTACAAGGGAATTGCATGTTAAATGAACTATCACACTCAATCCTAGTTCTAGGGTCAACATACCTAAGAGGGTTTATTTCCTCTTCCATTCTATCCTCATTAATCACGTCACCATCATCAAGATCCTCATCGGAGTCTGAATAGTAAAAAGGACTAGCCCTACGGTCATCATCATGATCAGACTCTTCTAGCTCAGAATTATTGTCAAAGTGGTGGTTGGGTGAGAGGTTAGGTGGGTTCTCATTTTCTGCTAAAGGACGTGGGGCGGGCATTTGGAAGATCCTACGACGAAAAACACGAATAACAGGAATCAAACGATCAATGTTATTGTTATCCATCGAAATAGTTTACGAACAAAGACACAAAGAAATAAGATAGACTAAAGAAAACCTAAAAATAAAAATAAAATCTTACTAGAAAGGAATCTAGCAAGTAGACCTAATAAAAAGAAATTTTAACCTAGACAATAACTATTCCCCGGGCTGCGGCGCCAAAAACTTGATGCGTGGGAATCGCAATAGGCTTTACCTCTCGAGGGATCTCGAGAAGCTTACAACCCCCACCAGGCAGTGTACCTGATCGTTGTAGTATAGTATAGTGACAAGTACCGGGGGATTGATCGTTCAGCTTAGGAATAGTGTCACTAGGATTAGAAAGCCTAATTACTAGTTCTAAAGGTGAGGGATGATTAATTTTGTGTTTTTATATTTTTATGAAAGCAATTAAAATCTCGGGTTTTGGAAGAGTGGGCGGAATTAGTTGCTATTCAACTAACCCAAAACTAAGATGCAATCAAAATAAAATACAAAAAATGAAAATAAACTAATTATACTAAAGTTGTGAGCAGTAATTGGAGAAAATGTGTTTACTTAGATTTCACTACTCCCTAGATATCTTTTACACGTTAATTACTTGTTATAATTGCATGGATGACGGATTGTATTCCTTAATACCATTCATGGGGTGGCATACATAACTCCCCAATTCTATGAGCTCTTATCTCCTCCTACACCATGCCCAGCACAACTATAGGGATTGTAAACAGTGGCTCATGCATTAAATACAACCAATAAAGACCTAGTACGCCTCGGTTCATGTTTCTTAAGACGTTCAAGCATGTTACCATTTGGAGATCTGCCAGTTTTCTTAAGCCTAACATATAAATCATTCATCCAAGACAAGAATAAACAAGTAATCAACACATAATCAATATCTAGGTTTCATTAGATCTAAGCAAACACAAAAGAGATCTAGCCTAGCATAATGGAATTGAGACAAGAACAAGATATAGACAACCAACACATAGACATATTGATTGAATTAGAAGAACACTTATCTCAATTACAATGCAAGGTATCAAGGGTTTGGAACCCTTGAAAAACCTGTAAAAGTTGCACCAAAATCGTCTTTAGGGTTTCTCCAAAACTTCTCCCCCTTTTTTATGTGAAAAACTAGAAAACTATATATAGGAAAATGGGGATGACGGCGTCAAGAACAAAGGTGTGACGCCGTCATCTCGCCGCCAAATACTTCCTCGGACGGCCTTGATCTACTTCTGACGCCGTCAAGGCCTAGGCCGTCACACAAATTACTCTTGACGCCCTGTGTGTGACGCCGTCATCAACTACGGATTTTAATTCTTGAGGTTTGACACCGTCATGGAATTACTCTTGACGCCGTCACCTACTGTTCCCAGCATGGAAAATTGAGACTTTGCCGTTTTCTTCACTTTTATGCTCCAAAAACGTCCAAAATGGCTTCTTTTCCAGAATTCGCTCTCCAAGTACCTAAAGTCACAAAATGAACGATTTAGGGCGATATTTGATCAAATAAAGTTGGATTCGGGCTTAAATGACCCCCTAAAAAGGGATCATTTTTCGCCTCATCAAGCAAAAGTTGAGAGTAAATGTCAAGTCAGGTCATGTCACTAACTCGACCTTTGTTGTTATAATGACAGCGATTTTACTTTGAATGAAAGTTAACTTGTTTTGCAAGAACTTAAACTAGTTGTTATTATAGGACGTACTTACTTTTCGTGATCGATATTAACACAAATAAAGAAAGTGAAAACAAAAATTTAGATTACAAAATAGAAAATAGCACAAAAATCGAACATTAGTCATCTCTTCTAAAGTAAAGAATGTCCTTAACCTATAGACTAAGATGTAGCTATTGGTTAATATTTTACCATTATATTCTCTTATGGGGGCTTGTGATCTAGTGGTAAAGGCTTAAGTAGTTAAGCGAGCCCAAGTGAGAGTAGTACCGGTTTGGGTGACCGACCGGGAAGTCCTCACTTGAGAACCACAAGCTCTAATGATATCAGGCGAATCGGGAATAGGAATGGAGTTATCCCCTAAGGAGAGGCCCGCGGTTGGTATCTCTGCCCAAGGATGCGACACTAACTCGAGCCAACAACTAACAACTAAACCGCCGTTTAAAAAAAATCTCTTATGCGGGCAGAATAAAATTGTGCATCATGATCATCTAAAAAAAATCGACAATGATAAAATTAGTCTTAACATCTACTAGTAACTTTGTGGGGCGACTGACCACACTACCCCCATTATATTCACACCTTGGGTACACTCTAAGAATTAAAAAATAAAATAAAAAATAAAAAAATTGTGTATCTATGGGTATGTTTGGCGAAATGGGCTGGTGCTGGGGCTGGGGCTGGGGCTAGAGCTGGGGCTGGGGCTGGGACTTATATTATAAGCCGAAATTAAAATTTGTATTTTTATAAACTTGTTTGGCAAATGGGTTGCGGCTGGGGCTTATTATTGTAAAATTACTAAAAAGGACATAATTAAATGAGTTTTTGTATATGTTAGATATTTTTGTGGGTAAATAAGTAATTTATTCTTCGAAAGCTCCGGGCTTAAGTTTTTAGCCTCTTTTATGGGGCTAAAGTTTTTAGCCTATTTTATGGGGCTAAAGTTTTTAGCCGGCTTATTTTATAAGCCTTTCCATAAGCCCCATGACAAACGAGACTTATTTAATTAGCCGGCTTATTTTAAAAGCCCAAGCCCCATAAGTACCATAAAAGCCCTCCCCAAACATAGCTTATGTATCCGTAAATGGACATGATGTACTGGCCGTACGGCTGTTTTCACCTCCTCTCTTGGAGAGTTCTAATAAAATCTTTTCCTTCGAAAAATTATGTCCTCTTTATAACGGTTTGAGCTTTTGATCAGGATAACGAAATATTTTCGGTGCTAGCTGAGATTATTGTGTTAAATCATTACTATATATATTAAGTAACGTTTAAAACGTCGTCGTCTAATGAAACGGATGCTCGCCCTTTTTTTCCAGCTTGCTAGGCGGCCCAATAGATGATGCTCAAACATTGGTAGGCCCAAATAGTAAACGATAATTACGTCATTACACCTAAGATACGTACGACAAAAAAAGCATACATGCATACAAATGGTAGGCCCTAATGTTTCTTTCACAAATACTGCTCTTATTCCTTGCATGCTATTATATCTAGATTACTATTGCATACATACAAACAAATGCCTGTTACATAAAAACCTTCTTCATATTTTTCAACACTAAACATAAGACAAAAAAAAAATTATACAAAAAAAAAATATCCAAAAAAAATAAACAACAAGAAAAAAAAAAGATGGTTAAAATATACTAGGCAACGAACATAATACTTTAATTACACATGATAATCATATTACCATTAATATTAAAAGTTACATTCTTACGCAAATAATGTATCCAAAAATCTTATCTAAATTCTTCGCCAACTACAGTGTCCCGCCGCAACGCGGCGGACCGACGGCCCACTCGTACATTTTAAATCGTATGACTTTAATACACAATCGCGTGGTTGTCTTTTTCTACACTTTTGATTGACCTCGTCAAACACATTTGGGGTTGGTAAACTTTAAATTCTGAACACATATACTATTCTTAGCAAATCTAACAACAACAAAAAACAATCATTTTCAGTGCCGCTGTTTTTGAATATAGAAAACCATAAATTTGTCTACATTATGAAAAATTTGAAAATCCAAAACGTGACAAAATTGTCATCCTTTTAGCAATGTTATTTGTTCTACTTTTATACACTACTTCTTTCTTCACTGTTTCAAAGATTCAGTTTTCAAGTATTATAGGAACCTTGATAATGATCTTTGTGCTCAGTGCTATCGTGTCAGATCATGTACCAAGAAAGAAAACCAACCACTAGATCATCAACTTTACCAATTGGGCAATTGGCTTTTTTGTATATTTCAAGTCTATAAAATGATTACTAGATGTTTGCATATTCACAAAATTGTGTGTGAAAGAGTGACATGGGTTCGAAACAAGAAAACAAACCACATGTCTTGTGCGTACCACTCCCGATACAAGGCCACATTAACCCAATGCTAAAACTAGCCAAACTTCTCCATTCCAAAGGCTTCGATATCACCTTTGTCAACACCGAGTTTAACCACCAACGCCTCCTTAGATCTCAAGGCCCCGAAGCCTTAAATGGTCTCCCTTCCTTTCGTTTTGTAACCATGCCAGACGGGCTTCCACCACCCGAAAACAAAGATGCCACCCAAGATACCCTATATCTTGTAAAGTCCCTTGATGAAAATTGTTTGGGACCATTTAAGACCCTCATTGCAAAAGTAAGTGCTTCTTATTCACCTGTGACCTGCATAGTGGCCGACGTGCTTATGGGCTTCACTCTCGCTGCAGCCAAGGAATTGGAGATCCCAGAGTTTCTCTTATGGACTAGTGGAGCGAGTTTGTTCTTATTTTTCGATCGGTATCCCAATCTTTTGGAGAAAGGTTTGATACCCCTCAAAGGTATTAAACTAACTCTTTTTTAATTCTTCTTTATATTCCAAACTAAAATTCAAATTCAAAGATAATGAAAACTAAACTCTTACAAACACAAACCAGAATATAAATGTTAATTGTAACAAGCTTAGCACTAATTAAGTGCATTCAAATTTAACATGATATTTTATGTGAAGTAACAAATTTGTTACTAATATCATCATTTCACTTTGATATATAGATTCTAGCTCATCAATGAAGGTTTACTTGGACACAGTCGTAGATGGTATACCTACCATGAGCGGCCTACGTCTAAAAGATATGCCTCCATGGATTAGATATACCTACCCGGGTGACGAATATATGGTTCAATTTGTTTGCTTACAAATAGAGAGAGCAAAAACAGCTTCTGCTGTCTTTTTCAACACTTTTGATGAGCTTGATAGTGATGTTTTGGAAACACTCTCTAAAACGTTTCCTCCTTGCTATGGAATTGGCCCTTTGCATTTACTCGAGAGCAAAAGTGTGGACAACCCGTTAAAATCCATCAAATCAAATCTCTGGAAAGAAGATCCAGAATGTTTAAAATGGCTAGATTCTAAAGCACCATCATCAGTTATTTATGTTAACTTTGGTAGCATCACGGTTATGACACCTCAACAACTAGTCGAGTTTGGTTGGGGACTGGCAAAGTGCAATTATTCATTCTTGTGGATAATACGTCCTGACCTTGTTATTGGCGAGTTTGCTATTCTTCCACCTGAGTTATTGTCACAAACACGCGATAGAGGTTTGTTGGCTAGTTGGTGCCCACAAGAACAAGTTCTAAATCACCCATCAATAGGAGGATTTTTAACACATAGCGGATGGAATTCATCAATTGAAAGCATTTCAAGCGGAGTTCCAATGATATGTTGGCCTTTTTTCGCTGACCAACAATTGAATTGTTGGGCGTGTTGTACCAAGTGGGGCGTTGCCATGGAAATTGACAATGATGTAAAAAGTGACGAAGTTAAGAAGCTAGTGATCGAGTTGATGAACGGATATAAAGGGAATGAAATGAGGAAGAATATTGGTTACTTGAAGAACAAGGCCGAGGAGGCATGTACCTCACCTTCGGGTTCATCCATAGCTGCTTTGGATAAATTATTCCATCTCTTGGAAGCATAAGCTTCAATTTAGTCAAGCATGTGCTTGTACTATCTTTTACCTGGCATTCAAAATTATGATATATTTCATCTGTGTTTCATGATATGAAATGACATGAGACTAATCTCAAACTTTAAACTTATTTTACGAGTATGCTTAAGATTGCTGAAGTTCAAGATCTATATAACTTTTTTACTCGTTTTCTAAACAACGTATGCTACATTGCTACAACTAATAGTACGGTTTTTTTTTCTTCCAAACATGAAAACAACCTCTTTTCATTAGAAATGGCACTAGAGACTACTAACAACAAAAGCATCACGAATCTATCCGATTAATATTTACTTTTCTATTCATGTTGGGTATTGAAATAAATATAAGAAGATTAACTTTTTCACGTACAATCGGTTCTTTTCATAAGAGCTGCAGAGGTGGCAAAACGGGCGGGCATAAAAGACTCAAAATGACGAAATAAATTCTTCAAACGTAACACCTCATTTATATATAAAAAAATTAAATATATTATATCTATAAATTTTTCTTAAAAAAAACAATTATAAGGTTCTCCAATTGAGAGAAAATATATGCTTGTTAATGTCATTTAACTTTTAAATTGCCATATATGCCCATTTAAAAAACAAAAAAAAAAAAAAAAAAAAAAAAAAAAAAAAAGGAAAAAAAAGAGCCTAAATATACCCAAATCTTTTACAAATTAACCCAAATTAGCTCATTTTTTTATTTTGAGCACAAATTGTCATCTCTACCCTGTAATTACAACGTCAATGCTCCTAAATATATGATATATTTGTAGAATTTTGGGATCCAGTATGCCTCTTTTTCTAGGAAAATGTCATTTGCCATACTTCACTGCCCTTGTATCAACCATAACACAATTGTTTATCTTATGAGTTAAGATGGGTGTAGTGGTGATCTATATCAGTACCATCAAGTTAGCACCACATCAACTTCTCACTCTATTATCAACATCGATCACCATCAACAAGGTGTAATATGACCACTAACTTTATCACCAAAACATGTCTCCCTCAAACACAAATATACCTCACAAAAACTAACATCACACACACACAACCAACATAGAACTCGGTCCTTCCATAGACTGACTTCTCCACAAAACTGATTGATCAACGCGTCCTTGGGGGTGTTTTAATGATGGGCATGTCAACGAGGGGTAGGACGCGTTGGTCATAGTCCCGTTACACATAGCCTTAGGAAGTCTGCCAAGCATCAAATTCTTCGTGACGAAATACGAAATGAGTCAATTAGGATTTCTAGATTTTTGTAAGTTGAGTAATCAAATTGATGTTTCGAAGAGTAGTAAATTATAAAACTTAATATCACGTTCGTCAAAACTGGCTTTCCTTTTGCGAAATTTGTTATGAGTTTACCTTTTAAAACCGGGTGTGATTGCATGTGTAATGTCTCGTCTTCTACATATTATGCGAACATTAAACTTCCTAGTTTTGATGCATAGGGTACTCGAGACATCTCCACCCTCTCTTATCCGCTGCTAAGACTCATTAAAGAGGAATAGTTGATATTAGTAAGAAGCGGGGTTGATATTAGCTAACAATCTCGCATTCTCAACCGTTGCAAGTTTTTCTTCACATGATTCTTTTGTGATAGCCAAAACTTCCTACTAACTATGTCTCGATGAATCTTGTTTGCAGACCTCAGGTCTTTCTTCTCATATACCTTAGCTGATTGAGCCTTCAATTCATTAATACGATCTTTGGTGGGGTGAGCTACCAACATGCCGTCTACATATAACAACATAATGATATACTCCCTCCGTCCCAAATTATAACCAATCAAATATCCACTAACAACTCTTCTAACCAATCAAATATCATTTCTCTCCACTAAGGTCTCTTTTGATTGGTTGGAATTTAAAAGTGGACAAATATTTTGGGACAACCAAAAGTAGCAATATGGACTTATAATTTGAGACGGAGGGAGTAATTATTTTCTCCAAACCTCTTAAAATATGCATAAAGGTCTGCATGTAGTATGTTATGTTTAAGGATATTGAAGAAAGAATCAAATCTCTTGTACTAACACCTCGGCACGTGCTTTAGATCGTACAAAGATTTGCTTAACCTACAAACCAAGTTCTTTTTTTCCTTTCACCACTTCACATTCTCACTCCACCGCTAACAACACCACCAACAAGGTGTAATAAGACCACCAACTTCACCGCTTAAACATACATCACTTATACATAAATATACCACACAAAAACCAATTAAACAACTCTCACACACAAACAACCCGGCTACAAAAGTCAATCGTTCCATCAACCAACTTGTCTTTTCTTCTTCACCAACAGGTGGGTCATGCATGGGTGTGTTATAGTTGGACGCGTTTTGGGAGTGCCAACAAAGAAAGATGCTTTGTTGAAATGCTATTACACATGGTCTAATGCTAAATTTTTTGTTGGTAAGATATCGTAATTTAGAACAAGTACAAAACAACGACATAACCACTTTTAATTTGTAGATAGTTGTTAAGCACTATTTCTTAATTATTCATGCCTTAGAAGCTCACTAATTAGATAATGAGCCCAAAATACAATCATGGACACCATCTCAATCAACAAATTCTTAGTATTAAACATGCATATTTTATTAAATTTTTACTTTTTAACCGATCGATTACTAAGCCACAATATATAGTTATTACATGAGACATAAAAGAAACCAACTCTTAACGTATACCTTTAGCCCACAACGGGCTGAGCTCACTAACCTAATCTATCATCTAATATCCCCTTCCCCCAATACGAGCAATGAAATCACGAAAGTTCGGAATGTAGTTCAAAACTTAAATTATTAAACTTATAACAACTTGAGAAGAAATCTAACAGTAAGTAGATACAAGTATTCAAAATGCAACAAGAAATTAAAAGTAAAACAAAACGTATACCTTGGGCCGATAGCAACAACCTCTTGGTCCTTTTTCCATTTTAGAAATGTGTGCTTGGAAAATATGTTGATAAAGGCATTCGACAATTAGCCAAAGCGGATTTAGAGGTGGCTTTTGATAACAAAGAGAATGACATGACACTCACGGGTGACGATTAACTTAAAGTGGTTTAAAAGGTGTGGCAAAAACAGAGAATGCGTGTAGGGTTTTGGACGAAAGTTGCATTCTTTTATTTAAAAAAATGAATAAACGGCAACTCTAGTGTTTGACGAGGTGACATAAAGACAACAATTCATGATGGCCGACTATGTATCAAGACCAAAACTGCTCTCACACCATCATGATAAAAACCATGTAAGTTATGATGTGTTAATAAGCCAAGATATATAAAGATTACATGAGGTATAAAATAAACTATAACGGATCTAAGCTCATAAATGTGTTTGGTACGGGGCTGTTTGACAAAATAATATGATTTAGCGCTGAGTGAATAATGGTGTTGAATGAATAAAAGACGCTGAATGAAATCTGATTATAAATGAAAATGATTGTTTGATCAACATTCTGAATACGGAAAATACATTAAGATTTAAGATATTATTATTAGATGTCTAACAAATTTTTTTGATCAAACTATCTTGACCAATAAATATTTGTAGTAATATCGTTTCAAAATTATTACTGTAGATAAAAATCAAAAAACGCTTAACGAAACAATGAAGAGGATTATAGTCTATTTGCAAGAAAAATAATGTAAGCTATGTAAATTTAGTTTGAGATTAATATAAACTAAAAAGAGAAGCAAATTGTATGGTACATTATGTCACGTGTGTATGCTTCTGAATGGCAGAGCTACATGTCCTTTCATGTCATTCATTAGTAAATTGCACAATTCATCATCACTATTTTCTCTAACAAACAACTTTGCCTCTGACCGACTAGGTGTTAAGTGCTGAGTCACTTCATTCACCTACTATCAAACACTCCATAAGTTAATCTATCATCTAATAACTAGTTAACAAATATAGCTTGTGATTGTTGAAAATTTTATTTTAAGGAATGTTTATGAAAATAGCTCGAGCTAAAAATGGTGAATGTGAAGTAACATAAGGGTTTTGGTCATTAAATAACAATTAACTTTTCTAAATGTATCGATTTGGCATGTAAATTCTGAAAAAAGTTGTATAAATGTAACGAATTTTGATAAAGTATTCGAATATGCACATTTTGATGGAGCGTCATACCTTAAAGTCTGACACATGCACCATTTATATGTCATCAAAATATGGATATTTGAAGTACTTTATGAAAGTTCGTTATATTTACACAACTTTTTCAGAATTCATGTACCAAAATGAGACAATGAAGAAAGTTTATTGTTATTCTATGATCAAAACTCATAAGAGAATATACAAATTAGACAAATGAATTTATCAATTGACAAATGAGAGAGCACAATCTTAAAATCGAGCCTTCTGATTACTGATTGAAAGACAAAATTAGCTTCAATTTGATCACACATATTTAAATTTTATACATTAAAATAAATATGTATAAAAACACAATTATTGAATTTATAAAGAAACAAACTAAAAAAAATAAAAATAAATAAATAAATAAAATAAGGAAGGGGTACTTAATAATATTTTGGTTGTTAAAATTTTTAAATAAATTATAAAAAAGATTACATGTTTCGTTCCTGTGATTTACCCAAAAGCACACTTGTCATCCCTATTCGATTTAACTACAAAAAGAATCCCTAATTATCAAACTATTTGCATTGAAAGTCCATATTTTGAAAATTAGAGACTATCCATGTAATAACGATAAGGACTACACGTGTAATAAAAAACTAAAGACTATTACACATATGACCCCTATTTTTTAAAATAGGGACCATCATTGCAACTAATTTGAAAAGTAAGTATCGCTGGTGCAATTAAAATTGTATAAGGACGATGTGATTGATTTTAGGTAGACCACAGGGACGAAACATATAATTTTTTCAATACGTTATAAGGATTTAAGTAAACTTACCAGTTCTATGTATATTAATAACTATATAAATTTAATAAATACACATAGGCTTTATATCTCTTTTATAGAAAACATATACGTTGTTGCAATTAATAACATTTTTATTAGCATATATTAAATTAATGTATATGACTGATTATAATATCAAAATAAAGCATAAATTATTGTGACATGTAAATGAACACACGATATTGTACATATATGAACAACCCATGCTATTTCCTTTTATGAGATTAAATAAGGAGATCCACACATGTATTTTTTTGCTAATGGCGTTTAATAACGACTCATGTTATTCATCTTTATAAATTTAACCTGCACGTGCACGCATTTAAAAACTAAATATGGTCAAAATAATAATTAACAACAATATAATATTAAATTGAAGGCATGACCCCATGGGTTAATGTAAGATGAAAATAACTAAACGAGATTGTACATACAACAATGACATATGTAATTACTCCTAAAGAGGTTGTTTGATTGGATGAACTTTATGGGATTTAAGCCCATTTACATTTAAACTACTATGAATTTATTTGTAAAGGTGAGTTATTTTATAAACTAAGTTTTTGTTACAAACTGAGGGACAAATCCCCATCATCCATCTAGTTTGATCTTATGGTGGGGATTAACCTAAGATTTAATAAGACAACCTAAGTCAATGTTTTTTTCCTGTCCTTTTTGCCTATTTTATTTATTCATTTTTTTCCTTTTTTCTTTTCTTTCATTTTTTTTCTTTTTTCTTAACTTCACGTTTTTTTGTCCTTTTAATTTTTATATTTTTTTATTTGCGTTTTTTTTTACGTTTTTCCTTTTTTCATACATATTCGTCGCTTTTTTACGTTTTCGTCAGTTTTCTTACGTTTTCGTTCGTTTTCATACATTTTTGTCCGTTTTCGTACGTTTTCGTCTGTTTTCTTACGTTTTTACTCGTTTTCATACGTTTTCGTCTGTTTTCTTACGTTTTCACCCGTTTTCATACGTTTCGTCCATTTTAATACGTTTTTGTCCGTTTTTATACGTTTTCGTCCGTTTATATACGTTTTCATCCGTTTTCGTCTGTTTTTATACATTTTGACCGTTTTCATACATTTTCATATGTTTTCAGGCCTTTTTGTCCGTTTTCATACGTTTTCGTCCATTTTTTTTACGTTTTTGACTGTTTCAGACATTTTCGTCTGTTTTTATATGTCTTCCTTCGTTTCTTGTCCGTTTTCATACGTTTTCGTCCGTCTTCATACGTTTTCGTCCGTTTTATACGATTTTGTCCGTTTTTATATGTTTCCATCCTTTTTATACGTTTTTGTCCATTTAAATACGTTTTCATCTGTTTTCGTCCGTTTTCATACGTTTTCGTCCGTTTTCGGATGTTTTCGTCTGTTTTCAGACGTTTTCGTCCATTTTTATACATCATTGTCCATTTTCAAACATTTTCGTCCATTTTTGTACGTATTCGTCCGTTTTCATCTATTTTCATATGTTTTCGTCCATTTCTAAATGTTTTCGGCCATTTTTAGATGTTTTCATACGTTTCTGAATATCGAAAGTATTATTCTTTGATACTCAGAATATCACAAGTGATATTCTGAATATCACAAGTGATTTTCAACTAATGTTTTGTAACATGAAAATCACTTGTGAAATTCAGAAAATCACAAGTGATATTCAGAAAATCACAAGTGATATTCAGAAAATCACAAGTGATATTCTAAATATCACAAGTGATTTTCAACTAATGGTTTATAACATAAAAGTCACAAGTGATATTCTAAATATTACAAGTGATTTTCAACTAATGTTTTGTAACATGAACATCACTTGTAATTTTCTAAATATCATTTGTGATATTCTGAATATCACTTGTGATTTTAATGTTACAATGCATTAATTGAATATCACAAGTGATATTCTGAATATCACAAGTGATTTTCAACTAATGTTTTGTAACATGAAAATCACAAGGGACATTCTGAATATCACAAGTGATATTCTGAATATCACAAGTGATATTCAAAAAATTACAAGTGATATCCAGAATATTACAAGTGATTTTCACGTTTTTTTAATTCACATTTTTTTCACTTTCATACGTTTTCGTTCGTTTTCATACGTTTTTGAATATCAAAATTAATATTCAGAAAATCACTAATAATATTCTGAATATCACTTGTGATTTTATGAATATCTATCACTTGTGAATATCACAAGTGATATTCTGAAATGTATGAAAACATCTGAGAATGGCAAAAAACACATAATATCAATTGTGGTACTCAATATATCACTTGTGATATTCAGAAAATCACAAAATATGGCATGTGATATTCAGATAATCACTTGTGATATTCCGAATTTCACTTGTGATATTTAGTATATCACTGGGGTGATATTCTGAATATCACAAAATATCACTTGTGATATTCCGAAACGTATGAAAACGTCTGAGAATGGCCAAAGATATTGAAAAGCGGACAAAAACGAATGAAAACGACGAGAATATAAGAAAACGGAAGAATATGTATGAAAACGGAAGAAAATATATGAAAGCATAAAAACACGTATGAAAAAAGGAAGAAAACACATGAAAAATAGGACGAAAACGAAAGAAAACGGATGAAAATTGACGAAAACGTAAGAAAACGGATGAAAACGCAAGAAAACGGATGAATAAGTATGAAACGGACAAAAACACATGAAAGCGTAAAAACACGTCTAAAAACGGATGAAAACGTATGAAAAATAGGACAAAAACGAAAGAAAACGGATGAAAATGGACGAAAACGCAAGAAAACGGATGAATAAGTATGAAACGGACAAAAACACATGAAATCGTAAAAACACGTCTAAAAACGGTTGAAAACGTATGAAAAATGGACGAAAATGGATAAAAACGAACAAAAATGGACGAAAACGTGTATAAACGTATGAAAACGGACGAAAACGAATTAAAACGTATGAAAACGGACGTAAACATAAGAAAGTGAAAAATACTTGAATTAAAATAAAAAACGTGAATTTAAAAAAAAAATACACGTGAATTAAAAAAAACGTGATTTTTTTTAAAGAAAAAAGAAAAAAAAGTTAATTAAAAAAATGCTTATTAAAAAAAAGCTTGAAAAAAGAAAAAAAAAAGAACGTGAATAGAAAAAGAGGGACCAAGAAAAAAGAAAAAAAAAAGGCAAAGCTTGACTAGAAAACAAAGAAGACAAAAAAAAAAAAAAGCCACGTGAATGGCTAAAAAGAAAATAAATAAATAAAAAAATAAAAAAAAAAGAAAAAAAAGAAAAGAAAAAGGAAGTGAATAAAAAGAAAGAGAAAAAGACAAGAAAAAAACATGGACTTAGGTTTCCATATTAAATCTTAGGTTAATCCTCACCATTGGATCAAACTAGATGGCTGGTGGGATTTGTCCCTCAATATGTAACAAAAACTTAGTTCACAAATGAACTTTTCTCTTTATTTGTTTTGGCTGAAAATAAAAGGGTAGGCCATAAATTGAAATTCCATAAAAAGAGGAATTATAAATTCTTTGCCTAAACGAAGTATTTACAATTATACTACACAACATTCATTTAATAACTTTGGGAGCCGTCATTATTCCTAAGCCGCCGGTTTAAAGGTCGGCTTGGGTGCCTTGTGGAGCCGCGACTTGAGCTGGCACTATTCAAAAGCCGAGTCAATTGAAGCCAACCAATAAAATACCATTGTGTTAGTGGGTTAGTAGGCGTAAACACTTGGCAGAAAAATAAATAAATAAATAAATAAATAAATAAATAAATGATATGTGTTTCTTTTTATCTCCCTCTCTACTTTCGATCCATCAGTATTAAACTATCGCAACTTTTTCATATGTGTTTTCCTCTTCTGAGATCCACCTGTATTCCATTATTTTCTAACACTTTTCAATCCCACAAACCCCAAAAAAATACATCAACCCCGCAAAACAAAACACGCACCGGATTCATCCACAAAAAGAAAAACACAGCTTTTTAATAAATTATGTTTTGGGTTTTTGATTATTTATACAATTGCTTATTACTTATACTATTGCTTATTTTTTGCAGTTTTAATTCATTCACAGCGTGAAAGTAACTCATCATTTTTTTTATTACTATTATTATTATTATTATTATTATTATTATTATTATTATTATTATTTTTATTATTATTATTATTATTATTATTATTATTATTATTATTATTATCATTTTGCATATAGTGTTGTTATACAACATATTTGTTTTTGTTTTGATGAACAAATTTTACTGGTTATGGAATGCAAAACTTTATTATAGGTAAAGACACAAGTTTTAATATAGGTAAATTATATTAAAATTCATTTTTTTTTCTAGTCAAACTCTTTGGTCTTCGTTGCTTTCTTTTTTCTTCATTCAGTTTTTCACATCTTCTATTAAAATTGAAAGATCTTAATTTCCCATACATTTAAGATCTTACTGCCTCTGAACACGTCTGAACGAGAAAAAAAAAAACAAACGGTCTGAACGACCAAAATGTCTGACCGCGTCTGAACGGTTCAGATTAAGAGGCTGTTAAGAGCTTCTTAATGAAAACAAATACCACCTAAGTTTTTAATAACTTAACAGTAAGTACTCTTGAAAAAGTGTTTGGGTTTACGACAAAGACGTTATAATGTTTTATACTTTGGTGCTAAATAAGAAAAATAAAATAAAGACAGCGATATAATGATTTGTTAAAGATAGCTATATTTGATTTTCAATGAAATAGCCAATGGCATAAGAAAGAAAATATTACTGTACTGTATTTCCATTGGTAGCATAGGAACCAATCATACACTTGATAGAGAAAGCACACGGATCACGATCCGCAACCTCCCATATGAAACAATCTCCACCGTCCATTTCATTTTCATCAATCCAACGCCCCACATTCACTCCCTCCATCTCTTCCCCAAAATTTCAAATTATTTCACACTCCTATAAAATACACACTCTCATTTCACTCCCATAACATTCACAGATTCACTCACAAAACAAACAATCAAATTCATTTAAAAAAGAAAGAAAGACGAAATGGCCCGAACAAAGCAAACAGCGCGTAAATCAACCGGAGGAAAGGCACCAAGGAAACAGCTCGCAACAAAAGCCGCTCGTAAATCAGCACCAGCAACTGGAGGAGTCAAGAAGCCTCACAGATTCAGGCCTGGAACCGTTGCCTTACGAGAGATCCGCAAGTACCAGAAGAGCACTGAGCTTTTGATCAGGAAGCTGCCCTTTCAGAGGCTTGTGAGGGAGATTGCTCAGGATTTCAAGACCGATTTGAGGTTTCAGAGTTCGGCAGTTGCTGCGCTTCAGGAGGCGAGCGAGGCGTATTTGGTGGGGTTGTTTGAGGATACTAATTTGTGCGCCATTCATGCCAAGAGGGTTACGATTATGCCGAAAGATATGCAGTTGGCTAGGAGGATTAGGGGTGAGAGGGCTTAGTGTTATTTAATTGGTGGTTGATCTAGTGTTTATGCTGTTAGAAGTGGTTATTAGGACTTGTTAGTTGGATCTTAAGTTGATCTATTTGGTACTTATGCTTTTAATGAAATGGAATTAGGTAATTTGTGTTCAATTGTTTTATTGATTGTGTTTTGGGTTTATCATTTACAGTGATTAAAATGCTTATTGTGCAGACCACTTTAGCAATTGCTAGTGGTATTGTATTAACTGACCTTATGTAACATTGTGATCAAGTTATTGATTGTTTCTGAACTAGGGTAAAACCTTATAAGTTGTATCAATATAAGCCACAAGCCAATTGCTCGTCTTAAATTCAAACTGCTGATAAGTGGGACTAAGGTGGTGTTTGGATGATGGGTGCAACTGAGAACGAGCTGACTCTGTATCATTGTTCAGTTGATAAGAGTATTTTTAATTTAGAGATTAAATGCACAAACTTCAGTTGTTTCTGGGTATGTAACATTAATTAATCTGACTGCAAACCAAACGTTAAGTATAAAACTTGAGAGTGTAATGATGGAATTAAGGAATAGTGAGCAGTTGCTGCTGAAAAAGTATGTGCTCTTGTTTAACAGCTAAGCAAGTTCTCTTTAAGACTTGTTAACTTAAGACACTAGGAAATGTTGATAAAGCCTGCAGCAAGGAAGTGTCCCCTGCACATGACTTGAGTAAACTTAAAGCTTTTGGCAAGTGGGATTGAACAAGAACATTACAACCTGCCCCTTCTCATGGAAAATGATATCGCAACTGATGTAGAATGGAACCAACTTACATAGTCATAATATGTGCTTTGGGAAAACTGAATTATATGACTGAATAGTTAGCAGAGTTAAACGCAGGCCTTTTCAAAGGCGAGTCAACTTTCATCAGATCCACCAAACTAATGCGAAACTTGAAACTACCTATAAATAATTGAAAATATTGCCTAAACATATACGTGACCTACACAGATCACTGATGCTACACGATTCACTTCATCATATCAACAATAAAATAAACAAATAAATAAATAAAAAATAAAAATAAATAATAAATGCTGGATTCAGATCCCTAAATGAAGAACTTTAGGCCTGTTGGTTGCAGCAAACTGCCATCAGTATTTGCCAATTGGCATAACATCCAGACAGTCAAGATATCTCTGGGATGCTCATGGGTCCTGTAGCTTCTCACAGGTGGAAGTTATAGTCTGAGTTGCGCTTGTTTCTTGCACACTTAGATGAGCCACCTAGTTCATCAATCTGCTCCACATCAACAAGCCAAGAATCGTGTTATCCGTCAACCAAAGCTTCATTCTTATAGACTTTTGCAGAATCAAAATATACAAATTGAAGACATGATATTATTCAACCTTAAAGTTTTCGACCAATAGCATCCTGCAAGAAAGTACATCATAACTGAATCTATGCAAGAAGTCAACACTTATATGTACTGCTTTCCGTAACCAGATAGGAGATACATTATATAGCAAACACTACAAGGCTACTGACAGACTGAGAAATCACAAAAGACTTTTCACAAGTAAAACATGAAACTAGAAATGCAGCCACGACCGACTTTCCAGTTTCAAAAATTGACAGCAGGGTTTAATACCATATCCACATTTCATTCATTGGTGCATAGGACTTGAGGATTGCTAACTGAAATTCAAACTCAGAAGGTTGACAAAGCCATAATGGCCAGTTTCTTTCCCATTTACACACTAATTCACCATAATATTTGCACAGGGAAACATATCAACATATAACAAAACATATACTTTTCTATGAGAACAAGCATCACTAAGATGTATCATACTTTTAAACAATTAATCAAAACTATACAACTGTGAGTGAGTATAATACCCTAAATCCAAATTGTGATTAAACTAATTAAATCTCTAACTAAATATAAGTTGGAAGTTAATAAATTGGGAAGTTACAAGCACTTGATATGTACCTAATATCTAAAGTTAAAAACTTACCTATATATATATTCCAAGATAAAGTAAATCCCACGTATTAAGTTATATATAGGCCGAATATTTTTAATTTTTGTACACAATTTATAAAACCTGATATATAGTCCAAGTTATGAGTAAAAATTAAAATTTTGAAGAGGTCTTGGGTCCTCCCTTTTTGCTCGGTCACTCCCCACAGAAATCTCCTCCTATCTTTTCAATTTAAACCGTGTATCTCACATAACACTTCACACATTCACTTCACATACTAAACCCTAGATATCAAGAGGTGGCGGCATCAAACTTTCTCTCCATTCAGTTGTTAAAAGGAGTACGAAGGGCTGTAGAAAGAGTGGTAAGTGGGTAGTGACATTCTAGTGCAAAGGTGTTGCTGTAATCGTGGTATCATTCTGGTTCGAGGGGTGGTATTTAGGTCGTGGTATCTTCAGGTTCGAAGGGTTGGATTGTTCGATTTGGTTTTGCTCGTGGTGTCTTGTGGTGCATGGTTCTCTTCCTTTCGATCACGCGACTAGGGTATATTGTATCATCCTTGTTTCATTCTTTCTGTCTTGATCTTCTATATCAACGCTTAGTCTGTCACATAATAAAAACATTGAATCGGCTAATATATATATATATATGTACTCGAATGAAAGGCCACATGAAATGACACACTATGTCACATAAAATCATAAGAATAAACCTTAATATATTCGGCCTAATAGGTTATGGTTCAACTTGTTTTATACGATTATTACAGTCTTCTTTTGCACAACCTGAAAACATGTACTCCCTCCGTCCCATTTTATAAGTCCATTTTGTCATTTTGGGTTGTCCCAAATTATATGTTCATTTTTAGTATCAACCAATGAGATTGCTTGTAAGTGGGTGAGAATTAATTTTTATTGGTTAGTATTGTTAGGGCCCCACTTTTCTTAAACTTTGTGAAATATAAAAGTGGACTTATAATTTGGGACGGAGGGAGTATAACTTAATCTATACGAGTTGAAAAATAAGAAGATTTCATGCATGTAGTTCGGTTTCGTCTTGGCTCGAATCAGTGAATACTTATTACATGTACACGACAAGATGACACATGAAATCATAAAATTTTCTCACAGGAAATAACGATTTTAAGTCGCGTATAAATCGACCTATATGTTATATTTTGAACACATGATATAAGATGATTTGAGCTAATATTATGCCCTCTAAAAATCTGTATCAAATCATATATTAACAAGCTTTGAAATCAACTTTGAATCTGTCCTAAAATGGTTACGTTTTAAACTTATTAGCGTATAGAACCTAGGGTTTTATTCGAATGAAATTGTGAGAAAACTATTATGTTACAAACTTTCTGGTTTTCGAATGGGAGTAAAAGTGGACGTGTGATGTTTTTGATAAAGGTTTATGGCTAACAAGCTGGTCTTTTAAATTGTTTCATGTCGCATGTGGTTTGCCTCATTTTATTTCATTGTCGCATGATCTTAAAAAGGCATGCGAGTCGTTTTCGGCAAAATTTCTAATATACGGTTACAGTAGAAATTGCATGCATTCTATATGTAATTTTAGCCAATTTTTATTATTTTCTCTTTAATCCTAAACTTTGCTAATATGACATTTTAGACCCTAAATTATTACACCATGCCATAATTGAACCCTAATCTATAATAATAATCATTTTGAATATTTCATCCTAATTAATTATTTATTTTATCATAAAAGGTTAAACTTACTTATTATGGAAGCTTACTAATTCGGGAACCTGACTAAAAATAGAAAGTTACTAAAAAAAAATAGAAAGATACTAAAATGGGTAACCTAATTAAATTGAACTTAAAGTAATGCGTGGCATTTAATTCGTATAGGTTCTGTGAAACGGGAGTGATTCATCTTGTGGTCTTTCTTTTCCTGTTTTGCTTGCTTTGAATAAGGTACAGATATTCTATCCTCTTTCAGTAAGGGGTTTTCTCTCTCATGACTCTTGATCTTGATCTTTGATTCGTATTAAGATTCCCTAAGCCATTGCTATGTTCTCCATTTGATATGATTCGTTGATATGATCTATTTGATATGAGCCTTGCTATGATACATCTGATTTGATTCTGATTTGCTATCCACTTTGATTATGATTATGTGATTGCGAGATTCTGTTATATTATGCTCTGGGAGCATTCTGTTCTGTCATGCTCTGGGAGCATTTTGTTATGGATAGCCTTGCTTTGTTTGTTCTGATATATTCTGTTCTGATGCCCGAGTTTTTAGTCTACTCATGGAGGTACCATGGGCGTGTCATTGAGGCACCAATGGCATGACACTATCTGGGGCGGTGTGATTAGTCCCCGGCGTCCCCGTCTGTTTATGATATGATATGTGATCACTTGGCCACTTTGTATATAATTTGTTTGTGGGGGGCGTATGGATGCATCCTAGGTATGTTTGATAGGATATGATATGATTTGATTTTGTGACTGGCTGTACGTGCCTTGTACCCCTTTCACGTCTGGTACTTAGAGGTCTCCCCTCTCCGTACACCTATGAATTGACGGATATGTGATTATGTGATTTGAGACCTATTCGAGTATCTCGTTAGGTCGGCTCGTGGCTTTCTTATGTTTCTTATGTCTATTCGAGTATCTCGTTAGACGCGCCTTTGTTGATACGTGCTCTATGATTCTGATTATGCTTACATTCGATATCTTTAATATGCTTCATTCATTTGACTTGTGATACATTATGCTCATTCTTATGATACTTCTCCTTTATTTTGCTTATTACTACTGCTTTGCATATATATCTGTTCACTGGGCTTTTTTATGCTCAGCCGCGTTTTCTTTTCCATGCGGCAGGTAATAAGCGGGAATCTGGGCTCGAGTGTTGAGAGTAGGAGCATAGCGGACCTACCCTATTTAGTTTCCCCATTGTTTGGATGATCATGGGACTTATGTTGGATTATTTACTTCATTTTATTTCCTTTAGACTTATGTTGGATTTTGTAATGTTTAAGTCTTGATGTTCATGACTTATGTTATTTATGAAGTCTTCCGCTTGCGTATTATTCCTTGTATGTTCTGATATGTCACCATAATGTGATACTTTAGCCCTTCTCGGGTTGGGGTGTTACAATTATGGTATCAGAGATCTAGGTTTTGACCTGTAGGACTTTAACTATGACCTGTGAGGATTGGGTAGACATTAGGCTTCCTTCTGATTCGATCTTTCCTTTCGTAATTTGATTCCTAACCGTTAATTTCTTTCGTTGGTTCATTTATGATCTTTCAGATGGTTAACACTCGTTTCACCGATGAATTCACTTCCAACCCTGCCTTTGAAGCAGCAGTTCAGCGGCGGGTGGACGCATTGATTCCCAACATTTCTGCCCGTATTGCTGAAGAGATGCATCGCAACCACCCAGGTTCTAGTGGAGGTTCGGGTGGTGGTAACCCACCATCTACTATCGCTACATGGTTGGAGAAATTCTCGAAACAGAAACCCAAATCATTCAGTTCCGTTTCTTCTCCTTCTGAGGCGCAGGATTGGCTTGGTCACATTGAAAAGTTGTTTGAGGTGTTAGGATGCGAGGACGAGTTCAAAGCAAGGTTGGCGACTTACAAGTTTGAGGGCGATGCCCTGAATTGGTGGAAATCCTACAAGGCGGCCAAGGGTGATGACTTTATGACTACTTTGACTTGGGCTGGTTTTCGGGAAATCTTTCTGCTTCATTATTTTCCAGTGTCCGAGCAAGAGAAGTTCGAACGTGAATACCATAATATCTACCAGTACGAAAGGGAAACAAGTACAGAGTTTATAAAGAGGTTCCTTAGATTGGCTGGTTTTATGGGTGCAAGAGCTGGCACTCAGGCTGAACAGGCGAAAAAGTTCAAATGGGCTTTAAGGAACGAGGTTCTAGAGGGTATTGTCAACACACACTTTGATGATGTCGCCCAAGTGGCGAATGCGGTTCGTAATCTGGAGATTCTGAAGGAAAGGGCCAAACAGGGAGTGAAGAGGAACTATGAGGGAGAGCCAGTGCAGTCAGGTCAGGGTAATAGTCAGAGAGGGAACAATGCTAGAGGAGGTGATCGTAGGGGACATGATTATCGGGGTTATGGTAGATCGGATCAGGGTAACTACAGATCTGGACGCGATTATCAGCATCGAGACCACCAACAGAGAGATAGGCAGAACAGAGGGCGACAAGATTCTCGTGGTTCAGGTTCTTATGGTCAGAATGGTTATGTCAGAACTGAGGAGTGTAAGACTTGTGGGAAGCGTCACTCTGGGCAATGCAACAGGGTTACGGGAGCTTGTTTTATTTGTAACCAGGTGGGACACATGGCTAGAGATTGTCCCAAGGCGGGTGATAGAAATGGCAGAAATGACAAGGGAAATGGTGGAAACCGTCAGCAGAATTTTCAGGGCCGTGTTCATTCGATGACTAGGCATCAAGCCGCGAACTCCTCAGGTACCATCTCGGGCTTTCTTCATTTATTTGGTCGTACAGCATTTACTTTATTTGATACGGGCGCTACCCATTCAGTGATTTCTAACTCATTTGCTAAACATATTAATATACCTGCAACACCATTAAAACAAACCCTATCTATCTCTACTCCTATGAAGAACCGTGTGATTATTGATCGTGAATATCTAAACTGCCCTATTCGTTTTGACGATAAAATCCGTTCTGCCAATTTGCTTCCGCTAGATATGTACGATTTTGATATCATTTTGGGTATGGACTGGTTGTCCGAGCATCGGGCGACAATTGATTGTCATACCAGATGAGTTATATTTGGTAATTTGTATGCTCCGGAATTCGTTTACCAAGGTTCCAAACCTGGTATTTCTATTAAGATCATTTCTGCTATAAAAGCTCGTTCACTACTTTCTCATGGTTGTGACGGTTTTCTGGCTTCAATTAAAGATACTTCTTTAGACGATCCTTGTATTAATGATCATCCCGTTGTTTGTGAATTCCCTGACGTCTTTCCTGATGAATTGCCGGGTATGCCACCCGAGCGAGAGGTTGAATTTAGCATTGATCTGATTCCGGGTGCCGAACCCATATCTAAAGCTCCTTACCGTATGGCTCCTATTGAGTTGAAGGAATTGAAAGAACAGTTGCAGGATCTTCTTAATTCTGGTTTTATTCGTCCTAGTGTTTCTCCTTGGGGTGCTCCGGTGTTGTTTGTGAAGAAGAAGGATGGAAGTATGAGGTTATGTATCGATTACCGTGAGTTGAACCGTATCACCATTCGAAACCGTTATCCGCTTCCCCGTATTGATGATTTGTTTGATCAGCTTCAGGGAGCTAAATTCTTCTCTAAAATCGATTTGAGGTCAGGTTACCATCAGTTGCGGGTGAAGGAGCAAGATGTTCCTAAGACAGCATTCCGCACTAGGTATGGTCACTATGAATTCCTCGTGATGCCGTTTGGGTTGACGAATGCTCCAGCCGTTTTCATGGATTTGATGAATCGTGTATTCCATGAGTACCTTGATAAGTTTGTCATTGTGTTCATTGATGATATTTTGGTATATTCTAAGACGAAGGAGGAGCATGAGCAGCATCTTCGCATTGTTTTGGAGATTCTGCGGCAGAAGAAGTTGTATGCCAAGTTTTCTAAGTGTGAGTTTTGGTTAAGACAAGTAGCATTTCTGGGTCATGTCGTATCCGCTGATGGTATCAAAATGGATCCGGCAAAGGTTGAGGCTATCACAAAATGGCCAAGACCTACGAATGTGACCGAGGTCAGGAGTTTCTTGGGGCTTGCTGGTTATTATCGGAGGTTTGTTGAGGGATTCTCACGTATAGCTTTGCCCATGACACAGCTGATGAGGAAAAGTGAGAAGTTTGTATGGACTGATGAGCGGGAACAAAGTTTTGAGGAATTGAAGAAACGATTAGTCTCAGCTCCTATCTTACTCTTCCTTCGGGTACAGGTGGTTATCAAATATATAGTGATGCGTCAAAGAAGGGTTTGGGATGTGTTCTCATGCAGCATGGGAAGGTGATTGCCTATGCATCTCGACAGTTGAAACCGTATGAGACGAATTACCCGACTCATGATTTAGAGCTAGCGGCAGTAGTTTTTGCTCTAAAGATTTGGAGGCATTATCTATATGGTGAGACATGTGACATCTTCACAGACCATAAGAGCCTCAAGTATATTTTCACACAGAAGGAATTAAACATGAGGCAGAGACGGTGGTTAGAACTTTTGAAAGATTATGATGCCAACATTCAGTACCATCCGGGTAAAGCCAATGTTGTGGCGGATGCTCTTAGTAGGAAGTCGGGTATGATTGCTAGTCTTGAGATTGAGCCTAGAATACTCAATGATTTGGAGCAGATGGAGGTAGAATTATGTATTCGGGGATATGATGGTTACTGGGCTAGTCTGAAGGTTGAGTCTAACCTTATCCTACGGATCAAGGAGGCTCAGAAGGATGATGGTGAATTGTGGTCGATTGTTCAGAATGTGGAGGAAGGGAAGCAGACAGAATTTCGGATTGATCGTGATGGGGTTGTTTGGTTTGGTGATCGTTTATGCGTTCCTAACGATCCTTCTCTTCGTGAAGCTGTGTTGTCCGAAGCACACAGTTCTCCTTTCACTATTCATCCAGGTTCTACCAAAATGTATAGAGATTTGAAGCAACATTTTTGGTGGAATGGTATGAAACAGGATGTGGCGATGTATGTAGCTAAGTGTTTGACCTGTCAGCAGGTTAAGATCTAACATCAGCGTACCAGTGGTCTTTTGCAGCCGTTAGATATTCCTACCTGGAAGTGGGATCAGATCTCGATGGACTTTGTTACCGGGTTACCTCGTACTCTTAAGAAGAATGACACTATTTGGGTGATTGTCGACCGTTTAACCAAATCCGCTCACTTCTTGCCTATCCGGAAAGAACATTCGGTTGGTAAGTTAGGAGAAATTTTTCGTCAGGAGATCGTTCGTTTACATGGCACTCCGGCAGCCATTATATCAGATAGAGATCCGCGTTTTACCTCACGTTTCTGGAGGGGGTTACAAAAAGCTTGGGGTACTCAGCTCAAGTTCAGTACAGCTTTCCATCCGCAGACTGACGGGCAGTCGGAACGCACCATTCAAACACTGGAAGATATGTTGAGGTCCTGTGCTCTAGAATGGACGGGACACTGGGATGAATACTTGTGTTTGGTAGAGTTTGCTTATAACAACAGCTGGCATGCAAGTATTAAGATGGCACCTTTCGAAATGTTGTATGGTAGGAAATGTAGGGCTCCTGTTTGTTGGAATGAGGTTGGTGAACGCCTCATTGAGGGCCCGGAATTGATTGAAGAGACTAACGAGAAGGTTGCTATGGCTAGGGAAAAGCTCAAGGAAGCTAGAGCTAGACAGAAGAGCTATGCTGATCGACATCGTCGTGCCTTAGAGTTTAGTCCTGGGGATCGTGTTTTCCTTAAGATTTCTCCATTCCGTGGTGTAAAACGTTTTGGTATTAAGGGGAAACTTAGTCCGCGTTATATTGGTCCGTTTGAGATCTTAGACCGTGTTGGTGAAGTTTCATACCGTTTGGCATTACCTCCGCAGCTTTCCCATGTGCATAATGTATTCCATGTCTCACTTTTGAGGGGATATAACTATCACCCACTCCATGTTGTTTCATATCCGTTTGACCAAATTCGAGAAGACTTATCTTTTGTTGAGGAGCCTGAGGCTATTTTGGAGCGTCAGGATCGAGTCATGAGAACTAAGACCATTCCTTTTGTTAAGATACTTTGGAAGAACCATCCCGAGAGCGAGGCTACTTGGGAGACCGAGGAATCCATGCGTACTAGCTATCCGCACTTCTTTTCTTGATTCGGTACGTCTCGTTTTGATTTTCCTATTTCAAATTTCGCGGACGAAATTTTTCTTTTTAGAGGGGAAGAATTATAATACCCTAAATCCAAATTGTGATTAAACTAATTAAATCTCTAACTAAATATAAGTTGGAAGTTAATAAATTGGGAAGTTACAAGCACTTGATATGTACCTAATATCTAAAGTTAAAAACTTACCTATATATATATTCCAAGATAAAGTAAATCCCACGTATTAAGTTATATATAGGCCGAATATTTTTAATTTTTGTACACAATTTATAAAACCTGATATATAGTCCAAGTTATGAGTAAAAATTAAAATTTTGAAGAGGTCTTGGGTCCTCCCTTTTTGCTCGGTCACTCCCCACAGAAATCTCCTCCTATCTTTTCAATTTAAACCGTGTATCTCACATAACACTTCACACATTCACTTCACATACTAAACCCTAGATATCAAGAGGTGGCGGCATCAAACTTTCTCTCCATTCAGTTGTTAAAAGGAGTACGAAGGGCTGTAGAAAGAGTGGTAAGTGGGTAGTGAGGTTGGATTGTTCGATTTGGTTTTGCTCGTGGTGTCTTGTGGTGCATGGTTCTCTTCCTTTCGATCACACGACTAGGGTATATTGTATCATCCTTGTTTCATTCTTTCTGTCTTGATCTTCTATATCAACGCTTAGTCTGTCACATAATAAAAACATTGAATCGGCTAATATATATATATATATATATATATATATATATATATATATATATATATATATATATATATATATATATATATATATATATATATATATATATGTACTCGAATGAAAGGCCACATGAAATGACACACTATGTCACATAAAATCATAAGAATAAACCTTAATATATTCGGCCTAATAGGTTATGGTTCAACTTGTTTTATACGATTATTACAGTCTTCTTTTGCACAACCTGAAAACATGTATAACTTAATCTATACGAGTTGAAAAATAAGAAGATTTCATGCATGTAGTTCGGTTTCGTCTTGGCTCGAATCAGTGAATACTTATTACATGTACACGACAAGATGACACATGAAATCATAAAATTTTCTCACAGGAAATAACGATTTTAAGTCGCGTATAAATCGACCTATATGTTATATTTTGAACACATGATATAAGATGATTTGAGCTAATATTATGCCCTCTAAAAATCTGTATCAAATCATATATTAACAAGCTTTGAAATCAACTTTGAATCTGTCCTAAAATGGTTACGTTTTAAACTTATTAGCGTATAGAACCTAGGGTTTTATTCGAATGAAATTGTGAGAAAACTATTATGTTACAAACTTTCTGGTTTTCGAATGGGAGTAAAAGTGGACGTGTGATGTTTTTGATAAAGGTTTATGGCTAACAAGCTGGTCTTTTAAATTGTTTCATGTCGCATGTGGTTTGCCTCATTTTATTTCATTGTCGCATGATCTTAAAAAGGCATGCGAGTCGTTTTCGGCAAAATTTCTAATATACGGTTACAGTAGAAATTGCATGCATTCTATATGTAATTTTAGCCAATTTTTATTATTTTCTCTTTAATCCTAAACTTTGCTAATATGACATTTTAGACCCTAAATTATTACACCATGCCATAATTGAACCCTAATCTATAATAATAATCATTTTGAATATTTCATCCTAATTAATTATTTATTTTATCATAAAAGGTTAAACTTACTTATTATGGAAGCTTACTAATTCGGGAACCTGACTAAAAATAGAAAGTTACTAAAAAAAAATAGAAAGATACTAAAATGGGTAACCTAATTAAATTGAACTTAAAGTAATGCGTGGCATTTAATTCGTATAGGTTCTGTGAAACGGGAGTGATTCATCTTGTGGTCTTTCTTTTCCTGTTTTGCTTGCTTTGAATAAGGTACAGATATTCTATCCTCTTTCAGTAAGGGGTTTTCTCTCTCATGACTCTTGATCTTGATCTTTGATTCGTATTAAGATTCCCTAAGCCATTGCTATGTTCTCCATTTGATATGATTCGTTGATATGATCTATTTGATATGAGCCTTGCTATGATACATCTGATTTGATTCTGATTTGCTATCCACTTTGATTATGATTATGTGATTGCGAGATTCTGTTATATTATGCTCTGGGAGCATTCTGTTCTGTCATGCTCTGGGAGCATTTTGTTATGGATAGCCTTGCTTTGTTTGTTCTGATATATTCTGTTCTGATGCCCGAGTTTTTAGTCTACTCATGGAGGTACCATGGGCGTGTCATTGAGGCACCAATGGCATGACACTATCTGGGGCGGTGTGATTAGTCCCCGGCGTCCCCGTCTGTTTATGATATGATATGTGATCACTTGGCCACTTTGTATATAATTTGTTTGTGGGGGGCGTATGGATGCATCCTAGGTATGTTTGATAGGATATGATATGATTTGATTTTGTGACTGGCTGTACGTGCCTTGTACCCCTTTCACGTCTGGTACTTAGAGGTCTCCCCTCTCCGTACACCTATGAATTGACGGATATGTGATTATGTGATTTGAGACCTATTCGAGTATCTCGTTAGGTCGGCTCGTGGCTTTCTTATGTTTCTTATGTCTATTCGAGTATCTCGTTAGACGCGCCTTTGTTGATACGTGCTCTATGATTCTGATTATGCTTACATTCGATATCTTTAATATGCTTCATTCATTTGACTTGTGATACATTATGCTCATTCTTATGATACTTCTCCTTTATTTTGCTTATTACTACTGCTTTGCATATATATCTGTTCACTGGGCTTTTTTATGCTCAGCCGCGTTTTCTTTTCCATGCGGCAGGTAATAAGCGGGAATCTGGTGTTGAGAGTAGGAGCATAGCGGACCTACCCTATTTAGTTTCCCCATTGTTTGGATGATCATGGGACTTATGTTGGATTATTTACTTCATTTTATTTCCTTTAGACTTATGTTGGATTTTGTAATGTTTAAGTCTTGATGTTCATGACTTATGTTATTTATGAAGTCTTCCGCTTGCGTATTATTCCTTGTATGTTCTGATATGTCACCATAATGTGATACTTTAGCCCTTCTCGGGTTGGGGTGTTACAGTGAGTATAATGAATAGCCAAATATAAGCATTACAACAGTAAGATCAAATAATCTACATCTGTTACAAAAATCATGGTCCCTTATCTTCAAATAAAACTTTATAAAATCGTTTTCTTTCCTCAGGATCAAATATGCCACCAAGATCATCTTCTCGAGCTTCTTCATCATCAGAGAGTTCATGGATCGGGTCCTTTATCGCTTCTTTCATTGCAATCATACCCTTCTTTCTCCTCTTCTCCAAATTTAACATATGATGCCTTCTATTATACTCGTGAAGTCCTTCCTGCATCAATTCCCCAAACTTATCTTTCACAACAACAAGTGGATCTTTATCAACCAGTTCTGACCCTTTATATCCTTCTCTAAGTAGAACTGTATAAATTTGATATTTATTTGTAACGTAGAATATTCCTGGATGTTTTAATAGCAAAACATTTAACTTATCGGGTAAACCAAACTCCCTCCTGAAATGACCAAGCTTCATAATTGATGCTTTCTTCCATAAGGTAAGCGAAAGAAACTCATGTAATAAACCAATGGTTCTCTTCTCCAATTCCCGCGACCCGTCTACTAAACGACCAGGATCTGTATAAGGTGAAATGTAAGGTAACGAATTAAATTCGCGAAATTTCTCCCAGGATTTTACCCACGTTAAGGGTAACGAACACGGGAACGATGGATTGGTATCCGTCTTTTGAGCTATTTTCTCAATGGCAGAAACTGCCAAGTTTTGGTCCCACTTAATGAGCTCGATTTCCATCGAACTTTTTCTTCCACTATAATTTATCACTCGGAACATATCAAGATACTTAGGTATGATTCTTATCAAATAATCATCCGGTAATCCTAAACTTCTACCAACTTCATTAAGTTTGGACACATTTAGTCTATGATTCACAACCATCATTAACAACTTTGCTAATCTCTTAACAACTACTGGCTCTTGCATATCTTTCACATTTTCTTCTTCTTCCACTAAAAACATCATCTTTTTAGTTAACCGGCAATAGTATTCATCCTTTTCAAGATACGTTTCAAAGCAACACGGGTATTTCTTAAGCCAATTTAAAGCTTTCCCTTGCAGATAAAGACTTTTGAACTTTTTCTGGAGAAAATTAACAGACGCCACGTGATCAGGACACCGCAAGATTATGTTTTTGATCTGGTTATTTACAACCCATCGGCGATTCCTAGTTAAGGCTGCTTCAAGATCAGGGTCTTTTTTCATTGACCAAAGTGAGAATCTCCGAGTCTGCACATAAATACTTATCACCATTTTTCCATTTTGTATCTTCATTATGTTATCAATAAATAACCCTGTTTAAGATAACAGATAATATAGTGAAAACAATATACAAGCTTCTCATTTCATAAGCTAAAGCAGATACATAATTATAACAATCATCAAACATATAAGTTTGCAGCTCATCTATAATAAGGTTTATTGCAAATAAGAATGTGTGTGATAAAACCACATGAAGGAGTAATTCTGATAACTGTTAAGAGTGAAAAGCGTAAATGACAGATAACTATCATTTTAATTATGAATCATTTCGAAATAAAAGTAAACTTTGAATTTTGTAGAGTGAGTAACTATTAAAGTGATATATCAGGGTGTTTAATATTTGCTTATTTTAGTCGAACTGCTTAAAATGAATCAGGCACCATCCAACATATTTATCAAGTATTTATTTCAGTGTAAACTAAGCAGATAAGCACTTAAATAAGCAATTCCATAGGTAATACCTGATTATCCTTGCACAAAGTGTTGAATTAAACAGCATGATGCAGGTATATTAAACAGCATGATGCAGGTATACCTGATTATCGTATTCGTAATTTAAGACAACATTTTCATGAAATCTTTTATATAATAAAACAAAACCCCAAGTGGGGACTTTTACATTTAAAAAAAACTAAACCATACCTTATTTAGTAATAATATTATTTAAAAAAAAGATTATTTTCTTATTAGGTAACATTTTATATTTATCCATAACACAAGTAGAAGATAAATACAAAAAATATAGATAAGAAGTAATTAACAATAGGATTAAAATTTTTAAATAATTATTTTTGATAATAAAAAACTATAATAAACATCATAAATCAAACAAAACAAATATTAAATAATTTGTTTTTTAATAAATAAAAATATATGATTTATTTTTTTTTAAAAAAAACCAGCGCGTGCATGGATATTATAACTAGTATTCATATAAATTTGTGTTCATAATATATAATAATTTGTGGATTTGAATAATATTACAAAGAATATTAAGAAAATGACATTATAGTAGGATCTTAGGATCACGATCCGATCTTATGATCTCGATCTTGCAAAACCAAAAACGATCCTGAGTAGGATCCCGATCTTGAAAACCTTGGTTTAGACATGAATTTAGACACATATTTTAAGCCTGCCAATCACTACTCATTCGAAAAAAGGTGTTGTTAGTAGTAGTATTTGGTTTGTATGGAATAGTGAAATGACAAATGTAAACAAGGGTCATTGGTCAAAAGGGTTAAGGAAGAAGCGTCGATGGTCATGATTGTCAATGTTGCAACTTGTGGTGCTCGTATAGTCTCTCTGTCGATTATTATTATTCTTAAAAATCGCTAAGCCACCGTTTTGTGTGATTGTATAACCAAAATAAGTAGGTTGAGGTTTCATTGGGTTACGTCTCAGGTGTGAAGGAGGTCAAGGTTATCTACCCGTTTTCACATTGTTTACCAAGTGATAGCCTTCAAGTGGCTAAACGTTTTCTTTAGATTTGATTGGTGTAGTTTTCTCCTTTCATTATTGTTATATGTTCATAGTTGTAGCAACAAGGATCGCTATAGTTTTCTTAGTGTCAGTTAAACATGTCGACAACACTTGACATGCATATATTTTGCTAAAATAAAAACAATACTATAACCATCATAAACAAAAGGAAATTAAAATGTTTTAACCTGTTGAAAACAACAATATTGATGATGATGCCACAAAAATCCCCACTTTGAGAAGAACATGATAACATCTATTGTTTATTAACGAGGTCTTTGTTTTGGTCAGATTATAAAACTAGCTTAACAGGTTTTTCGAGCTAAATAAGTCATTTTTCTCAACTCAAACACTCTTTAGCTTACCAGTAGTTTCTCTGAGATGATTATGGCGTGTTTGACGAACCTAGATGGAGCTAGGAGGTGATGCTTATATTATAAGCTTTGTCAGAGTTTTTATTTTCATAAAGATGTTGATAAATTAGTTATAGCTAGAGTTTATTATCCTAAAATGACATAAAAAGACATCAAATTAAATTTACATGATATATTTGAAGCTTTTACGTGTTGATTAATAATATTTTTAAGAACATATAAATAATCTTATTAATTATAAGTTCTGCTTGTTTCTAAAAGTTCATTCCTTTTATCGTATTTGTAATTCGTGGTTCGAGGTTAGATTCAGGCAAGTGGTTTAGGCCTGTTTTTGTTGTCGTTCAAATGGTGGTTCGGATCTTGCATCGGGTTGACATCGGGTCCTTTAGCGGTTTAGACCATGGTTGTCAGGATCTCGATCTTGATCTTAGGATCTTACGATTTTACGATACTACAAAGCAAAACCGATCCGGATCCTACGTAGGATCTTAGCAAGCTTAAGATCTTATAGGATCCCGATCTTGACCATATCATATTAAGATGTAATCCGATCCAATCTTACTTTTCTCGAACGACAAGCTAAAAAACCACAAAGTTATTGATTATGTTTTATAGAATTTAAAAAACAACATGTTAATCTTCTTAAATATTCCGTATTCGTAATTTAAGACAACATTTTCATGAAATATTCATATAACTTTGTGTTCATAATATATAATAATTTGTGGACTTGAATAATATTACAAAGAATATTAAGAAAATGACATTATAGTAGGATCTTAGGATCCCGATCTGATCTTATGATTTTGATCTTGCAAAACCAAAAACGATCATGAGTAGGATCCCGATCTTGAAAACCTTGGTTTAGACATGAATTTAGGCACATATTTTAAGCCTGCCAATCACTACTCATTCGGAAAAAGGTGTTGTTAGTAGTAGTGTTTGGTTTGTATGGAATAGTGAAATGACAAATGTAGATGGTCCAAAGGGTTAACAAACAAGGGTCATTGGTCAAAAGGGTTAAGGAAGAAGCGTCGATGGTCATGATTGTCAATGTTGCAACTTGTGGTGCTCGTATAGTCTCTTTGTCGATTATAATTATTCTTACAAATCGCTAAGCCACCGCTTTGTGTGATTGTATAACCAAAATAAGTAGGTTGAGGTTTCATTGGGTTACGTCTCAGGTGTGAAGGAGGTCAAGGTTATCTACCCGTTTTCATATTGTTTACCGAGTGATAGCCTTCAAGTGGCTAAACATTTTCTTTAGATTTGATTGGTGTAGTTTTCTCCTTTCATTGTTATATGTTCATAGTTGTAGCAACAAGGATCGCTATAGTTTTCTTAGTGTCAGTCAAAAATGTCGACAGCACTTGACATGCATATATTTTGCTAAAATAAAAACAAATACTATAACCACTATAAACAAAAGGAAATTAAAATGTTTTGACCTGTTGAAAACAACAATATTGATGATGATGCCTCAAAAATCCCCACTTTGAGAAGAATATGATAACATCTATTGTTTATTAACGAGGTGTTTGTTTTGGTCAGCTTATAAAACTAGCTTAATAGTTTTTTCGAGCTAAATAAGTCATTTTTCTCAACAAAAACACTCTTTAGCTTATCAGTAGTTTCTCTGAGATGAATATGGCGTGTTTGACGAACCTAGATGGGGCTGGGAGGTGATGCTTATGTTATAAGCTTTGTCAGAGTTTTTATTTTCATAAAAATGTTGATAAATTAGTTATAGCTAGAGTTTATTATCCTAAAATGACATAAAAACTGTAGAGGTGGCAATTTAAGACCCATGGGTAAAAGTTGGGTAAAGTTGGGTAAATATTTTCAATGGGATGAGTTTAGTTGGGTATTGTCAAATAATTTAGATGGGTTAAGATGGGTTTAGTGATTTTAATTAATAAATATTGATGGGTCTAGTTGGGTAAAATAACACAACAACATGGGTCTAAGTTGGCTATTTACTAAAATTCTAAAAAAACTCCTAGTTTTTGTCTATTTTTTACATTTTCGACATTTTTTTACGTTTTCATCCGTTTTTTACGTTTTCGAACATTTTTTTACGTTTTCGTCAGTTTTTTTAAGTTTTCGTCCGTTTTTTTACGTTTTCAATCCTTTTTTACGCTTCGTCAGTGTTTTTTACGTTTTCGTCATTTTCTTTACGTTTTCGACCGTTTTTTTAAGTTTTCGTCCGTTTTTTACGTTTTCCTCAGTTTTTTTACGTTTTCGATCGATTTTTTACGTTTTCATCAGTTTTTTTACGTTTTCGACCCTTTTTTAACGTTTTCGTCCATTTTTTTACGTTTTCGTCCGATTCTTTACGTTTTCGTCAGTTTCTTTACGTTTTCGACTGTTTTTTACGTTTTCGTCTGATTCTTTACCTTTTCGTCAGTTTTTTTTTACGTTTTCGTTAGTTTTTTTTTACGTTTTCGTAAGTTTTTTTTACGTTTTCAATCGATTTTTTACGTTTTCATCAGTTTTCTTTACGTTTTCGTCAGTTTTTTTACGTTTTGGTCAATTTTTTTATGTTTTCGTCTGATTCTTTATCTTTTCGTCAGTTTTATACGTTTTCCTCAGTTTTTTTACGTTTTCGTCAGTTTTTTTACGTTTTCAATCGATTTTTTACGTTTTCATCAGTTTTTTTTACGTTTTCGTCAGTTTTTTTACGCTTTGGTCCGTTTTTTACGTTTTCGTCTGATTCTTTACCTTTTCGTCAGTTTCTTTACGTTTTTGTCAGTTTCTTTACGGTTTCGTCTGTTTTTTTACGTTTTCGTCCGATTCTTTACGTTTTCGTCAGTTTCTTTACGTTTTTGTTGGTTTTTTTACGTTTTCGTCTGTTTTTTACATTTCCTAAAGTTTTTTTTTACGTTTTCCTTTGTTTATTTACATTTTTGACAGTTTTTTTACGTTTTCGTCTGATTTTCTACGTCTTCGTCCGTTTTTTTTACGTTTTAAACTGCTTTGTAACGTTTTCGTCTGTTTTTTTTTTACGTTTTCATCGGTTTTTTTTTATGTTTTAGTCTGATTTTTTACTTTTTCATCAGTTTTTTACGTTTTTAAAACCTAAAAAAGCAATCAAAAAGGTAAAAAACTTGACGAAAAAGCAAAAAAAAAATGGACGAAAACGTAAAAAGCGGACGAAAACATAAAAAACAATCGAAAACGTAAAAAACTGACAAAAACGTAATAAAGCGAACTAAAACGTAAAAAAACCGATGAAAACGTAAAAATGATGACGAAAACGTAAAAAAATGGGACACAAACATAAAGGAAGGTCAAAAATGTAAAAAAAACTGACAAAAATGATAGACAAAAACGTAAAAAAGCAGATGAAAAGGTAAAAAAAACGTTCGCAAACTTAAAAAACCTGACGAAAATGTAAAAAATCGGACGAAAACGTAAAAAAACTGTCAAAAAGTAAAAAAAGAACGAAAACGTATAGAAACTGACAAAAACGTAAAGAAACTAACGAAAACGTAAAAAAACGATTGAAAACGTAAAAAAACGTAAAAAATCAGACGAAAACGATAAAAAAAACAGTTCAAAACGAAAAAAAACGGACGAAGATTTAAAAAAACTGACGAAAATGTAATAAAATGGACGAAAACGTAAAAAAACTGACGAAAACGTAAAAAAAGGGACGAAAACGTAAAAAAACTGACGAATACGTAAAGAAACTGACGAAAACGTAAAAAAAACGGACGAAAACGTAAAAAAAGGACGAAAACGTAAAAAAATTGACGAAAACGTAAAAAAACAGACGAAAACGTAAAAAAACTGACGAAAACGTAAAAAAAGGGACGAAAACGTAAAAAAACTGACGAATACGTAAAGAAACTGACGAAAACGTAAAAAAAGGGACGAAAACGTAAAAAATTAGACGATAACATAAAAAAACGGTCGAAAACATAAAAAAACTGACGAAAACATAAAGAACCTCACGAAAACGTAAAAAAAGGGTCGAAAACGTAAAAAAACTGTCGAAAACGTAAAAAAACGGACGAAAACGTAAAGAAATTGACGAAAACGTAAAAAAACGGTTCAAAACGTAAAAAATGGACAAAAATGTTAAAAAACAGTTGAAAACGTAAAAAACCGGACGAAAAAGTATAAAACTGACGAAAACGTAAAAAATCGGACGAAAACATAAAAAAACAGTCGAAAACGTAAGAATACTGACGAAAATGTAAAGAAACTGACGAAAACGTAAAAAAAACTGTCGAAAACGTAAAAGAACGGAAGAAAACGTAAAGAAACTGACGAAAATGTAAAAAAAACGGTTGAAAACGTAAAAAAGTTGTCGAAAACGTAAAAAAATTGACGAAAACATAAAGAAACTGACGAAAACGTAAAAAAACGGTTGAAAAACGTAAAAAAAAGGACGAAAACGTTAAAAAACAGTTGAAAACGTAAAAAAACGGACGCAAACGTAAAAAAGACGAAAAAAGTAAAAAAATGGACCAAAATGTAAATAAAACGGACGAAGCGTGAAAAAACGGACGAAAACAAAAAAAACCCGAATAATTAATGATGAATAAAAGGATAAAGGTGAAATACCCAAAAAAGCCCGACCCGACCCTACCCAAGACTCATTTGACCCAAACTCATCTAGACTCATCCTTCCAAGTGACCCATCTATACCCATACCCATCTAATACCCACGACCCAACCCAACCCAAACCAACCATTTTGCCACCTCTAATAAAAAGACATCGAATTAAGTTTACATGATATATTTGAAGCTTTTACGTGTTGATTAACAATATTTTTAAGAACATATAAATAATCTTATTAATTATAAGTTCTGCTTGTTTCTAAAAGTTCATTCCTTTTATCTTAAGTGAAAATGACAAAAACAATCAATTTTATAAACATATTTCATTAAATATCCAATTGTTATATAAAAAACCAAACTACCCATGAAACTAGCAAGTCGTTGCTATAGTTTTTTTTTTTTTTTTTTTTTTTTTTTTTTTTTTTTTTAAATAAATAATAAAAACTGAAGGTTGAAAACTAGCAAGGTTAACCTTGCGATTTTTTAAAAATAATTAGCAAGGTCTTGCAAATTTATTTTTATTTATTTTTTCTTTTATAAAAAAATAGCAAGATAAACCTTATTAGTTTTCTAAAAACTAGCTATATCTTGCAATTTTTTTTATTTTTTATTTTATTTTATTATTATTATTATTATTTTTAATTTGTAAGATTTCAGATAGCAAAATAAGACGTTGTTGTTGCTAGTTTCTTGAGGAGTTTGACTTTTTTGAATAAAAACTAGCAAGATTATTTGATAAAAATGGAGTATTTGTAAAATTGATTATTTTTATCATTTTCCCGTATCTTAAAACTTCTTGAAGCTAGCTTATAAAAGCTTCTATAAGCTTGTTATTTTAAAGAGTTCAATAATCTTTCCAAATAGCTTCTATAAGTTAGGCTCCGTCTTGTGAATGAAGCAATGGAGGTCTTTAACTCCATGGTTCAGGGTCATGTGGTTGCTAATAGTACTACACATGCGATAATGATTGATGGATTATGTGAGTGTGATCGAGTAGATGATGCAAAAGTGTTATGGGATGATGTTATTTGGCCATCAGGAGTTCATGACAACTTTGTATATTCAGCCATTGTTAAAGGGCTTTGTCGTTCGGGTAAGTTTAATGACGGTTGTGATTTTATTTATGAATTGGAGGATAGTGGAGTTAGGCTAAATGTGGTAAATTATAATATTTTGATAGAAGGTGCTTATAAGTTGGGATTAAAGAAAGAAGCTTATCAGATTGTTGGTGAAATGAGAAAAAATGAGGTAGTTCCTGATGCAGTTACATGGAGGATTATTGATAAGTTACACCAAGCAAAGGAAACAATTAGGACTTGAAGAGAAAATCAACCTGTAAATGAGTTTTGTTTCATTTACCTGTAATTTATAATTTTAGTTTTTCTGTGAGTCATTTGTACCTTCAACTTTTTTAAATACAGCATAAACTTAACATGAATTAAGCCACACAAGCGTGACATGGCTGTTAAAAGTTACGTATAAATATTAATAAGTAAATGACTAGTATCGAACCCGAGACCTCGGGATTGCACACTTTACAAACAAGAATAAAGTAAATAAATATATATATATATTTATAAACACTTGAAGGACTAAATAATCGTTAATATTAAACGTAAGTATTAATTATTATTAAGGAATGAAAGAACGAGGACTAGAGTGTAACTTGGGAGTCAAGAAAGATCTAGAACACCCCTTGGGTGCCTAGGCCGGTCGAACCCAACCATATGGGTCGACCCATGCATGTCTTGTGCTCCATGGAATCATCTAGTATAAATACAAGGCCAAGGATTAGGGTTTCACATCTCTTGTGCACACACACAAAACCCTAAAAGTTTTCCTTGTCTTTTTCTTTCCTTGGCCGATCGACCCTCACTCCCATAAGGGTTTTAGGATCGATTTTTCCTAAGCAAATTAAGTGTTTTGTTTACTTGCATCAAACCTTTATTCGTTGGTAGTTTGTGTGTACAAGAACGAGGTAATTACTTACTTTAGTAATTATCAAGAGATCGATAAACAAAACGGTAAGGGGTTTATCATTGATCTATTTGTACAAAAATCAAGGTTTATTTGAAGTGCATCGAGTACGTTTACTATTTATGTTTTAGTTAATCTTTATACGTGTTATTATTGATCCTTGCTTCCGCGTATGTGCTTTATTGATTGTCAAACTCTAACAGTGGCATCACGAGCCATGGATAACATGTAATTGATTACTAAAACGTAATAAAAATCGGATCTTTAATTGTTTTAGATACATGTTTTTTTTTCTAGGGTTTTCTTAAATTTTTTTTTATAAAAAATTTAAAACCCTAACCCTAATTTTAGGGGGGGTCGATTTCCACTAAAAAACCCTAATTAGGGTTTGTGGTTTTCTTGATTAAATTGTAATCATATAGAAACCCTAGGTCTTAAACCTGTTTTTGTGAACGTACTTGTGACCTATGTGCCAATTGTTAGGTTTAATCCATGACGAAACATGCATGTTAGTCATGGATCTTGTTTGTTTATTTTTGTCACATGTTTTAAATAGATCTAAAATTGGGGAAGACTCCAACATATATTAAAATCAATTTATATGCTATGTGGTGTGTATATTATCTTTGGCCAACGCAATTGATTCGTCAATGCATGTGGCTCTCCCCCACTAAGAGGAGAAGGCCTTAGGTGATTACATGCATAATTATACCTAGAATTGATTTTATTATGATCTTTTTAATAAGGTTTGCATGTGGCTAATTGTTTCACGTTGTTATTATTAGTTGTTTATTTTTCTTTAAATTACTTGTTTTTATTGTTTTCTTAATTGTTTGACTTGATGTAAGCAATAAAAAGGGTGATTTTAATAAAAGAAAATAATATGGACTAATAACGGTGAAACAAAAAGTGATAAAGTAAGAATCTTGCAAGGTCTTAAGTGCCGATAGTGGTCCGATTCGCACGGTAATCAGCTCCCAGGCGAGACTAGCAAAATTCAAACTTTATTACATGAATTTGAGATTGAATCCATAAACTTTTGCTTGATTGATGTTTTGTACAAATATGCTTTTAAAATTAAGTCCTTTAAGACGATATTCATAACCGTGATTTGAAGGCTTAGAAAAGAGCCTTAGAGTCTGCCTTGGTTATCACAATCTTGAATATGTCTTAAACGAATTACTTTTAAAATCATAATTGTAGAAAATCATCTTAGGGTTTTCTAAACCTCAAGTAAAACTTTGTGTATTAATTTCACGAATAAGTAATAAAAAGGTTTTGAAAACTTATGCTATAAAGATGAGTGCATGCATCTTTATACATATTTTGATTTACACATCAAAAATTAAATACCCTTATAATTTAAGTTACATGCCATCTATCTATAAGGAACACTTGGAATTTTAATTTAGTAAACGTGAGACCTAGGCTAAATTACTATAACAAGGTAAAATTCTTTTAATGCGTGAGACCATAATTGTAATTTTACATGTTTCTAAGGTAGACGAATTAATTAAGTTGTGCGTGAGACCTAGAACTTAAGGCATGAGATGGGATGAAACATGCTTACAAGGCAAATTGATGAATCAACTGATGTGGTGGAACTATGTAAAGTTAGATCCTAGGTTTTCAAGAAAATTTTGGTGGTTATATGAATATAACTAATGGGTATTTTATTTTCTTGAAGATATTTATTATCGAAAATACTAATGTTTGAACTTTTATCTGTAGATATGGCTCAACCCGATACCCCATATGTGATTTCTGCTTTCAAGAGTCATCTTGAGAGGGAAAAATTGACTGGAAAGAATTTCAATGATTGGTACCGCTCACTTAGAATTGTCTTGAGGTCGACCGATAAGATCAAATATTTGACCGATGAATGTCCAGCTGAACCTGCTGCTACTGCAGCAGAAGCAGTTAAGGAAGAATGGAGGCAAACACATGCTAAGTTTAATGAGGTTGCTTGTTTAATGCTCACTAGCATGAGTGCTCAATTGCAAAAGAAGTTTGAGTACTTTTTCCCAACAGATATGCTGGAAGTACTTCAGCAATCTTATGAGAAACCTCCTGCAGTTGAATTGTATGATGAACTGGACAAGCTACACAACTGCAAGCATGGTGATGGTAAACCAGTTGAAGATTATGTGACTGAGATGAAGGATTCTTTTGATCAGCTTCACAGAATTGGATTTGGTTACCCCGAGAATGTGCAAGTGCACTTGATCAATAGGGCCCTTAATAAGGACTTTGCTGGTTTTGTGCAGAATTTCAACATGCACTGCTCGGGGAAGACAGTCTCAGAATTACTCGCATTGCTTGTTGATTATGAGAAAAGTATACCAGCCAAGGCCAAGGCTCCTACCCCGCAAGTGTTGGCAATTCATGGTGGGAGAATCCAGAAGAAATCGCATGTGAACAAAGGCAAAGGGAAAGGTAATAAAGGCAAGCAGGTCATGGACTATCAACCAGAACCCAAGATGAAGCAACATCAGCCTAAGCAGAAAAAGGTGAATCCTCCAAACAAGAAGGATCAGGCATGTCACCATTGTCATGAAAAGGGCCATTGGAAACGCAATTGCCCTCTCTACATTCATGACTTGCGACTCAAGAAGCAGGGGAATGAAGCTGGTAACCCCAGCTCATCAGGTGCGTTCTTTATGATTGAATTATTCACTCTTACTCCTAAATTGAATTCATGGGTATATGATACGGGATGTGGTATTCATATTTGCAATACCTTGCAGGGGTTCAGAGTTGAAAGAAAGCTGGCCTATGGACAACAATTCTTGCACGTTGGTAATGGAGCGCATGCAGGAGTTGAAGCTATAGGAGTTTTTGATTTAGTGTTGCCTTCGGGCTTAGTACTATCTTTAAATAATTGTCATTATACACCGTCAATTGTTAGAGGTGTAATTTCATTTTCATGTTTGTTGAACCTTGGTTTTAAGCATACTATTTCTAGCAATGGAATTTCGGTTTATTTAAATGGTGTTTTTTATTTTAATGCTATTGCTGTGAATGGTGTCTTTGAAATTGATATGAATAATAATGATAATGCTTTTGTTACAAATAATTCAATGTATAGCATCAACAATAAGAGAATCAAGAAAGGTCTGGATTCGTCTTATCTTTGGCATTGTCGACTTGCTCACATTGGAAAAGATCGCATGAAAAAGCTGCAACATGATGGGCTTTTAGATAAGATCAATGATGAATCGTTTGATAAATGCGAATCTTGCATTGCTGGGAAGATGACTAAGAAACCCTTTAAAAATAGGATTGAAAGGGCTAATGATCTACTTGGTCTTATTCACACAGATGTGTGTGGACCACTTAGACATGTGTCAAGGAGAGGTGCTAGCTACTTCTTAACATTTACGGATGATTACAGCCGTTATGGTTATGTTTATTTACTTAAACATAAACATGAGGTATTTGAAACATTCAAAGTGTTTAAAGCAGAAGTAGAGTTGCAACTAGGAAAGAAGATTAAAGCTCTTCGATCCGATAGAGGTGGTGAATACCTAAGTCAAGAGTTTATAGATTACTTAGCAAAGGAGGGAATTGTCCAGCACCTTACTTCTCCATATGCTCCACAACAAAATGGTGTATCTGAAAGAAGGAATCGTACATTGCAAGATATGATACGATCTATGTTTAATCTAACAACTCTTCCTTACTCGTTTTGGGATTATGCCTTGGAATCTGTAGTTCACATTTTAAATATGGTTCCAACAAAGAAGGTTGATAAGACTCCATATGAGGTATGGACTGGAAAAGCTCCTAACTTGTCTTATCTAAAGGTCTGGGGTTGTGAGGCGTATGTTAAACGTGACTCAGCAGACAAACTCCAACAAAGATCTGTAAAGTGCATCTTCGTAGGTTACCCTAAGGAAACTATGGGTTACTACTTTTATTACCCAGCTGAAAACAAAGTTTTTGTTGCAAGGTATGGAGACTTCTTAGAAAAGGAGCTCATATCTCAAGAATTCAGTGGGAGAGTATATGATCTGGAAGACGATCATGAAGATGTAACACCTTCTGAAAACACTAGCCAACTTCTTGAAGAACCTGAAAGTTTAGGTCCTCCACCTGAAGTTGAAGTGGGTCCCGTTCGCAGGTCTTCTAGATCTGTGAAGGCTCCTACATGGCTATGTCTTAACGTGGAGTGTGATGACAACTTGATAGGGGATCTTGATGAACCTACAAGTTATAAAGCTGCTATGAATAGTCCTGAAAAGGAAAAATGGCAGGGAGCAATGAATGGGGAAATGCAATCCATGAAAGACAATGATGTCTGGGAAGAAGTAGACCTACCTCCGGGTGCCAAGTTGGTTGGGAGTAAATGGCTCTACAAGAAAAAGACTGATATGGATGGCATTGTACACACCTATAAGCCTTGTTTGGTAGCTAAAGGCTATACTCAAACTTTTGGTGTTGACTATGAGGAGACCTTTTCTCCTGTAGCTGACATAAGGGCTATTAGGATTCTTATAGCCATAGCCGCTTACTATGACTATAAGATTTGGCAAATGGATGTCAAAACCGCCTTCTTAAATGGTCGCCTAGATGAAGACATCTATATGGCGCAGCCTGAGGGGTTTGTGAATCCAGAATTCCCAGATCGTGTATGCAAGCTTAAGAGATCCATTTATGGATTAAAGCAAGCATCACGACAATGGAATAAGAGATTTGATAGTGAGATTAAGAAGTATGGATTCTCTCAAAATCTTGATGAGCCATGTGTATATCACAAAGCTAGTGGGAGTAATGTAATTTTCCTTATATTATATGTAGATGACATATTGATCATGGGAAACGACGTTCTAAGTTTGCAAAAGGTTAAGGCATATCTTAGAAGTTGTTTTTCTATGAAAGATTTAGGGGAAGCTACATTTATTCTGGGAATCAAGATATATAGAGATAGATCTCGGCGATTAATTGGATTAAGCCAAAGTGCTTACATTGATAAAATATTGAAGAAATTTAATATGCAAAATTCCAAGAAAGGATATTTGCCGATGCAAGAGCAACATGGCTTGAGCAATAAAGTTTGTGCTTCAACACCTGAAGAGGTGCAACGCATGAAGAGAGTCCCTTACGCTTCGGCTGTGGGATCTATTATGTATGCGGTGAAAAGCACAAGGCCTGATGTGGCGTTTGCTCAGAATTTAACCAGTCGATACCAACATAATCTAGGTGAAAAACACTGGACTGCTGTTAAGAATATTCTTAAGTACCTTAGGGCTACTAAAGAGATGTTCTTGGTTTATGGGGTTACTCCATCAGCAGAACTTGATGTAACAGGTTACTGCGATGCTTCTTGGAAAGGTGATAAGGATGATACGAAGTCTCAGACGGGTTATGTCTTTGTCATTAATGGAGGAGCTGTTGATTGGAGGAGCAGAAAGCAGAGTGTACTAGCAATGTCTGCTACAGAAAGTGAGTATATAGCTGCTTCAGAAGCTGCAATGGAAGCTGTTTGGATTAGGAAGTTTGTTTCAGGGCTTGGGGTTATGCCTTCGATTCAGCGACCTATAAAAATGTATTGTGACAACTCAGCTGCAATTACATTTGCCAATGAACCTGGAATCATGAAAGGCACCAGAAATTTCCCGATTAAGCACCACTATGTCAGAGAACAAGTTGAAATAGGTGAAATCGAAATGCTCAAAGTTCACACAGATGATAACTTAGCTGATCAATTTACAAAGCCTTTACCTGGCACCAAGCTTTACAAGCATGCTGAAGGAATAGGACTTAAATTAGCTGATAGTTTCATGCCCATTTGTGATTAGTATTTGGATAAAGGATGTAATGTACAATTATTAATTTTTAATGAAATAAAGTATTGGTTATGTTTATTTATTCAATGTATTAATAATATATCCTATATTTGCATGTTTAAGATCCATGAATAATTTATTATTCTAAATAGTCCGTTGTCGATTAATGATATGGGAATATCATTAAACTAAGACAATTTTGAGTATTGGTTAAGGATATACTTGAAAGTATATTGATGCGTAGTCATACCAATTTCACATGATATTCAATGAATTGAGTATTGGACTTATCCCAACAATATGATTTAAATTTATTGTGAGAATCATATTTAATAGTTATCCTCAGACTTGAGATACCAGATAAGTGTCATGGATGTAGTGCATTTTGTGGAGCAATCTACCGCTTACCGTAACTGGAAGTCATAAGGGTTGTTTTCAGAATGTTACAAAGTTCATGGGTTATTCTTGTAGTCAAGAGAGAATTCGTTCCTTCTGATTTGTTCAGAAGTTTAATACTGCTGGGCCCCTCGCAGGGTTGACAAAATGTTTGCGTGGCCACGCCCAAAGTCTATCTGGAATACGTTAAGATGTTTTGGTAATTTTGTTCAATCATAAAGAGACGAGAAACAGAATATAATAAAGAATCTCACATCTTTATTAATGTAGTATTAGAGGCGAAAGGATAATAATAATGATGAATCATTAAAGGTTTTTCCAGGAAACCTAGCTCGGGTCGAACTGGGGGCATTGGAGTGTTGCAAGACGCCAACCAATGTCATTTTACTATTAATAGATATACGAGTGGGAGCTGTTAAAAGTTACGTATAAATATTAATAAGTAAATGACTAGTATCGAACCCGAGACCTCGGGATTGCACACTTTACAAACAAGAATAAAGTAAATAAATATATATATATATTTATAAACACTTGAAGGACTAAATAATCGTTAATATTAAACGTAAGTATTAATTATTATTAAGGAATGAAAGAACGAGGACTAGAGTGTAACTTGGGAGTCAAGAAAGATCTAGAACACCCCTTGGGTGCCTAGGCCGGTCGAACCCAACCATATGGGTCGACCCATGCATGTCTTGTGCTCCAAGGAATCATCTAGTATAAATACAAGGCCAAGGATTAGGGTTTCACATCTCTTGTGCACACACACAAAACCCTAAAAGTTTTCCTTGTCTTTTTCTTTCCTTGGCTGATCGACCCTCACTCCCATAAGGTTTTAGGATCGATTTTTCCTAAGCAAATTAAGTGTTTTGTTTACTTGCATCAAACCTTTATTCGTTGGTAGTTTGTGTGTACAAGAACGAGGTAATTACTTACTTTAGTAATTATCAAGATATCGATAAACAAAACGGTAAGGGGTTTATCATTGATCTATTTGTACAAAAATCAAGGTTTATTTGAAGTGCATCGGGTACGTTTACTATTTATGTTTTAGTTAATCTTTATACGTGTTATTATTGATCCTTGCTTCCGCGTATGTGCTTTATTGATTGTCAAACTCTAACAATGGCATGCAATTTCAATAGAACTTGAACCATTTAACCCGTATGGAATATGGAAAGGAATGACCTGTAATTGGCTATGTATATATATTGTGGTTCAGGTTCGAGTCAAATGGGTAAAAAGTGACCCAATAAACTGTTGACCTGATACATATTTAAATCAAACATGTTGAGTCGTCTTGTGGTTAAACAAGTTAATAAAGGCATCGTCATTAATAAGTCATTGCTCTTTCAATGTTCTTGGTCACCATCATTAATCACCCTAAAAAAAGTATCAAAAGCAACCATCCAATCATAACGAATACAGCCCTAGTATCACCATCAAAAGACCCTAAAAATAGAGAATAGAACAAACATACAAACCCTAACCGTATATCATTGGTTAAACCGAATCAGGAAGATAAAGGCACATAACGTATATCAACATGCATGGTCATATGTTGTGGTTGAAAAATGGGAAAGGAATGCAGGATGGGGTTGTATGCATTTGCATACACCTTGATCAACTTTTAACCCGTTCTCCATTGTCGTAGCTAAATTGTGTAACTTAACCCGTTTAACCCGTTAGAGATACAATAGTCCAAATCAACCTATTTTTACATACATGAGTCGAAATTAAGATACTGGTTGCCTTTATGAACCCAATATAGTTTAAATTTTCTAGCAGATTTCATTCCAATCCAAATTCCCAATCGTAAGTTTTAAAGCAATTCAACATCATTACAATGCTATACTAACATGAACATTATAACTAGAGTAAAAATAAAAACACAAAAAGCAACATGATGAAACTCCAATTTTGCATTACATATCACTGATATAGTGATATCATATAGTAAAGAAACAACCATTAATCCATAAACATCATGCCCAATATTAAAACTAATAGAATTAAATTGAGTCCATGCCAGCAGTAGGACATTCCGTTGCATGATGCTCATCTTGAATAACAATCTATACCCATATGCCCTTCACCACAAAAACAACAAACAGGGATATACCCACGCAGACCAGAATAATAACAAAGACCACGACAAAAACCTTCATGCTCACAGTCCTTTCCGAGATGCCCAACCTCACCACACAAACAGCAACCAAGAGCACTACAGTCGTTGGCGACATGCCCAATGTTACCACACTTAGTACAACGAGGACGAGGGTCACAGTTCCTAGCGATATGCCCAACCTCACCACACTTATAACAACCAAAAGCACAGTTCTTAGCGATATGCCCAACCTCACCACACTTATAACAACCCCTACAGTCTTTCATACCCTCTCGTAGTGTTGCTATAGAGTATTGATGGCGATTGATAACGTCTTGATGGTTTTATATTGCTCTGGAAACAATTTCATTCACCTCCCATCTACGAAGATTAAATTCACGAACTGCTCGAACTATTCCGCAATCCTCAACAAATTTGATAATTCTCGCCTCCCTAATCGGCTTGAAAATATTTTTGTTTAAAGTCTGTTTTGGAAACCGCCCCATTACCGATCGAAGTAGAATGAATGAATGAGTAAGAGACGATGGAATGTTTAGTTTTTATAGGCGGGTGAATGGAAAGTAATATAGTCGGTTTGAATAAAAGGAAACAAATTTGATACTTAGAATAGAAATTTAATATTTATTTATTACAAGTTCTTTTTGTAGGACACAAAATCCCAATGGTAACTTTTTTATTATTTTTATTTATTAGTTTTATTTATTTATTTATTAAAGTAACAATGAAAAATTGTTAGTCTTAAGATTCGGATGGTGAGCACAATTTATTATTATTATTGTTATTATTATTATTATTATTATTATTATTATTATTATTATTATTATTATTATTATTATTATTGTTTTTTATTTAACATCACTTTATTAAAAACAAATAGGATTTTTATAAGAAATTAGTGGGGAGCCGAGAGACTAACTGGGCCCCACACCTCTAGCTATAGCAAATCTAATCCTATTAAAAATATGTGGAGCCGTACGTGCGCCGATGTCTTGAGTCATAGAAAATCGCCGAATACGCTTTAATAAGGTCACTGCATCTTTTTCAAGTTCTCCAAAAGAAGAGAATAAAAAGGGGAGGAACCCATATCCGATATCAGCACATTTAGCCTCATACTTGACACGTTTACGTTGTGCGGCTTCAATAACCGCCCGACCGGGCATAAAGTCAACCATACTCGAACGTGTCAAAGGTGACGATCCTGTAAGATCAACACAAACATCAAACCCATCCTCCCAAGAGTAAAGTAACATATCAGCTGGACGTAAGGGTTTGTCCCTCTCTCCATGAAGCCCAATATCAACCTTCTTACGAGCTGAAATCCCAGACCGAGAACATATATCAACCAGAACATCACGCACAACATTATGCCTATGTTTAATACCAACAATACCTGCGCACGAAACAGCATGATCCCCAAAAATATCTCCAGAAAAAACCTTAGAACAAGCTGAACATGGCATCTGGACAGTAAAAAGGGGGACACCCAACCGATAACACAACACACACAGGTAAGTCCTGGCATTCATAGTTTGTCCCAACCCGGATATCGGTGTCACCCGAAGCCAATCTGACGTATAATCCTCTTTTAAAGAGCTCCATAACGCTATCTGTCTAGGGGATAAATGGAAGGTGGATTCAACCGTTTGGGCAACACGTGTGAAATGTATATCTGCCAATTTCTTCATAAGTTTGGGGGCAGCGATCTCACTAGGGTTACTCAAAAGGTCAATTTCCATATTTACGTTAAAAGTACGCAAAGCATCATCAAATGAGGGACCAGTAGTAACAATACCAGAACTATGGAGAAGCTTAGTCTGTAAGCTGGCAGATTGAAGTCTAGAAGCAAGGAAGGCATAGTTCAGGACATCACCTGTAGAATACACACCCAGCCCTCCAAAAGCAAAAGGTAGGGTGGCAAGTCTCCATTGCCAATCACCGAACCCAGGTCCAGAAGCAGTAACAATACGTTCTAAAGAAGAACGAAGTGCTGCATCAAAAGAAACCTGAGCACCCTCAAAGACCAGAGGAGGACATGTGCGCATAGAAAAATACAACTTGGAAATACCAGCACATGCACGCAGTAGCAACAACTCACATTGAGGATCATTAAGCTTAGCAACAGCATCCATAAGTTCAATAGTTTTAGCAACCCTTTTCATAACAAGCTTACTACTAAACTCAAAGTCCACACCGGCGGGCCCGCCTAATAATTTAACACCATGCGAAGGTCGAGAAATATTAGGGGGAAAGACACCAACATACCTGCTCCTGGGATCTTCCTTTGGAAAAAAAACCTCAGTTTTATCAACATTAAGGTGTAAATCACAACTAGGTCCATCCATCATAATCAACTCTAAAACCTTCCCTACAATCAAAGTATCTCCAATAATAGTACCATCATCCAGATACCAAGCTTGAAGAGAAAGGGTAAAGGAGTCTCTAATCTTACATGCCAAGGGATGTAACACTAAAGCAAAAAGAAGAGGCCCAAGCGGATGACCCTGTTGCACCCCTTGGTGCGACCATAAAGTATGCTCACCATAATATAATCTGGCAGGACTGGAGTAATAGAATTCCACCCAACGTGAGATAGCCGGAACGCGAAGGCGAACTTCTCGTAACATAACTGCATGATCCACCATATTGAAGGCATTTTTAAAGTCCACCAACAACATAGATAGACCGACATCACCCCCTCGGTTATCAATCAACCGATTCACAGCATGAAGAATTTCCTCCCCACCTCCCGATACCCCACGCCAAATTGCAAACCATCAAAATAATCATTCAAAGAATGGCCAATCATAGAAGCACAAACTTTGGAGACTAATCGCCTCCAAACAGTCCCAACAGCAATAGGACGGATCCCTCCTCCTAGTTTAACCAAAGGCGTGAGAGGAGCACTAGCCACATACTCGCCCAACACCCTTGGACATTTACCCTCAAGAAAAAGGTTCACCACCTGGGTTATAGAAGCGACTAACTCATCGGAAATAGCAACAGCAGCACCATTTAAACAATCCAAGAGATGTTGGGCACACAAACCATCCCGTCCACAAGAAGTACCACGAGTGAAACTCTTAATCATATCAAGAACCATAGCAGGAGATGCCGAAAGGTGATGATGATCAATAGGTATATCTGGCAAAAGGGGAGCGGATTGAAAGGAGTGCTTAGTTTTTAAATCCTCAAGAGTAGTATCATCATAAGACGCAATACCCGAAGAAGAAAGAACTTTGACAGCAGCAGTATAATGGCCATCACAAATCTTCCTCTTACACTGCTTGATATTACGGTCACCCAAGTCCAAGTTGTCCTCATCAATATTAGACCATAAAGGGGGGGGGGGGGTTTCGGCTAAAACCTCACGCACAATTTGTAAACTACCACCAGGTGTGCTCCAAGATGAAATTGCATTAACAATATACTCTTCCTGTCGTTGACGCTTAGTAGCAGACCTACACTCTTGATTACTCCTCGGGTAAAAGGTTTTAAGCAGGGAAATAGGCAAGACTAACAAACCAACCCAGCAAGAAATATCGTCAGGCGAACAAACCACTTTATCAAGAGCCCCTTTCAAAACCCGCGAAAACCCCAAACGACATTTAGGAGTGATGGATTTGACAGTACGCAACCCCTTAGAAAGTAGAGTATCAAGGAGATGTAAATCAAAACCACCAAACTCATCAGAAACCAAATCCTCGACGAGAGCATGAGAAGGAGCCTGTGGTTTAGTGAGATCATGCAACACGAACCGAACAACACCATCACCACAATCCGGAGGTGACACAAAATCAGACCCAACACCATGCCGACACTTAGCCCGGAAAGTATGCGTTTTGAAACAACCACCACATAACCACAATCCCATACGCCTAAGAGTAACCTCAACCCTTTCAAAAATGACCAAATCCGATACAAGAGAATCTCTAGTGATGGCTTGTGCCTCCCCCCGAAGTGTCGATCAAGAAGATGTGTGATCAAATAAGTCTTAGTAAGTCCATTTCCACCTCCATCACGACACCCACTAAGACCCGCGAAGGGGCAGTGAAATCTCACAATAGGCATAGGAAATAAACCACATACACAAACACAACGGCAACAGTAACAAAAGCGCAACAGAAACCTGTAGAAAACTTGATAAATGGAACTCTTACAACCAAAGGGTCATCCTTAACGCATAAGAAATGTCAACATGCAAACCACCTGGTGTGAAATCAAATGAAAAACGTCCTATATCCAAGAATGTTTGACTAACCAAAGGCACACTGTAGCAATGCTCGTAATAAACCAAGACCAAAACCAGCGATGTAGAAACCGAATCGAATCTTGTAACGAACCCCTACAACGGCTTCGAATAAAACCCAAACACCCACAACTGTTATGAAGAAGTAATCGGAACCCACCACTGATCACATAAACTGCAGCGAAACCTACCACTGATCACATGGACTTCATCAAAACCTAAACCCAAGGCGTTAACCCAAGGCGTTTTTAAAAGCAGTCTTTTATTATTATTATTATTATTATTATTATTATTATTATTATTATTATTATTATTATTATTATTATTGTTATTATTATTATTATTATTATTATTATTATTATTATTATTATTATTATTATTATTATTATTATTATTATTATTATTATTATTATTATTATTATTATTATTATTATTATTATTAATGGTGCCTTTTACAAGACTTTTTGCAAACATTGGTTTGTTTCGGTTCCTTCTATATACATAGGTCTTTCAATATAAGAAAAACAAAAATGAGCCCACCAGATAGGCCTTTCTATTAGATGAAAATAATCACACAAAGCCGAGATACTAACTGAGCTCTCACTCCTTTAGCTATAAAAAAATTAATCCTACTAAAGATATGAGCAGCAGCACGTGCTCCAATATCTTGGGTAAGAGTTCTTGCAGATCTCCTTATTACCGGAAAGCCTACAGATCGTGATTCTGTTCTTTTTTGGTCTAATTAGAATTCAATAACTTCACTCATTTGAACACAACTTGAATTGAACCTCATCCATACTTTTTGACTTTTTCTAAAGTGTGGGGCAAACGAAGCCCTCTAGTTCTACTTCTAAGTAAAGGCAAAGTACTAAGCTAGAACATTCCACATTACTCTACAAGCTACTAAGCATACATATTTAACAAACACGAGTCTTAATAAGCGACATCCATTCTACATTACTAATCACCTTTTGAATCACGATTACAATTAGTTGCGCTTAATAATCTACTTTGATTATATAACAAACTTAGCGATATACATACGAAAAGCTGCTATAATTCAGTTTAAATAACAAACAACAATACTTTGAGCTTTTTGGCTTGATTACGCTACTTAATGTTGGGTCCCGCTTTCGCACACACGTTCGTGAAAACCATGATATGAACAATAGTTTTAGCAAGTGCGAAAAACTGATGAACATCAACATAGATGAGGTTGGGTTTGCTTTAGAACGACATAGACATGCTAATAACACCATTTGAATCTAAATCTTATTATCAATGAATCAAAGATTTACAAGGAATAGCCTACGGAAAACTACCCCCGAGTTGATAGATTAAACTCTTCAAAGTCAAACAACAAAAGACTGCTAGCTGCTTTGTTGTTTCGAGTGGAGAATTTTAACCATAATACTTTGTATTATTTTCTTTGTAGGAATCTCTACTTAACTTGGTTACAACCGAGTGTTAATATATGCGGAGAAATAGTAGTTGCATTTGGGTTGCATAGTAAGTTGTCCACTTGTTATAGATAGGCACGTGCCTAGTAGACTAGTCTAAAGCGTACTTTCAGCTTTCCCGATTTGACAAATTATAGTTCTAATGCTCGACTTGAACTTATCTTCCTAAATACGTTTCCTCCTTATGCATTCAGAGGTTGTGGTTGTAATCCAGAATCAAGTCTTCAGAGTCACATAGACATTTGTCAGATCTCTGTGACACTGGTGTTGCCTTTAACTCCTTTTAAATCACTCCCTGATACCGCATCAGTTTGTGAGATGTTTTCTTCCCTAAAGCCATACAGGCGTTTGAGCTTTATACAACACTTACTGATTTCTTTTATCAGTGAGTCATCTTCTGAATAATAATTAGAGAGACATATTCTATCACTTCTAATAATTCTCAAGGAGTATATCACTTCTGATAACTATCAGGTTCACTTTGATAGTTATGAAGTGACATTCTCTCTGATCGTTAACAAAGGATTAATGCTCATTGACCTTCAGAAGGTCAATTAGGCTATTTTATGTTTAAATACTTGTCAGAGACAATTTGGTCGGCTTTCTAGACCCAACACATAGCAAGCGCGTACATTGTCACAAACCACTAACTTCCCCTTAGGTTAGAATACCTTACTAACTTAGATTAGGCCCTCACTAGCACCCTAGGATTAGAAATGCCTTACTAACTTAACTTAGGCCCTTATTAGAGCAAACTAGGATTAGAAATGCCTATAGGATTTTCCCGAGTTAAATGTTTGCTTTAATATATCATTATAACCTAACTAACCCTCAAACAAGCTCACGTATCCACCTATGCCAACCACTACTATGTTTACTTGATGTAAACATCCAGGTATGTCAAGTCAAGGTAATAAACATATTTTCACTAAGAAAACTAGTACTATACTACCCTATACTTGCTATAAAACCCTAAATGCACCTATGTGTTTCCGGTTAGTATTAAAACCCTAAATGCTTGTCTGAACTTACATGCAAAGTACTTAGGACTTAGATATAAGTTAGAATAGATACCTTAGGATATATTAGAACCCTTAGGATATAGTACAACCCCTAGAAACTTAGGTACAAGTCATATTAGCACAAAACCTTAATTAGGTCATAACTTCCCGAAACTAGGTCAAAACTAGGTTAAAACTTTACCATAAGCTACCATCACTTAGTATAAGCTAATAATAGTTACTAAACATCATTAGGACCTTTATTAAGATACTAAAACATAGATAAAACCCTAAACACTTATAAAACAAAACTAGACTAAAACTTGACCTAAACTTTTAAACCATGTTACTTAAGCACCTTAATATAAACAAGCAACCAACCTAGTACCTTAATATAACTAAGCTAGCACCCTAGCACCTCTAAGCACCCAAGCAAGTAGGTGATGCACCTCCTTGCCACCTTCTTGGATCGAACCGCCTTTCATGGCTTCTCACCACCACAACCAGCCTAAGGCAGCCCCCTAGCAACTCCATAGCTCCTCCTTGTCACCTCCTAGCCATGCTTGCTCAGCCCCCCCCCCCTTCGTGACACCTAGACAGCCGTTTCACCCCAAACCGCCTCTACGCACCCTATAAATACCCCCTCCTCCTCTCATTCTTCCTCACACCTCTCCTTTCCCTCTCTACCTCATATTTCTGTAATACCAAGTGGTTAGAAGCAGTAGGAAACGTGTAGCTAGGGCTTGGTTGGTTGTGTTGTGTTTTGAAGTCGTGACAGCCAAAAGGAAATCCTAGAAACCCTAGAACCTTAGTTCAGCCCTCCCCCGACCTAGGTAACCCTTAATTTACGTCTAGATAGTCTTAGAATAGATTTAGATACTTAGTATATTCCTTAGATAGCTAGTAGATTGCCATGCATGCATGTTTGCTCTCGTAACCCTAGTTTTAGGTCGAATTGCATGTTTATGTGTTATATAGATTTCCTACTTGATATAATTTGCATTATGTGGCTTATTTGAGCTTATATGAGTTAGATATAAGCTTAGAAACTAGATTGCCATGCTAGAATTATAATTATATGTATTTAGGACTAGTTTTGCAAAATATTACATGCATAGGGGTATATATTGTAAATTCCTGAAACTATAAAGTCTAGGGACTATTTTTGACATTTCCTAGAAGATATTAGTGTAAGGACTAGATTTGCAATATATTAAACCTTAAAATAAACTAATAAAACAAATATAAAACAAAAAGGTCTAAAACTGCAAATAGTACAAATATAAGGGTAAATAGAGTAAATAATAGAAATTAGTATAATCTAGGAACTATATGTGTTATTTCTTTAAAATTTGATAGTTTAGGGACTAAATATGCAATAGTTAGAAAGTTATATGCCTATTTGGTATAAGTTTATAAGTTTAGGGTAGAAAACGTAAATATATATATATATATATATATATATATATATATATATATATATATATATATATATATATATATATAAAGGGTAAAAGTGGACTATTTTCATAAAATATAAAAACCTATTTGAGTTAGAAGCATAACACAATATTAGGGAGCTTCATGCGAGGAGTACTATGTGGATATTTTGTTTTGACGAGTTTGTTGGGTTTACGAATTAAAGTGCCCTGACTCCTCGAACGATTATTGCATATACTTCTGAGATATGATGGCCTGAACGGTGTTATGTTATAACTAAACCCTAATAACAACATAACTCATTAATAGGGAACTTTGTGTGAGGAGTATTAACTTCTGAATTATGATGGCCCGAACGGTATTATGCTGATCACATAATACAATAGTAGGGAGCTTCATGTGAGGAGTCATATACTTCTGAATTACAATGGCCCGAACAGTGTTATGTTATATATAAAAACCTAAATAGTAATTAGTTAAGAAAACCTAGACTAAGACTTGACATACGCACACCCACACTACCCTAGGATACGCGAGTAAGTTGTCTAAACCCCTACTTAAATTAGCTAGAGACTCAGGTGAGTTTTCATAGCCTCACACCCTTTTAAATGGTTTTTAAATGTTTTACAAACCCTGTGATGGGGATACATGCTTTAAAACCAAATACAAGTCTTTGCTCTGGTTATTTCACGAGTAAACTAACATCCATCATTACATAACCAAAATTCATGAATCTAATCGTTTGGGACGTTTTACCCAAGCGAACGCGAATATAGTTGATAGATCTATTGGAGTTTGACAACTCCCGTTGGTATTAACACCCCACTAGGTGGTACAAATAAGTACTATATTTGAACCCACTGAAGGTTTAACTTTGGCAAGTTATCCTTCCTATCCCCTCATGGTTTGGTCTGCAGACCCCATGACCCGGATCGTTAACGTGTGGTTCATGAGCTTAGTGCAATATACCTTCTTTCTAACACTAACCCTTTTCCACACATAGAGTTTAAGCTGAACTCTGTGGAACTTGTATTTACACTTTAACTTTTTAAACCTATGACTCTCACTCAACATACGTGTTGACTTTTAAGCATGTTATCTTAGGTAATTAGGCACTATAGGAACCCTAGCACGGAGAACCACTGGACATGAGGACGTCCAGAATAGTTATCATTCATCAATTTTGTGTCATAAAACGTATCTTAGGGACCTCTCTTTTGGTAAAAGTATATTACTGTAAAAACTCTGATGAATAAATGAATAATAACAACCTTTTTCAAAAACGTCTCTTTTCGAGTCGTTTTCTATTATCTTGTCTTTGTTTCCATGAGTAATACCCCAAACACTTTATCCGCTGCGATCAGTGAAAAATGGGGGTGTTACATACATTCTACATTACGAATTATCTAACTAATCACTCAATTTTCAGTGAAAACTGAAGTAGTAATTGCACTTTTCTTCACAAAATCACACTAACATCAACAAAACCTCAAATTAAAAGTAACAACTTAACCAACAATCACATTTTTCATCACCAAATGCACAATGAAATCAACAAAATCTCAATTAAAATTGAAAACTAACCAATAATCACACAATTTCTCACTTAAATCATCATTAAAACATTAATAATAATCATCAAAATATATATAACAACATCAACAACTTAAAATACAAAATACACATATATTATCTAGAATACCTATATAAACTCTGTATTATATTTAAAATAAAGTTAAAGTAGGATAATCGTTACCTGCAATCAGATTTTGAACCGTATATGAGGGGGTGCGAGGTGTGCAATGGCACAGGGCTTCCAAATTATAGGAGCCTCAAAACACTTTTAAATGATATGCATATATAATTTATAAAAGTGACTACAAATATTTGATTCAAGAAGTTGCATCGATAATGCTTGCATGAACGCATTTAAAACAATTTTTTCTTATTTTATCTCTTTGGAAAATTCTTTACCTTATAGGCCTTATTTTTGTTGTTAAACTGAATTTCGCATAGGACTTCCGTGGACTTAATTAGTGACGGCACTAGTATATGTTAACTAAAAATGAAGCAACATAACTTATATGAGGGTTAGAAGGATCATAGATTGGTCTAAGCTAGTTTGTATGTATCTAATTTTCTTACTTGTTGATCAGTAAGCTAAAATAGCATAACCTGAGCCGAGTCATTTAATGGAGATTTAGTTTTTTCGTTGTGTATGTTTTATGTAGAAAGGAAAGTACATTGAAGTGTATTTACTTTTTTGGTATTTTAGTTTATCACGCCTAAAATTGACATGTTATTTTTGCAAGATATTAAATTGCTGAATAAATTATAATGGCGGGTCCTCCTAAACAAATATGCCAAGTTTAATAAACTATTCAGGATTTTCTATGCAACTTCACTTATTGTCATGTTCTTGATGGATTTTACTACTCTGTTCTCAAGTTTGAGTTTGTTGACTAATTCTTTCCGCCTATATATGGACAGTTAACGAATGAAAGTAAGCCATAAGAGGTCTTTGACTACATTTGTAAATTGTAATCAACGTTTAATAGTATTTTTCTTCCAGAAAGTCTAACTTGTATGAGCATTCGCAACAATGACGAAAAAGGTGATGGCATGTTAACAAAAAAAAAAATGACTACATACAACTAAAAAAATAGGTAAGTTTACTGCATTTTTAGGTGATTTTGTAAAAAAAAAAAAAAAAAAAAAAAAGTTTGAATATTTTTTTAATCATTTTGATAACCTTTCTTTTTCAGAATACCCTTTTATCATTTACAGTCAAGTGATAACCTTTTCGAGTGAGTTTCATTCCATTTGTCAATTTTTTTTTTTTTTAAATACATCATTCAAGACTTAGAATGAAGACTAAATTAAACAGTCAAGTGATAACCTTTAGCGTGGGTGGTGGGAGGAAAAAGTCTTTTACAGGGTTATTCATTTTCGTGAAGTAGTCAAAGGTAACTGGATTTAATAGAAAAACTAGCACATTTCCTCACCAATCTGCCCGATTTTGGGCTGAACATATTAGGAACAAAATACACCGATCGTCCCAACCTTTCCCTTTCTCCTTCCCCTTCTCCTTCCTTCACTTCCAAAAAAAACTTAACAACACTTTTTTTTTTCTTTTCTTTTCCTTTCTTTAAAATAAAAAACTCAATATATGCCTACACAAGGAGTTTGCAACATAAAAAAATGCAGAATCTTGTAGGGAAGTATCTTGTGATAGTGTTTGCTATGATGATGACAATGATAAATGGCTTAAGAGAAGTAGGGATTGGTGTTATTCTTGATATGGATTCGAATGTTGGTAAGAGTTGCCGGGTTAGCATTTTGATGGCCCTTGAAGAGTTTTACGGAGCACCATACAACAACTTCACCACCATCATTCACCCTCACTTCCACGATTCAAAATCCAGCAATTTCGAAGCTGCTTCTGTAGGTTTGTGCACCCCTATCTTCACTAAGAATTTAAAATGCTATGTACTATTCAATTTTTGCCAATATATGTAACATACTATATTCGATAACCATTTGTGCTACATATTTATTGCATGAAATGGTAGAACAAAATAAGGGTCATCATGTAACATAGAGGGATAATAGTTTAAAAACGTATCAAACTTGTCACATTTTTCTTTTACATGTACTTATCTTTTAATTTTCATAATATTGTGTGTGCTCAACTTCTAATAAGGGCATTTTAGTCTTTTTACCCCTTTTATATCTTCATCTTTAACCTTAATGATACACACGATAGGATTATTAAAAGTTATTAAAAGTTGAGTACACATGATTGGAAATTAAAAGTTGAGTACACATAAAAAGAAAATGTAACAAGTTAGATATATTTTTATACCATTATCCCTAAATGGAAATAGCTAGTAAGTATGTTGCATTAAATGGACACATTATATATGTTTTGATAAGAGATCATAACAATATTATACTAAAGAGTACCCGGAGTGTCTTATTCTTTAAAGCAATGTTTTCAAACCGGGGTCGACTCGGCTGGTTCAACCGGTCGGACCGGTGCCCGGCTACAAAAACATGTCAAAAAGCCTGGGTTTTTAAAACCGGGTTAACCGGTTAGACCCGCCGGGTTTAGAGTAACCCGGGTCGACCATGGTTTTGAAACCCGCCCGGGTTTGTTTTTTTTCAATTTTTTTATAAAAACTGGGCTGACCCGGCGGTCAAACCAGTTGACCCGGTCAAAAAAATAAAATTAAATGGAAAACCGGGTTGACCCGGCAGTCGAACCGGTTGAACCGGTGCCCGGTGACTCGACCAGGTCAATTAAAAACCCGGTTTTTAAAACATTGCTTTAAAGCTTCTTGGGATATCGTAAGTATGTTGCATAAAAAGACTTCTTTGATCCGACGACCAGGGATAAAAACCGACTGATTCTCATCCGCAATATCCTCTAAGCTTTCCTTTGATACGATCAGACAAAATTATACTTATACATTTGTAGATGACATACAACATGCAATAGGTCAGTAATCAGTTACCTTTCCCAGGGTTGACACTTTAGGGATCAAAGAAATGAGTGTGTTGTTTATTTCTTTCAACAGCTTACAATTACAAACATCATCCCCACAATATCCCAGCTCAAACATCGGTGCATGTCTGTTATTAAAACAGAACACATTTGTAGAACCTTGAATGAGTGCTATGGATCCATTTTAGCAAAAAGTAGAATGTGTCAGTTTTTGGTGGCAAAAGACTATAGAGCTCTGGGCTAGTAAACCCGCAAATAGTGTTTCTAAAACGGAAGACAAAAAAGTACATTATGTAGCTTTTTTGCATTTGTGTTTTGTTATAATACCATTTCCACAAAAAGTTCTACGGAGTGGACTATCTATATTTCTACAAAAGTTCTACGCCAACCTTCCAAAAATTGGGAGGGCTCTACCAGTCCGTGTGGAGGTGGGCTCAAAGCACGTGAATTAGTCGGCCAAAAGGTCGGAAATCATGGTTAACCGATAAAAGAATAGCAATTTTTTTATTATTTTATTTATTATTTTTTTTTTCTGCTGCCGATTTCCATATTCAATTTTGTTATTACCAAAATTTTGAAGAGTTTTAATTTCTTAGTCCTTTTTGTTAAATTAACATGTGCAGCCACAGACCTTATAACAAATACTCAAGTCATGGCAATTTTAGGACCCCAACAATCATCACAGGCAAATTTTGTCCTTGATATTGCAAATAGATACAAGGTTCCCATATTATCCCCAGCAACTAGTCCCAGTCTCAGCCCAAAACAAAACCCCTACTTCATTCGTATAGCACAAACTTCCTCAACACAAGTCCAACCCATTGCAGCCTTAGTCAGGTTATTTGGTTGGAGGGAAATCACTCTCGTTTATGAAGATACTGATTTTGGAAGGGGGCCAATTTTATATATGTTCGATGCCATGGTAACTATTGGTACTCAAGTCAAGTACCAATCTATTTTGTCTCCTTCGTCCACAGATGATGAAATTCTTCAACACCTTTACAAATTAAAAACCATGCAAACCCGAGTTTTTGTGGTACACATGTTACCAACTCTTGCTTCACGATTTTTCAAGAAAGCAAACGGAGTTGGAATGATGGCTCAAGGGTATGCATGGATCATCACTGATGTGCTCACTGGTCTATTACATTATTTGGACCGTCAAGATATAGATTCTATGCAAGGTGTTATAGGTGTGAAGCCTTATATTCCACCATCCGACCAGTTAAACAAATTTGAGAAAAAATGGAGGAAGAGGTTTTACAAAGAATACCCTGAGATGGATAGAGCTCAACTTGATATGTTTGGAATATGGTATTATGATTCTATTTTTGCAATAGCAACCGCGTTACAAAGAGTTGAGGCTGAATTGAGTGCCACTTTGAATAGATCAATGGAAGCATTACCAGATCTGGCTTCCATTGAGACCTCCCAATTAGGGTCAAGGATCCTTCCGAAGATCCAAAACATAAGGCTTAAAGGGTTGGGTGGTGATTTCCATGTGATCAATGGGCAACTACAAACGTCTCCTTACCAAATAGTGAATGTATTTGGGAATGGGGAGAAACAAGTTGGATTATGGAATTCAATGAATAATGGATTATCCAACCAAACTAGTCAAACTCATAAACTAGATTACACTACTAACATTTATGATCTTGGAACCATCATATGGCCTGGCGATACTCCAAAAATCCCTAAGCTTCATGAAATCACATATTGTGATGAAAATATGCAGCTACGAGTGGGAGTTCCAGCAAACAGCGGGTTTGTTGAATTCATTGAGGTCTACAAAGATCAAAAAACCAATGAAATTCATGCTAGTGGATTATGCATGGATATTTTATATGCAGTTCTAGATGCAATGCCATGTCGTGTAAATTACCAGCTATTTCTTTATGAAACCCACCATGATAAGAGATCTAGAGATTATAATGGATTTGTTTATCAGGTTTTCAATGGGGTAAGTACTTAATTAAGGCATATATATAAATACTTTCATAATTGGATCTGATGTCTTTAAATTTGGGTGGCCTACATGTAACATTTTTCCTAATTGAATTGTCTCCCTTCTTTATAAATTTACAGACATATGATATGGTGATTGGAGACGTGACCATCTTGTCTAACAGATCAAACTATGTTGATTTCACTTTGCCATACTCACAATCTGGAGTCGCAATCCTTGTTCCGCTTAAGGCAGACAAGAGGAAGAATGCATGGATTTTCATGGAGCCTTTAGAAACGAAGTTATGGATAACAATAGGTGCATTTTTCATCTACACTGGAATTGTCATTTGGGTTCTAGAGCATCGCGGAAACAAAGAATTCCGCGGACCTCCTAATCAGCAAGTTGGAATGATCTTTTGGTTTTCCTTCTCTACGCTTGTGTTTGCACATAGTAAGTCCATGCTCAAGTATACACCAGCTACAATATAATAGATGCATATATCGATTTTACATTATGTTTTTTGAACATATATACACACTCACAACTTACAAGTGTAGTGTAGAATTGTCAATAAAATATATGTCTTTTAGTCGTGACACAATAAAAACACAGTATAGTTAAAAAAATAGTCAGTGCTTGTGCTCAATAAACGTGCTCAACTGCTCAAGTATTTCTCATTTGATCTTAGCTCGTATATATATACTATAACATCTTTAAACTTTACTTTTTTTAAATCACATACATGTTGATTGTTGCACAGAAAATTGGACATTATATATAGATGCTTATATTAAATTTCAATGTTTGAGATAACCGAAAAGAAAAACAAATTACAAATTGGCATATATCTTGCAGAGGAGAAGATGACAAACAACTTATCGAGATTTGTGGTGATAGTGTGGGTGTTTGTTGTATTGGTACTCACTTCCAACTACACAGCAAGCTTATCATCAATGTTAACAGTACAAAAGCTCCAACCAGCTTCTAGGACTATAAATGAACTCATAACGAGAGGAGACTACATAGGATACCAATCTGGTTCATTCGTTGAGGGTCTGTTGAAAAATATGAACGTTCAAAGTGACTGCAGATTGAAGAAGTATATTAACTTTTTTGAGTATGCACAAGCCCTGTCGAATGGAAGTCGAAACGGTGGAGTTTCAGCCATTGTTGATGAGGTCCCTTATCTCAAGATGCTTCAGGCCAAAAACTGTAGCAAGTATTTCATGCTTGATCCCATCTACAAGACTGCAGGCTTTGGGTTTGTAAGTAGTCCCTTCACTCCCTGCTACTTGATTAATTTATATTATAACATTTATCATCTAAGTTTTACTAGTCATGAATAGCAAACTTAGTTGATAAATGCTAAGACAACCCCTTAAATTTGTTAAAACTAAAAAATAATTTTTAACCAGTTTGTTAAATGTAAAATTCCCCTTTAAGTTTATTAAAACTAGTGTCGTAGCTGGCCTATCGGAGGCCCTGTGCAAAACCGCTTATATGATAAATAAACATGAAGTTAAAAATTATATTGTAACGATCTAGCTTTGATTTTTATGAGTTTTTCACCACTCTCGCCCGCTTCGAAGTTAAGTTTAACAAATATTTAGATCATAATTTCATATATCGTTAACATTTTGTTGTTGTAAATGATTTTTGAGACCACAACTATATAAAGAGGCATATATTTTGAAGCCCCTAAAACTTAAAAGCCCTATGCATTAGCACACATCGCACACCCTCATATATGGCTCTAATGCAAATTAACCTATAGACTCATTGATGTTAATGTTTTCACTCATTTACATGATTCTTCTTATAATTGTTACAAAAACGTTTTATTGTTAAAACTTTATTTACTAACTATAAAATAAATGTTTTTGCACCCACCACAACGTGCCGGCAAATATATCTCGTTTATATGACATTTCATCTAAGGTACATTAATAAATATCTCTAGGTCATAGTGCAGTGGTAAATGGTATCTAATGAATTCATTCATTTAAGTTCTTTTTTCCAAAAGGCATTTAGCATTATAAGATAATATATAGAAAAGAACTACAAGTTAAATAGAAAGTATCTAATTCATTGCTTAAGTTTTTGGCTTTTAAATTTTTATAGGCACTTCCAAAAGGATCACCACTAGTAGCTGAGTTCTCAAAAGCAATCTTAAAGGTGGTAGAAGGTCCATTGACAAACTTAACAAAAAAATGGACTGGAGACGGAGTTGATTGCTCTGAGCAGGATGCTGAACTTCAAGACTTCGATAAGCTTACATTGGCTAGTTTTAAGGGTCTTTTTTTTATCGCGGGTTTGTCCTCAACTTATGCACTTGTTGTATTCATATTTACGTTTTTGTATGAAAACAAGGACATACTGATGTCAGAGAGTTCAATGCATGAGAAGTTGACCGCAATCATACGAAACTTTGATGAAGATAAAAACAAAAAACCCGCTGTACTAGAAACAATGGATGATAGTCATGTACAAGTTGAAGTAGTCGATGATAATCAAGCACATGATGAAGAGAATATAACACAAGCGCCACCACTGAGTCCAAGAACGAGTATAGACCATCAAGGAGTACCTTCATCTCATGATAGTCCTGTTCGATAATTAAGCCAAACATGCATGTATCCACATGTACTTTATGGTGGAAATTAAGGGTTAAGTTATATATAGCTAGTTATAGTTTCAAATTTCAGTACACGTACTAAAAAGATTTTTTTTTTTTAGATAGAAAGCAGGCCTCATCTAGCAGATAGATCACATCTGTGTGAAAAACTTATTTTAAAACTTCAATAATCATTCAAAATCAAGTTAAAATAAGAAAACAAACACTTGTATTTCTTGAGACTCATGCTTCACTTCAATTCAAGAAGCGGCTGGTTCTTGTGAACATTCAAAAAGAGTGATGGGTTGAGCTCTTGTTGGATTTTAAGACTTGTATCTCCTTTACTTTTAAATTGGTGTTATTTATACAATTTGTTGTCATTTCACATTACCTGTTTGATCAAATACCTGAAGAGGTAATTCTTTATTTGCCCCGGTCGCCCAAAGTCTAACATTTTTTAGACCAAAAAAATACGACTTCTCAAAATGCCCCATGAGACTTAGGTGACTTGGACAACTTGTCTTACATCTTTTAAATGTTTACAAGTGTCCCATAAAAGTGCAACAAAGATGACAAGTGTCCACACGCGACTTGGGCGACTTGAGTTACTTGGGCGACTTGTACTTGGTATGGGACACTTGTCGACATTTAAAGGGGTGGGGGATAAGTCGCCTAAGTCGCTCAAGTCTCCTGGGGCATTTTGAGAAGTCACATTTTTTTGGTCTAGAAAGGGTATAGACTTTGGGCGACTGGGGCATATAGAGAATTACCTCATACCTGAAACAAAGTGCCACTCATTAAGGTTAAATGTTCATCTTTTAAATGCTAAACTAGTACCATTGCTAAGCCGTTGTTATATACCAAATGAAATAAACAAACAAATCAACACCAATACTTCAATTCTTTATGAAACTTTGTACAATACGCACTATAAATGACGTATTTGTAACAAATACAAACCCATATTTTCCTGACCTTATGTTATGATCATAGAAATTACTTAAGCACAACTTGTAATCCCGTTAAGTACGACATGTTAACTCGCTAAACTAAATCAAGTAAAGCCGGTATTAAGATGTTTGATATTCACCCTGTCTTATACGGTTATACTATATTTGAGTGTTTATGGCGTGTTTTGCACATTAGCCCTTTATTGTTGCCCATTAGTAACTTTACTGTTAATGTTATAGATACTACAGTAATAATCACCATATCTAAGCTGTTGTTAACAAACAGATGAAACTTTGTACAATACGAGCTAAAGATGACGTATTCGTAAACAATGCAGGCCAGTATTTATCCTGATTTTATGCTACAATCAAAGAAATTACTTAAGCACAACTATTAAAGCCATTAAGTGCGACCAGTTCACTCGCTAAACTAGATCAAGCTACTTTTGTGGATGATGCTGGTCATCCTTGTTGGGATCATACTTTTAGTATTCAGTCAAGTCTCGGTCATTACATTTTGTAATAGGTTGCTTAAGTATTAGTTATCATTATTGTTTACTTAATGGGCAACATGTAAAAGCCCAAGAGGCTTTAAAGCCCACGTTATGAGAAGATAAGGGAGGAAGGGAGTGTTGCCCTAACTCCTCCTTTATAAATAGAAAGCTAATGTAACCTTTCATATTATTGGTTATTAGATTACCTTAAGGAAACTCTTGCACTTTTATCTTTCTTATTATCTTATAATCAACCAATCTCATTTCTCATCTTATTTCTTCTTATATCATACTTGTGTTTACTAAATGGTGACCTAACAAGTGGATCATTCGCCTACTAGAAGTTTGAAGTGTATTTCTTTTGGTAACGTGGGGATTTGGTGCTTATTCTTCATCTTTTTGCATTTTTCTTTGTTTCTTTCACTCAAATCTTGAAGCTTGGATAAGTTTCAAGGTTGATATAGTGATTTGAAGCTTAGTTTTTGCATAAAGTTGTGATTTTTAAGGTTTTTGTTAAGGTTTTATAGCTTCTTTGATATTGGAAAACTAGTTTTTGGTAGCTTAATCTTCTAAAGTTATTGTTTTCTAAGTATTGGTGAAGTTATTTGATCAAAAGTACCTTATTTCTAAGCATTTTTTCTTCAAAAAGTTGAGATTTTTTTAAGTTTCTGACCAGTTTACGCGTAATATTGGTGAATAGTACGATTCTGTAGCTGTCAACAGTACTTTTTGTCCTTTTTACGCATTACTTTTGGCTTAAACCCTTTTCTTACGCGTAAAATAGGCCTAAACCCTTATCTTACGCGTAATATTGGTCAAAACCCTGATCCTACGCGTAAAGTGCTCCTCTACGCCTTAAATCCTACGCATAAGTTGAATTCTACGCGTAAGTCTGAGTTACGCGTAACTTGCCAAAGTTTACGCGTAAAGCTTCATCTACGATCTTCTTCTCGTGTAAAGGTGACTCAGTACTTCCCTAGCTTGGATAAGTTAGTGGAATACTTCGACTAAGGACATCTTTCAAGCTTGGATAAGTTTGAAAGATTTGTTTGGTTGTTTCAACCTTACGCATAAGTCTAAACTTACGCATAAGCATAAGCTTACGCGTAAAGAGGAAACTTACGCATAAACTAGAAGTTTACGCATAAACCTACTCTTTACGCATAACTTTAAGTTTACGCGTAAGATTAAGTTACGCGTAAGAATTGAACTTACCCCAAGGATTTTGCAACTTACTCAAAGGAACGTGCATTTCAATCTTCTACAAAGATCCATTTCTACACAAGTGTTCTAAGATGTCTCAACCTCCTAATCATTACTTCCCTCATATTCAGCAACCTCAACATCAGCAGTCTCAGCAACCTCAGCATCAGCAGTATCAGCAACAACAATACCTTCCGCACATAATGAATCAACAACCTCCTAAATACAATCCACTACAGAATTACCTAATGATGCAACATCAGCTCATTCCTCAACAACAATCATATCAAGTGCCACAACAAACCAATCAGTTTTCCTCCAAACAACCTCACTGGTTTGACAGAATGTGTGAAGTTATTACAACTCAACAATCCCGACATGAGGCAGGATCACTTGAGACACCTCCAATGCTTACACCTGGGAACTATGTTCAATGGTCAAGTCGATTCTTACGATTTGTTGAACTTAAGAAACCTCATGGGAAATTCTTGAAGTAAGTGATACTTGAAGGACCATTTGAATGGCCAACTAGATTTGAAGCTGGTGATCCACATGCTGATCCTCCACGTCCTCCTGGTGATAGACCCCTTCCAGAATCTGCACTCACTGAAGAACAAAAACTACATCGTGAAGCTGATCAGTATGCAATGGCTTATATACTTCAAGGTATACCTAATCCGATCTATCGAAGTGTCGATGCTCAGAAAACAGCCAAAGCTATGTGGGAACACGTTCATCTCCTTATGGAAGGAACTCAATTGAACAAAGATGACATGGAATCCAAGCTATACATGGAATACACTGACATCACAATTGAACCTGGAGAGTCACTTGAATCCTACTATCATCGTTTCACAAATGTAGTTAATGATCTGGAACGTCACAAAATCACAGTACCGAGGATCGCTGTGAACTCCAAATTTGTTGGTAGTCTTGGCCCTGATTGGCATAAATATGTGACATTTGTTCGTCAAACAAAGAATTTGCATGATGCTCCATATGGTTTGTTGTATGATTTTCTGAAACACCATGAACCTGAAGTGGAAAAAGATCGAGCTCTACGAGGAGGATACACACCAACCTTAAACAAATAAATGGTCCTTTACCATCATCCGGTGAACTTACACGTTTACCAAAATGTCGTGTCTTAAATTATTTCAAAACCTTTATCGAAGACATCGATATTTTGGAGGAAACAATTGAACGCAATTCTGAAATAAAATTGAAACTTTTCAATCCGCTTACGAGCGAGAAAAGAGAGATATTTTTCAAAAACAAATGAAACCAATTGTTCAACACCTCCGTCTATGTGCTACACGTTGGGATCAGGAACTTCAAAAGGAGGTCAAAAATATGATAAACGTTTTTGATACTGCTGAAAATGAGATTTTAGTCCAAAAGCTACAAACTAAAGTTTTCAAAAATGATGCTGATCGACTCTTGGAACAAGTTCTCTGTGCTGATATTTTGTCCGTTATCATGAATGATCTCTATAAATCTGGTACTTCTATGCTTATGGATGATCTTTGTGTTGATAATAATTTGTTGAATGCGGAAATTGAGACACTTAAACAGGAAAATGATGGGTTGAGGAAAAAGAATGATGATGTGACAAAACAGTTTTCAAAAGAAATTGTTCAACTCAAACAAAAGCTTGATTGGTGTCAAGCTCAGAGTCTTAATAAGGAACTCAAACTTCAACGTCAAAATGTTTCTAACTCTTGTCAGCTTTGCAAAAACATTGAGTCTTTCAAAAGTTTGTATCTCAAATATGAAAAAGAAATTGCGGACTTAAAAATTGAAAACGTCGAATGGCAACAAAACCGCGATGACATCAGATATTGCAATGGTTTACTCGAGTCTGAAATTCAGGATAAAAATCACATCATCATAGATTTAAAAGAGAAAGTTAGGCTACTTCAAAAAGGAAAGATGGTTGACACCACGGTGATAGCACCAGGAATGTATAAATTAGACAAAACGGAAAAAGGAAAGGTTGTTCATAATACTAATGTTGATACCTGCACTTCTACAGGACTAGTCTCCACTACTAGCGTTAGCAGACCCAAGCGGAAAAGTAAAAGGAAGAATAGGATCTTGCAACGTAAGAGAGGACACCTAGAAGCTCAAGAAGTAGAAGACCAACTTAGGAATTTGAATAATACTCCTGTTGCATCAGATTTAGATTCTAATCTGGCAAATTGTAATCAAAATCTAAATGTAACGAATGATGAACCTTTGAATGTTTTGAATATTAATGCATCTTGTGTGTTTTGTCGTAAAAGCGTATCATCTGGTGATCATACAAAATGTTTAGCTAATTCTCTTCTAAATCGTCATAAGAAACGTGGAACACGCATTCCTTCTAGGCCCACTATTGCCTCTAAGTCTAACTTAGGAAAGCCGTCTTCTACGGTTTCTAATGAAGCTGAAGTTACCCCCATAGGTGCCAAGAACAAATCTAGGAATGAACCCACAACTAGTGCATTTAACATTAAGAAAGCTAATACTAGTTGGAATTGGCAACGTTGGTTACAACACAAACCAGACTTTAAATGGATTCCTAAATTATTGAATAAATGTTTTTCTAACCAACAGGAACCCGCACTGTCTTTGGGTTCCACCCTTACTTCTGTTCCATCTGTGTCCTCTTCCTGTGATGCAGGTGGTACAGATCATTCTATGGATTGTTGATAGCGGATGCACCCGACATATGACATGCAATCTCAAACTGTTGAAAAACTTTGTCTCTAAGTTCATTGGTACTGTCAGATTCGGGAATGATCATTACGCTTTAATCATGGGATATGGTGACTATGTAAGTGGGAACATCGAAATAAGCCGTGTTTATTATGTGGAAGGCCTTGGACACAACCTTTTCTCTGTTGGTCAATTCTGTGATGGGGATCTAGAAGTTGCATTTCGTGAGAAAACTTGCTTTGTTCGTGACTTACAAGGAAACGATCTTATGTCTGGCTCACGTGACTCCAATCTTTACACTATATCAATGTCAGATATGATTGCAACATCTCCGATCTGTCTTCTCTCCAAAGCAGAGTCAACTAAATCTTGGTTATGGCACAAACGTCTTTCGCACTTGAATTTCAAAACCATGACGGACCTTGCTCGTTATAAACTTGTTGATGGATTTCCAAGATTCCGTTTTACCAAAGATCACTTATGTTCAGCCTGTGAACAAGGAAAAAGTACTCGGGCTCATTTCCCTTCTAAACCCGAACACAGTACGAATCATGTTCTGCAACTGCTTCATATGGATTTGTGTGGACCGATGCGTGTTCAAAGTATCAACGGTAAACGCTACATTCTTGTAATTGTGGATGATTATTCCAGATGGACTTGGGTTTATTTTCTACGAAGTAAAGATCAGGCTCCTTCAATGATCATCACCTTTCTCACTAAAATTCAAGTTCAGTTACGCAACACGGTCAGAATTGTCAGAACTGACAATGGAACTGAATTCAAGAATCAGACACTTAGGTCTTATTATGAGAAAGTGGGAATTGAACATCAAACATCTATTCCTAGAAGCCCAAAACAGAATGGAGTTGTTGAAAGACGCAACAGGACGTTAGTGGAAGCTGCTAGAACTATGTTGATTAATGCTCAATTACCAGATTACTTGTGGGCAGAAGCTGTTTCAACTGCATGTTACACTCAAAACCGTTGTATGATTACAAAACGTCATCGCAAAACACCATATCAAATTGTTCACAAAAGGAAACCAAACATCGATTACTTTCATGTTTTTGGAGCACTCTGTTATCCAAAAAATGATCGTGATGATTTAGGTAAACTTAAAGCAAAGGCTGACATCGGAGTGTTTGTTGGATATTGTGAAAATTCTAAAGGTTTTCGAATTTGGAATCGTCGTACTCGAGAAATTCAAGAAACCATTCACGCTAATTTTGATGAACTCACCCAAATGGCTTCTGAGCAACACAGCTTAGGACCCGAATTTAACCGTTTCAACTCTCCGGCATCTTCAGCTGAACCTTTGCCACTTAACCGCAAAGAATTAGAAACCTTGTTTGCTCCACTATTTGATGACACAATTGAATACCGTCCTACTGAAGCCTCACCTAATTCCGCTGCTCAACCTGATCACATTCAAGTACCAGACACACCTCAACAAACTACTACAAGTGTTGAGAGAGACGGTCCTCCAGTTGTATCACCATCTACAGCAGAACAAACTGGTTCTACTTCCCGCCTTTCAGCTGAAGATCCACAACAACTATCAGTTCCACAATCCGCAGAGCATGATCCTGATGCGTTCTTTAATCCGTTTGCACCAGCTACTACAGTTCCTGAAATAGCTGAGTCATCAACACGCAACATGGATCCTGCCAACATGCGAGATACGTATCAACTACACCCGTCTACACACAAATGGACCCGTGACCATCCACTAGTTCATATTATTGGCCATCCAGATGCACCTGTTATGACAAGACAACGACTTCACACCGATGGAGAAACTTGCATCTACGCACTCACAGTTTGTCATGAAGAACCCAAGAACATTAAAGATGCAATGACTTATGACAACTGGATTGAATCTATGCAAGAGGAATTTCAGCAATTCATAAGATTAGAAGTCTGGGAATTAGTTGAAAGACCTGACGGAGTCTTTGTCATCGGGTTAAAATGGATCTGGAAGAATAAGCTTGATGCAGAAGGGACAATCATCCGCAACAAATCACGTCTGGTAGCTAAAGGATACTCTCAACTTGAAGGTCTAGACTTTGCTGAATCTTTTGCTCCAGTGGCACGACATGAAGCTGTTCGGATCTTTTTGGCTTATGCTGCACATAGAAATATGGTGGTTTTCCAAATGGATGTGAAAACAGCATTTCTGAATGGAGATCTCCGTGAAGAAGTCTATGTCAGCCAACCTGAAGGCTTCGTAGATCCTGAGCGTCCTAATCACGTCTACCGACTCAAAAAGGCTCTCTACGGACTCAAGCAGGCCCCACGGGCGTGGTATGATAAACTGTCCACTTTCTTACTAGCTAATAAATTTTCTAAAGGATCGGTGGATCCCACACTGTTTACTAAAACCTACGGGGAGGACTTACTTGTTGTTCAAATATATGTCGATGACATCATTTTTGCCTCAACAAAAAGAAGTTACTCTAATGATTTTGCAAAATTAATGAAAGATAATTTTGAAATGTCCATGATGGGTGAACTTTCGTTCTTTTTAGGATTACAAGTTCATCAATCACCCCGTGGAATTTTTGTAAATCAATCAAAATATGCTCTTGAAATTTTAAAGAAATATGGAATGATGTCTTGTGATACCTATAATACACCAATGGGCTACACCACAAAACTAGATGCTGATTTACATGGGACTCCAGTTGACCCTACCAAATACCGAAGTATGATTGGGTCCCTCATGTATCTCACAGCTAGTAGACCTGATATAGTTTTTGCTGTCTTCATGTGCTCCCGCTATCAGTCTAGACCAACTGAAAAACACCTCAGTGAGGTCAAAAGAATCCTTCGATACATAAAGGGAACCATTAATTTGGGAATCTGGTATCCGAAGGATTCTGGCTTTGAACTAATTGCGTTTTCAGATGCTGACCATGCAGGATGCTTAGACACACGCAAAAGTACATCTGGTGGATTACAATTTCTTGGAGACAAACTTGTATCATGGCAATCTAAGAAGCAGGACTGCACTTCACTGTCATCAACAGAATCTGAATACGTAGCCATGTCTGCTTGTTGTGCTCAAGTCATCTGGATGCGATCACAACTTAAGGACTATGGCTACCTATTCAACAAGATTCCCATCTACTGTGATTCAAAGAGTGCAATTGCTATCTCTTGCAACACTGTCCATCATTGCAAATCCAAACACATTGATCTCAGATATCACTTCATCAAAGAGCATGTGGAAAAGGGTACAGTTGAGCTTTATTTTGTTGGAACTGAGTACCAATTGGCGGACTTACTTACCAAATCCTTGGCACCATCCAGGTTTGCTAGTTTAGTTCATCAAATTGGTATGCGATGTTTGACTCCAGAGGATCTGGAAAAGTTTTTAAAACACAATTGATTGTCAAACATCAAAACTATCTTTGTAAATATTTTTTTTTAAAAAAAAAAAAAAAAAATATATATATATATAAAAATATAAAACCAATGAAAAACTCAAAAATATTTTTGTTCTTTTACCTAAAAAAAAAAAAAAAAAAAAAAAAAAAAAAATGCAAGTGTAACACTCTTACAACACTATTTTTTTCTAAAAACGTCTTAAATCATTTAAAATTAGTGTTGAGGGGGAGAAAAAGTAACAATTTTAAATATTTTATCTTTTATACTTGCATTTTACCGAATACATTTACAGTTTTTCAATTAATAAATAAAATTTTAAGTGTTGATTCAAAAGGATTTCGGGTTACTCTCCTTGATCAAAATCAATTTAATTTTACCAAGTTCTAAGGTCGAGGGGGAGTATGAGAAGTTGTTCTTATCTTATCGTGGTGTTAACTAACGAATGTCACATGTGAATAAGTGTGTTTGCATTTAATATGAATGTTAGTTAGGGTTAAGGGACTAAAAGTGTCAATACATGAAAATTGAATTCACCACAGTCAAAACCCTCTTTGACCATTCACATTTACTTTTCACCAAACACAGTTAATACTCTTTCACCAACCAAATCAAACGGCCACTAATCATTGAACTAATCCAAGAATCTTTCATCTAATCTGAAGAAGGTAACATGTTTTGATCATAATTCTAAACATAGGTTTTTAATTTTACAACAATCCAACGGTTAAATCAATCACAATTGATTAATTTGCTCTTGAGTCATGCGTAAAATTCAAAACCCAGAAAGATGTGATGATTTGATTGTATTTGGTGATGGGATGTGTTCTTTTGATTATATTAAACATGTTAGTTAACTCCAATCTTACCCAGAATCATCAATTGGGTAAATTGGTAATTAGGGTTCATGCGTATGAATTGGGGGTTATTGTGTTTATGCAATAGGATTGCAATTAGTGATGGGGTTAGTGTTTGTGTATGTCTAGGATCATTCGTATGTGATTTGATTTGATCTTTATCATGCTTTGCCCTCGAATCTAAGGTTTAGGGTTCGTAGGTCTATAGCAGAGTCAATCGTATGATTGTGTGGATGAAATTTGTTATAACTTGGTCCATATGATCATTAGGTTGTAAGAATCATTAGCCCCATGCTTAATCTTACCCAGAAACATGTTTGATTAATGATATGATTAAGTGTTCATGCGTGTTTACGCGTTAAGTTGTATTGAGCATGTTTACGCATTAAAATGTATGAATTAAGTGTGTTGGATTAGTTATTGATCAGTGGTAATGTTTGTGCACTTTCAGGAAATTAACAACTTGCATTTCAAAGGTGAATTTCTGGAAAAAGACGTCTTTACGCGTTAAATGTTCATCCTACGCGTAAGATTGAATCTTACGCGTAAGATTCGACACGTGGACAAATTGTGTCTTGGATAAGACATAGTTTACGCATTAATGAAAATCTTATGCATAAGTTCTGATCTTACGCTTAAGTCTAGAACTTACGCATAAGTCATTACCTACGCATAAGATACAATCTACGCTTAAGGTTAATCCTACGCGTAACTTCAATGTCTACGCCTAAGATTTATCTTACGCTTAACATTGATCTTACGCGTAAGATTCACTTTACGCGTAATATTCTATCTTACGCGTAGCTTTTGCACTTACGCATTATTTCTAAACTTACGCTTAAGTCAGGATTACGCGTAAAATTTCCCACTTACGCGTAAACTTGTCATAATCCAAATTTTTCTAAGTGTTGAGAAATTTTCCAAAGTGTAACTTCTTGTAATGATAAACTTATGGTGTAACTAAGTTGTTATAAGTTTCTCACAAGTATTATTACTCAAGTTTGTCATATAACAAAAGTTTTTTTTTTTTTTTTTTTTTTTTTTTTTTTTTTTTTTTTTTTTTTTTTTTTTTTTTTAACAAACATACCCCCACTGATCAATGTATAACATGCAATTCTGGATATTAACTTCATAATTGAATGTGTTTGCTAACCTAGTCAACCATTGCCATGTTTGTGTGTGTTTATGATCTATTCAGATGGCAGAACACAACGATATTCCTCACATACCAGTGCCTGAACCCTTACGTGCATGGGAAGACACCTTTCCTGAGAACTACTCCAGAAAGATAGGAAGGAACAATCTGAGAGTCAACTTCAACAAACTTACATGCAATGAGTCTTCTTGCCTTGTTGCTGTAGATGCTCTCATCAATCACCCGTGCAAAGTTCTACTCACCAAATCTGCTGCAGTGGCATGCTTCTACATACATCAGTTTTGGCACACAATCCACTTGGACCTCCTTGAAGAATCCTTTACTTGTATGCTTCACATGAGACAAGTCACGGTCGACAAGGATCTTCTCCGTAGTGCTCTTGGGCTTCCCGAACTTGAACCTAATGAAGAGTATGACCAAGTTCCCAGTGAAGAAGAATTGATAGAATGGCTGAGAGATATTGGGTATGATGAGTCTGAAGGGGTCGTAACTAGGCACTCTAAGGTCAATATAAGATTTCTTCCACAGCCTTGGAGAACTCTCTACATCATAATTGCCAAGTCACTATCTGGCAGAGACACAGGCCATGAACACCCTAAGCTCCAACATCTCAAGCTGTTCTGGGCTATTGCTAATGTCAAGAAGGTTGATTTTGCCAGCATAATCTGGGAAGACATTGTGTGGCACATACAACACAAGACGACCAATATTCCATTCGTCCGTTTCACCAAACTTCTCATTGGAAGCTTCCTCCATGAATATGATGACATACCTCAAAGACTGAATGATGAGTTTCAGCACACATACAAGAATGAGGACACACTTAAGGTCATCAAGAGAATGGATACTAATACAAGGAAACAAGGAAAGAAACTTCCTGATTGTCTTCTGACTAAGAAGGTTCAAGAATCCAATAACTACAAGTACTACATTCAAGCTCTTGAAGCTGATAAAGTTGGATTTCTAGACGAAGATGTTCTACCGTCATACATGCAGAAGAAGAAAGGTAGCAAATCTGGCAGCTCAGAAAGTTCTACCAAGACCAAACCTAAGAAAAGAGGATCACTCAAGATCAGAATTCCTGCAAAGAAACCAACTGCTGAACCTGGGTGGTTTCCCTCACCACATGCTTCTCCCAAGAAATCTGATTCCGAAAGGACTGAATCTGATGAAGGTCCTCAGTATAGAGAGGCATTTGCCCAACCTGAGGAAGATGAGAATGTGGAAGACATCGATTGGGATAAAAACATCGATGAATTTGCTGATAATGCCGTTTATCCCCCACACCTCAATCAAAAACCATTCACAGAGGCTCAGAAATTACTGGAGGAAGAAAGGTTGAGAAGGGAAAAGATGAAGGAACCCACTACAGTTGCACAAGAGTCTGAAGGTCTGTCAGTAGAAGAAGAGAATGAGAGGGCACTCAAACTTGGTCTCCTCCACAGCCGAATCGACACCTTCAATGCTGATATACCACCACCTCCAGAGTTCACCCAAACCACCACCAAGGCTGGCACTTCCAGCAGCATTCCTGAGTCTACAACTGGAATCCATACTGAGATGGTGACTTATGACAATCCCTCAGTATCTCCCACCGACTTCGACACAACTATGGGAGAGGATGAAGAAGGAGATCCTATGGAAACTGATGCTCCTAGGCTTATGTCTGTGGAAGAAATGGAGAGCAGAGAAAGGGCTCAGGAAGAAGAACTGAAAAGAAAACAAGAAGCTAAAGAGGCCAGACTGGAAGAGATAGCTCAGACCAAACTAGAAGAGACTATCAGAATGGAAGAGAGCCGAAAAGCTGAAGAAGCAGCTAAGCTAGCTGAAGAACAATTAAAGAAAGCAGAAGAAGCCAGGCTAGCTGAGGAACTCAGGCTTAAAGCTGAGGCTGCCAGTCTTGCATAGGAACAAAGGAAAGCTGATGAAGCAGCCAAACTGGCTGAAGCTAAGTTACAAGAAGAAGCCAGGGTTGCTGAAGAGCAAAGGCTGAAAGCTGAAGAAGAAAAACTGGCAGCAGAACAGAGAGTAAAAGAAGCTGCACAACCCGAAACTAAGAAAGGTGATGACAAAGACTCTACCACCATTATTGAATCTACACAGTCATCTCCTCCTGCATCTGAATCTACACAAGACAAATCTATTAAGAAACCAAGCTCCAAAGCCTCTGCTGCATCCAAACTACTCAAGTCTGCTTTTAAGAGAGTGCATGAGAAGAAGAGAAGTAAGCTTGAAGATCAGGTTGCTACGCTTGCATCCCAGGTTGCTGAGCTTTCTAAGCTGAACGAGAACGTCAAAGAGCTACAAGATAAAGTTGACATTTTTCTAGCTAAAGACGTTACAGAGAACCTGGAAGCCGCCCTAGCAGCTCAAGCACAGGAATACATGTCACAACACTTAGTGGCTGAGCTGAAAGACCTGCTGGCACCGATGAGAGACGAACTCACCAAGTTCGCTGAGCAAGCAGTGAAGAAAGTCATCCGATCTACAACCTTTACTCTTCGAGCCGACAAGTCCACTGCTCCTCTACCAGGACTTTCTCTGGATGATCTGGAAGCTCAACTCTTAGAGAAGCTGGCCAATAAGTTCACCTTGACTCCAGAAGAAGCTAAAGTACTGGAAGCACTCAAAGAAAAGATGACCAAAGAAACATGCAGCACAGAGGCAGAAAAGCTGAAACCTCAAAGAGATGACGAAGACAGGGATCCCAATTCTCAGGCTAAGAAACAAAAACAAGCCGAAGGACCCTCATCTCGAACACCGGTCATTCCCCCTACCACTACTACAACCTCCACACACCAACCGAAGGCATCAGGGTCTGCCCCCAAAGAACATGATCACTTTGTATACACCGGTGGTGACGACATTCCTCAGCCTGATGAAGTTCCAGAACCATCAACCAAGAAGAAGAAGAAAGAAAGGAAAGGTAAACATCATCAACCCAGACCGGACACCTCATCTAAAGAAAAGGAACCCAAGAAACCCAAAACCGTCCTTAAATGGCTCGATAACGATGAGACTGCCGAGTATTCCTGGTTCGAGAAGATGATTAATTCCCAACCACCACTGGACGACAATCAAGTACCTCAAGATGGTCGAACAGTGGAATATGCTCAACTACTTCAGCACAAGTTCAAGATGAAAAAGATGAACAAGAAAGAGCTGCGCAGAATTAAGAATGAAGCATTCAATCTTCTCAGAGATCGGTCTGCAAACTCCATCGAGCTTGAGTATCATCTGGAAAATATCGCTCGAGCCATGTCAAGCGATATTGACTGGATTAATCCTGAATCTTTTGTCGTCCCAGTCACAAAGAAGTCTGCACCTTTCATCACCGACTGGTCAAAACCACTACCAATGATTGGGAGGCCTGATGAACCAAAGATCCCGTACATGGCCTTCTTCAACACAGATTTGGAATTTCTAACACTCGGTAGTGTAATTGAGAAGAAGTACGTTACCTCACTTGCCTTTCTCCCTGCTGCTCGATATCTCAACAAAGCCATCGAAGAAGAAGCCACAGCATTATTCGTTGACAAAATTGTTGAATATGACCGGAACGCACTCTACGGCATTCATCACTGGCCAGAAAACCGGGCACAATACTATCGAAGCAGCAGACTTAATCAGACGATGGGCGAAGTAGAAAGTGATTTGAAGATAGTCTCCATTCAATTCATCTCGACTGTCACTTTCTTTGGGTACCCCTTCCTCAGCAAAATCACATTAAAAAGACTTGATGAAAAGGAGTACGACATTTCTGAGTCAGACTTTCCACGCCTACGTCTCAATGACATCGAAGATCTGTATCTACTCAAAGTGCAAGGAAAGCTCTGTGGTTTACCGAAAGACATACAACTTGCCTTCATCCAAGCACTCCTCATTTATATCAGGCAACTCGTAATCAGAGAACGTGTCGAAGATCTTCAGTTAGGAGTGGAAAGTTACCAGAAGAAGCTCAATCTAACCAAACCAAACATGTTCGATATTCCCAACCTTCAACATCTGCCTCAGTACACCCTGATCAAACATCCTTTCGGATTCACCTACCGCAGCATTAATGGTCGAAACTGCTTCATGGCTTACACCGAAGTTCAGAAGTTCTGTGATGAAACGTTAAAGTTCGTCAGAGACGACATCAAAAGCAGAGTAGATGACATTGCTTTGGGTAAATCGAAACGGTGGACTTCGACAGAGGTTAGGGATGCCCGCAGATTCATCTCAAGGATCGAGAACCGCTTAAGGCGCAGGGATCAGTTTCGAAGGTTGGAGAGCTATGTGGGAGGCAGACAGAAATTTCTGGTGTTAACATTTCAGAGACCTGACTGGTAGATCATTGTAAGAAATTTGATTTGATTTGTCAATAATTTACTTCATAATGGCTTGTGTACGCATTACAGTGCACAACCCGAACTTGTAAAGAAAGGACCCTGAGGTACGCTTCAGTGCCTCAATCCTCAATATAAGGAGCGAAGGCTTCTTTCTTTTGAGTAGAATTAATCAAACATTTATGATTTTTTTCATAATTCTGCTCAAAAGGACAAGTATTTCACCTCAATAAGACCTAATCACTTGTTGAGGGGGAGCACTTGTCAATACAAAATACTTTGCTCTAAATCAAAAGTTCTTGGTGAATCTCCCCGTAAGACTCAAAAGGCATATTTTAATCTAAATGTTTGTCAAAAACACCATTTTATATGCTATTTTTGAGGGGGAGAAAATGAAAAAGTGATTAAAATACACGAAGTCAAAGCTTTAAGTTGTATCATGAGTGAGCTAGACTCAGTATTGACCCAGGAATTGACGAGATAATTCAAGTTAGTTACATCGAAAGGACTTATCCTTGACGGGTAATAACATCAAGTTAGTTACTAGAGCTAGTTGTCACCTAAAAGCTGACAATGTATCTCTTTAACTAACCACGTAAGCGTGTCTCGAAAAGGATATGTCTTAGTAGAAATGTACCGTCTCGAGAAGCTTTCTGTGAACTTGATCAGGCCGGGTAATAACTTCAAGCTAGTCTAACTAGTGATGTAAGCGTGTCTCGAATCGGTCTTGTTCACGGAAAGTGGATCAATTCAAAAGTGCTTGCTCCTCCCGCATGTGCAAATTTATTAAACACTTATGAGCACATGTGCAGGGGGAGCCCTTCAAAAGTGTACACAAAACTCTCAAAGTGTTAACCAAAATATTTGATTATTACTAACACTTTGAGAGATTTTCAATCAAAGGTTTCTTGGCTACTGTCGGAGTTATAAGGTGTTTAAGATAGGAATATCTGTCCTATGATCCGCCAGAGCCGGAGGGATCTACCCAAGGACATCTCCCATAGTTAGAATTAGAAGTCCTTAGGTATGATACGAAAAAAGGAGAAATGAATGAAAGGGAAAGAAGGAGTTGAAGAATTAAAAAGAAAAGTAAAGTAAAGGGTGAAAAGAAATAGCCCTCCATATGTTCAACCTTAGGGCAGACACCGGGTTCAATACGTATGCTACTGGCAGTTGCAAAAGACAACACCGGTATTGAAGATTAAGCCGTCATGGACCCAGTGACACAATGCACTAAACCTTCTTAACCACTCAAGTTCTCTTAAAAGAACTTGTTTCATTCTCACGGGGAACCTGCGTAACCTATCGACCTATCTCTTAGAGACGGTTGATATTGAAGCAGGAGACACCTCCCCAGTCTCCGCATAGGAAACCTAGGTGTGCACTTATAGAGTCTAGAGCCTCGAGATACATCAAAGATCTCTTAGGAACACTTAGTCTTTCTACAGCTGGTGCTCTACATCAATGGGCATCAGTTGTAAACTATCGAGTCCTTCGCAGATCTTAGCAATCTGCCGAGAACGTTTATGAGAGGATTACGTAAGTATTTCTCAATGATTGAACGGAAATCCTGCCAGGGTCAACATTATACAGCCCTGACAGCAGGTCACTTCGGTAACCCCACAAGGGTTACGCTTAGTGTTTGCGGTGGTTCCATCTAGGTCTACAGTCGTGGAGTGATCCCCAGCGACTCACCCAGTCATTGAGCTACTTAGTAGGTCTCGTAAGCTCCTTTGGGAGTATCTGATATGGGAACGGCCTGGATAAGGATTAGAAGGAGTCTTCACACTATGCTGTTGACGAGCTCTAATTCCTTATCCGTAAGTACCGGTTGTTTTATTGCTAACTGTTTACTCGCAGGTACCTCACCTCCATGATGGTAGATTCCAACATGCTCATACATACATCTTAAAGTCAAAGAAAGCTCCCCCAAAGATCATTGCAACACAAAGTTAAGAGAAAGATTCTACAGCAATAAGCAGAATCTACAAAGTTTAAAGACAAAGATCCCAATGCATGTAAAGGAACTTCTTGTACGATAAAGACTAAAGTCTAAAGATGTATGAGTATGTTGGAATGGAGAACAACCACCACAGACGCAGGAGTGACGAACGGCAGACAACTTCATAACCTAATCACTGCATCATCACCAAAGAACAAAGACAAAGAGCAAAGTACTGTCACTATCATTCATTCATTTTGAAGACGTCTAGAGTTTCACATGTCACAAGTCTACGACAAAGATAAAGACGTCAAGCAACCGTGATGACCGACCCTTAGGGGGAGATTGTTGGGATCATACTTTTAGTATTCAGTCAAGTCTCGGTCATTACATTTTGTAATAGGTTGCTTAAGTATTAGTTATCATTATTGTTTACTTAATGGGCAACATGTAAAAGCCCAAGAGGCTTTAAAGCCCACGTTATGAGAAGATAAGGGAGGAAGGGAGTGTTGCCCTAACTCCTCCCTTATAAATAGAAAGCTAATGTAACCTTTCATATTGTTGGTTATTAGATTACCTTAAGGAAACTCTTGCACTTTTATCTTTCTTATTATCTTATAATCAACCAATCTCATTTCTCATCTTATTTCTTCTTATATCATACTTGTGTTTACTAAATGGTGACCTAACAATCCTATTCCGTCTACCTCTGTCACTAAGAGGGCCAACCCATTTTCTAAGGTGGGTGAGGTTGTTGTTTCTGATAGTGATGAGGATGAGGTTCTTAACACGTTCGACGAATCAGCAAATCTTTTTGGTGGTGGTCATGAGCGTGAAGATGAGTATGACTATGATGATTATTCGAAGCAAATTTATGATCTTCCAGGGGAATTGGATGCTCTTAATACCATTTATGGTTTTAATCTCCAAGGTCGTAGGAAGTAGGTTATCTTTGGTCAGAGTCACTACTATCATGTGATTAATGGTTTGTTTTCTTGTTTTAAAAATAGGAAGTATCTTGTTATGTAAGCTTTTCGCCTATGTAACGGGCTGAGATATGGGATTCACCCATATCCGTTGTACTTAAACGCTTTTTGGAGTAATATATTTACCGGGTCGTTGACCTTTTACCCAAAAAAGATGTTTGATATTAAGGCTGACTAATACTATATTTGAGAGTGTAGAGGGTGTTTGGATTAGCTTATTTTAAACAGCTAATGCACTTTAGAGAAAGGCGAAAATTGTTTTGTTCAGTAGTAAGCCTTCAAATAAGCTCCATTTTTAGGCTTATTGCGTTTTGGAACTGAAATTCAACCAATAAGCTCCCAATATAAGCTAGTCTAAACACCTTTGATATACTTATCTATTCACCCCTAATTTCATGATTTTGATCGATCCTCAGGTAACCATTTTGAAAATATTATGTTTTCACCCAAAATCCAATTACGGCGCAAAGCAGTTCAATGCCACCTCTGCAAACATTTAAAGTTTGCTCCTTTTTTCACACACACTATTGTGCCTGATGAACAAAGGCAACAACAATCACAGCTAGAACAATTTGAAGAAAGTGTTACTAACCAATCTTACTGGACCAAAAGAATCCACAAGCTATGTGCTATCGATCACAATGTAGACGAAGCCATCCGTCTAGTTAACAGCCTCAGTATTCATGGATACCGTCTTGATTCACTCAACCTCAGCAGCATAATCCACGGTCTCTGTGACTCTAACCAGTTTGAGGAAGCTCACAATTGTTTTCAGTCATGCCTTTCTGGCTCTTCTGCTATTGGCAATGTTGTTCCCGATGAACGAACGTGTAATGTAATCATTGCACTTTTTTTAGATTGGGGGAAACGACCATATGTCACATCGCGTGTTGTGCATAGGATTATTGTTGGGAATTAAATGACTTAACACTTTGTACTGCCAAGCCAAAGTTAGAACTGCTGAGTATTATAACTAACAGTACTAACTGAGTTAGTTCAGTTTGCTGGAAGAAACTTTGTACTGCTGAAGACTAGGGATGTCAAAAAAATCTGCACCTGATGGAGACCCGATCCCCAAGCCCAATCTGACTGGGGAATCCCCGGGGATGGGGACGGGGATGGAGAATCCCCCAAAATATTAAACCGGGGATGGGGATAACATAAATCGCCGAACCCGGCTCCGACCCCGATCTTTCTAGTGTATAATTATTTATAATTTATATGTTTCATCCACACTCAATTAGCTTGTATATGTACATGTACATATGTTTATGAGTACCGACATGTATGTTTATATGCATATATGATATTTATAGGATCAAACACATTTAGATTTAGAAGTAGAAGTAACAATTACATATTACTTAACTATTTTATCCGACTACACAAATATGATACATATTGTTTTTATATTATCTTTGATTTTACAATGTTTAAGATGCTTTAAAGTTGAATTGAAATTCTAATTAATATAACTATGTGCGATGTACGTTTGTTGAGGTGCTTTATGAGTGAAAATTCTTTATATTTTCGACGAGTTGGTGGAATTTTTATGTTATTTCCCCGCGGGGATCCTCGATCCCCATTTGGAATGAGGATGGGGATGGGGATGGTAAGTACAATCTAAGACATTCCCCGCCCCGTTGCCATCCCTACTGAAGACTGCTGATGAAGATGGTACTACCAAGAAATAAAGACGCGTAATGTGATATGTATAGAAGATATTTAGTGTATATCTTATATAGTTAGAAGGATACGTATATTATGCATGTTTAGAATATTTTGTAGTTATCTTGTAAAGGACTCCTTGTGTGTATAAAAGGAGGTCCTGGGTTAAGATGTTAGAGATCTTTATGTGTGTTTTGTTAAGCTTGAAGGTTGTAAACCCTAGTACTATTTAGAGTACTCGTATTATTATTTAATAATATTGAAGCGTTTTGGTGATATTGTGTTCATTACAATTTTACTGTTTCATTGCTTATACAACACATTGTTTATATTCTTCTAAGTGTAAAAGAGTAGATTCCTTTGGTGTTCATCAAAGTTTCTAACAAGCTCAAGCAAAGATCCGTGTTTGGGATTCACAATTATTGCTATGAAACCTCATTTTGTTCCTTCGTTAACGAATTTAACCATTTGATTAATCAGTTATGTTCGTTTACATGGGTTCATTTCGATCATGTATTGGTCTTTCATATGCAAAGTTTGGGGCATTAGCATAACGTGGTGTCATATACCACTTTGATCGATGGATATTGTAGAATTGAGGAATTGGGTCATGCACATAAGGTGTTTAACGAGATGTTAGAATGTGGGGTAAGGCCTAATTCATTAACATATAGTGTTTTGATACGTGGGGTTCTTTGTAAACGGGATATTGAATTTGGGTACTCGTCGTTGCTTGAAAAACTATGGGAAATGATGACAGTTGAAGATGATGGTCATTTAGTTAATCACGCTGCTTTCACGAATCTAATTAGTACTTTATGTCATGAGGAAATGTTTAAAGATCTTTTTGATATAGCCGAAAAGATGCCTCAAGGGAAGAATGTAGACGAAGCTTTTGCTTATTGGGGAGTTGACAGATTCACTTTGTAGACATGCATGGAAGACATCATGGTGCCTCAAGGACTATTTATATGATGAGGAAAAGAGGGTGTGTTCCAAGTTTGGTTTCATATAATCATATTGTTGACGAGCTTGCTAGGAATGGTGGATATCTGAGAGCATATCAGTTATTCGAACAAGGGATTGAAATTGGTTATGTTCCCTCTGAGTATACGTACAAGGTTTTGATGGATTGTCTTTGTTCAGAAGAATATGATCTTCATAAGGCAAAGCAACTTCTTGACGTCATGCTGAACTAGAAAGGTATTAATAAGGCGAGAATTTACGTACAATACACCGTGGAAGACGGTATTAGGACCCATAATGTGACAACCGGCAGTTTAGGGAGCTATTTTTAAAACCCGCATTACAACTTAAGTTCGTTTATAATTTTTATTTGAAATTTTCATTTCACAACGAACTTGTAAGACCTATTTTATGGATATTTTATTTAATGACGTTATGGAATTCGTGAATTATGTTCATAATTCATTTTTGATTATATGATCGGTGATGTATATTTGAATTCTCACTTGGTACTACGTTGACTTTGGCACTAGGATTACCTAACGAAAATTTTATGATTCGTCTTAACGAGTCCGATATATATTTTTAATTGGTTACGAGATGTTCTCGAGTGATATTGAAGTTTTAAAATGAGTTCGGGTCCGGGCCACATGTTTTTACAATTACCCGCGTTACCCGCTCCACCGTAATAATATTATTATTATTACTATTATTATTATTATTATTATTATTAACTCTAAAAAGAAAAAAAAATAAAATAAAAGATATTAAAAGGTTGTGTTTGGTCCGGTTTTACACACACACACAACACTAACACTAATTTCCATCTCTCTCTCTCATCTCATCTCTTCCCCACTCCAAAACCCTAGCCGCCGACCTCAAAATCCGGCCACCACCGCCGCGTCTCCGACCCCCCAACAAAACTAACACCACCATTTTATTCCCCTCTTTCCCCTCTTTCTTTTGATATAAGAAACTCATCCTAGAACCATCATTAACACCACCAAATCTCTATTTATCCATTCGAATTTGTTGTACTTTTCTAGATCCGAGCGTTTGGAGGAGTAAGAAGGTGAGAAGAAGCTATTCATGGGTTTTGGGAGCCACGTATTGGCTTTTATCCGTGGCTACACGGATAACTTTGTGGAGAATCGAACTAATTTTTGAATGGAAATGATGTTTTAATGATTAAAAGTTGGTTTGGTATCCGGGTTTCATAGTTTTGGTCGTGGTTGACTCGGAACCGAGAGCAAAACTCTCGGCTTATTATTTTTGGTTCGAAGCCCTTGTGTGGCTTTGGTCCTTTGATGATGATTGATTGATTGATTGGTTGTTGTTGTCGAGGGTGGTGTACCTTGATCCAAGCTAGCCGAGACCTTATGGTCTCGGGGTTTCTTTTGTGCTCTTAGGCCATGCCGAGACCCTCATGGGGTTCTCGTTGGGTGTGGTTCGAGCCTTTGGCTCGTATAGTTATTGTGGTTCGACCCTTGTGGGTCGCGGCTTTTAGCCGAGTATCACTTTGTTGCCGATTGACCATTGGGTCGAATGGAGTATATGATTTCTTGGTTTAGCTCTTGTGAGCTATATGATACTTGTATGCTTGGTTCGAGTCCAAGTGACTCGCGGTTCGGAGCCGAGACTCAATGGAGTCGAGGGCTCGGGTCGGCTTGGTAAACCGACCCACACATTAACTTGGTTAATGTTATATACTTGTAATAATTGTGAACTATTTGTTATATGGTTGTGGTTCTTCTTTTCGGCCGAATACTTTGGTTGAGCCGAGACCATTGTGGTCTCGACATAGGATATAATTATTGATAATTGAGGAGTTGTTGACGAAAGTGATTGGGGACCGATTGTGAGACGGTCGTTAGATTGACGGAGATAGGTTAGTCGGGTGCCGTAGTCGGACCCTATTGTTGTAGCCCGTGGTTTGAGATTGTGATTGGACGGAGATTTGTTATTTATGACTTTTGCTTATTATTGGACTTGGACATTGAGCCGAGAGTCATGACTCGGACATATGACCATTTCGTATAACTCAATAACTATTAAAATTGAAACGAGAATAATAAAACTCGTAATAATAATTATTGATAATATGAACGTTTATATGAATATATATATACGTGAATAATGTATATATAACTATATAAACGCGTATATTAATAATAATAATAATCACGAGTCGTATTATAAATAATACGATTAGATATATATTAGGCTACGAAAGTGGCGTAATATTATTAAACGTATTACTATTATAAAAATTGTGTTATAAAACGGGAAACTCCCGACAATTATGAAACGTTTAATAAAATGTCACTTTGGATATATAACGGATAAACTTATTGAGTTAGGCGAAGTTGTTGTCATTTGGGTCCAGGTAAGTTACTATTTGTGACGTTCGTGTTGTCACGGATATATGACGACTAATATAGACGTTTTCTATAATTAAATAACCACTTAACCGTAAGGTTGAGCCGGGTTATTTAGCTATATGAAACGAACATATTAGTGGGCATCGTATCCTACGACGCCCATAGGTTGTAGTATATGTAAAGTGTAATAGATTGCGAGTGTATATATCGGGAAATCTGGCCAATTTGACGATATATATGAGGAATTTATTAAACTATGATATATACTATATAGTAATTATGTGCTATGTGCTTTAGGTTGGGTGTAATCTTGGAATGGTATGTTACGTAAATAAATATGAGGATTATCAAATCGACGGATTTGGTAAACTTTGGCGATTTATTTAAATGATATATTGGGCTAATATTAGATCCATAGTTCATTTATCTTTCTATTTGTGATATCTTTTTGGTTTGTTTGGAGTCGACCCACCACCCGTATGGATACCAAACGCAAATACACCAAACTAATACGAAATGGATTTTCGGAAATAAAACGGATTCTCGTCCGGGTTTGGGAATATTATATATTTGAGGAAATGATTTCTGAAAGAGTTAATATTGTTAGGTCGTGCCAAGTCCGTAGTTGCTGTTTCGTGAGTTATCATACATCTTACTTCTACCTACCTCGTCTTGCTATTTTCTGGACTTGAGGTGAGTCATAGCCCCACTTTTTACTCTTGAACTATGTTTTCAATGATTGGGGTGAGAAACGTGAAAATCATTTTACGTGGACTATTATCGCTTTTATATTATTTCTAAACTTGCTATGCGTATGGACTAGGATATATTGTCAGCTTTAGTCACATAGTTTTGTGTGTACTATTCAAGGTTGGCTTATTTGGTTATTGGTGGATTGTCAGCTTTAGTCACATAGTTTTGTGTGTACTATTCAAGGTTGGCTTATTTGGTTATTGGTGGATTGTCAGCTTTAGTCACGTAGTTTCGTGTGTACTATTCAAGGTTGACTTATTTAGATACTATAGTGTGCACCTATAGGTTATTAATACTTCGGAGGTTATCCGAGTATTTATTGGTATTGCGGGGGTTACCCGAATATCTATGTTGTTACGGAAGGGTATCCGTGTGTTATGTTGAGAGCGGAGGGTATCCGTAGGCTTTTAGCGAATCCTTAGTCTAGCTAGCAAGCGTTTTGCGTATATGTCCACTATATTATTAGTTGAATTTAAACCTATGATCTCACCAGCGAAAGCTGACTTTTAGCACGTTTTCTCAGGTAATTAAGTGTTGAGGTGCATGCTTGGATTGGAAGGCTCGGCTAAGGCTCACGGTTTATGGATCTATCTTTCTAAACTCTGATAATTAAATTTGGACCTATTGTTATTTTATTTTGGGCCTGACTCTGAATGATGTTGGGATAAATGTAAACCTTAAAACCCCGTTTTGGTTGTGCTTTTATTATGTTTACTTTATCTCGTTCTATATTGTCTTGTGTTGGATACCAATCCCCGTAGCACCCCGAAAGCTTGTTGGGTCTTCCGCTGTATCAAATTTTGGGGGTGTTACAGATTGGTATCAGAGCCAAGGTTATAGAGAACTAGGTAAATAAATGCCTAAACTATAACCGTATTTTTATAGAAAATGATCCTTGACCACCGCCCGCCAGCCCGCCAAGCCGAAGCATCTTCTATTATTTGAGGTATTATGAGATATTTGAGATGATTTGAGGTTATGGATTTTAGTAATAAGATGGCGTTCTCGAGGATTTATATGATCTATATGTTTTATAAACATTTTAGTAATGCGGTGTTTGAAATTCTTTTATTGAGATTATATGATTGAACTATTTGATGAGTATTTTTGGTATGGTACTATGAGTTGCGATTTAGTTGTTTTGAAACACTTACACCTACCCTACGCCGTTGTCACAATCATAGCCTCCTTTGCACGTGTCGTTATTAAGAATTGTTATTGTTAGTACGCGTCTCCGACTTTATCGCCTCGTGGTTCGCCTGCTCGGAGATGACGAGTGATGGAGTACCCCTTCGACGAGGAGTACGCGGGTGAGCAGAATGATAACCCTCAAGATGAGGAAGAGAATGATGACCCTCAGGATTGGGAAGAGGATGATCCTCAGGAGGAGGATATGCCTGATGATGATGGGTCGCTAGCACATTCAGTTCATTCTGCGAAGCCCGATTCCCTGATACATCCATTAGAGCCGGTTTCACCTGATCATCCGTTTTTGTTTGATTCACCACCTGGTAGTCCTGTGGCGTCGGATGCGCCTTCTGAGGTTTCTGCTGAGCATGCAGAGTTAGGTGAGACTGGTAGGATGTGGGCTCAGATTACTGCACAGGGCGAGAGGATCTCGCGGATGTCTGACCGACTTGAGATGATTATTGCTGAGTTTATTGCTGAGTTTGTTGTTGAGTTGAGAGTTGATTTGACTACTGTCATGGGCAGGACGATAGCGATTAGAACATGTATGATAGAGATACATGAGCAGATAGAGAGTCTGCAAAGAGGTTTCCTCACGGCTCGTGAGGGAGATCGCAAGCTGTGGCAGAGGAACACAGTGTTAGAAAAAGGAGGTTGCGGGCCTCTAGAGGGATAGAGATACACATCGTGTTGAGTAGGGATCGTTATTGAGGAATTTGGATGGTTTGGGATCGGAGTTGAGGAGTCTACGCTAGCATCGTGGCTAGATCGATTTGGAATCAGGTTGTTGTGTTGCTACATAAGCCAAGGAGTATTTGGTTAGGAGAGCTAGTTATTATAGCTCTTATGTCATGATATTCGGATTGTACGTTCGTCTCGTATGGAACGATTAGTATTTATCATGTCTTTGGTATTCTGGAACGAAGTGTCGATCACTACTTGTATGGACGATGGTGACCTCGTACGATATTCTACGATTTTTGGCGTACATGGAGAATTGTGTTCCTATTTGCGTGGTTGATATTGTCTTGGAATTATATTAATGGCTGTACGTTGAAACCCTGTCAGAGCTACCCGAACTGGTCCTGCTGTGACTACTCCTGGTCGCCGAGGTCGTCGACCTACTCGAAATGTTGAAACCCCTACTCCTGACAACCTGGACACCACTAACCGTAACAACAGGAATCAAAATGTTGATGTTCAGGGAGACAATGATCATGTTCCACTTAATGCACCTACTGTGGATCAAGCAATGATCAACCAACTCGTGGAGCAAAGAGTTGCTGAACTACTAGCTGAGTCAAATCATTCCAACAATTCTGCTGGAACTTTTCCACCTGTTCGTGTTAATGGATGTCAATACAAGGAATTCAAGATTTGTGGACCCATTGAGTTTGGTGGAACTGAAGGAGTGGTTTACTTAGATGGATTGAGAAGACTGAGTCAGTGTTTAATGTTAGTGGTTGTGCGGAGAATGCGAAGGTAAAGTTTGCTTCTTTTACTTTCAAGGATGAAGCTTTGACTTGGTGGAACAACTACCGAAATGCGGTTGGGAGTGATGTAGCGTATGCTATGACTTGGGAGCAATTTAAGTCCTTGCTGATTCAGACTTATTGCCCAAGGAATGAGGTCAAGAAGCTAGAGATTGAGTTTTGGAACCACAAGGTGAAAGGTAATGATATGGCGACTTACAATCGTCGTTACCAGGAGTTAGCCTTGTTGTGCCCTGATATGGTGAAAACCGAGACTCAAAAGATTGAGAGGTATACTGATGGATTGCCTGTAGCTACGAGGAATGATGTAATTTCTGCTAGGCCTGCAAACATCCATGAGGCAATCACAATTGCTCAACAACTTATGGATTCGTTGGAATTAGAAGAAGCTGATAAGGAGAAGAATGGAAAGAGAAAGAGAGACCGTCACTCTAAGAGTAATGATCACCGAAGCAAGAGACAAGCTAAGGCTTATGCTATTGGGAATGGAGATAAGAAGAATCAAAACGGTGATGCACCCAAGTGTGATCGTTGCCATCAGCATCATACTGGATGGTGTAGTGTGAAATGCCAGAATTGCTCAAGGAAAGGACACACAGCTAGGGACTGTAGAGCTCGACCTCTTGCTATGGTTCAAGCTGCTCCTGAGATGAGAAACAAGGCAGATGTTACCTGTTATGGGTGTGGAAAGAAGGGACACTATAGGAATGAGTGTAGAGAATCGCAGAACCGTGGAAATCAAGGCTCGGGTGGTAATGGGTACAATTATGGAAACCGTGGAGCTGGAGGAAATCGGGGACGACAAGATAATGGGGACCAACGTGTGGAAGCTGGAGCTGCTCAGGGAAGAGTGTATGCACTCGGGAACGAGAGAGGAGAAGATCCGAACGTCGTTACTGGTACGTTCCTTCTCAATAATCGTTATGCTTCCATACTATTTGATACTGGTGCCGATAGGAGTTTTGTGTCCACTACATTTGCACCCTTACTAGAGAAACCCCCGATGGCCTTAGGAATTGGATACGATATTGAGTTAGCAAACGGAAATCTAGAAAGGATTAATACCATCATTCGCGGTTGTACGTTAAATTTCTTGAACCACCCTTTCAACATAGATCTTCTACCCGTCACGTTAGGAAGTTTTGATGTAATCATTGGTATGGATTGGTTGTCGAAGTATCGTGCTCACATACTTTGCGACGAGAAGATCGTGCGTGTACCATACGGAAAGGAAGTCCTAAATATATTGGGAGACCGAAAGGATTCTAGGAGCCCATCCCGATTAGCAGTCATATCTTGCACAAAGTTACCGAAGCTAATGGAGAAGGGATGTTACCTTTTCTTAGCTCAAATTTCTGAGAAGGGAGAGACGAAGAAAAAGGAAAGGTGCATTGGAGATGTGCCTATAGTTCGTGATTTTCCTGATGTGTTTCCTGATGATTTGCCGGGAATCCCGCCGACTAGACAAGTGGAGTTTCAGATTGAGTTGATACCTGGTGCTGCACCTGTAGCACGAGCACCTTATCGTCTTGCACCTACCGAACTGGAAGAGTTGTCGAAACAATTGGCGGAGTTAGCCGAAAAAGGATTCATTAGACCAAGTTCTTCACCTTGGGGAGCCCCAGTCTTATTTGTGAAGAAGAAGGATGGATCATTTCGTATGTGTATTGATTATAGGGAGTTGAATAAGTTAACGGTGAAGAATCGATACCCGTTACCTAGGATCGATGACTTGTTCGATCAACTTCAAGGATCGAGTGTGTATTCGAAGATCGATTTGAGATCGGGATATCATCAACTTAGAGTTCGCGAGGAAGACATTCCGAAAACGGCTTTCAGAACCCGTTACGGGCATTACGAGTTTCAGGTGATGCCGTTTGGGTTGACTAACGCACCAGCAATATTCATGGATCTCATGAATCGTGTGTGTAAGCCTTACTTGGATAAGTTCGTGATTGTATTCATCGATGACATTCTGATTTATTCGAAGAGTGAGAAAGAGCATGAGGAGCATTTAAGACTCATTTTGGAATTGCTCAGGAAGGAGAAACTCTATGCCAAGTTTACGAAATGCGAATTTTGGATTCCGACGGTACAATTTTTGGGTCATGTGATTGATAGACAAGGAGTCCATCTGGATCCTGCAAAAATTGAGGCGATAAAAGATTGGGCTGCACCTACAACCCCAACCGAAGTTCGTCAATTTTTGGGTTTAGCTGGTTATTACCGAAGATTCATTGAGGGATTTTCGAAGATAGCTAAACCATTGACCAAATTGACTCAAAAGAGTGTTACGTATGAATGGGGAGATAAAGAAGAAGAAGCGTTTCAATTGCTTAAGAAAATGCTGTGTAGTGCTCCTATCTTAGCGTTACCAGAAGGTAACGAGGATTTCGTCGTCTATTGTGACGCCTCACATAAAGGTTTAGGAGCCGTGTTAATGCAACGAGAGAAAGTGATAGCTTATGCTTCCCGACAGCTCAAAAAGCATGAGAAAAACTACACTACCCATGATTTGGAGCTCGGTGCTGTGGTTTTTGCTTTAAGAATATGGAGACATTACTTGTACGGAACCAAGTGTGTAGTGTTTACTGACCACAAAAGTCTGCAACACATCTTGAATCAAAAAAGCTCAACATGAGACAGCGATGTTGGATTGAGTTGCTAAGCGATTATGATTGTGAAATTCGCTACCACCCTGGTAAAGCAAACGTTGTTACTGATGCTCTTAGTCGAAAGGAAAGAGTACCACCATTACGAGTTAGGTCATTGGGAATGACTATCGTGTCGCCATTACCGTCTCAAATACTCAAAGCTCAAACGGAAGCGTTGAAAGCAGAAAATAAATCTGCCGAGAACATATTTGGGATGGCTGATAATGAGAAAGGATTTGTTAAGCGTTCTGATGGATCATTATGTTTTGGAGATCGAATTTGGGTACCTTTATATGGAGAAATTCGAGAATTGATTATGCATGAGTCGCATAAGTCAAAGTACTCCATTCATCCTGGTTCCGATAAAATGTACCAGGATCTTAAGAAGTTCTATTGGTGGCCAAATATGAAGGCAGATATAGCATCGTACGTTAGTAAGTGTCTGACATGTGCTAAGGTTAAAGCTGAACACCAGAGACCGTCAGGATTACTAACGCAACCAGAACTTCCAGTCTGGAAATGGGAGCGGATTACTATGGACTTCATTACCAAATTGCCGAGAACAGCTAGCGGTTGTGACGCTATCTGGGTAATCGTGGATCGTCTGACAAAGTCTGCTCATTTCTTAGCTATTAGTGAAGATGATAGTGTGGATAAGCTTGCGAGGTTATATGTGAAGGAAATTATTTCGCGACATGGAGTCCCGATATCTATTATTTCAGATCGTGATAGTCGTTTTACGTCAGCTTTGTGGCGATCACTTCAAACGGCTTTGGGGACGAGGCTTGATATGAGTACTGCATATCATCCCCAAACCGATGGTCAAAGTGAGAGGACCATTCAGACGTTAGAGGATATGCTTCGTGCATGCATCATAGACTTTGGTAAAGGCTGGGAGAAGTATCTACCCCTTGCGGAGTTCTCCTATAATAATAGCTACCACACAAGTCTTAAGGCTGCACCATTCGAAGCTTTATATGGCAGAAAGTGTCGTTCGCCTATTGGTTGGGCAGAAGTTGGAGATAGTCAACTTACAGGCCCTGAGCTTATTTTGGAAACTACAGAGAAAGTAACTCAGATTCGCGATCGGTTGCAAGCAGCCAGAGATAGGCAGAAGAGCTACGCCGATCAGAGACGTAAACCTTTAGAGTTCCAGGTTGGAGACAAAGTGATGCTGAAAGTCTCGCCTTGGAAAGGTGTAATACGTTTCGGGAAACCTGGTAAACTCAACCCACGCTACATTGGACCATTCTTGATCTTAGAAAGGATTGGGCCCGTGGCTTATAGGTTGGAATTACCGTCCGAACTGAGCAAAGTTCACGACGTGTTTCACGTGAGTAATTTGAAGAAATGTCTTTCTGATGAAATGCCCGTCATTCCAATGAGGGACATTCGTGTTGATGAGAAACTGAATTTCGTGGAGGAACCGATTGAGATTTTAGATCGTGAAGTTAAACGACTCAAGAGGAGTCGCATTCCGCTCGTCAAGGTTCGTTGGAATTCCCGACATGGACCAGAGTTTACGTGGGAACGTGAGGACGAGTTCAGGAAGAGATATCCGAAGCTTTTCACTTCGTAGATGAATTTTTCCGAGTGAAACCCGGGACGGGTTTCCTTCTGAGACGGGGAGGATGTGACAACCGGCAGTTTAGGGAGCTATTTTTAAAACCCGCATTACAACTTAAGTTCGTTTATAATTTTTATTTGAAATTTTCATTTCACAACGAACTTGTAAGACCTATTTTATGGATATTTTATTTAATGACGTTATGGAATTCGTGAATTATGTTCATAATTCATTTTTGATTATATGATCGGTGATGTATATTTGAATTCTCACTTGGTACTACGTTGACTTTGGCACTAGGATTACCTAACGAAAATTTTATGATTCGTCTTAACGAGTCCGATATATATTTTTAATTGGTTACGAGATGTTCTCGAGTGATATTGAAGTTTTAAAATGAGTTCGGGTCCGGGCCACATGTTTTTACAATTACCCGCGTTACCCGCTCCACCGTAATAATATTATTATTATTACTATTATTATTATTATTATTATTATTATTATTATTATTATTATTATTATTATTATTATTATTATTATTATTATTATTATTATTATTATTATTATTATTATTATTATTATTATTATTATTATTATTATTATTATTATTATTATTAACTCTAAAAAGAAAAATAAAATAAAAATAAAAGATATTAAAAGGTTGTGTTTGGTCCGGTTTTACACACACACACAACACCAACACTAATTTCCATCTCTCTCTCTCATCTCATCTCTTCCCCACTCCAAAACCCTAGCCGCCGACCTCAAAATCCGGCCACCACCGCCGCGTCTCCGACCCCCCAACAAAACTAACACCACCATTTTATTCCCCTCTTTCCCCTCTTTCTTTTGATATAAGAAACTCATCCTAGAACCATCATTAACACCACCAAATCTCTATTTATCCATTCGAATTTGTTGTACTTTTCTAGATCCGAGCGTTTGAAGGAGTAAGAAGGTGAGAAGAAGCTATTCATGGGTTTTGGGAGCCACGTATTGGCTTTTATCCGTGGCTACACGGATAACTTTGTGGAGAATCGAACTAATTTTTGAATGGAAATGATGTTTTAATGATTAAAAGTTGGTTTGGTATCCGGGTTTCATAGTTTTGGTCGTGGTTGACTCGGAACCGAGAGCAAAACTCTCGGCTTATTTTTTTTGGTTCGAAGCCCTTGTGTGGCTTTTGTCCTTTGATGATGATTGATTGATTGGTTGTTGTTGTCGAGGGTGGTGTACCTTGATCCGAGCTAGCCGAGACCTTGTGGTCTCGGGGTTTCTTTTGTGCTCTTAGGCCATGCCGAGACCCTCATGGGGTTCTCGTTGGGTGTGGTTCGAGCCTTTGGCTCGTATAGTTATTGTGGTTCGACCCTTGTGGGTCGCGGCTTTTAGCCGAGTATCACTTTGTTGCCGATTGACCATTGGGTCGAATGGAGTATATGATTTCTTGGTTTAGCTCTTGTGAGCTATATGATACTTGTATGCTTGGTTCGAGTCCAAGTGACTCGCGGTTCGGAGCCGAGACTCAATGGAGTCGAGGGCTCGGGTCGGCTTGGTAAACCGACCCACACATTAACTTGGTTAATGTTATATACTTGTAATAATTGTGAACTATTTGTTATATGGTTGTGGTTCTTCTTTTCGGCCGAATACTTTGGTTGAGCCGAGACCATTGTGGTCTCGACATAGGATATAATTATTGGTAATTGAGGAGTTGTTGACGAAAGTGATTGGGGACCGATTGTGAGACGGTCGTTAGATTGACGGAGATAGGTTAGTCGGGTGCCGTAGTCGGACCCTATTGTTGTAGCCCGTGGTTTGAGATTGTGATTGGACGGAGATTTGTTATTTATGACTTTTGCTTATTATTGGACTTGGACATTGAGCCGAGAGTCATGACTCGGACATATGACCATTTCGTATAACTCAATAACTATTAAAATTGAAACGAGAATAATAAAACTCGTAATAATAATTATTGATAATATGAACGTTTATATGAATATATATACGTGAATAACGTATATATAACTATATAAACGCGTATATTAATAATAATAATAATCACGAGTCATATTATAAATAATACGATTAGATATATATTAGGCTACGAAAGTGGCGTAATATTATTAAACGTATTACTATTATAAAAATTGTGTTATAAATTATGAAACGTTTAATAAAATGTCACTTTGGATATATAACGGATAAACTTATTGAGTTAGGCGAAGTTGTTGTCATTCGGGTCCAGGTAAGTTACTATTTGTGACGTTCGTGTTGTCACGGATATATGACGACTAATATAGACGTTTTCTATAATTAAATAACCACTTAACCGTAAGGTTGAGCCGGGTTATTTAGCTATATGAAACGAACATATTAGTGGGCATCGTATCCTACGACGCCCGTAGGTTGTAGTATATGTAAAGTGTAATAGATTGCGAGTGTATATATCGGGAAATCTGGCCAATTTGACGATATATATGAGGAATTTATTAAACTATGATATATACTATATAGTAATTATGTGCTATGTGCTTTAGGTTGGGTGTAATCTTAGAACGGTATGTTACGTAAATAAATATGAGGATTATCAAATCGACGGATTTGGTAAACTTTGGCGATTTATTTAAATGATATATTGGGCTAATATTAGATCCATAGTTCATTTATCTTTCTATTTGTGATCTCTTTTTGGTTTGTTTGGAGTCGACCCACCACCCGTATGGATACCAAACGCAAATACACCAAACTAATACGAAATGGATTTTCGGAAATAAAACGGATTCTCGTCCGGGTTTGGGAATATTATATATTTGAGGAAATGATTTCTGAAAGAGTTAATATTGTTAGGTCGTGCCAAGTCCGTAGTTGCTGTTTCGTGAGTTATCATACATCTTACTTCTACCTACCTCGTCTTGCTATTTTCTGGACTTGAGGTGAGTCATAGCCCCACTTTTTACTCTTGAACTATGTTTTCAATGATTGGGGTGAGAAACGTGCAAATCATTTTACGTGGACTATTATCGCTTTTATATTATTTCTAAACTTGCTATGCGTATAGACTAGGATATATTGTCAGCATTAGTCACATAGTTTTGTGTGTACTATTCAAGGTTGGCTTATTTGGTTATTGGTGGATTGTCAGCTTTAGTCACATAGTTTTGTGTGTACTATTCAAGGTTGGCTTATTTGGTTATTGGTGGATTGTCAGCTTTAGTCACATAGTTTCGTGTGTACTATTCAAGGTTGACTTATTTAGATACTATAGTGTGCACCTATAGGTTATTAATACTTCGGAGGTTATCCGAGTATTTATTGGTATTGCGGGGGTTACCCGAATATCTATGTTGTTACGGAAGGGTATCCGTGTGTTATGTTGAGAGCGGAGGGTATCCGCAGGCTTTTAGCGAATCCTTAGTCTAGCTAGCAAGCGTTTTGCGTATATGTCCACTATATTATTAGTTGAATTTAAACCTATGATCTCACCAGCGAAAGCTGACTTTTAGCACGTTTTCTCAGGTAATTAAGTGTTGAGGTGCATGCTTGGATTGGAAGGCTCGGCTAAGGCTCACGGTTTATGGATCTATCTTTCTAAACTCTGATAATTAAATTTGGACCTATTGTTATTTTATTTTGGGCCTGACTCTGAATGATGTTGGGATAAATGTAAACCTTAAAACCCCGTTTTGGTTGTGCTTTTATTATGTTTACTTTATCTCATTCTATATTGTCTTGTGTTGGATACCAATCCCCGTAGCACCCCGAAAGCTTGTTGGGTCTTCCGCTGTATCAAATTTTTGGGGTGTTACACATAACCCGTGGAAGACGGTATTGGGAGTTACTTTACTTTACTTTACTTACAAGCTGTATGTCAGATCAAGAACGATGTTTCAACCGAGCTTTTGAACACACTTGTTATCATGCTCGAGACAAATTGTTATCCTGATGTAGTTACTTTAAACACGGTAATTAATGGGTTTTGTAAGTTGGGAAAAGTTGAAGAGGGAATTAAGGTATTAGACGATAGTACTATGCGATAATGATAGATGGATTATGTGAGTGTGATCGAGTAGATGAAGCAAAAGTATTATGGGATGATGTTATTTGGCCATCAGGAGTTCATGACAACTTTGTATATTCAGCCATTGTTAAAGGACTTTGTCGTTCAGGTAAGTTTAATGAGGGTTGTGATTATATATATGAATTGGCGGATAGTGGAGTTAGGTTGAATGTGGTAAATTATAATATTTTGATGGAAGGTGCTTATAAGTTGGGATTAAAGAAGGATGCTTATCAGATTGTTGGTGAAATGAGAAAAAATGGGGTAGTTCCTGATGCAGTTACATGGAGGATCATTGATAAATTACATAAGCAAACGAAACAATTAGGTCTTGAAGAGAAAATTAACCTGTAAAATAGTTTTGTTTCGTTTACCTGTAATTTTTGGTTTTTCTGTGAATCATTATCATCACTAGGTTCCCAAAGGCTATGTCTAGGACAGTCTGTTGCCCAATGCCCATCTTGACCACAAAGAAAAAAACCAACATGAGGACAGTCCTTGGCCATATGCCCAGTTTCACGACACTCATAACAACCCTCGCTACACTGATAAGAGATATGCCCACTCTCACCATAATAATAACAAACACAGCCACCACCAACACCAACCTCATCACAATTCCTAGATTTATGCCCAACCTGACCACACTCACGACAACCACTCGGACCACCCGCGTTTAGTAAACTTTTTTGCACCCAAGTCGGACCACCAGCTTGACCAACACCATGATCATCATTAGCACTAATAGAGTAAACTTTTTTGAACTTTTTGACTGCACCAGAGGACATGTAGCAGCCAAGATCCAAGGATACGTTTATAAAGTGAGGAGTCCATACCATAGTCACAGGAAATGCTGGCTATGCCACGTTCCTCGTTCCGGATCGTTCGTACCGAAACGTGGTACAATCGCGACCTGGATCGCTGGTTTCCGCGTTCCGTTTCTTGTGTATGATTTTGTACCTTGATTGCATTTCTGGTGTTATTGTTTTCGTGGTGATGAATTTTCCGGTGGAAGTATGTTGAAGATGAAGAAGATAAAAAGGGTGAAAAGCTGCTGAAGATGCATATGTGTGTTACGCTAAAAGGCTTATTACCTTTTATTACTCTTTGGGTCAAATTAATAACTTATTTAAATGGGCCAACTAAAATTATTTAATTTGACCTAACAATGTTGTTTTCATGATAATTAATGGTGTGTTTTACTCAAATAATAATTAAATGCATACACAATCTAAATTTTGCAACTTTTGTATAAAATATATAATTAAAAATATTAAATACAATAACAAAACTCGCCGTTCAAAAAAAATGTATATAAAATATATAAATACCTATTAAAACCTATATATGTATAAGTATAATCTGGTATATCATACTAAATTATATGGTACATCGAACCTTAACGAACCGGAGCGTACCGAAATGAGCCTACCCCCTTCGTACCAAATTTTAAGGACCTAACGAACCGCGTTCCTGTTTCTCGATCTCGTACCAGAACGTACCGCGTTCCATGTGACTATGGTCCAGACCCAAATTGCAAAGGGGTAATAGGACCTGAAATGTGTCTATTCGTTGTTCCACAAATGTCACACAATTGATATAACACATAACATGTTTTAGAGTTCTCACTGCTTACCCTTTTATGATCATATTTTTTTTCTTTATTCTTTTATATTTAGTCAAGTTAACCTAGATAAATTTGTTGCCAAATACAAACTAACACAATATGATATCAGTAGAGCTAGCTTTTATGTGACTATTACTGCAAGTTTTTATGTGAGGTCAGGAAGGAAATGACTTTTGCAAAACAGCTATTGGATTTCATTTTCCCTCAATATGGTACTACAAGTGAAACACTAACTGGTGTAGTTTTTAATGAAGGGTCGCATCGGGTTCAAAATGATCCTGGGTTAGCGTTGCCAATGACAATTATTCGCCAGTAACTTTTTTTGCTTGAGCAATTAAAATCAAGTATTCGAGTATCAAGATGCAAATATGCATGATTCATTTCATGTTTAAGTTTGTGGTTAATTTCCATGTTTAAGTTTGTTTTTGGTTCCTTAGTTGGGTAATGAAAAGGATAAGCAAATGGGTCGTAGTCCTTCAACTAGACAACAATGTTTGGGCCAATACACCATATAAGCCTTAATTTGTAGTTTACATATATCAACTTTTTAACTTTTAGTTACAACTTTTTTTTGCATCTGAATGGAACGTTCTAGCTTAAAAATATAACCACACTACTCCGTTAGTTTGAAGCCAAGAGACACTGGGAAAATAAATGAACTCTATGTAATATAAGCTACATGTTTAAAATAACAAATCAACAGTGCGTTTGATACTTTTGCCCGTGAAGCAATGCTATTTACAAAAGCTTAGTTACACAAACTTCCTCGGTTTTGTTGACTACCTAATATCAAAACTAACCCTCTAATAAACAAATAGACATAACCATTGCATGGAAGGACGATCAAATCGAGGAACATCAAAGCTGAGTACCGCTAAGGAAGCAAATCAAACGTGCACTTACTACTTACAAACACATGTACTGATGGTCAAACGCATCTTTAAGTATCTTTCATATGAACCATTTCTATTTGTAAAAGCTTAATAAAACGAATTTCTTAATTTAACACTTTAAGTTTCGCAACTAATGTTGACACACCTAATTAACTCTTGCCAGATGCTACTTCATGGTAATCGAAGCCCGTGCATCGCACGGGCCATGCTGCCTCGTATAACATAAACTAAGAAGATGGTTAAACAATCATTAATCCATAAACATCAAAACATTAGAATTAAATTGGGTCCATGCTAGTAGTAGGACATTCCGTTGCATGATGCTCATCTTTAAAGTAAGAATCTATACCCATATGCCCTTCACCACACAAAGAACAAAAAGGGATATACCACGCAGACCAGAATAATAACAAAGACCATGACACCAACCTTCATCCTCACAGTCCTTGCCAAGATGCCCAACCTCACCATACAAACAGCAACCAAGAGTACTACAGTCCTTAGCGATATGCCCACTGTCACCACACTTAGTACAACGAGGATGAGGGTGCCAGCCTGATTACAGTTCCTAGCGATATGCCCAACCTCACCACACTTATAACTGCCAAGAGCACATTTCTTAGCGATATGCCCAACCTCACCACACTTATAACAACCCCTACGGTCTTTCATACGCCCTCATAGTGTTGCTATAGAGTATTGATGGTGTTCGATTGTTAGACAATGTAAACCCCGTAGGTTACACTTTATTATTGATCACTATAAATAGAGTACAAAGCAACATAGAGAAACCCTAATGGACCCAACCCACACAAGTCAGACTTGGGCCAACTAACTTATCCTATCTAATACTCCCCCGCAGTCCGGCGAAATAGCGAAAGCTCGGACTGGAGCAGAAAACAAAATAAAACATTAAAGCAATAACTAGTTATTTGATGAAGACATCCGACAACAAGGAGAGACTTATCTTCAAAACAGAAAGTCACGAATTGATATCACAATCGAATATCATTACTTATTTATCAGTTTATCACAACTTGTCATTTAAATCCATATAATCCCTTTCAAAAAAAAAATATGAAACACCTTCTACGTCAACAACAAATTCATAATCATGCCTTGGTCGCATCGGTAGATAAAAAACTATAGATAAAAACGTCTACAATTGACCCTTTGATTAACGTATATTTCCTAAGAAGCCCTTCATTTTTAAACCCAGCCTTCTCCAACACTCTTTGAGACCCTATATTCTCAACATCCGTAAGTGCTTGCAACCTTACTATTTCAGGGAAGCCCTTCAACACCATCTTCACCGCCATCTTTAAAGCTTTTGTCGCAATCCCTTGACCCCAGTACTTCCTAGCTAAACAATACCCTATCTCGGCCTTATGTCCTTCATGATTAAAACTTATGCCTCCGATTGAGCGGTCATTTATGCATATTGACATGTATGGGAGGGGCATGCATACGTTAGTTATGTAAGCTAAAGCTTCATCTTTTGTAGTTATTGTTTTCATAAATAGGAACTTTGTGACTTGATCGTCGGAAAAATATTCTAAGATATCATCGGCATCAGAGAGTTTAAATGGCCGGAGAGTGAGGGAGTTTGAAGGATTCATCGAGTTCTGTTAGAGATTAATAACAAAAACTCTTGAAAATTACAAAACAGATTCAAATACATACATAAATGTACAAACATATGCGCAAAAACATTATAATAACCAAAAAGCATTATATTCAAAATAAATAATAATAAGTATATTTCAATAAACACCAAACAACCAATGCTAAACAGCATTCATGATTCAAAACACAAACATATACATAATCCTAAATCTAAACCACCACTAAAAGTACACAATTTACATGACTCAAGTTATATCCAGGAAATAAATAAACACATAAAATAAGAAAAAAAATCAACTACGCATAAATACTATCATAATAAGGACTCATTTTAGCAATAACTTTATAAAAATATCAAACAAATACTAAAACAAGAATTCGAACATACATCTTACAATATCACTAAACATAAACATGATTCATGATGAAAAAAAAAAAAAAAAAAAATTAACCAAACACGTACTCTAACAAATAATAATGATCGGAATACAAACCTTTCAAACAAATAAAAAACAAGTTGAGTTTTTTTGTTGACCATTGTGATTTCAAAAATAAATTAACAAAATGATTAGTTTGAAAAATATTTAAGATAAGATAACATATTTGAAATTTTCATTTAAACCATTTTTTTTTTTTTTTTTTTTTTTTTTTACCATGAGACACGAAATACCCTATTGCCCCAATAAAATAGTCTTGATAGAACAAGGATATTGTAGCCAACAAAACAGTAGCAAGATATAACGTAATACTTATGTTGCTTATCATATAATCAGATGTTTGAACGTCTAACAAACTAGTTATAATACCCGCGCTTGCGCGGGTTTTTTTTAAAATTTTTTTTTAATGATATATTTTTTAATTTTTATTTCTTAAAAAACAAATAATTTAATCTTTTTGTTTGTTTGCTTTATGATTTTTAATTATATTTGTTTATTATTAAAGATAATCATTTAAAAATTTAATCGCATCTTATCTATATTTTTTGTATATATCTTCTAATTATGTAGTATTGCATCTTATCTATATTTTTTTTATTTATCTTCTACTTGTGTAGTATATCAACAAAATAAATTTTTAAAATTTTAAATTAAAAAATAATAATTAAAATATTACCTAATAAGGAAATATTCTTTTTTCAAAGTACCCACTAATATTTTTTTCAAAGTACCCACTAGGGGTTTTGTTTTATTATATAAAAGATTATTTAATGATTTGCACATGGTGCTAATATCCTTTATATATATATTAGAGCAAAGATCATTTGAGGACCAAATTTTTTTTACATACCAAGGGATTAATCTCCACCCTCCATCTTTATTTGATCTAATGGATAGATTATTCCCAACAATTAAAAAAAACCCACTTTCATCCTTTTTTTTCAAATATTAATATATTTTAAACCGTTAATCGTTAAGCGAAAACAATTATACCGTTACGACGGGCATTTAATTATCTTTCTATAGATAGGCACTTTGACATATTTTCGACAATTTTTTTTCGTTTTTTTCACGTTTTTTTTCGTGGCCGAAAAAATCATATATGATATTACATATCATATATGATATGTAGTATCATATATGATTTTTTTTGGGTTACGAAAAAAAACGTGAAAAAAACGTTATTTATTTATTTATTTATTTTTTCCCGAAAGTATATCAAAAGTGCATGTCTATAGAAAGATAATTAAATGCCCGTCGCGATGGTGTAATTATTTTCGCTTAACGATTAACGGTTTGAGAGATATTTAAATTATAAAAAATGGGTGAAATATTAAAATGCTTGTAATCTCAACCATTGATTTTCTTTTTAGATGGATGGTGGGGATGAGTCCCTTGGTATGTGAGGAAAGTTTGGTTTGTAAAATAACTCGACTCTATATATTATTAGAACGAGAGATACCTTACAGGACTAGCTAGGTTGTGTAGATGAAGCAGAACAAACTAATAAAACTAGTCAGTTTAAGATTTGATTATAAGAAATCAATACAACTGGAAACTAAATACTAAACACAAACACATGAGCACCACTTAATTCATCAGGCCCCAATTAAACCACACTAGTGCAGTATAAAAATAATGACCCGTATATAACCCACCAATCCAGTCAACCATGTGGCAAAGATTAGTATGGGTGATATTTCTTGATTAGAAGTATGGCGCGATCGTACCTGATAAAGTAGAAGAAGAACAATGACGTGAAATCGAAGGTGATGCAGCGGTGAGACGATCTCAGGTTATAAGGAGTGGATGTCGATCATGTTGAGGAGTGTAGTGGATGTTCTCTTGTGCATGAGGAGGAAGACGTACATTAGGGTTTATCAATGCTGTTTCTTAATTCGTTTATTTTTTAGAAGAGAGAAAAGATAATACTTTTGAAAGTACTTATGTTAGTTAATTTTTTAAAATACGTTAGTTTACCAAAAAAAAAAAAAATATATAAGCCGCTAACATAATCGACAAGAGTTCATTAAGGTACATGCGATTTTGGGCTCTTTGTTGGGCTTTGCTTTTGGGTCTAGTAGTAATTATGTTGGGTTAAAATATTACGGGTAGGTAACAGTAAATGTCGGTTATGCAAATTCAAAATCCAAATTCTTATACAAAACCAATTCATAATCCAAATTCTTTATATAAACAACCTTTTACGTACACAACTACAACAAACACAAAATACCTCAACAATGTCGAACGTTCTTTTGCTTTTGCTTTTTGCTTTGACATGTTTGATGTCTAATGCCACCGAAAACCTCTCACCTCTGTCACAAACTATAGAATCATGTGATACATTATTAGTTACCGGCATGACTCATTGCCTTGATTATCTTGGAACGGGATCACGTAGCCATGATCATCCCTCTAGTTCTTGCTGCTCAGTGCTTAGGGATGCATGGAAAGTTGATCCCGAGTGCGTTAACTCTAACGTTCTTGATGGTTTTATTCTTCAATACTATTTTGGGTTCGATAGGGATACCACGAGAGTGGATCGTCTCACTTCTACTTGCGGCATTGGATCGCTAAAATTAATCCACGTAAGTTCATGTTTTTAACTTAAAAATAAATTATAAAATTATATGTTTGAATTTATTTGTGTTAAACAGGTTACAATACAAATTAAATTTGGTTCTCTTTTGGTATGCAGCAAGTCTACCATAGGTTGCATCAAGTCCTTTAGAGGCAAGACCACCAGCTCAACCTATGGCTTTATCGCGAGCAAATTCTTCTACCAAAACAGCTCCGATTTATATTTTGAGTATTTCTTTTGGTTTTTCGCAATGTGGGTTGCATTCTTATACTAATGAAGATATCGAGCACAACAACATCAACAGACTGCTTTGAGAAGACCATAAAGACCTCCTGAAGAGAAGATTACGATAGTAGTTTGAATTTTTTTTAATGAAGAAATATAATTAACTTGTTGAGGATTGATGACATAAAACATACCGAATAGAATTGATATATTTTGTTTTAAGTATCTAGGCTTTATGAAACATCTTTATTAGTTTATATTATAATGTCTTAGTCTCTTAATATCTTTGCTAAAAAAAAGTCTCTTAATTAATATCTTTTGTTTTAAATATCTAGGCTTTATGAAAGATCTTTACTAGTTTATATTATAATCTCTTAGTCTCTTAGAGATGCCCCTCTGCTACTTAAAATTGTAAAAGCAGCCATAGATGGCATGAACCGTTATCTAAACATTGAACTGAATAACTGTAAATAGAAAGGCATAACTCAATCTGGTCTTTTCTTGTTCAGAATGTTTGATTCTCCTGCCTTTTTATAAGATGTGAGAACTCAAAAAAATGTATCACACTATGTCCGTAATCTAGATTGCAAAAGATTATCATAGTTAGTTGTTGACATTGTAATCTGACCTAGCTTCTAAATCTTTGAGCAACTGAGTGCATTGTGCTCGTAGTACCTTCATAAAATTAAACATTTCACAGTTAGAGCTATAAGATTGCCACAAATAACAGAAGGTGGCCGTTTGGAAGAAAATTAGCTAAAATAAAAACGGGTCAAAAGCGGCCAATATAGCTACACACTAATTACTTGTAAAATTCAAGAAAAGAAGACAAAAGGTATTTAAGGTCACCTTAACCCGGCATGCTTTGACCCATACCGAAAGTTCAGCTTCGACCTCTTACACAACCTCCTCGATCTATACAAAAACTCAAAATCTGGAAGACACGTACGCATGCCTGAATTCCTGCAAGTGCATCATCTGCTGTAGCCATAGACTTGGCTAATACTAGTTTTCAAATGTCTTCTGCCTGAGTTAGGCCTAATCGGCTGTTAAGGAAAGCACAAAGGGTGAATTCGCCTAATACATAAGACCATTAAATTGCTTCATTTTTAGATATAATATATTATGATTTGAAAAATATATTTACTGCAATGATATTTGATATGTTAATTGTTTATAACATACTTAAAAAGAATGGAAACAAAAGTGTTGGCTGGTTAACACTACGAGGACCATTTTGACCTTATTGAATGGGGAAGATGACTTGCTTTTACCATACCGCAGTTTTACACATTGCTTGAACTGCCTAATGGCGCTTAATTGCCACCACTTTTAGATACCTTATTTAAAACAAAGCTTATAAGATGAGTAATAGAGATGGATAATCACGAATAGTTTTTGTGATCAAATATGACCCAAAAAATTCAGCCTGACTTTTGCAATGTTGTGGTTCAAGTATCTGCAGATTGCTACTGAAATTTAAGAGGTTGACAGAACTGGGTTGCTGGAATGGGCTGCTTCTTTCCCATTTAGACAAACCATTTCACCAAAACGTCTGCATAGGAAACATACGGTAGAATATATATATAAACTAGCTTATAGACCCGTTGACACCGGATAATTTTTTAGAGAGATGGAGAAAATGAGATGATACGAAAAGTAAAACGTAAACATGTTCGATTAATATATGAAAGAAAGAATGAGATAATCCGTCAATAAGCAATTGAGTTTGTTACAATTAAAGTAATAAACATCCACGTGTTGGCATGTCCAAAATTGATTGTCTTGAATAGCAAATGATTAGTGCGAGCGCTACTTGATTTAATACCCAATGCCCATGCCGTGGACACCTAAAATTCCATAGAATATGTAAGTAAAGGCATTTTGATTGATACTATATTATAATTCAAAAATATACAGATAATGATACCTCATGTTAAATTTCATTTCAAATTAACAGAATGTGATCTTCAAAATGAGTAACTAACTACTATTATTTTTTTTACCTATACACATCTTTCATATACAGCATAAGAAATGCATTAAGTTGCCATCTGCAACATGAATGTTTCTATTGTTGCACACAGTTGTAGTGCTCCTGCAAAAGCACATATAATCATTAAATGTCAAGAACTTAAGATAGAAATAAGAAAATATGCATTTAGAATTCACTGATTTCAAACTTCATAAGCCAATAAAAGTCTGTACTGTTCCAGCTTTATACGTCTGTAACTTTCTCTGCCAAGGAATGCCTTGAATGTCTTTGCCTTTCCTCGCTTGTGCAAATGACGTATCCGCCACTTTCATAATATATCAAAAATTGATTTCCAAAGTACACTTATAAATCATAATTCAACATTACAACGCTACCATACAAAGGGTCACAATAGCTAAATCTTTATTCTTATGGTTCAACATTACAACGCTAACATACTACAAAAGTAAAGTCTAATATACGACCATCTTTACGTTCAACTGAGTAAGGGTTTGAAGGAAATTGTGAGAAAGCAATCAATATTGTACAGATTAAACTTTACCATTTTAGCAGCTTATTACATAAAGAGTGTTCTGCAATAAATTTGTTCCCTTGAGAGCTTGACCTAACTTATCCAACAATAAACCTTATAAATGGGTCAATTTGGGATATGTACTACATCAAACGGGTTATAAGCAATATACAACCATCCATTTTTACATTCAAAGTTAAAACTTGGAAACTGTAATGGATACAGAGGCGGGAATTCATATATATATGGAGTTATTGAAACTAAATTTCCTCTAGTGGATTACATGGATAAGCGAAGCTATAGAAGTTGTAAGACCAGACATTGTGTGCAAAATAGTAATCATCCTGGAAATCACTTCTAAAAATTAATCTTTTCTTTTACTACGGGTCCAAAAAGCCATAGAATATGACGCATTCAAATATGAGAATGGCATACCCTCTGAAAGCAAGAAGTATGGCCGGTAGATAGTGGAGAATGGAAATAATTAAAGTAGATTACAATATCTGCTGAGGTGATAAGATACGAAAGCAACTATGATAGTGGTGGATATATTTCAATTTTGAGAAGGAAAATTAGTATAGCCAGTTTCTGATAGAAGCTCATATTCAGATCGACTAAAAGCCAAGATCGGTGCTAAAACGGAACTGCAGAAACACATATAGGAACCACAACAGAAGGCCGCGACAGAATTTGCACCAAATTCATGTACACGACTTTTTCTTGTCCGCCTCAGTATTCAACTAAGTTGGTTTTACCAACGATATTGGCCTTTTATCGATCTGAATGCTGACTACTAAAAAAATGTAGATGCTATCTTTTGTTTTTGAAAAAGCAAAACAGTTACCGCTAACATCATGGATGCGAATCCAAATAACATCTAAAACTTCATGACACAAATCGTAATACTTTAGATAGCTTACAATCATCCTCTAACCTCGTAAACCAACAAAAGTAACGTTACCAACTTTACGGAAACTAAATAAGCTCATAAGGTGAGAAAATAAGGTAATCCAACAAAAGTAACCTTACCAAGTTTACGGAAACTAAATAAGGTCATAAACTAAATAAACTTATTTTTGTACTAAAGTATACTTATTCTTAATCCTCAAACAATAACCCAAGTAAGCCCATATCACAAAAGCTTAAAATTAAAAGCCCATAATCAATATAAGAGTAGTGGATAGTGTAAAACAAAGAAGTAAATGTAGCAGGATTATGGATTTACCTTAAGGGTCAGCCCTATGAATCCAAATAATGTTAGATCAAATGAAATTTAAAACAATACTCAAAACCAAAGCTCTTAACAACTCAAAATCATATTTGCAATATGTGGTTAATATTTGTTGGCAAGACCAAGAAGAAGATGTTGTTACCATTAATGTCAATAGCTCGGCATTGACTAAACCATGCAGTCCATTCCTTGAGGATCTCAACAACCTTATCACATCAATGTTGGCGAGCATTGCAACATGCTGGAGTCACAAAGTAAATACTACAACCAATGAATACAATCAGAAAGTAAATATTAAAAAAATGATTAGCACCTTATCACTCAAGCTCTCAAGGTATTAATTTTTCTTCTCGAGCACGTATCCACGTACGTTGACATCACTTGTTAAAAACAAACATCATAGGATTTTGAGATTAATGAAAGAAACTAAAAACATATATTCCTTTTTTTACTACTTTAAAATGTGTAAACATCTATTCATTTTTACTGGTATTAGTGTGTGTATTTGTTACGGTGAACGAACTTTCGGCTGATGTTTGTTGTGACTAAGAAAATTCACAACCATGAATCTAAAATCTTATTGTCTCTATTAGTAGCAACATTTATCATTAGATAAAAAAAATACATTGCTATATCCGTACCTATGACAGCTAAACTGTACAGAACACGGTGTTGATTACAAACATAGCACCATATTCTATAATACAAAGCTACCTGCAAAAAATAACGCAATTCAAACCATTATCTATAAATTTGTACATATAGTTAGCCATTCAGAAGACGTAAAATATATGTGCTTGCTTACCGAAAGACTGTTCAAAAAGGATTTACGTTACATGGTATGACCCGCATACCTCTGTTTTGACTGTCGTACCACATGCCAGCGTACTATTAACTCACCATTGCACCACATGCCAAAGCTACCAAGTCCACTTAATTTTCCTGAAAAGAATATGCAGCGATATATAACCAAAAACATAGATCGAAACTGACAATTTGAAAAAACATGATACATTTGCTTCCAATTAAATCCTATAACCAATGAACATGTCATATATGGTCGCATTCCCTCACACCAAAGTAAAAGGATAATATTATTAGAGCTACATAAAAAGTACCTAAAACATTTTCTATTTTAACCTCTGTGATAGCAGAACTCTGTAACCATCTTCTAATAATTGTGGTTACTCGCATCTTCAATTCTCCATTAATGGTTTGATAACTATATCAAAAAATATATAAATTAACTTCAATCACACAAGACTAAAGCAACTACGAAAAGAGCATAATAAAACTAAACAGACTCCGGAGAAATAAGATGGTTTTTAACACTTGTGTTACGTTCCATGTGCACAAGCTAAGAAAGACTGAGAAATAATGACCCGTTCTTGTAAACCAGCAAACGATCAATTACAAATTACCTAAATTTTAGTATTTTCATAACTTACGCATCGTGATATGATTAAATTCACTACTTATAGGAAAGCATACTCCAAAACCATATATCGTCCCAGTTTTGTAGTTCAAGTGGGCATCTACTTTTCATTTTCACTGTAGACTGATTGAAAGAAAGGAAACAGCTTTTAACAAATCACAATAAAGCTTAAGCATCGTGAAAAATCCAAAGAATGGGTAGTGACCCGTTAAGCATAATATTATATTCAAGATTTAGTAATTATTGCTTTGATACATTGCATAACTATAGTCGATACAAAGAAAACATGAAAAGTAGCATTGCATACCTACATATCAGCCTCAACTAATTGCAACAATTAATTACATCATTCTACTGGCTTTTCGATTAATGTTCTTAAACCACCCAAATCACATATTTTGAGTACTATGTCAACACGAAAAATGGCATTTTACCTTAGAGTACTGAAATCACATATCTCGAGCCAAGTAGTAAGGCGCCATGAGGAATAATAATATTATCTTATCCAAGTCCCTTTTTAAGCAATTATTCAAGTTCCTACAAATGACAATTACATAACAACAATACATCAAACAGTTATCATATGTTGATAGATTTCAAACCCAATTAAACTAATCATAGACACATTGTGTTCATAGACATATCATCAAACACTAAACACGCATAAGATCTCATCAATAAAAAAAACAAAACATAACACATATAAAAAATAAATGCATTAAATAAACAAACAAATCAGTCAAAGCTCAACATATTTTTAAAGAAATAATGAAAACAAAAATAAATCAAAGACCAGAAATGTATATCTTACCAGCATGTCACACAAAGAAGTAAGAAATCAATTCAGAAAAATAGAAAACTAATACAATAAGAACACAGTTAGAATCACAACTGAAATTCGTGCCTTAGACTTTCAATTTTTTTTAAATAAACTATCATATAGATTATAATGGATCAGAACAAAATAAAAATAACTAAATAAAAAAACTTACAAATTGTGTAGCGTATGTCATTGAGATATAAACCCTAAATAGAATTCCATCGGAATCAAGATCATTAACAATTTTATGACATGGATAGCAAGAAAAGAACTATGATCGTCTCGAATGGAGGAATACAAAGATGTGAATTATCGAATGGAGCAAACTTTCACATATGTAGTTGGAGAAAGTCAAATACACGATTTCTACCACAAACCAGAGATTTATTTTGGGAGATGATTGCAATATGGTAAATGGTTACAACGCCTTGTCATTAAATTCACAATTCAAATGACGCTCCTCTCTTGAACAAATCGAAATAAGTGGATTGAAACCGTGTGGAGGAATAAGGAGGTGAATTAATAGGTGATTAATGGTTTACAAAAATAGAGCAAAGAGCATATAGATGATGGGCTAAATAATAGGGTGCATTGTGGTGTTGTACATAAGGTGTTAAATAATGAATGACACATCAGCCCATTTAATTTTATTATCTTAGATGGGTGGTACAAAAGTGTTATATATTAGAATACATAGATTATCTATCAGAACAAACATTGATAAGATGTATCATACTTGGAAAATGATTAATCAGAACTATACAACTGTGAGTGAGTATAATGAATAACCAAATACAAGCATTAGAACTATACAACTGTGAGTGAGTATAATGAATAACCAAATACAAGCATTAAAACAGGAAGATAAGATAACATACATTTCTTACAAAAATCAGGATCCCTTATCAGTTATCACCAAATAAAACTTTATAAAAGCGTTTTCTTTCCTCAGGATCAAATATGCCACCAAAATCATCTCCTCGAGCTTCTTCATCATCAGAGAGTTCATGGATCGGGTCCTTTATCGCTTCTTTCATTGCAATCATGCCTTTCTTTCTCCTCTTCTCTAAATTTAACATTTGATGCCTCCTATTATACTCGTGAAGCCCCTCCTGCGCATCAATTCTGAATTCCCCAAAGTTATCTTTTACAACAACAAGTGGATCTTTATCAACCAGTACCCTTCATACCCTTCTCTAAGTAGAACCGTATAAATTTGATATTTATTTGTAACATAGAATATTCCCGGATGCTTTAATAGCAAAACACTTAACTTATCGGGAAACCAAACTCCCTCCTGAAATGACCAAGCTTCATAATTCATTCTTTCTTCCATAAGGTAAGCGAAAGAAACTCATGTAATAAACCGATGGTTCTCTTCTCCAATTCCTGCGACCCATCTACCAAATGACCAGGATCTGTATAAGGTGAAATGTAAGGAGATCAATCAAATTCATGAAATTTCTCCCATGATTCTACCCAAGTTGAGGGTAACAAACATAGGAACGATAGATTGGAACTCTTCTTTTGAGCTACTTTCTCAATAGAGGAAACTACCAAGTCTTGGTCCCACTTAATGAGCTCGATTTCCATTGAACTTTTTCTTCCACTATAATTTATCACTCGGAACATATCAAGATACTTAGGTATGATTCTTATCAAATAATCATCTGGTAATCCGAAACTTCTACCAACTTCATTAAGTTTGGACACATTGAGTCTATGATTCGCAACCATCATTAACAACTTTGCTAATCTCTCAATAATTACTGGCTCTTGCATATCTTTTACATTTTCTTCTTCTTCTACTAGAAACATCATCTTTTTAGTTAACCGACAATAGTATTCATCCTTTTCAAGATACATTTCAAAGCAACACGGGTATTTCTTAAGCCAATTTAAAGCTTTCCCTTGAAGATCAAAACTTTTGAACTTTTTCTGGAGGAAATTAACAGGTGCCACCTGATCAGGACACCGCAAAATTATGTTTTTTATCTGGTTATTTACAACCCATCGACGGTTTCTAGTTAAGGCTGCTTCAAGATCAGGGTCTTTTTTCATTGACCAAAGAGAGAATCTTCGAGTCTGCATATAAATACTTATCACCATTTTCCCATTTTGTATCTTCATTATTTTATCAATAACTAACCCTGTTTAAGACAATTGATAATATAGTGAAAACAATATACAAGCTTCTCATTTCATAAGCTAAAGCAGATACATAATTATAACAATTATCAAACGTATAAGTTCAGCTCATCTATAATAAGGTTTATTGCAAATAAGACTGTGTGTGATAAAACCACACGAAGGAGTAATTCTGATAACTGTTAAGAGTGAAAAGCGTAAATGACAGATAACTATCATTTTAATCATGAATCATTTCGAAATAAAAGTAAACTTTGAATTTTGTAGAGCGAGTAACTATTAAAGTGATATATCGAGGTGTTTGGTTTAACTGCTTATGCTCCAGTTTTCCATTCTCATATGAGGCCGGAAAGTTTATTGGCAACAGGTCGACACGAAGTGATTCATCATCCTCAAACATGAGCCGATCATTAGTTAGGGAGGGTTTATAGATCAGAAAATTCCCACAAATTGAATGAGAAGTGGGTCCATGTAAATAATCGATACCTTGCAAACAACAACGCTCCTTCCCCATATGGAGTTCGGAACCCAAAGGCAATCGTTGAGTGAACTGTACCAACCAGCATATTTGTCAAGTATTTATTTCAGTGTAAAGTTTAAACTAAGCAAATAAGCATTTTTTTTAATTGCAAACACTTGAAACTGCTTATCTGCTTAAAATAAGCATTTTTTTTAGAACGACACGACACTTGAAATCCGACCCCCCGAGTTAAACCATCCAAACAGGCAGGCCCCGGGACCCGAACCACTAGGAGAGACCCGCGAAGGGAAACCCCTAGAACTCACGGCTTCGCATGAAGAGGAAAATCCGGATCTTCTTTGTCACTTGCGAGACTCGAACCGGGTAAAACCCCTCCCCAAGCTCCATAAGAAAGTTTAAAATAAGCATATAAGCACTTAAATAAGCTATCCCAAACATCCAACAGGTAAAGACTGATTACCCTTGAACAAATTGTTGAATTAAATAGCATGCAGGTATATTTGTACAATGATGCAACAAAAGTTCAGGTTGGCATTTTAACAAACAGGTTCTGGGCAACAAAAGGATGAAGATGTATTTACCTGTTAAAAATACTAGACGAGTACCCGTGCATAGCAACGGATTTATAACGGCATATATTTACAGTGATATTTTGGTTAAGTGTTTTGCGTAATGTTTTGTATAACTATAGTTGTTTGCCGCTAGAAAATCTCGTTGCTATGCATGGGTACTCGTATAGTTATTTTTGAAACCTACAATATGCATATGCCTCTTTTATATAACTTGTACATAACCCGTTGATATGTTCGTAAAACAAAAGTAAAATGATCAACTATCATCTAAGGAAAACAATAATTTTTTCTTTTTTTATTTATTATATTTTTCATTTAAATAAACTAATCAAGTATCACTTAATTTTTGGTACATATAAATACTTTTTCATCATACAGATTATGAAAATTATTTGAAATTTCATTTAGAAGTTTGAATTAACACACTGGGTTGTTTATATAGACAATGGAAAAAAACCTTTGCCATATATATTTTCATAAGTTTCAACTTTAGCCGCGATAAAATGTCGTTTCTTTGCACGCGATAAAATGTCATTGCTATGGAAAATAAGATAATGTTTTTAAAAGTATTAATATTATAACAAATCTTGTGTTGTGTTACAAACCGTGTGTTTTGAAATGAATTTGAAATTTGTCTCTCTCTACCAACTTGTGTTAAGTAATAAGTAAAAGTAGAAGATGGAAATTTATTAATACTTGCATATATTATATAAGTAATCAAAAGTGTAGTTTTTATATGTTTACAAAGTTGCCTAAATTAATTAAGATTTAGATAATTAGTTGACAAGGGTATTATGGGGATTGACCAAAAGTTAAGGATTTCATATTTCACTTTGACTATTTTTACATTATAGATAGTATAGATTATGATTTTTAGTCAGTACTCCAACATAACCTAGCTTACCTTGAGAATTAAGTCAATTTTGAACCCTTGATTCGTAGCAAGGTTCGTGCTCATTTTTGCGGGAAATGGTTTTTAGGCTCGTATTTGTAATTCGTGGTTTAAAGTCGTGGTTCGATGTTAGATTCAGGCAAGTGGTTCAGGCCTGTTTTTGTTGTCATTCAAATGGTGGTTCGGATCTTGCATCGGGTTGACATCGGGTCCTTCAGCGGTTTAGACATGAATTTAGGCACACTCATTTGGAAAAAGGTGGTGTTAGCAGTAGTGTTTGGTTTGTATGGAATAGTGAAATGACAAATGTCGATGGTCCAAAGGTTCAACAAACAAGGGTCATTGGTCAAAAGGGTTAAGGAAGAAGCCTCGCTGGTCATGATTGTCAATGTTGCAACTTGTGGTGCTCGTATAGTCTCTCTGTCGATTATTATTATTCTTACAAAATACTAAGCCACCGCTTTGTGTGATTGTATAACCGAAATAAGTAGGTTGAGGTTTCATTGGGTTACGTCTCAGGTGTGAAGGAGGTCAAGGTTATCTACCCGTTTTCATATTGTTTACCGAGTGATAGCCTTCAAGTGGCTAAACGTTTTCTTTAGATTTGATTGGTGTAGTTTTCTTCTTTCATTGTTATATGTTCATAATTGTAGCACACTTAGACATGCATATATTTTGCTAAAATAAAAACAAATACTATAACTGTTAGAGTTTGACAATCAAAGTACACGAATATGCGGAAGCTAGGATCAAGTATAACATATACAAAGATTAACTAAAACATAAATAGTAACGTACCCGATGTACTTCAATAAATCTTGATCTTGTGTAATAATAGATCTATGATAAACCCCTTACCGTTTTATTTATCGATCTCTTGATAATAACTATAGTGAGTTATTACCTCGTTCTTATACACACAAATTAAACCGTATCAAGGTTATGCAAGTAACTACACTAGAAAATATTTTTGATCAACAAAAATCGAAACCCTAATTAATTAGGGGTGTTCGGCCGGTTTTGAGAGCAAAAGAGAGGAGAGAAAAAGTTAGGGATAATTGTGTGTACAAAAGATATGAAAACAATGACCCTAGGTTTGTTTATATAGTAATTAGGATATCTTAGGGATCAAGCAAAGGCAATGGGTTGCCCAATTGATGGTGTTCGGCCGACCCAAGCCCAAGGGGGGCTTCTAGACCCTTCCTTGGTTACCAAATTACATAAACACCCTTTTTCTCTCTTTCGTCTAACGATCGTTAGTCCCTTTTCTGTTAAGTACTAACGGTCGTTAACATCTCGTGTCTAATAATGAATATAATAAAACATTTATTAATTTTCCTTAATACTCATCTATAATGTGTGCAATCCCGAGGTCTCGGGTTCGATACTAGACATTTACATATTAATATATATACGTATATTTAACAGCTCCTACTCGTATATGCTATTAATAGTAAAATGATATTGGTAGGCGTCTTGCAACACTCCAATGCTCCTAGCACAACTCGAGCTAGGTTTCCTGGAAAAATCTTTAATCATTCATCATTATAATTATCCTTTTGTTTCTAATACTACATTTAATAAAGATGTGAGATTCTTTATTAATATTCTGTTTCTCGTCTCTTTATGATTGAACAAAATTACCAAAATATCTGAACGTATTCTAGATAGACTTTGGGCGTGGCCACGTAAACATTTTGTCAACCCAACGAGGGGCCCAGCAGTATTAAACTTATGAATAAATCAGAAAGAACAAATTCTTTCTTGACTACAAGAATAACCCATGAACTTTGCAACACTTTTGAAAACAACCCTTATAACTCCCTATTACGGTGAGCGGTAGATTGCTTCACAAAAATGTACTACATCCATGACACTTATCTGGTATCTCAAGTCTGAGGATAACTTTAAATATGATTCTCACATTAAATATTAAATCATATTGTTGGGATAAGTTTTATATTCAATACATTGAATATCATGTGAAATTGGTATGACTACGCATCAATATACTTTCAAGTATATCCTAAACCAATACTCAAATTTTTCTTAGTTTAATGATATTCCCATATCAATAATCGACAACGGACAATTTAGAATAATAATTTATTCATGGATTTAAACATGCAAATATATGATATATTATTAAGACAATGAATAAATAAACATAAACAATATTTTATTTTATTAAAATAAAAATTGTACATTACATCCCTTATCCAAATACTAATCACAAATGGGCATGAAACTTTCATCTAATTTAAGTCCTATTCCTTCAGCATGCTTGTAAAGCTTGGTGCCAGGTAAAGGCTTTGTAAACTGATCTGCTAAGTTTTCATCTGTGTGAACTTTGAGCATTTCGATTTCACCTATTTCGACTTGTTCTCGAACATAGTGATGCTTAATCGGGAAATGTCTGGTGCCTTTCATGATTCCAGGTTCATTGGCAAATGTAATTGCAGCTAAATTGTCGCAATACATTTTTATAGTCGAATCGAAGGCATAACCCCAAGCCCTGAAACAAACTTCCTAATCCAAACAGCTTCCATTGCAACTTCAGAAGCAGCTATATACTCACTTTCTATAGCAGACATCGCTAGTACACCCTGCTTTCTGCTCCTCCAATCCACAGCTCCTCCATTAATGACAAAGACATAACCCGTTTGAGACTTCGTATCATCCTTATAACCTTTCCAAGAAGCATTGCAGTAACCTGTAACAGCAAGTTCTGCAGATGGAGTACCCCCATAAACTAAGAACATCTCTTTAGTAGCCCTAAGGTACTTAAGAATATTCTTAATAGCAATCCAGTGTTTTTCACCTGGATTCTGCTGATATCGACTGGTTAAATTCTGAGCAAACGCCACATCAGGCCTTGTGCTTTTCACCGCATACATAATAGATCCCACAGCCGAAGCATAAGGGACTCTCTTCATGCGTTGCACCTCTGCAGGTGTTGAAGCACAAACTTTCTCGCTCAAGCCATGTTGTTCTTGCATTGGCAAATATCCCTTCTTGGAATTTTGCATATTGAATCTCTTCAATATTTTATCAATGTAAGTACTTTGGCTTAATCCAATTAATCGCTGAGATCTATCTCTATATATCTTGATCCCCAGAATAAATGCAGCTTCCCCTAAATCTTTCATAGAAAAGAAACTTCCAAGATATGCCTTAACCTTTTGCAAACTTGGAATTTCGTTTACCATGATCAATATATTATCAACATATAAAATAAGGAAAATTACATTACTCCCACTAGCTTTTTGATATACACATGGCTCATCAAGATTTTGAGTGAATCCATACTTTTTAATCTCATTCTCAAATCTCTTATTCCATTGTCGTGATGCTTGCTTCAATCCATAAATGGATCTTTGAAGTTTGCATACACGATTTAGGAATTCTGGATTCACAAACCCCTCAGGCTGCGCCATATAGATGTCTTCATCTAGGCGACCATTTAAGAAGGCGGTTTTGACATCCATTTTCCAAATCTCATAGTCATAGTAAGCGGCTATGGCTATAAGAATCCTAATAGCCCTAATGTCAGCTAAAGAGAAAAGTTCTCCTCATAGTCAACACCAAAAGTTTGAGTATAGCCTTTAGTTACCAAACATGCCTTATAGGTGTGTACAATGCCATCCATATCAGTCTTTTTCTTGTAGAGCCATTTACTCCCAACTAACTTGGCACCCGGAGGTAGGTCTACTTCTTCCCAGACTTCATTGTCTTTCATGGATTGCATTTCCCCATTCATAGCAATCTGCCATTTTTCCTTTTCAGGACTATTCATGGCAGCTTTATAACTTGTAGGTTCATCAAGATCCCCTAACAAGTTTTCCTCACACTCTACATTAAGACATAGACGTGTAGGAGCTTTCACACGTCTAGTTGACCTACGAATGGGAACCACTTCAACTTCAGGTGGAGGACCTAAACTTTCAGGTTCCACAGGAAGTTCGCTAGTGTTTTCAGAAGGTGCTACATCTTCATGATCGTCTTCTAGATCATATACTCTCCCACTGAATTCTTGAGATATGAGCTCCTTTTCTAAGAAGTCTCCATACCTTGCAACAAAAACTTTGTTTTCAGGTGAGTAATAAAAGTAGTAACCCATAGTTTCCTTAGGGTATCCTACGAAGATGCACTTCACAGATCTTTGTTGGAGTTTGTCTGCTGAGTTACGTTTAACATACGCCTCACAACCCCAGACATTAAGATAAGACAAGTTAGGAGCTTTTCCAGTCCATAACTCATATGGAGTCTTATCCACCTTCTTTGTTGGAACCATATTAAGAATGCGAACTGCAGATTCTAAGGCATAATCCCAAAATGAAAAAGGAAGAGTTGTTAGATTAAACATAGATCGTATCATGTCTTGCAATGTACGATTCCTTCTCTCAGATACACCATTTAGTTGTGGAGTATATGGAGAAGTAAGGTGCTGGACAATTCCCTCCTTAGCTAAGTAATCTATGAACTCCTGACTCAGGTATTCACCACCTCTATCGGATCGAAGAGCTTTAATCTTCTTTCCAAGTTGCAACTCTACTTCTGCTTTAAACACTTTGAATGTTTCAAACACCTCATGTTTATGTTTAAGTAAATAAACATAACCATAATGGTTGTAATCATCAATAAATGTTAAGAAGTAGCTAGCACCTCTCCTTGACACATGTCTAAGTGGTCTACACACATCTGTGTGAATAAGACCAAGTTGATCATTAGCCCTTTCAATCCTACTTTTAAAGGGTTTCTTTGTCATCTTCCCAACAATGCAAGATTCGCACTTATCAAATGATTCATCATTGATCTTATCAAAAAGCCCATCATGTTGCAGCTTTTTCATGCAAGCTTTGCCAATGTGAGCAAGTCGACAATGCCAAAGATAAGACGAATCCAGACCTTTCTTGATTCTCTTATTATTGATGCTATACATTGAATTATTTTTAACAAAAGCATTATCATTATCATTCATATCAATTTCAAAGACACCATTCACAGCAATAGCATTAAAATAAAAAAACACCATTTAAAGAAACTGAAATTCCATTGCTAGAAATAGTATGCTCAAAACCAAGGTTCAACAAACATGAAAATGAAATTACACCTCTAACAATTGATGGTGCATAATGACAATTATTTAAAGATAGTACTAAGCCCGAAGGCAACACTAAATTAAAAACTCCTATAGCTTCAACTCCTGCATGCGCTCCGTTACCCACGTGCAAGAATTGTTGTCCATAGGCCAGCTTTCTCTCAACTCTAAACCCCTGCAAGGTATTGCAAATATGAATGCCACATCCCGTATCATATACCCATGAATTCAATTTAGGAGTAAGAGTGAATAATTCAATCATAAAGAACACACCTGATGAACTGGGGTTACCAGCTTCATTACCCTGCTTCTTGAGTCGCAAGTCATGAATGTAGAAAGGGCAATTGCGCTTCCAATGGCCCTTTTCATGACAATGGTAACAAGCCTGATCCTTCTTGTTTGGCGGATTCACCTTGTTCTGCTTAGGCTGATGCTGCTTCCTCTTGGGTTGTGGTTGATAGGCCATGACCTGCTTGCCTTTATCACCTTTCCCCTTGCCTTTGTTCACATGCGATTTTTTCTGGATTCCCCCCCCATGAATCGCCAACACTTTCGGGGTAGGATCCTTGACCTTGGCTGGTAGACTTTTCTCATAATCAACAAGCAATGCGAGTAATTATGAGACTGTCTTCCCTGAGCAGTGCATGTTGAAATTCTACACAAAACTAGCAAAGTCCTTGTTAAGGGATCTGTTGATTAAGTGCACTTGCACATTGTCGGGGTAACCAAATCCAATTCTGTGAAGCTGATCAAAAGATTCTTTCATCTCAATAACATAATCTTCAACTGGTTTACCATCACCATGCTTGCAGTTGTGCAGCTTGTCAAGTTCATCATACAATTCAACTGCGGGAGATTTCTCATAAGACTGCTTAAGTACTTCAAGCATATCTTTAGGGAAAAAGTACTTAAACTTCTTTTGTAACTGAGCACTCATGCTAGTGAGCATTAAACAAGCAACGTCATTAAACTTAGCATGTTTCTCCCTCCACTCTGCCTTAACTGCTTCTGATTTAGTAGCAGCAGGCTCAGCTGGACATTCCTTGGTCAAGAAATTGAGCTTACTGGCCACCCTCAAGACAATTCTGAGTGAACGGTGCCAATCTTTGAAATTCTTTCCAGTCAATTTTTCTCTTTCAAGATGACTCTTGAAAGCAGAAATCACAGTTGGGTTATCGGGTTGAGCCATATCTACAGATAAAAGTTCAAACATTAGTATTTTCGATAGTAAATATCTTCAAGAAAATAAAATACCCATAGGCTATATTCATATAACCACCAAAATTTTCTTGAAAATCTAGGATCCAACTTTACATAGATTCCACCACATCAGTTGATCTGCTAGTGGTGAAAGTATAAAAGACGGTAATCTGTCGAACAATAATTGATAAACAAGATTTCCAATTCCTAGATCATTATGGGATTTACATCAAATTGATTCATAAATTTGCCTTGTAAGCATGTTTCATCCCATCTCATGCCTTAAGTTCTAGGTCTCACGCACAACTTAATTAAGTCGTCTACCTTATAAACTGTAAAATTACTATCTATGGTCTCACGAATTAACAGAATTTTACCTTGTTATAATAATTTAGCCTAGGTCTCACGTTTACTAAATTAAAATTCCAAGTGTTCCTTATAGATAGATGGCATGTAACTTAAATTTTAAGGGTATTCAATTTTGATATGTCAATCAAAATATGTATAAAGATGCATGCACTCATCTTTATAGCATAAGTTTTAAAAAAAACTTTTTATTACCAATTCTTGAAATTAATACACAAAGTTTTACTTGAGGTTTAAAAACCCTAAGATGACTTTCTAGAAGAATGATTTTAAAAAAAATTCATTTAAGACGTATTCAAGAGTGTGATAACCAAGGCAGACTCTAAGGCTCTTTTCTAAGCCTTCATATCACGATTATGAATTTTGTCTTAAAAGAGTTACTTTTAAAAGCATGTTGTACAAAAAATCAATCAAGCAAAAGTTTATGGATTCAATCTCAAAACATGTAATAAAGTATGAATCTTACTAGTCTCGCCTTGGAGCGAATTACCGTGCGAAGCGAACCGTTGTTGGCACATAAGACTCCGCAAGATTCAATCTTTATCACTTAGGGTTTCACCATTATTAGTCCATTTTATTTTCTTTATGAAAAATCACCCTTTTATTGCTTACATCATGTCAAACAATAACAATAAAACAAGTAATCAAAGAAAATGTAACAACCAATAATAAATAAAGTGAAACAATTAGCCACATGCAATCCTTATTAGAAAAGATCCTAATAGAATCAAGTCTAGGTATAATAATGCATGTAATCAACTAAGGCCTTCTCCTCCTAATGGAAGAGAGTCACATACATTGACGAATCAATTGCGTAGGCCAAAACTAATATACACACCACATAGCATATAAATTGATTTTAATATATATATATATATTGGAGTCTTCCCCAATATAAGATCTAACTAAAACATGTGACAGATAATAAAAAAAAAATAAGATCCATGACTAACATGCATGTTTCGTCACGGATATAACCTAACAATTAGCACATTGGTCACAAGATACGTTCACATAACCGGTTAATGACCTAGGGTTTCTAGTGATAACAGATTAATCAAATAAACCACAAACCCTAATTAGGGTTTTAAGTGGAAAATCGACCCCCCCATAAATTAGGGTTAGGGTTTCAAATTTTATAAAAAAAATTAAAAGACAAACCCTAGATCAAAACATGTATCTAAAACAATTAAAGATCCGATTTTTATTACGTTTTAGTAATCAATTACATGTTATACATGGCTCGTGATGCCACTGTTAGAGTTTGACAATCAAAGTACACGAATATGCGGAAGCTAGGATCAAGTATAACACATACAAAGATTAACTAAAACATAAATAGTAACGTACCCGATGCACTTCAATAAATCTTGATCTTGTGTAATAATAGATCTATGATAAACCCCTTACCGTTTTGTTTATCGATCTCTTGATAATAACTATAGTGAGTTATTACCTCGTTCTTGTACACACAAATTAAACCGTATCAAGGTTATGCAAGTAACTACACAAGAAAATATTTTTGATCAACAAAAATCGAAACCTTAATTAATTAGGGGTGTTCGACTGGTTTTGAGAGCAAAAGAGAGGAGAGAAAAAGTTAGGGATAATTGTGTGCACAAAAGATATGAAAACAATGACCCTAGCTTTGTTTATATAGTAATTAGGATAGCTTAGAGATCAAGCAAAGGCAATGGGTTGCCCTATTGATGGTGATCGGCCGACCCAAGCCCAAGGGGGGGGGGGGGGGTTCTAGACCCTTCATTGGTTACCAAATTACATAAACACCTTTTTTCTCTCTTTCGTCTAACGGTCGTTAGTTCCTTTTCCGTTAAGTACTAACGGTCGTTAACATCTCGTGTCTAATAATAAATATAATAAAAAATTTATTATTTTTCCTTAATACTCATTTGTAATGTGTGCAATCCCGAGGTCTCGGGTTCGATACTAGACATTTACATATTAATATATATACGTATATTTAACAATAACCACCATAAACAAAAGGAAATTTAAATGTTTTAACGTGTTGAAAACAATAATATTGATGATGATGATGCCACAAAAATCCCCACTTTGAGAAGAACATGATAACATCTATTGTTTATTAACGAGGTGTTTGTTTTGGTCAGCTTATAAAACTAGCTTAATAGTTTTTTCGAGCTAAATAAGTCATTTTTCTCAACTCAAACACTCTTTAGCTTATCAGTAGTTTCTATGAGAGGATTATGGCGTGTTTGACGAACCTAGATGGAGCTAGGAGGTGATGCTTATATTATAAGCTTTGTCAGAGTTTTTATTTTCATAAAGATGTTGATAAATTAGTTATAGCTAGAGTTTATTATCTAAAATGACATAAAAATACATCAAATTAAATTTACATGATATATTTGAAGCTCTTACGTGTTGATTAACAATATTTTTAAGAACATATAAATAATCTTATTAATTATAAGTTCTGCTTGTTTCTAAAAGTTCATTCCTTTTGTCTTAAGTGAAAATGACAAAAACAATCAATTTTATAAACATATTTCATTAAATACCTAATTGGTATATAAAAAACCAAACTACCCATGAAACTAGCAAGTTGTTGCTATAGGGGTATTTTTTATTTATTTATTTTTTAATTAATAAAAACTGAAGGTTGAAAACTAGCAAGGTTAACCTTGCGATTTTTTAAAAATAATTAGCAAGGTCTTGCAAATTTATTTTTATTTATTTTTTCTTTTATAAAAAAAAATAACGACATAAACCTTACTAGTTTTCTAAAAACTAGCAACATCTTGCAATTTTTTTTTTTTTTAATTTGTAAGATTTCAGATAACAAAATAAGACGTTGCTGTTGCTAGTTTCCTGAGGAGTTTGACTTTTTTGAATAAAAACTAGCAAGATTATTTGATAAAAATGGAGTATTTGTAAAATTGATTATTTTTATCATTTTCCCTTATCTTAAAACTTCTTGAAGCTAGCTTATAAAAGCTTCTATAAGCTTGTTATTTTAAAGAGTTCAATAATCTTTCCAAATAGCTTCTATACGTTAGGCTCCGTCTTGTGAATGAAGCAAATGGAGGTCTTTAACACATGCGATAATGATTGATGTATTATGTGAGTGTGATCGAGTAGATGAAGCAAAAGTATTATGGGATGATGTTATTTGGCCATCAGGAGTTCATGACAACTTTGTATATTCAACCATTGTTAAAGGGCTTTGTCGTTCGGGTAAGTTTAATGAGGGTTGTGATTTTATATATGAATTGGCGGATAGTGGAGTTAGGCTGAATGTCGTAAATTATAATATTTTGATAGAAGGTGCTTATAAGTTAGGATTAAAGAAAGAAGCTTATTAGATTGTTGGTGAAATGAGAAAAAATGGGGTAGTTCCTGATGCAGTTACATGGAGGATCATTGATAAATTACACAAGCAAAGGAAACAATTAGGTCTTGAAGAGAAAATCAACCTGTAAAATAGTTTTGTTTCGTTTACCTGTAATTTATAGTTATAGTTTTTTTGAGTCATTTGTACCTTCAACTTTTTGAAATACAGCATAAACTTAACATGAATTAAGCCACACAAGCATGACATGACATGCAATTTCAACAGAAGTTGACCCAATTAACCCGTATGGAATATGGAAAGGAATGACCTGTAATTGGCTATGTATATATATTGTGGTTCAGGTTCGAGTCAAATGGGTAAAAAGTGACCCAATAAACTGTTGACCTGATACATATTTAAATCAAACATGTTGAGTCGTCTTGTGGTTAAACAAGTTAATAAAGGCATCGTCATTAATAGTTCATTGCTCTTTCAATGTTCTTGGTCACCATCATTAATCACCCTAAAAAAAGTATCAAAAGCAACCATCTAATCATAACGAATACAACCCTAGTATCACCATCAAAAGACCCTAAAAATAGAGAATAGAACAAACATACAAACCCTAACCGTATATCATTGGTTAAACCGAATCAGGAAGATAAAGGCACATAACGTATATCAACATGCATGGTCATATGTTGTGGTTGAAAAATGGAAAAGGAATGCAGGATGGGGTTGTATGCATTTGCATACACCTTGATCAACTTTTAACCCGTTCTCCATTGTCGTAGCTAAATTGTGTAACTTAACCCGTTAGAGATACAATAGTCCAAATCAACCTATTTTTACATACATGAGTCGAAATTAAGATACTGGTTGCCTTTATGAACCCAATATAGTTTAAATTTTCTAGCAGATTTCATTCCAATCCAAATTCCCAATCGTAAATTTTAAAGCAATTCAACATCATTACAATGCTATACTAACATGAACATTATAACTAGAGTAAAAATAAAAAGACAACAAGCAACATGATGAAACTCTAATTTTGCATTAGATACCACTGATATCATATAGTAAAGAAACAACCATTAATCCATAAACATCATGCCCAATATCAAAACTAATAGAATTAAATCGAGTCCATGCCAGCAATAGGACATTCCGTTGCATGATGCTCATCTTGAATAACAATCTATACCCATATGCCCTTCACCACAAAAACAACAAACAGGGATATACCCACGCAGACCGGCCAGAATAATAACAAAGACCACGACAAAAACCTTCATGCTCACAGTCCTTTCCGAGATGCCCAACCTCACCACACAAACAGCAACCAAGAGCACTACAGTCATTAGCGACATGCCCAATGTCACCACACTTAGTACAACGAGGACGAGGGTCACAGTTCCTAGCAATATGCCCAACCTCACCACACTTATAACAACCAAAAGCACAGTTCTTAGCGATATGCCCAACCTCACCACACTTATAACAACCCCTACAGTCTTTCATACGCTCTCGTAGTGTTGCTATAGAGTCTTGATGGCGTCTCATAACGTCTTGATGGTTTTGTATTGCTCTGGAAACAATTTCATTCACCTCCCATCTACGAAGATTAAATTCATGAACTGCTCGAACTATTCCGCAATCCTCAACAAATTTGATAATTCTCGCCTCCCTAATCGGCTTGAAAATATTTTTGTTTAAAGTCTGTTTCGGAAACCGCCCCATTATCGATCGAAGTAGAATGAATGAATGAATAAGAGACGATGGAATGTTTAGTTTTTATAGGCGGGTGAATGGAAAGTAATATAGTCGGTTTGAATAAAAGGAAACAAATTTGATACTTAGAATAGAAATTTAATATTTTTGTAGGACACAAATTCCCAATGGTAACTTTTTATTTTTTTATTTATTAGTTTTATTTATTTATTTTATTAAAGTAACAATGAAAAATTGTTAGTCTTAAGGTTCGGATGGTGATCACAATTATTATTATTATTATTATTATTATTATTATTATTATTATTATTATTATTATTATTATTTTATAATCATCACTTTATTTGCACCATAAAAAATAACATGAAGTTAGATGGAAGTCTAGACACAAGCTGTGCTCACACTCTTTTTTAAATACAAAAGCTAACTTTATAAAGATAAAAACCTCACTTTTATTATTATTATTATTATTATTATTATTATTATTATTATTATTATTATTATTATTATTATTATTATTATAAACCATCACTTTTATTAACAATAAATAGGATTTTACAAGAAATTGGTGGGGAGCCGAGAAACCAACTGGGCGCCCACACCTCTAGCAATAGCAAAACCAATCCTATTAAAAATATGAACGGCAGCCCGCGCTCCGATGTCTTGAGTCGTAGAGAAACGTCGAATACGTTTTAGAAGAGTTACCGCATCTTTCTCAAGTTCTCCAAAAGAGGAGAAAGAGAAGGGGAGGAACCAATATCCGATATCCACACATTTAGCCTCATACTTGATACGTTTACGTTGTGCAGCATCGATAACCGCACGACCTGGCCGAAAATCAATCATACCAGATTGCGTCAAAGGCGACGACCCCGTAAGATCAACACAAACATCAAGCCCACCATCCCAAAAATAAAGTAATATATCCGCTGGGCGCAAAGATCTATCCATATCACCATAAAGCCCAATATCCACCTCCTTACGAGCTGAAATTCCGGACCGAGAGCATATATCAACAAGAACATCACGCACAATATTATGCCGATGTTTAATGCCAACAATACCCGCACAAGAAACCGCGTGATCCCCATAAATATCTCCAGTAAAAACACGAGAACAAGCTGAACACGGTACCTGAACAGTGAAAAGAGGAACACCCAACCGATAACACAACACACAACGGTATGTCCGGGCATTCATAGTTTGACCCAATCCAGATATAGGAACCACCCTGAGCCAATCTGAAGTATGATCCTCCTTTAAAGAGCTCCATAACGCCATCTGTCGAGGAGAAAGATGGAATGTAGATTCAACAGTTTGGGTAACCCGATCGAAATATATATCTGCCAATTTCTTCATAAGTTTAGGGGCAGCGACCTCGCTTAGGTTACTCAAAAGGTCAATATCCATATCCATATTAAAAGTACATAAACATCATCAAAGGAGGGACCAGCAGTTACAATACCAGAACTATGGAGGAGCTTAGTCTGCAAACTAGTAGATTGAAGTCTAGACGCAAGAAAAGCATATTTCAAGACATCTCCTGCAGAATAAACACCGAGCCCCCCAAAAGCAAAGGGAAGGGTGGCAAGTCTCCACTGCCAATCACCAAAACCAGGCCCAGAAGCTGTGACAATACGTTCCAATGAAGAACGAAGTGCCACATCGAAAGAAACCTGAGCACACTCAAAGACCCTGGGGGAACATGTGCGCATAGAAAAATATAACTTGGAAATACCTACACATGCACGGAGTAGCAACAACTCACATTGAGGGTCGTTAAGTTTAGCAATAGCATCCATAAGATCAATGATTTTAGCTACCCTTTTCAAAACCAGCTTACTACCAAACTCAAAATCAACACTAACAGGCCCACCCAATAATTTAACACCATGTACGGGGCGAGAAATATTGGAAGGGAACACACCCACATATCTGCTCCTAGGGTCTTCCTTTGGCCAAAAGACCTAAGTTTTGTCAACGTTGAGGTGTAAGCCACGACTAGGTCCATCCATCATTATTATTATTATTATTATTATTATTATTATTATTATTATTATTATTATTATTATTATTATTATTATTATTATTATTATTATTATTATTATTATTATTATTATTATTATTATTATTATTATTATTTTTAATTTTTTTAATAATAAACATTATTTTTGTTATGACCAAGAAACACGTTCCGGAGGTCGCGGTTGATCAAAATACACCATTGTTTTAGAGAGAGAAAGTAGAGAGAGAAAGGTGAAGAAAAGGTGGTTTATTAAAATGACAAAGGTTTGGTTACACACACTATTTTCCCACACCCCTCATGGAGAGTCATGAGGGGTATTTATAGGCTCATTACATCACTAGTTTGTCTATATTACAATAATAGTCCCTAAAGTACTATATGTATGATATCTAGTCCATTTCTTTATGTGTGACGTTATCTTTTATACAATAGCAAGGCTAACAATCTCCCTCCAAGATATCGTCACACATGAATGGATACAATGAGACCTATAAACACATAAACATGTAGATTACAACAATAGTAAACTATGTTGAAGTTGTTGAAGCACAGAGTCTCTGTAGTCTAGATACTGAGGCAGACTTGAAGTTCTCTCTTCCGACGATCTCGGCGTATGATCTTTGACACTGACGGCAAAGGTCTTTGTAGCTCTGAACTTCAACTGTAGTGGTCTAGTTAGGTTATTACTCCCTCCTAACTAGTGAGCCTTTATTCTTTTTCCTCTGCTCCCTCCTAAACTGACAACTCTCTTCTCATCTCGCAGCGGATAAGGTAGATACTAATGTGTTTGCACCATGGTTGTCGTTCTGGGAGTATCATAGCATAACTCACATAGTATTGCACAGAAGGTTGGTAATACGCTCCGATATACACATCATTAGTACTTCTTCGGTTCTAGTGTAAGCACAATTCCCTCGATCAACCAACGTACAAGAGATGAAACACTACTTCTTTTGGCATGTTCTTCTCCCTCCTGATGGTTGTGATGTATCGAAATCATCATAATATTGTGTGTACATGCCAAAATTACCCGTACTTTACACTTCTGATGCAATGTAGATAGACCATGAAAGCATAATTTGTGAGAATATGCTGATAGGATATGACTCTCTGTATTCTACAATCTCTTCTCTTCTCTTCAACCTTGAAGCGACCTCTTCAAATTCCAACCAGCTAGTAAATGACCACTGTATGGAGAGAACCCAATATAACCAATCTGAGAATGAAGTAAACATCTCATAGATATGTGACTTAATCTTGTACGAAGGTGTGACTAAGAACCTATACTGAGCACTACAACGTAACTCCTTTAAGCATAGGTTGATCCATATACTCAAACGAGTAAACAGTATATGAAATCTCCGCCTCTTGAACTATCCACAACTACGTGCGTCACTGAGTACTACAACGTAACTCCTTAAAGTGATAGCTATAACCCGTGAGTACTACAATGTAACTCCTTACATCGAGTATAATTAGATAATCCAAGTCTTAATCACTATCTCTACCAGTGTTTGCTCAAACAAGTATCTCCGAAAGTCATGCATCCATCCACCCCTAGACTTTGAGATAAATAAGTACACATGCCCGTGAAATGAACTTTAAGCCCAAATAAGTAATATAGTACAAAAACTCCGTAGTCACAAAAATCTGATACTAGCCGTTGTCATTTGATTGTGATTCTTGATCAGGATCGTTTAAGCAAAACGTGGTGTGTTTTTTGTGAAGCTTGAAATTCTATTTCGGGTGATTCGTAGTGATTTCGTATTTTCCCTCCAAAAATAAAATTGGAAAATTTTCTCGCCCATAATATGGAAATCACTACGAAATACAATTCTAAGGTTACCAGAAAAATTTGAGTTTTGAAAATTTTTACGCAAAATTTCACCGAAAAAATTTGAATTTTGGCCTAAAAATTTGAATTTCGGGCCAAAATTTTCAACCTTGTACCAAAATTAAAATCTCGCGTAAAAATTGAACGTTTAGTCTCCTCTCAAAAATAAATTTTACTCAAATTTTAATTTTTTTTTTTTTTTGTCTAACTCGATAATAACCCCTAACTCGATAATCTCCTAACTCGATAATCTTTCCAAACTCGATAACCTCCTAACTCGATAATCTCCTAACTCGATAAGCCCCAAACTCGATAAGTTCCAAACTCGATATGCTCCAAACTCGATAAGTTCCAAACTCGATATGCTCCAAACTCGATAACCTTTATAAATTTTGGCAGAGTTTCTTCTAGGTATAAGCCACAAAAAACCTAACTCGATAAACGATTAGGTGAACAGGCTAACTCGCCAAAAAACATGCCTAACTCGATAAGCCTTTCCAAACTCGATGACAGTTAACTCGATAACTTACACCTAACTCGATAAGCAGACACCTAACTCGATAAGCAGACACCTAACTCGATAAGCATGCTCCAAACTCGATAATCATGCACTTAACTCGATAAACATGCACCAAACTCGGTATACAACTCCTAACTCGATAAACATTGTCTCCTAACTCGACAAAAATGCTACCTAATTCGATAATGTTTTCCCAAACTCGAAATTTTTTCCCAAACTCGAAATATCAGATCCAAACTCGATAATCTCTCGATGAACAGTACCAGATCCGATTTTTCTCACAAAAAAACGATTTTACACCCAAAAACACCATGATTCGCCCCCGGTTAGCTCTGATACCACTTGTTATGACCAAGAAACACGTTCCGGAGGTCGCGGTTGATCAAAATACACCATTGTTTTAGAGAGAGAAAGTAGAGAGAGAAAGGTGAAGAAAAGGTGGTTTATTAAAATGACAAAGGTTTGGTTACACACACTATTTTCCCACACCCCTCATGGAGAGTCATGAGGGGTATTTATAGGCTCATTACATCACTAGTTTGCCTATATTACAATAATAGTCCCTAAAGTACTATATGTATGATATCTAGTCCATTTCTTTATGTGTGACGTTATCTTTTATAAAATAGCAAGGCTAACAATTTTATTAAAAAATTATAGGATTTACAAGAAGTTAGTAAGAAGCCGAGATACTAACTGGGCTCCCACTCCTCTAGCTATAGAAAAGCTAATCCTACTAAAGATATAAGCTGCAACATGTGCTCCAATATCTTAGGTTATCGAGAACTTTCGGATTCGCTTCAGTAAGGCCACTTCATCCTTCTCAAGTTTCCAAAAAGAAGAGAAAGAGAAGGGGAGGAACCCATATCTAATATCTGCACACTTAGCCTCATACTTGATGCATTTACGTTGTGCAGCCTCAATCACCGCATGACCCGCCACAAAATCAACCATACTAGTTTGCGTTGGGGCGATGATCCAGTCAAATCAACACATACATCAAGCCCTCCGTCCCACGAATAAAGCAACATATCAGCTAGACGTAAGGGATTGTCCGTTTCGCCACAAAGCCCAATATCAACCTCTTTACGAGCCGAAATCCCCGACCGAGAACATATGTCTACAAGAACATTGCGCACCACATTATGCCGATGTTTAATACCAATAATACCAGCGCAAGATGCAGCATGATCCCCATAAATATCCCCAGTAAAGACCCTGGAACAAGCTGAGCATGGCATCTGAACAAAGAATAGGGGAACACCTAGCCGATAACATAATACACCGGTAGGTCCTAGCATTCATAGTCTCTCCCAACCCAGATATCGGAACCACCCTAAGCCAGTCTGAAGTGTAGTCCTCCATTTGCGATTTCCATAACGCCATTTGTCGAGTAGATAATGAAAATGTAGATTCGGTTGTTTAGGTAACATGTGTGAAATATATATCTGCCTGTTTCTTAATGAGTTTGGGGGCAGCGATCTCACATGGATTATTCAGAAGGTCAATCTCCATTTTCACATTAAAAGTACACATAGCATCATCAAAGGAAAGCCCGGAAGTTACGATACCAGAATGCCGAAGCAACTTAGTCTGCAAGCTAGCAGATTGAAGTCTAGACGCAAGAAATGCATAGTTCAAGAATGTCACTTGCACAGTAAACACCAAGCCCCCCAAACGCAAAGGGTAAGGTAGCAAGCCTCCATTGCCAATCGCCAAAACCAGGTCCAGAAGCAGCGACAATACGTTCTAGAGTAGAACGAAGAGCCACATCAAATGAAATCTAAGCACGCTCAAAGACCCGGGGAGAGCAAGTGCGCATAGCAGAATATAATTTAGAAATACCGTCACAAGCATGAAGGAGCAACAACTCACACTGAGGATCATTAATCTTAGTAACAGCACCCATAAGATCAATAGTTTTGGCAACTCTTTTCATAACAAGCTCACTACTAAAATCAAAGTCCACACTAACGGGCCCACCGAGTAATTTAACACCATGCAAAGTTCGGACAATATTAGGTGGGAAAACACCTACAAGCCTGCTCCTGGGATCTTCTTTAGGCCAAAAAACCTTAGTTTTATCAACATTGAGGTGCAAACCACAATGAGGTCCATCCACCATGATAAGCTCTAAAACCTTCCCCACAACCAAAGTATCTCCAATAATAGTGCCATCATCCAGATACCAAGCTTGAAGGGAGAGGCTAGAAGAGTCTCTAATCTTGCATACCAAAGGATGTAAAACTAAAGAAAAAAGCGAAGGTCCAAGTGGATCACTTATTGCACACCTTGATGCGACTATAGAGTATGTTCCCCATAATATAATCTAGCTGGGCTGGAGTAACAAAATTCCACCCAACGTGAAATAGCAGGACAATGAAGGCGAACCTCATGTAGCATAACCTCACGATCAACCAAGTTGAAGGAATTTTTGAAATCTACCAACAATATCGAAAGACCCACATCATCTCCACGGCCTTCAATCAACCGATTCACGGCATGAAAAATAGCCTCCTGATGCGTGGGAATCGCAATAGGCTTTACCTCTCGAGGGATCTCGAGAAGCTTACAACCCCCACCAGGCAGTGTACCTGATCGTTGTAGTATAGTATAGTGACAAGTACCGGGGGATTGATCGTTCAGCTTAGGAATAGTGTCGCTAGGATTAGAAAGCCTAAATACTAGTTCTAAAGGTGAGGGATGATTATTTTTGTATTTTTATATTTTTTAGAAAGCAAATTAAAATATCGGGTTTTGGAAGAGTGGGCGGAATTAGTTGCTATTCAACTAACCCAATACTAAGATGCAATCAAAATAAAATACTAAAAATGAAAGTAAACTAATTTATACTAAGATTGTGAGCAGTAATTGGAGAAAATGTGTTTACTTAGATTTCACTACTCCCTAGATATCTTTTACACGTTAATTACTTGTTATAATTGCATGGATGATGGATCGTATTCCTTAATACCATTCATGGGGTGGCACACATAACTCCCCAATTCTATGAGCTCTTATCTCCTCCTACACCATGCCCAGCACAACTATAGGGATTGTAAACAGTGGCTCATGCATTAAATACAACCAATAAAGACCTAGTGCGCGTTGGTTCATGTTTCTTAAGACGTTCAAGCATGTTACCAATTGGAGATCTGCCAGTTTTCTTAAGCCTAACATATAAATCATTCATCCAAGACAAGAATAAACAAGTAATCAACACAAAACCAATATCTAGGTTTCATTAGATCTAAGCAAACACAAAAGAGATCTAGCCTAGCATGATGGAATTAAGATAAGAACATGATATAGACAACCAACACATAGACATATTGATTGAATTAGAAGAACACTTATCTTGATTAATCATGCAAGGTATCAAGGGGTTGGAACCCTTGAAAAACCTGTAAAGTTACACCAAAATCGTACTTAGGGTTTCTCCCAAAACTTCTCTCTTTAAATGTGAAAAATTAGAAAACTATATATAGAAAAAGGGGTCTGACGGCGTCAAGACCAAATAGGTGATGCCGTCACCTCGCCGCCAAAACAATCCTCGGACTGCCTAGATCCACATTTGACGCCGTCAAGAACAATACATTTCCAGGCCGTCACGACTTTAACTCTTGACGCCCTACCCTCATGACGCCGTCAAAACTCTTCTGGGTCGTCATGGACTTTTACTCTTGACGCCGTCATAATCTTCCTCTTGACGCCGTCATGCACTGTTCCCAGTATGGAAAATTAAGACTTTGGCGTTTTCTTCACTTTTATGCTCCAAAAACGTCCGAATTGCTTCCTTTTCCAGATTTCACTCCCAAAGTACCTAAAATCACAAAAGGAACGATTTAGGGCAATATTTGATCAAATAAATTCGGATTCGGGCTTAAATGACCCCCTAAAAACGGATCATTTTTCGCCTCATCATATACCCTTACACTTGAGATTTGCTTGTCCTCAAGCAAATGCGCTTTTATTCTATTCAAAAGACAAGTTAGGAGTCATTTAACACTAATATAAAAATAATTACAACAAATAATCGTTCCATTAAAGACCAATAGACAAGCACGGAGGTCATACACAAGCACCTCACAAATAGTGTTTAGATACTCACATCTCTCGGGTGTAATAAAGTGTAAATTACAACATGGAAACGGAAGATATCTCTCACTACCTGTCATAGCAAAATAGATTACCATAGGCTTGGGAAAGGATGAAACCTCCACCACATGGCGTAAGCACCTAGGATAAACTATCAAAGAGGTCTTTTAAAGGGTTGTAATGTTAGGTGTAGGGATATGAAATACACGGTCTTGTTGGATAAAGTAAGTTTTATCTGGTGGCGAGTTAACAATCTTGGTTAATTACATGTACAATGTGGCGTTGCTAAGCCAAGACTAGACTCGACTTAAGCTAATAAATGAAAAATAACAAAAACATAAAATGAACATAGAATAAAAAGGGATGGTAGTCCGTATGTTTTTTTCTCTTTTCTCTTTTTTTTTAATTTTTTTTTCTTTTTCTTGATTTTTCGATTTTTTTTTTTTTTTTTTTTTTTTTTTTTTTTTTTTTTTTTTTTTTTGCATACACTCTTACCCTACCATCCAAAATAATCATCATAGGGGATGAACATTCCCCTTACACTTGAATCTTTACATACTTTACAATAAACTAAACTAATGACTCGAATTAAGAAAATCAAAACACTTTAAGCACTTTTAAGATTAACTTACATATGGGGGTAATAAATGATGTTCATCCCCATTACTCCATAAAATAAGTACTTACCCATGAGTCCCAATCGTCCCAAAACAATATGTACAAGGATATGACTCGACTTAGCAACCATGTAATCAATTAGAAAGTTAACTTAGGGTTTAACAAATAACAATAATGCACTAAAAATGAGCGCATACACGGAAGGCTAAGGCGATTTGGTTGTACATTTAAGTGGGGTGTAACAAATTCTTCCTTTAAGTAAAATGCTTAAAGTTAGAAAAGAAAAGATAGGCTCGGAGGGGTGTACTAGGGGTTTCGTGTACTAAAAATGAGTACAACGCTAAGGGTGTGGAAAAAATTAGTTGACTTAACTAGCCAAGTAATATGACATAAATGGTCAAGTAATCATAATACGGGTTTAACACAAGGGTGATCCTAATGCCTCTTATCATGTAGTAAATCCTACCACACGAATGTAGTCTCACTAGCGGTCTCGGGATGCATCACTAACGCAAGTTCTAGAATCTAAATGCTACTGGTACACTCATAAGCACTAATAATAAATGCTTTTCCTATCAAATCTAAAGGCGAACCTCACATATTTGGGTGGAAAATTTTTCTGAATATACGGTTATGTGCTAGTCATACAATCTCCTATCCATGAGACGCTTGCTATGGCTAAAGTTTCACTCCTAAATGTTGTAAAAAATTTTAAATTTGGTGCTAAAATTGCACTAACAAGTATTTCTCATAGTTTTATTACACATCTACCATTAAACAAAACAAACTCAAGCGAAAGTGCATATGTAAGGTATCATCTTTTTACCCTCCCCTTACACTTAAGATGAACATTGTCCCCAATGTTCAAGTAAAGAATGTAAAAGTGAAAAAGTAAAGAGAATGAAATCAAATACTCCCCTGATTCGCTCGGTATGGATAATAGGATGGCCAGGTTAAATCTTCCTCCAAGAAAATGAACAATCAAAGCTTCCCTTCCAGAATATAAATCATCTTCTTGTCATACATAACCTGTAAAACCTAACAAAATAGACAAGACAACCTCGCGTAAAATCGGCGGCATCCTATATAAGTTTCTAAATCCTAGAAAACAAGATAAGATATAATGCTTGTGGAATGAAGTTTGCAGATCTCCTGGAGATTATAAAACTTAATAATTCACAAAAACCATAAGACTCCGTTAGAAAAACAAAACCGGTAAAATTTCCAGATTTTTAACTCCTGACGCCGTCAAGAGTAAACCCCTGACGCCGTCAGAATGGACCTGCAGAAATTCTTATGTTAAGTTTCTGGAAAATTTCTGGAAAAACTTGGTCCTACTTCCTGAAAAATCCTGCAAAACTTCATTATGACTCAATACAAGCATTTGACTCTAACAAATACGAATATACATGCTCATTTAATGTTGTGGAGAATCATGATCGGTTTGTTTCTTAAAAACATATTTGGGGTTTCCCCTTACACTTATCTTTTGCAAAAATACTTCTAGGTGGAGTTAAGACTAGGCCAAAACAACAAAGTAAAGTATTTCCACTATTTAGTTTAGAAACATGATCTACCAACAATAAAAATAAAGCATGCATACGGAAGCAAATAACAATCAAGCAAATAAAATCACACAAAACATGGGTTGCCTCCCAAGAAGCGCTTTTCTTTATTTACGAGTCTTGTAGCTAGACTCAAGGTCATGGGTTACTACGTGACTTCATCATTGGTTCCATTCTCTAGGTCGTCTTCTAAACCAGTTTTGTATTCCGGACCTAGTTGTAAGCATTCTTTATAGAAACCAAGCATCCTATTCTTTACAGATTCTACTCCTCTACGTCTATCCTCCTCATTCCTATAATAAGCCGCTTGCTTGTGTTCTTTTTCGAAATTAGAGAGAAGGCGGTATTGTTCAATCTTGTAGGGCATTTGATAGGCAACCTCATCGTTCTCTTCCTTAAATCTAACTATCCCTAAAGTCGGATCATAACTCATCCTAGTGGCTTCAACAAATGGTTTTCCGAATACTATTTGGCTTAGGCAAGCATCTATCACCGGACGAATGTCTTCTACTATCATAAAATCGATTTCATAGGTGAGATTCCCTATAATCACATGTAATCCCTTCACTCTTCCTGCAAAATTACGTATCAGATTCTTACCGGGCATCATCCTAAAATTAAGTTGCTTCTTCATCACCCAATTGTAATAAGTCCTAGTCATGATGTTCACGGGGGATCTAAGGTCGATGTAAGCTTTCCATATATGCATGTGCCCGATATTGCATGGGATGTTAATGTTAGAGGGGTCTCCCATTTTGATAAGGGGTGTGCCGAAGATATATGGTCTCTCGGGACTATCGAATAGATCCTTATGGTACTCCCGTTCTTCTTCGGTGGGCAACTTATCAAAGTATTTTTCTATAGGCTCTACCTCCTCTAACTCCTCTTCCTTGTTAACCTTAACCTTCCTACTCTCATCCTTAATCTCGGCCTCTACTCTAACTTCATCCTGGTCACTCATCTCTATCTCCTTATCTATTGGCTTTATGGTGACAACATTGACAAAGTGGACATGTTTGGATGATGAGGGATCCTTAATTTGGCTTCCACTATTGGTGTCCCTAGTGTCCTTCCTGGGTGTGATTAACGCTTGGTTGTTGAGGGCTTTCAACAAGTTGTCAATCTTGTTGGTCATCTCCGTCTGTTGTTGGTTGCATTCGGTTTCAAACCTAGCTATGCGAGCTTCTTGAGATGCCATAAACTTTGACATCAATCCTTCAAGATTGTTGGTACTACCATAGTTGTTAGAAGGATTGTTGTTGAAAGTACGGTTGGATGGTGGACCGGTTGGTTGGTAACGATTAGGTGGGTTGGAAGAATTGGGTTGATTTTGTTTCCACCTAAGGTTTGGGTGATTTTTCCAAGAGGGGTTGTATGAATCACCGTAAGTGTTTGGCTCGGGCTTGAAAGTGTACCACTTATCTCCCGCTTCGTCGGTACGCGTGGATGCGTAGTCCGCAAAAGCTGTTCCGGGGAGTTCCACACAATCACGAGTGTCATGGGGACCACTCCATAATTCGCATGAAGAAGTGATTTTGTTCACTTGGCTTGAAGGCTTCGGAGCTTCGTAAGATTTCATGAGAAACTTGACTTGGTCCTCAAGTTCCATGATCCTACGGTCGGGAGTGCTAGAATTGTTCGAAGGCAAAGATATTGCCTTGACCGTTTTGTTCAAATCACGGGGATCATTCCAACTTTTGTTGTCATAAAGAGCAAGATCTTCTATGAGTTCCCATGATTGTTCCGCACTAAGATCACGTAGCTTACCACCGGCCGATTGGTCAATGGCTCGCCTCGTGGAGATGTCGATATGGTCATAAAAAATTTGGACTTGGAGCCAAAGATCTATGCCATGATGAGGGACTTTTTGGAGTAAGTCCTTGAAACGAGTCCATGCTTCATAAAGAGATTCATTTTGACGTTGTTGGAACATCAAGATGTCATTTCTAAGCTTAGTAGTTCTCCCCGCTTGGAAAAATTGAGCAAGGAAACGAGTGGTGAGATCATCCCATGTGGTGATGGATCCCGCGGGTAAACGCTCAAGCCATTGACTAGCTTGATCCCGTAGAGAGAATTGGAATAGGCGTAAACGGGTAGTCTCTCTAGTTTCAACATCTAGGTCTATGGAGTCTACGATTTTGAGAAAGTCCTTAAGATGTTGGTTTGGAACTTCGGAACGAAGTCCATGGAATGCACATCCGCTTTGCACCAACCGGATGGTGTCGGATCGCAAGGGGGTCACATTGGCTCCGGTGAGCTCAATGGTGTTTCGGTAGCCTTGGTGGCTAGGTCGGGAATACTCTCCTAAGGTTCGGGGCCTAAGGGGTTCTAGTGGTGGGTTTTGTTGTGGTGGGATGACGGGTTCAAAGATGTTACCACCTTCCATGATGTCGGATGGTAAAGAGTTACGAACAAAGGCACGAAGAAATAAGATAGACTAAAGAAGACCTAAAAATAAAAATAAAATCTTACTAGAAAGGAATCTAGCAAGTAGACCTAATAAAAAGAAATTCTAACCTAGACAATAACTATTCCCCGGGCTGCGGCGCTAAAAACTTGATGCGTGGGAATCGCAACAGGCTTTACCTCTCGAGGGATCTCGAGAAGCTTACAACCCCCACCAGGCAGTGTACCTGATTGTTGTAGTATAGTATAGTGACAAGTACCGGGGGATTGATCGTTCAGCTTAGGAATAGTGTCGCTAGGATTAGAAAGCCTAAATACTAGTTCTAAAGGTGAGGGATGATTATTTTTGTATTTTTATATTTTTTAGAAAGCAAATTAAAATCTCGGGTTTTGGAAGAGTGGGCGGAATTAGTTGCTATTCAACTAACCCAATACTAAGATGCAATCAAAATAAAATACTAAAAATGAAAGTAAACTAATTTATACTAAGATTGTGAGCAGTAATTGGAGAAAATGTGTTTACTTAGATTTCACTACTCCCTAGATATCTTTTACACGTTAATTACTTGTTATAATTGCATGGATGACGGATCGTATTCCTTAATACCATTCATGGGGTGGCACACATAACTCCCCAATTCTATGAGCTCTTATCTCCTCTTACACCATGCCCAACACAACTATAGGGATTGTAAACAGTGGCTCATGCATTAAATACAACCAATAAAGACCTAGTGCGCGTTGGTTCATGTTTCTTAAGTCGTTCAAGCATGTTACCAATTGGAGATCTGCCAGTTTTCTTAAGCCTAACATATAAATCATTCATCCAAGACAAGAATAAACAAGTAATCAACACAAAATCAATATCTAGGTTTCATTAGATCTAAGCAAACACAAAAGAGATCTAGCCTAGCATGATGGAATTAAGATAAGAACATGATATAGACAACCAACACATAGACATATTGATTGAATTAGAAGAACACTTATCTTGATTAATCATGCAAGGTATCAAGGGGTTGGAACCCTTGAAAAACCTGCAAAGTTACACCAAAATCGTACTTAGGGTTTCTCCCAAAACTTCTCTCTTTAAATGTGAAAAATTAGAAAACTATATATAGAAAAAGGGGTCTGACGGCGTCAAGACCAAATAGGTGACGCCGTCACCTCGCCGCCAAAACAATCCTCGGACTGCCTAGATCCACATTTGACGCCGTCAAGAACAATACATTTCCAGGCCGTCACGACTTTAACTCTTGACGCCCTACCCTCATGACGCCGTCAAAACTCTTCTGGGTCGTCATGGACTTTTACTCTTGACGCCGTCATAATCTTCCTCTTGACGCCGTCATGCACTGTTCCCAGTATGGAAAATTAAGACTTTGGCGTTTTCTTCACTTTTATGCTCTAAAAACGTCCGAATTGCTTCCTTTTCCAGATTTCACTCCCAAAGTACCTAAAATCACAAAAGGAACGATTTAGGGCAATATTTGATCAAATAAATTCGGATTCGGGCTTAAATGACCCCCTAAAAACGGATCATTTTTCGCCTCATCACCTCCCCTCCTCCAGATACCCCGACACCAAACTGTAGATCATTTAAATAACCATCTAAAGAAAAAGATTAACCACTTGAGTGATAGAAGTGACTAACTCATTAGAAATAGCCACTGCAACACCACTTAAACAATCTAAAAGGTGTTGGGCACGTAAACCATCTCGACCACAAAGAAAAACCACGATGGGAACTCTTAATCATATCAAGAACCACAGCAGGAGATGCAACGAGGTGATGATGATCAATGGGTAAATGCGGAAAAGAAGGAGCAGGTTTGAAGGGGTGCTTAGCCTTCAAGTCATCAAGAATAACTTCATTATAATTAGCAACACCAGAAGAAGAAAGAACTATAACAGCCGCAGTATAATGGCCATCACAAATCTTCCTCTTACACTGCTTGACATTACGATCACCCAAGTCTAAATTTTCCTCATCAATATTAGAACATGTTGGGGAGGGTTCGGCTAAAACCTCTCTCACAGGTTGCGAATCACCACCAGGAATACCCCAAGATTGAATGGCATTAGTAATATACTCTTCCTGGCATTGGCGCTTAATAGCAGACCTACACTCAAGATTACTCCTCGGGCAAAAGGTTTTAAGGAGACAAAGAGGCAGGACTAACAAACTAACCCAACAAGAAATTTCATCAGGTGTGTAGATCACCTTATCAAGAGCCGCTTTCAAAACACGAGAGAACCCCAAGCGACACTTGGAAGGGTTGGATTTGATAGTACGCAATCCTTTAGAAAGCAAAGTGTCGAGGAGAGGCAAATCGAAACCACCATACTGGTCCAAAACCAAATCTTCAACTTAGGCAAGTTGAATAGAAGAAGGAACTTGTGGTTTGGTGAGATCATACAACACAAACCTAACCACACCATCACCAAAATCAGGAGGAGACACAAAATTAGAACCATTACCATGCCGACACTTAGAACGTAAGGTATGCGTCTTAAAACAAACACTACATAACCAAAGACCCATGCGTTTAAGCGTAACTTCAGCCGCCTCGAAAATAACAAGACTAGTAGCCAAAGAATGTTTTGTGAAACACCCTAGACAAATCCCACATCGGCTGTGGCCTGGAGAGATGCTGGGCTCATAAGATAACATTCGCCTTACAATGACACAACGCTTTTTGTGGTCTATTGTGGGTGGAGTTCTTAGGAACTGGCAGTTAAGCGTGCTCATGTGAAAGTAGTCCTGGCTTGGGTGACCTGCCTGGAAGTCTTCAAATGAGGTCACAAAAACAAAGCCGTGAGCCTTCGGGCAAAGCGGACAATATTGTGGTCTGAGTAGGCGGGATGTTACAAGTGGTATCAGCGCCACTCCAGAGCCGTTCAGGATGGTGGGGCAAACCTCATCGAGGACGATGAGTCCCTAAGGGGGGGGGGTGATTGTAACACCCTAGGCAAATCCCACATCGGCTGTGGCCTGGAGAGATGTTGGGCTCATAAGATAACATTCGCCTTACAATGACACAACGCGTTTTGTGGTCTACTACGGGTGGAGTTCTTAGGAACTGACAGTTAAGCGTGCTCATGTGAGAGTATTCCTAGCTTGGGTGACTTGCTGGGAAGTCTTCAAATGAGGTCACAAAAACAAAGCCGTGAGCCTTCGGGCAAAGCGGACAATATTGTGTTCTGAGTAGGCGGGATGTTACATTTTGTGATAGCTAACACGTTCCCATTAAAATGACGATCCCAAAGGTGAGTGATCAGAGAGGTTTTGGTAAGCCCATCCACGACCATCATGACAATCACTGAGACCCACAAAAGGGAAATGAAACCGTACAATTGCCATACAAAACCAATTTAATGCCAGCTACGAACCAATACCATAAACTAAATAACAATCACAACTTCAGAAGGGACAAAACCTACAAGAATATATCCAATCACAAAACCTAATCCCACATAGTTTGACTAAGACCATTTAACAAGGCGTATAGAAACAGTCATCCTCAAAACCAACGTGAATATATCAAACAGTCAAGCAAGTTTCAACCAAGATAGTCACACCTCTTTATCCAACACAAAACGGATAATACCAAAGTAAGACTAACACAGCGAAACCAGCAAGAATACCACAGCGATACAACCACAATGAAACCCAGCAATTGCTCGTAAACTGAGTGAAAACCGGCACGCAAACTGCTCGAAAAACCAAAGACGAACCGTTGTGAAGAAGTGAAACCCAGTAACTGATTAGGAGCAGCAACGCAAGACCCACTGTGACAAAGAACCAACTGTGCCGAATAAATAACCAACGTCCAAAGAGACCCACTAAAACAATCGGACCAAACCGAGTCTCAATATCGAAACCCTAAAACACGATTCAACTGTGAATGTTGAATGGAAGGGATGGATCATTGAGGAATGAGATCATGAAGATCATCCATGCATCGTGGAGAAAACATCCAATCGCCCACACAAACGAGAGAGAAACCGTTTTTATTTTTATTATTTTTTATTTTTTTATAAACATCACTTTATTAGAAACATCACTTTATTATTATTATTATTATTATTATTATTATTATTATTATTATTATTATTATTATTATTATTATTATTATTATTATTATTATTATTATTATTATTTTATTATAAAATTTATTATTGATTCATAGAAAATTTACATAAAGTTGGATGGGAGTCTAGACACAAGTTGGGCTCCCACCCCTTTATTATTATTATTATTATTATTATTATTATTATTATTATTATTATTATTTATTTGTTTTTTATTTTTTTATTATAACATCACTTTATTGAAAACAAATAGGATTTTACAAGAAATTAGTGGGTAGCCGAGAGACTAACTATTACCGAGAAGCCTACAGAGCGTGATTCTATTCTTTTTAGGTCTAATTAGAATTCAATAACTTCACTCATTTGAACACAACTTGAATTGAACCTCATCCATACTTTTTGACTTTTTCTAAAGTGTGGGGCAAACGGAGCCCTCTACTTCTACTTCTAACTAAAGGCAGAGTACTAAGCTAGATCATTCCACATTACTCTACAAGCTACTAAGCATACATATTTAACAAACACGAGTCTTAATAAGCGACATCCATTCTACATTACTAATCACCTTTTGAATCACGATTACAATAAGTTGCGCTTAATCATCTACTTTGATTATATAACAAACTTAGCGATATACATACGAAAAGCTACTATAATTCATTTTAAATAACAAAAACAATACTTTGAGCTTTTCGGCTTGATTACGCTACTCAGTGTTCGGTCCCGCTTGCACACACACGTTCATGAAAACCATGAATGATATGAACAATAGTTTTAGCAAATGAGAAAAACTGATGAATATCAACATAGATGAGATTGGGTTTGCTTGAGAACGACACAGACATGCTAATAACACCATTTGAATCTAAATCTTATTATCAATGAATCAAAGATTTACAAGGAATAGCCTACCGAAAATGATAAAGATCAAATCATATATATTTATAATACTCCAAAGAATTTGCAAGAAATACAAATTCCGAGTTCGTTTCCCGTGAAGGAGTGAATGGAATCGTGAAATTCGATTCGTGAAATTGTGTTTGTGAAAATGTGAAAAGTGATTGTGATAACGGAATTCAAATTAAGATAAGAAATCACAAGATATACAGAAGGTACAAGCTACTTAAGCACAATTATCTAAAAGCTCAAAACGGAAAATCAAACGAGAATTTTAAAACTTAACGAACGAATTAAAAAGTGACTTTTATGAAAAATTATCCTAAAAATATGAAATAAATTTCTAAAAATCTTAAACTACTAAAAATAATTTTGAGAAAAAGAAAAATATTTTTTTGACTTTTTATTTATTTTCTATGAATTAATTTCTATTTTTGTAATTTTTAAATGAATTAAAAGTAAAAGAAAATGTGAAAATAAAGGGGAAAAAATATAAAATTAATTTTGAAAAATCTAAAATAAAAGAGAAGAATTTTGTAAAATATTTTTTGAATTTTTCAGGCTTTTACTGATTTTTATTTGATTTTTCTTTATTAAAAAGTATTTAAAAATGATTAAAAACTAAAACAAATTGAGAAAAATAGTAAAACAACTCAGAAAAATATGAAATTTTTACAAAAATTCTAAAATAGTAAAGAAACTTGAGAAAAAATTAAGAAGTGAAAATAAGCTGTAGAAGTGCTTATTGAGTTAAAAACAGCTTAATACAAGTGCTTATTAATAAGCAGTTGTACCAAATCTTTTGGAAACTTAAAACACAAGTTCTTAACACTTAAATAGGCTCAAATGAACTCAAATCAAATCAGATTAAGCACAGAAACACAAACAGAGAACAATAAGTAGTCTTAATAAGCAATAACAATAAGTAGATGAGACACATAATAAGCCAGAAGGTAGGAGATCATGTAAAAACCTAAACAACTTCAATTATGCTCAGAAAACTTAAACAAGTCCAGGTTATTAATCCAAACTCACTACTGCAGGCCTAAACTTGTATCATCAAACTTGTTCTATTCACCTAACTTGTAGAAGCTAATAAGCAGTCTAAATAAGCTCCAATATGAAAACTAATGGGGGCAAAATCAACCTTGTACTGTTGAGATCCTATAAATCCTAAAAGCCCTGTCACAACTCATTAAGTACTGTCGCAATTTGATCCTGTTTCAGTAGCCTGCTGATATACAAAGGCTGAGACAGCTGACTTTTTAATTGCTCAAGCTAATTGACCAAATTCAACTTTTAATCAATCTAACCTTAACCTATATGTTTTAATAAGCTATTACTACTCTAGATTAAGCTCACTTACATTAATTTGAAACTACTATTACAATTACACTAACTGAAATCAATTAATCTCACAGTAAACTAAATTTAAATCTAATTTCTTCTATTTAAGCTAACTCTTACTAATTTTCTGTTTAAGTTTACTCTATTGTACCAAATGTAATATGACTGAGCAAAATCCCCTTCCTAAAAACAACTTAAACACAGAATAAGGTCCTAATCCAAACACTCTTTTATTGACTATTTAAGATGATTTATCAATCAAGTGAGAGATTTAATCTATGAAACTGCCATACAATCTCTTACAACAATCCAATTCACTTAATTACACTTAAATCCACAAAGATTAACACCTAATTCCTCAGAATCATAGTTATGCTATTATGACAGATTCCATTGAACTAACACAAATCTATGATAAATCTAACACTACAAAGTCTAAACACAATCAAATAAGCTCTAATATGATCAAATCAACTAATGAAATAGTAATCAACAATATATCACAGATCTAAACTAAACTACTAATAGAATGCAGTTGATAAGCTTGAAAATGGAAAAGTACTCACAAAAACATTCCCCTCAGCTCAAATAGAGGGGATTCACTAAGCTTGTCTATCTTTAGAGAGGCCAAAGGCTTCCACTACTCCCTTTGAACTATCAATCAACACCTTATTCATCACCATTTTATACAGTTGATTGCTTATGATATTGAACACAGAACTGATTCAAACCATATCAATCACTTCACTAAAGCTATAAAGCTGAAATGAGGTGTTATAAACTAATAGCAAGCTTGATTGCAAGTTGTTTGAAAAATATTTTTGTTTTTTTATATTTCTTATTTTTATAAAAGCTTTGATGAAATTACAAACTTAATTGAAAGATGTAATGGAATTAAATGTAAATGAAATATAGAATGAACTGAAATTGATAAAGGATAAACTGAATAGTAACAAGTGAACAACAATTTTGAATTCAAAATGTAGAAATAATTTTATTAAAATGAAAATCCAAATACAATTAAGAACTGATTTAGCTAGTACACTTGAGAAGGAAATTTGACAGCATAACTCTACTTCTAAAACTACTTGCTCAAATGAGCTACAAGCATCCCTATTTATAGCTGAATTAGGAAGGTTCTTGTAGGAGGGGGTCACGGATTGCCAAGGTGGCAATCTGTGTGCTTGTGCTTTCTCTAAACGTCCCTCAGCCCTCTGATTATGTAGCAATCATATCCCAATCATTTTAGCCGTAAGATCAATCCTGGTGACGTGTAGTAGCCAATTGGAGGCTGCCATGTGTCCAAGCGTGTGCTTCTTGGATCTCCTGACAATATCTGACACCTGACATGCTTCTAGAAAGGCCTTGATTTGACAGAATTACCCTTAATCTCAGTAATTGATTGGGATGGGTAATTAGGGTTCTTGGTAATTCTGGGTGAGGGGTGAAAAGGGGGGCGGGAAGGGATATGGGTAATATTTTATTACTAGTTTGACCAGAGTGAGTAAGTGGTGTTGACCGGGTGTGAAATGGGTATAGGTTGGACACCAGGCCGGGTTAAAAGGGAGGCTGGGCTTGAAGGATTCTTTTGGGCTTATTGTGTTATGGGTTTGGTATTTGGTTTTATTATTATTGGACTAGAACATGAAGTTGTAATTTCAGATTTTTAACAAGGACCAATTGTGTAGTTTTCTGAATTTGCAAGGGCTAAAAATGCCAATCTTCACAAATAGTTATCAAGGGCCAATCTTGCCAATCTTCAATAGATGAAGGGCTGATGTTGACTGAATTTGCCAACTTTTGAAAGTATAGGGACCATTCTTGCAATTTCGTCAAACTTCATTTCAAGGATCATTCTTGTAATTCTTTCAAACTCTAAGGACTTCATTTGACTTTATAAGCTTTCTTTGACTTTCGGATTCCAGGCTTTGACTTTCTGACTCGTTCCACTCTCGTGCTCGTTTTTTGCTGGTTTTTCATTGTTTTTCGTCTTTTTATGAAATATCCGTACCTGCATATTCACAATCACAAAAACACACTTTTTTTGGCAATTTGGGTTAGTTTTTGGATTATTTAGTCTTTTTTTGGTAAAGAAAAGGTGAGTGAATAAGCACTCACCAGAAAACTACCCCCGAGTTGACAGATTAAACTCTCCAAAATCAAACAACAAAAAACTGCTAGCTGCTTTGTTGTTTCTTGGAGTGGAGAATTTTATCCATAATACTTTGTATTATTTTCTTTGTAGGAATCTCTACTTAACTTGGTTACAATCGAATGTTAATATAGGAGGAGAAATAGTGGTTGCATTTGGGTTGCATAGTAAGTTGTCCACTTGCTATAGATAGGCACGTGCCTAGTAGACTAGTCTAAAGTGTACTTTCAGCTTTCTTGATTTGACAAATTATAGTTCTAATGCCCGTTTCACGTATATTGATAAGTACTTGAACTTATCTTCCTAAATAAGTTTCCTCCTCATGCATTCAGAGGTTGTGGTTGTAATCCAGAATCAAGTCTTTAGAGTCACAGAGACATTTGTTAGATCTCTGTGACACTGGTGTTGCCTTTAACTCCTTTTAAATCACTCCCTGACACCGCATCAGTTTGTGAGATGTTTTCTTCGGATGGTCTTCGACTTCCCTAAAGCCATACAGGAGTTTGAGCTTTATACAACACTCACTGATTTCTTTTATCAGTGAGTCATCTTCTGAATAATAATCAGAGAGATATTTTCTCTGATAACTCTCAGTGAGTATATCACTTCTGATAACTCTCAAGGAGTATATCACTTCTGATAACTATCAGGTTCACTTTGATAGTTATAAAGTGACATTCTCTCTCATCGTTATCAAAGGCTTGATGCTCATTGACTTTCAGAAGGTCAATTAGGCTATTTTATATTTAAATATTTGTCAGAGGGTCGGCTTTTCAGACGCAACACTTAGCAAGCGCGTACATTCTACATTACTAATTATTTAACTAATCACTCAATTTTCAGTGAAAACTGAACTAGTAATTGCACTTCTCTTCACAAAATCACACTAACATTAACAAAACCTCAAATTAAAAGTAATGACTTAACCAACAATCACATTTTTCATCACCAAATGCACAATGAAATCAACAAAATCTCAATTAAAATTGAAAACTAACCAATAATCACACAATTTCTCACTTAAATCATCATTAAAACATTAATAATAATCATCAATATATATATATATATATATATATATATATATATATATATATATATATATATATATATATATAACAACATCAACGACTTAAAATACAAAATACACATATATTATCTAAAATACCTATATAAACTCTGTATTATATTTAAAATAAAGTTAAAGTAGGATAATCGTTACCTGCAATCAGATTTTGAACTGATGGTTGAACCAGATTTGAACTAACACTTGAAGTGGATCATTTTGCACCGCGTATCGTGAGCGAACAACCTAGTCAACGCTAGATTTATCCATTTTATTGTGATCTGATGTGATTTTTTTTGTATACCTGGGCTTTCAACTCGATATTGCGAGCCGACTAATCCGAGAGTGACTACCTTTTTGGATAGCCCGGAGTCGTCGCAGATGAACCTGAATATATGTTATTATTATTTTTTTAATTTTTTTTCCGATTTTGGGCACATTTTTGGTTTGTAATGTGCGAACACAAATACAACGATAGTTAAATATATCAAAATATAGATTATACACACATTCACTATTTAGCAACAAAATAAGGCACCTGAACAACTTGTCGATCTTCTTCTGGAGTCGATTTAAATGGATATGACTTAGAGCCGTATATGAGGGGGTGCGAGGTGTGCAATGGCACAAGGCCTCCAAATTATAGGAGCCTCAAAACACTTTTATATGATATGCATATATAATTTATAAAAGTGACTACAAATATTTGATTCAAGAAGTTGCATCGATAATGCTTGCATGAACACATTTAAAACAATTGTTTCTTATTTTATCTCTTTAAAAAATTCTTTACCTTTTATTATAGGCCTTATTTTTGTTGTTAAACTGAATTTCGCACAGGGCTTCCGTGAACTTAATTAGTGACGGCACTAGTATGTGTTAACAAAAATGAAGCAACATAACTTATATGAGGGTTAGAAGGATCATAGATTGGTCTAAGCTAGTTTGTATGTATCTAATTTTCTTACTTGTTGATCAGTAAGCTAAAATAGCATAACTTGAGCCGAGTCATTTAATGGAGATTTAGTTTTTTCGTTGTGTATGTTTTATGTAGAAAGGAAAGTACATTGAAGTGTATTTACTTTTTTGGTATTTTAGTTTATCACACCTAAAATTGACATGTTATTTTTGTAAGATATTAAATTGCTGAATAAATTATAATGGCGGGTCCTAAACAAATATGCCAAGTTTAATAAACTATTCAGGATTTTCTATGCAACTTCACTTATTGTCATGTTCTTGATGGATTCTACCTCTCTTCTCAAGTTTGAGTTTGAAAAGAAAGTGAAGGGAAAGGAAGGACCACAAAAAAAGTTTCATGTTCAAGAGTTTTTTTTGGAGGAAGGAAAGTAAGGTATGGAGGTGGAAAGGAAGGATGATTCATTGATTTTGTTGACTACATTTGTAATCAACGAATGAAAGTAAGCCATACAAGGTCTTTGACTACATTTGTAATCAACGTTTAATAGTATTTTTCTTCCAGAAAATTTGACTTGTATGAAAAAATAGCATTCGCAATAATGACGAAAAAGGTGATGGCATGTTAAAAAAAAAATGACTACATGCAACTAAAAAAATAGGTAAAAGTTTACTACATTTTTTTGGTGATTTTGTAAAAATAAAAAATAAAAGTTTGAATATTTTTTAATCATTTTGATAACCTTTCTTTTTCAGAATAATACCCTTTTATCATTTACAGTCTTTCGTGCGAGTTTCCCTCCACATTTGTCAATTTCGTTTTTAAATATATTATTCGACTTAGAATGAAGACTCCAATAAACACTCAAGATTCGTGAAGTAGTCAGAGGTAGCGTGGGTAGTTGGAGGAAAAAGTCTTTTACAGGGTTATTGATTTTCGTGAAGTTGTAAAAGGTCACTGAATTTAATAGAAAAATTGATAGTTGCTAGCACCATTCCTCACCAATCTGCCCCATTTTGAGTAGAACATATTAGGAACAAAATACACTCCTTCCTGCACATTTCCTTTCTTTAAAATAAAAAACTCGAGAATACACTCTCGCTATATATATACCTACACAAGGAGTTTGCTACATAAAAAAATGCAGAATCTTGTAGGGAAGTATCTTGTGATAATGTTTGCTATGATGACGACAATGATAAATGGCATAAGAGAAGTAGGGATTGGTGTTATTCTTGATATGGATTCGAATGTTGGTAAGAGTTGCCACGTTAGCATTTTGATGGCCCTTGAAGAGTTTTACGGAGCACCTTACAACAACTTCACCACCATCATTCACCCTCACTTCCACGATTCAAAATCCAGCAATTTCGAAGCTGCTTCCATAGGTTTGTGCACCCCTATCTTCACTAAGAATTTAAAATGCTATGTACTATTCAATTTTTGCTAATATATGTAACATACTATATTCGATAACCATTTGTGCTATATATTTATGAAATGGTAGAACAAATTAAGGGTCATTATGTAACATAGAGGGATAAATGGAAGGGATAATAGTTGCCACATTTTTCTTTTATATGTACTTAACTTTTAATTTCATATTGTGTACTCAACTATTAATAAGGGCATTTTAGTCTTTTTACCCCTCTTATATCTTCATCTTTAACCTTAATGATACACACGATAGGATTATTAAAAGTTGAGTATACATGATTAGAAATAAAAAGTTGAGTGCACATAAAAAGAAAATATAACAATTTAGATACATTTTTATACCATTATCCCTAAATGGAAATAGCTAGTAAGTATGTTGCATTAAACGGACACATTTTATATGTTTTTATAAGAGATCATAACAATATTATACTAATGAGTACCCGGAGTGTCTTATTCTTTAAAGCTTCTTGGGATATCGTAAGTATGTTGCATAAAAGACTTCTTTGATCTGACGACAAGGGATAAAAACCGACTGATTCTCATCCGCAATATCCTCTAAGCTTCCTTTGATGCGATCAGACAAAATTATACTTATACATTTGTAGATGACATACAACATGCAATAGGTCAGACGTCAGTAATCAGTTACCTTTAATTTCCCAGGGTCGACACTTTAGGGATCAAAGAAATGAGAGTGTTGTTTGTTTCTTTCAACAGCTTACCATTACAAACATCATCCCCACAATATCCCATCTCAAACATCGGTACATATCAGTTATTAAAACAGAACACATTTGTAGAACCTTGAATGAGTGCTATCGATCCATTTTAGCAAAAAGTAGGATGTGTCAGTTTTTGGTGGCAAAAGAGTAAAAGACTATAGAGCTCTGGGTTAATAAACCTGCAAATAGTGTTTCTAAAATGGAAAACAAAAAAGTACATTCTGTAGCATTTTTGCAATTGTGTTTTGTTATAATACCATTTCTACAAAAAGTTCTACAGAGTGGACTATCTATATTTCTACAAAAGTTCTATGCCAACCTTCCTGAAATTGGGAGGGCTCTACCAGTCCGTGTGGCGGTGGGCTCAAATCACGTGAATTAGTCGGCCAAAAGGTCGGAAATCATGGTTACCCAATAAAAGAATAGCAATTTGATTTTTTTATTATTTTTATTTATTTATTTATTTATTTTTGTTGCAGATTTCCATATTCAATTTTGTTATTACCAAAATTTTGAAGAGTTTTAATTTCTTAGTCCTTTTTGTTAAATTAACATGTGCAGCCACAGACCTTATAACAAATACTCAAGTCATGGCAATTTTAGGACCCCAACAATCATCACAGGCAAATTTTGTACTTGATATTGCAAATAGATACAAGGTTCCCATATTATCCCCAGCAACAAGTCCCAGTCTCAGCCCAAAACAAAACCCCTACTTCATTCGTATAGCACAAACTTCCTCAACACAAGCCCAGCCCATTGCAGCTTTAGTCAAGTCATTTGGTTGTAGGGAAATCGCTCTCGTTTATGAGGATACTGATTTTGGAAGGGGGCCAATTTCATATATGTTCGATGCCATGGTAACTATTGGTACTCAAGTCAAGCACCAAACTCTTTTGTCTCCTTCATCAACAGATGATGAAATTCTTCAACAACTTTACAAATTAAAAACCATGCAAATCCGAGTTTTCGTGGTACACATGTTACCAACTCTTGCTTCACGATTTTTCAAGAAAGCAAACAGAGTTGGAATGATGGCTCAAGGGTATGCATGGATCATCACTGATGTGCTCACCGGTCTATTACATTATTTGGACCGTCAAGATATAGATTCTATGCAAGGTGTTATAGGTGTGAAGCCTTATATTCCACCATCCGACCAGTTAAACAAATTTGAGAAAAAATGGAGGAAGAGGTTTTACAAAGAATACCCTGAGATGGATAGAGCTCAACTTGATATGTTTGGAATATGGTATTATGATTCTATTTTTGCAATAGCAACTGCGTTACAAAGAGTTGAGGCTGAATTGAGTGCCACTTTGAATAGATCAATGGAAGCATTACCAGATTTGGCTTCCATTGAGACCTCTCAATTAGGGTCAAGGATCCTTCCGAAGATCCAAAACATAAGGCTTAAAGGTTTGGGTGGTGATTTCCATGTGATCAATGGGCAACTACAAACGTCTCCTTACCAAATAGTGAATGTATTTGGGAATGGGGAGAAACAAGTTGGATTATGGAATTCAATGAATAATGGATTATCCAACCAAACGAGTCAAACTCATAAACTAGATTACACTACTAACATTTATGATCTTGGAACCATCATATGGCCTGGCGATACTCCAAAAATCCCTAAGGTTCATGAAATCCCATATTGTGATGAAAATATGCAGCTACGAGTGGGAGTTCCAGCAAACAGCGGGTTTGTTGAATTCATTGAGGTCTACAAAGATCAAAAAACCAATGAAATTAATGCTAGTGGATTATGCATGGATATTTTATATGCAGTTCTGGATGCAATGCCATGTCGTGTAAATTACAAGCTATTTCTTTATGAAACCCACGATGATAAGAGATCTAAAGATTATAATGAATTTGTTTATCAGGTTTTCAAAGGGGTAAGTACTTAATTAAGGCATATATATAAATACTTTCATAATTGGATCTGATGTCTTTAAATTTGGGTGTCCTAGATGTAACATTTTTGCTAATTGAATTGTCTCCCTTCTTTATAAATTTACAGACATACGATATGGTGATTGGAGACGTGACCATCTTGTCTAACAGATCAAACTATGTTGATTTCACTTTGCCATACTCACAATCTGGAGTCGCAATCCTTGTTCCGCTTAAGGCAGACAAGAGGAAGAATGCATGGATTTTCATGGAGCCTTTAGAAACGAAGTTATGGATAACAATAGGTGCATTTTTCATCTACACTGGAATTGTCATTTGGGTTCTAGAGCATCGTGGAAACAAAGAATTCCGCGGACCTCCTAATCAGCAAGTTGGAATGATCTTTTGGTTTTCCTTCTCTACGCTTGTGTTTGCACATAGTAAGTCCATGTTCAAGTATACACCAGCTACAATATAATAGATCCATATATCGATTTTACATTATGTTTTTTGAACATATATACACACTCACAACTTACAAGTGTAGTGTAGAATTGTCAATAAAATATGTCTTTTAGTCGTGACACAATAAAAACACAGTATAGTTAAAAAATTAGTCAGTGCTTGTGCTCAACTGCTCAAGTATTTCTCATTTGATCTTAGCTCGTATATATATACTATAACATCTTTAAACTTTACTTTTTTTAAATCACATACATGTTGATTGTTGCACAGAAAATTGGACATTATATATAGATGCTTATATTAATTGTCAATGTTTGAGATAACCGAAAAGAAAAACAAATTACAAATGGGCATATATCTTGCAGAGGAGAAGATGACAAACAACTTATCGAGATTTGTGGTGATAGTGTGGGTGTTTGTTGTATTGGTTCTCACTTCCAACTACACAGCAAGCTTATCATCCATGTTAACAGTACAAAAGCTCCAACCAGCTTCTAGGACTATAAATGAACTCATAACGAGAGGAGACTACATAGGATACCCATCTGGTTCATTCGTTGAGGATCTGTTGAAAAATATGAACGTTCAAAGTGACAGATTGAAGAAGTATATTAACTTTTTTGAGTATGCACAAGCCCTGTCGAATGGAAGTCGAAACGGTGGAGTTTCAGCCATTGTTGATGAGGTCCCTTATCTCAAGATGCTTCAGGCCAAAAACTGTAACAAGTATTTCATGCTTGATCCCATCTACAAGACTGCAGGCTTTGGGTTTGTAAGTAGTCCCTTCACTCCCTGCCACTTGATTAATTTATATTATAACATTTATCATCTAAGTTTTACTAGTCATGAATAGTAAACTTAGTTGATAAATGCTAAGACAACCCCTTAAATTTGTTAAAACTAAAAAATAATTTTTAACCAGTTTGTTAAATGTAAAACGCCCCTTTAAGTTTATTAAAACTAGTGTCGTAGCTAGACTATCGGAGGCCCTGTGCAAAACCGCTTATATGATAATTAAACATGAAGTTAAAAATTATATTGTAACGATCTAGCTTTGATTTTTATGAGTTTTTCACCACTCTCACCCACTTCGAAGTTAAGTTTAACAAATATTTAGATCATAATTTCATGTATCGTTAGCATTTTGTTGTTGTAAATGATTTTTGAGACCACAACTATATAAAGAGGTATATATTTTGAGGCCTCTAAAACTTAAAGGCCCTGTGTAGCACACCTCGCACACCCTCGTATACGGCTCTGATGCAAATTAACCTATAGACTCATTGATGTTAATGTTTTCACCCATTTACATGATTCTTCTTATAATTGTTACAAAAACATATTATTGTTAAAACTTTATTTACTAACTGTAAAATAAATGTTTTTGCACCCACTACAACGTGCTGGCAAATATATCTCGTTTATATGACATTTCATCTAAGGTACAGTAATAAATATCTCTAGGTCATAGTGCAGTGGTAACTGGTATCTAATGAATTCATTCACTTAAGTTCTTTTTTCCAAAAGGCATTTAGCTTTATAAGATAATATATAGAAAAGAACTACAAGTTAAATAGAAAGTATCTAATTGATCATTGCTAAAGTTTTTGGCTTTTAAATTTTTATAGGCACTTCCAAAAGGATCACCACTAGTAGCTGAGTTCTCAAAAGCAATCTTAAAGGTGGTAGAAGGTCCATTGACAAACTTAACAAAAAAATGGACTGGGGACGGAGTTGATTGCTCTGAGCAGGATGCCGAACTTCAAGACTTCGATAAGCTTACATTGGCTAGTTTTAAGGGTCTTTTTTTTATCGCGGGTTTGTCCTCAACTTATGCACTTGTTGTATTCATATTTACGTTTTTGTATGAAAACAAGGACATACTGATGTCAGAGAGTTCAACGCATGAGAAGTTGACCGCAATCATACGAAACTTTGATGAAGATAAAAACAAAAAACCCGCTGTACTAGAAACAATGGATGATAGTCATGTACAAGTTGAAGTAGTCGATGATAATCAAGCACATGATGAAGAGAATATAACACAAGCTCCACCACTCAGTCCAAGAACGAGTATAGACCATCAAGGAGTACCTTCATCTCATAATAGTCCTGTTCGATAATTAAGCCAAACATGCATGTATCCACATGTACTTTATGGTGGAAATTAAGGGTTAAGTTATATATAGCTAGTTATAGTTTCAAATTTCAGTACACGTACTAAAACGATTTTTTTTTTTTTTTTTTTTTTAGATAGAAAGCAGGCCTCATCTACATCTGTGTGAAAAACTTATTTTAAAACTTCAATAATCATTCAAAATCAAGTTAAAATAAGAAAACAAACACTTGTATTTCTTGAGACTCATGCTTCACTTCAATTCAAGAAGCGGCTGGTTCATGTGAACATTCAAAAAGAGTGATGGGTTGAGCTCTTGTTGGATTTTAAGACTTGTATCTCCTTTACTTTTAAATTGGTGTTATTTATACAATTTGTTGTCATTTCACATTACCTGTTTGATCAAATACCTGAAGAGGTAATTCTTTATTTGCCCCGGTCGCCCAAAGTCTAATCTTTTTTAGACCAAAAAAATATGACTTCTCAAAATGCCCCATGAGACTTAGGTGACTTGGACGACTTGTCTTACATCTTTTAAATGTTTACAAGTGTCCCATAAAAGTGCAATAAAGATGACAAGTGTCCACAGGCGACTTGGGCGACTTGAGTTACTTGGGCGACTTGTACTTGGTATGGGACACTTGTCGACATTTAAAGGGGTGAGGGATAAGTCGCTCAAGTCTCCTGAGGCATTTTGAGAAGTCACATTTTTTTGTTCTAGAAAGGGTATAGACTTTGGGCGACTGGGGCATATAGAGAATTACCCCATACCTGAAACAAAGTGCCACTCATTAAGGTTAAATGTTCATGTTTTAAATGCTAAACTAGTACCATTGCTAAGCCGTTGTTATATACCAAATGAAATAAACAAACAAATCAACACCAATACATCAATTCTTTATGAAACTTTGTACAATACGTGCTATAAATGACGTATTTGTAACAAATACAAACCCATATTTTCCTGACCTTATGTTATGATCATAGAAATTACTTAACCACAACTTGTAATCCCGTTAAGTACGACATGTTAACTCGCTAAACTAAATCAAGTAAAGCCGGTATTAAGATGTTTGATATTCATCCATACAGTTATACTATATTTGAGTGTTTTGCACATTAGCCCTGTGGAAAACTAGAAGGGGGGTTGAATAGTTTTACGTCTTTTTAATTTGTTACAAAAGATTGTTTGAAAGTTTTCTTTGTTTTCAAAAATTTAGATTCGATGCTATGTGATATCAAGTCATGCACAATATGAACAACACTAAATATGTACGATAAAGCAATAATAATGTAAGTAAAGAAATAGATGAGAGTTGGAAAGATCGAACCGCGAGACAAGAGATTTATAGTGGTTCGGCTACAAGGTCACCTTCCTTGCCCTACTCCACTCCCCGAGCACCTAACTCGAGAGTTTTCTTCACTATGTCAACACGCTCCCTTATGGCGGAGAAAACCTTACACACCAATGTACACACCACAACTACGTCACAACTTATTCACACCTTCTACACAACTTCTTCACACCTAGTCACTACTTAATCACAACACTACTTCACACCTATCTACTTCACACCAATCTTCTTCACACCTATCTTCTTCACACCAATCTTCTTCACATCAATTTTCTTCATACCAATCTACTTCCTAACTCTTCTGTTAGTAAATTTAGTACACTTGAGGGATTAATTCACACCTGGTAATGGGTTTGGAGGTACGGAGTGTACACCCATTTGGTCACTGAATCCCCTGACTCAATAGTGGTTATGTAATGATTCTGCTGATAGCAATTCTGCTGATGAGAGATTCTGCTGATGAGAGATTCTGCTGATGATGTATTCTGCTAGTAGAATCTGCTGCTAGTATGATTCTGCTGACGGCATCAGTTTATTCTGCTGCTCGTTTTTAACCACTGATTCCTAATATTATGGAAAGTATTATGTTATAATTAATGGGCCATTAATTATACATAATTCCATGGACTAGGTTTGAGTATTCTCTATTATAAATAGAGGTCATAATACATCTGCATGGAGATACGAAATCACAAAACCCTAAACACTTGAATACGCATCTGGTTCTTGGTTTGTGCCTAAAACAAGAACATCACTTGGTCTTATCCCATAGAGATATTCGTGTAACCCAGGCATAGGGTCGAATAGTTTCTATTGGAAAGTGATACCACGATTTCAAGTGAATATCCGGTACCTTATTGATTATCTTTACCCTAATATGGGAACTTGTTTACACTTATTAACCAACAATCAATAGAAACTATTAGTGATAATCAATGGCTGCTGCTATGAGACAAATGGCTGCTAACTTTTCCAAGTTGGAAAAGTTTGAAGGTGTTGATTTCAAAAGATGGCAAAAGAAGATGCCCTTCTTGTTGTCAAGTATGAATGTGGTTTATGTTCTCACAACTGAGATTCCAGAAGATTTTGGAGATGATGCTACTATGGATCAGATGAGGGCAAGAAGCAAATGGGAGAATGATGATTATGTTTGCAGAGGTTTAATTCTCAATGGTATGTCTGATTCTCTATTTGATATTTATCAGAATGTTGAAACTTCTCAAAAACTATGGGATTCCTTGGAAGCCAAGTATATGGCTGAGGATGCATCAAGTAAGAAGTTCCTTGTAAGTAATTTTAACAATTACAAAATGGTTGATTCTAGACCTGTCATGGAACAATACAATGAACTTCTTAGTATACTTGGTCGATTCACACAACACAAGATGAACATGGATGAGGCTATTTCAGTCTCTTGTATCATCGATAAACTGCCTCCTTCTTGGAAGGATTTCAAGCATATGCTTAAGCATAAGAAGGAGGAGTTAACTCTTGTTGAGTTGGGCAGTCACTTGCGCATTGAGGATTCACTTAAAGCTCAAGATATTGACAAGCCAAAGAGTAGCACTACTACTGGTCCATCAGTTGTCAATATGGTGGAGCATAACAACTCCACTAAGTACAATGACAACAAGGGCAAGCGTAAGCATCAAGATAACACCAAATCTGATCCTAACAAGAAACCTAAGGTGACTTGTTGGAAGTGTGGGAAAACTGGACACTTCAGGAAAGATTGCAAGGGTGGTAAAATTGGAAACAAATCCAATGGATCAGGCACAGGTGGAGGGAATGGTAACACCAATTCTCTGAAAGGTTAGAATGTGTTTAATAAGTCTTTTAAGATTTATTATGTTACATATATATCTGACATTTACTTTGTGCAGGATGATGATGTTGCGTGGTGGGTTGACTCTGGAGCAACAATTCATGTGTGTAAAGATAGAAGATGGTTCAAGACCTATGAGTCAATGAATGATGGTTCTATTCTTCATATGGGAAACGAGTCAACTGCCCTGGTGCATGGAAAAGGATGTGTTGTTTTGAAGTTTAGTTCTGGAAAGATTGTTTCTTTATTAAATGTTTTACATGTTCCTGATATTAGAAAGAATTTGGTTTCTAGTAGTGTTTTGAATAATTGTGGTTATAAACAAGTTATTGAATCTGATAAGTTTGTTTTGTCTAAAAATGGTGTGTTTATTGGTTTTGGTTATTTGTGTAATCAAATGTTCAGACTTAATATTGTTCATGATAATATTGATTCTGCTTTTATATCTACATCTAAACTTTATGATTCAAATCTATGGCATGCAAGACTTGGCCATGTACATTTTAAAAGAATGCAAGATATGTCCAAGGATGGGTTAATACCAGCTTTTGATATGAACAATGAAAAATGTAAAACTTGTATGTTGAACAAGATAACTAAGAAACCTTTTCAAGGAGTAAAATGTGAAACTAAAATTTTGGAGTTAATTCACAGTGACCTTTGTGATTTACATGCTACTCCCTCTTTGGGGAATAAGAAATACTTTGTGACTTTTATTGATGATGCTTCTAGGTTTTGTCATGTTTACTTATTACATTCTAAAGATGAAGCATTAGATAAATTTAAAGTATTTAAAACTGAAGTTGAATTGCAAGAAAGTTCCCTGATCAAAAGATTAAGGACTGATAGGGGAGGTGAGTACATGGATACTCTGTATTTTCAGTCTGTTGGTATAATCCGTGAAACGACTGCCCCTTATACTCCTCAGCAAAATGGTATTTCTGAAAGGAAAAACAGGGTGCTGAAGGAGATGGTTAATTCCATGTTGTCCTATTCAGGGCTGAGTCAAGGGTTCTGGGGTGAAGCTATGTTAACAACTTGCTATTTATTAAATAGGGTTCCCAACAAAAGGAACAAAGTTACCCCTTATGAACTTTGGACTAAGAAGAAACCTAACCTTAATTATCTTAGGATATGGGGTTGTAGGGCTGTTGTAAGACTCCCTGATCCAAAGCAGAAAACTTTGGGAGAAAGCATTGAATGCATCTTTGTTGGATATGCTGAGCATTCCAAGGCATATAGGTTTTATGTTATAGAACCTAATGAGTCTGTTTCAATTAACTCAATAATTAAATCAAGGGATGCACTCTTTGATGAGAACAGATTCTCATCTATCCCTAGACCAAGTCAAAGGATTCCAAATGGAACCAATGACAATGGCGTTTCAGAAGTATCTGATGAGGTTACTGATGAGGTTCGTGATGAGATTGTGGAACAACAACCTGAACCTGAGCTCAGAAGGAGCAATAGGTTGAGGACTCCAAAGTTATTTGGACCTGAGTTTCAATTATACTTAATTGAAGGTACAAGGAGTGAGGTCTCTGACCAATACTCCTATTGCTTCATTGTGGAGGATGATCCCAAAACATTTGAAGAAGCAATGAAGTCCCAGGATGTTGCTTTCTGGAAAAAAGCAATAAATGATGAGATGGACTCCATTATGGGCAATAACACTTATATGTTGACTGATCTACCACTTGGTGGCAAACCTCTAGGTTGTAAATGGATTTTCAAAAAGAAAATGAAGGTAGATGGAACTGTTGAAAAGTTCAAGGCAAGATTAGTTATTCAAGGCTTTAAACAAAAGTCAGGAATAGACTACTCTGATACTTATGCTCCAGTGGCACGTATCAGTACCATAAGATTGCTAATTGCTTTGGCATCAATTCACAATCTGATTATTCATCAGATGGATGTGAAGACAATTTTCTTGAATGGTGATTTAGATGAGGAGGTTTACATGAACCAACCTCAGGGCTTCATCATGCCTGGCAATGAAAACAAGGTGTGTAAACTGATTAAGTCTCTTTATGGACTAAAACAGGCACCTAAGCAATGGCATCAAAAGTTTGATGAAGTGGTTTTGTCTAGTGGTTATTTACTTAATCAAGCTGACAAATGTGTATATAGCAAATTTTATGAATCTGGTAAAGGAGTCATCATTTGTCTATATGTTGATGATATGTTGATCTTTGGCACTGATCAAAATCAAGTTGATCTTACAAAAGAATTTTTGTCATCAAAGTTCTCCATGAAGGATATGGGGGAGGCTGATGTTATCCTTGGTATTAGGATTAAACATGAAAGTAACAAAATTTCTATCTCTCAGTCTCATTACATTGAGAAGGTGTTAAGGAAATTTAATTACTTTGATTGTACTCCAGTGAGTACTCCTATGGATACAAGTGAGAAGCTAATGCCTAATACTGGCAAAGTTGTATCTCAACTTGAGTATTCTAGGGTGATTGGCTGCTTGATGTATGCCATGACTTGTACAAGACCTGACATTGCTTTTGCTGTGGGTAAACTGAGCAGGTATACTAGTAATCCTAGTGCTCATCATTGGCAAGCAATTCAGAGGGTCTTTAAGTATTTGAAGAGAACTATGGATTATAGTCTCTCATATACTGGTTATCCTTCAGTATTAGAAGGATACACTGATGCAAGTTGGATCAGTAACATTGAAGACAATTCGTCTACTAGTTGCTGGGTATTCCTACTTGGTGGAGGTGCAATTTCTTGGGCATCCAAGAAACAAACTTGCATTACCAGTTCAACCATGGAATCTGAATTTGTGGCTTTAGCTGCTGCTGGTAAAGAAGCTGAATGGTTGAAAAACTTGCTTCTTGAGATTCCATTGTGGCCTAAACCTATAGCACCTATTTCTATCCGTTGTGATAGTGCTGCTACATTGGCAAAGGCTTATAGCCAGATGTACAATGGGAAGTCTAGACACTTAGGTGTTAGACATAGTATGATTCGTGAGCTTATCATGAATGGGGTGATATCTATAGAGTTTGTTAAATCTCAACAAAACTTAGCTGATCACTTGACGAAGGGTTTGGCTAGAGACTTGGTTTTGAAGTCTGCTAAAGGGATGGGTTTAAGTCCTACTTAGTCACTGAATGCAAGGATACCCAATTCCCTTCTAAGGAAACTTGGAAGCTGAGTTCAATGTGGAAAGCTTATCATTTAGTGGACTGAAGCACATGTATCACAAACATCCCAAGGTTGTGCTTGTTACTTGCTGGAAAGGAGGATGAAGTCATAACTTCTTAATGGTTAATTTTCTTTGAAAAAGTGCTAAGCAGGAGCATGAATTAAAGATGAACCACCTATGTGAATGTTGAAGTTTTGCCGCTTCAGGAAGCTTTGGACTTTTAGCTTTTACAACATTTATGAATTGGATATGAACACATGGCTTGTATAGTGTCAGGAGTATTTTAGTGTTTGAAAACTTGTGTGTATTTATCATCAGGTATTCAAATGGGTTGAAGGGTTCAATTCTTAGAACACCCTGATTCTCGAATATTTGAAAGTATATGTACTAATGTGGAAATTCAATCCTCAGGATATTTTCATTTATGCACTTGTTTTGTTTTGTGTTTAATTTTTCATGCAAAGGAAGTGAACTAAATTTGGGGAGGATTGTTAGTAAATTTAGTACACTTGAGGGATTAATTCACACCTGGTAATGGGTTTGGAGGTACGGAGTGTACACCCATTTGGTCACTGAATCCCCTGACTCAATAGTGGTTATGTAATGATTCTGCTGATAGCAATTCTGCTGATGAGAGATTCTGCTGATGAGAGATTCTGCTGATGAGGGATTCTGCTGATGATGTATTCTGCTAGTAGAATCTGCTGCTAGTATGATTCTGCTGACGGCATCAGTTTATTCTGCTGCTCGTTTTTAACCACTGATTCCTAATATTATGGAAAGTATTATGTTATAATTAATGGGCCGTTAATTATACATAATTCCATGGGCTAGGTTTGAGTATTCTCTATTATAAATAGAGGTCATAATACATCTGCATGGAGATACGAAATCACAAAACCCTAAACACTTGAATACGCATCTGGTTCTTGGTTTTTGCCTAAAACAAGAACATCACTTGGTCTTATCCCATAGAGATATTCGTGTAACCCAGGCATAGGGTCAAATAGTTTCTATTGGAAAGTGATACCACGATTTCAAGTGAATATCCGGTACCTTATTGATTATCTTTACCCTAATCTGAGAACTTGTTTACACTTATTAACCAACATCTTCTTCTTCACAACTAACTACTAACCAATCACACTATATATATACCTAGCTAAACTATCTTCTATCAAATATTCACAACTAATTTCACAAAGAAATAAATACAATGATGATGATCTAACAACTTAGATGTGGAGATCACAACAAGTTGTAATACTTCTTGTCTTGAGGGATAGAAGTATTTTTCTCTTGCACTTGAAAGGATGATGTTTGGATCACTTTGAAACAAAGATTTATGAATGTATGATCAAAGGATTAATAGAATGGAAATGGAGATCTAGAACAGAAAGTTTAGGAGTGCAAAAGGTGGGGAAAAATTCCAGATTTAAGGTGGTATTTATAGGCAAAAGATTCTGACAACTAGAGTGTGCCGGTCCCCTTAAATCAAGGCCGGTCCCCTTAATTTTAAGGGGACCGCCCCTTATAATTAAGGGGGCCGCCCAGCTGTAACGGCCAGAATCTTTGTCTTTTAGTGGGAAAAGTTTATTTGGTGAAAAACTAACTGATTTTGGTTAAAAATTTGATTTCATATATTTAGTATGAATAAAACATTTTTCTTTATTACCAAAAATGTTTTTCAAAAATACATAATATGTTTATATAATTAAATAAACTTTGTAATAATTAATTAAATACCCTTTGATCATAAATTGCACTAAACCCTTTGTTTATTCATACCTTAAGTGATTTGGATGTAAAGAGAATGTTAATCACTAAATACTTGTTTATGTCATAAATTTTAGTTCAATGAGTTTATGTTTTGTAATAATCAAAACATAGAGATATTGATAATATGTTAATAATGTTTTTAGGCATTATTTATGTCAACAAGCCCTTTATTGTTGCCCATTAGTAACTTTACTGTTAATGTTATATATACTACAGTAATAATCACCATATCTAAGCTGTTGTTAACAAACAGATGAAACTTTGTACAATACGAGCTAAAGATGACGTATTCGTAAACAATGCAGGCCCGTATTTATCCTGACTTTATGCTACAATCAAAGAAATTACTTAAGCACAACTATTAAAGCCATTAAGTGCGACCAGTTAACTCGCTAAACTAGATCAAGTAAAGCCCGGATTAAGATGTTTGATATTAAGGCTGACTAATACTATATTTGAGAGTGTAGAGGGTGTTTGGATTAGCTTATTTTAAACAGCTAATGCACTATAGAGAAAGGCGAAAATTGTTTTGTTCAGTAGTAAGCCTTCAAATAAGCTCCATTTTTAGGCTTATTGTGTTTTGGAACTGAAATTCAACCAATAAGCTCCCAATATAAGCTAGTCTAAACACCTTTGATATACTTATCTATTCACCCCTAATTTCATGATTTTGATCGATCCTCAGGTAACCATTTTGAAAATATTATGTTTTCACCCAAAATCCAATTACGGCGCAAAGCAGTTCAATGCCACCTCTGCAAACATTTAAGGTTTGCTCCTTTTTTCACACACACTATTGTGTCTGATGAACAAAGGCAACAACAATCACAGCTAGAACAACTTGAAGAAAGTGTTACTAACCGATCTTACTGGACCAAAAGAATCCACAAGGTATGTGCTATCGATCACAATGTAGATGAAGCCATCCGTCTAGTTAACAGCCTCAATATTCATGGATACCGTCTTGATTCACTCAACCTCAAAAGCATAATCCACGGTCTCTGTGACTCTAACCAGTTTGAGGAAGCTCACAATTGTTTTCAGTCATGCCTTTCTGGCTCTTCTGCTACTGGCATTGTTGTTCCCGATGAACGAATGTGTAATGTAACCATTGCACTTTTTTTAGATTGGGGGAAACGACCATATGTCACATCGCATGTTGTGCATAGGATTATTGTTGGGAATTAAATGACTTAACACTTTGTACTGCCAAGCCAAAGTTAGAACTGCTGAGTATTATAACTAACAGTACTAACTGAGTTAGTTCAGTTTGCTGGAAGAAACTTTGTACTGCTGAAGACTAGGGATGTCAAAAAAATCTGTACCAGATGGAGACCCGATCCCCAAACCCGATTTGACTGGAGAATCCCCGGGGATGGGGACGGGGATGGAGAATCCCCTAAAATATTAAACCGGGGATGGGGATAACATATAATTCGCCGAACCCGGCTCCGACCCCGATCTTTCTAGTGTATAATTATTTAAAATTTATATGTTTCATCCATACTCAATTAGCTTTTATATGTACATGTACATATGTTTATGAGTACCGACATGTATGTTTATATGCATATATGATATTTATAGGATCAAACACATTTAGATTTAGAAGTAGAAGTAACAATTATATACAGTATTACTTAACTATTTTATCCGAATACACAGATATGATACATATTATTTTTATATTATCTTTGATGTTACAATGTTTACGATGCGTTAAAGTTGAATTAAAATTCTAATTAATATAACTATGTGCGATGTACGTTTGTTGAGGTGCTTTATGAGTCAAAATTCTTTATATTTTCGACGAGTTGGTGGAATTTTTATGTTATTTCCCCGCGGGGATCCCTGATCCCCATTTGGGATGAGGATGGGGATGGGGATGGTAAGTACAATCTCTGACATTCCCCGCCCCGTTGCCATCCCTACTGAAGACTACTGATGAAGATGGTACTACCAAGAAATAAAGACGCGTAATGTAATATGTATAGAAGATATTTAGTGTATATCTTATATAGTTAGAAGGATACGTATATTATGCATGTTTAGAATATTTTGTAGTTATCTTGTAAAGGACTCCTTGTGTGTATAAAAGAGGTCCTGGGTTAAGATGTTAGAGATCTTTATGTGTGTTTTGTTAAGCTTGAAGATTGTAAACCCTAGTACTATTTAGAGTACTCATATTATTATTTAATAATATTGAAGCGTTTTGGTGATATTGTGTTCATTACAAGTTTACTGTTTCATTGCTTATACAACACATTGTTTATATTCTTCTAAGTGTAAAAGAGTAGATTCCACATACTCTTTGGTGTTCATCAAAGTTTCTAACAAGCTCAAGCAAAGATCCGTGTTTGGGATTCACAATTATTGCTATGAAACCTCATTTTGTTCCTTCGTTAACGAATTTTAACCATTTGATTAATCAGTTATGTTCATTTACATGGGTTCATTTCGATCATGTATTGGTCTTTCATATGCAAAGGTTGGGGCATTATCCTAACGTGGTGTCATATACCACTTTGATCGATGGATATTGTAGAATTGGGGAATTGGGTCATGCACATAAGGTGTTTAACGAGATGTTAGAATGTGGGGTAAGGCCTAATTCATCAACATATAGTGTTTTGATACGTGGGGTTCTTTGTAAACGGGATATTGAATTTGGGTACTCGTCGTTGCTTGAAAAACTATGAGAAATGATGACAGCTGAAGATGATGGTCATTTAGTTAATCACGCTGCTTTCACGAATCTAATTAGTACTTTATGTCATGAGGAAATGTTTAAAGATCTTTTTGATATAGCCGAAAAGATGCCTCAAGGGAAGAATGTAGACGAAGCTTTTGCTTATTGGGGAGTTAATAGATTCACTTTGTAGACATGGAAGACATCATGGTGCCTCAAGGACTATTTATATGATGAGGAAAAGAGGGTGTGTTCCAAGTTTGATTTCATATAATCATATTGTTGATGAGCTTGCTAAGAATGGTGGATATCTGAGAGCATATCAGTTATTCGAACAATGGATTGAAATCGGTTATGTTCCCTCTGAGTATACGTACAAGGTTTTGATGGATTGTCGTTGTTCAGAAGAATATGATCTTCATAAGGCAAAGCAACTTCTTGACGTCATGCTGAACAAGAGAGGTATTGATAAGGCGAGAATTTACAATACACCGTGGAAGACGGTATTAGGACCCATAACCCGTGGAAGACGGTATTGGGAGTTACTTTACTTTACTTTACATACAAGCTGTATGTCAGATCAAGAACGATGTTTCAACCGAGCTTTTGAACACACTTGTTATCATGCTCAAGACAAATTGTTATCCTGATGTAGTTACTTTAAACACGGTAATTAATGGGTTTTGTAAGATGGGAAAAGTTGAAGAGGGAATTAAGGTATTAGACGATAGTACTACACATGCGATAATGATAGATGGATTATGTGAGTGTGATCGAGTAGATGAAGCAAAAGTATTATGGGATGATGTTATTTGGCCATCAGGAGTTCATGACAACTTTGTATATTCAGCCATTGTTAAAGGGCTTTGTCGTTCGGGTAATTTTAATGAGGGTTGTGATTTTATATATGAATTGGCGGATAGTGGAGTTAGGTTGAATGTCGTAAATTATAATATTTTGATGGAAGGTGCTTATAAGTTGGGATTAAAGAAGGATGCTTATCAGATTGTTGGTGAAATGAGAAAAAATGGGGTAGTTCCTGATGCAGTTACATGGAGGATCATTGATAAATTACACAAGCAAAGGAAACAATTAGGTCTTGAAGAGAAAATCAACCTCTAAAATAGTTTTGTTTCGTTTACCTGTAATTTTTGGTTTTTCTGTGAATCATTATCATCACTAGGTTCCCAAAGGCTAGGTCTAGGACAGTCCGTTGCCCAATGCCCATCTTGACCACAAAGAAAAAAACCAACATGAGGACAGTCCTTGGCCATATGCCCAGTTTCACGACACTCATAACAACCCTCGCTACACTGATAAGAGATATGCCCACTCTCACCATAATAATAACAAACACAGCCACCACCAACACCAACCTCAGCCACCACCAACACCAACCTCATCACAATTCCTAGATTTATGCCCAACCTGACCACACTCACGACAACCACTCGGACCACCCGCGTTTAGTAAACTTTTTTGCACCCAAGTCGGACCACCAGCTTGACCAACACCATGATCATCATTAGCACTAATAAAGTAAACTTTTTTGAACTATTTGACTGCACCAGAGGGCATGTAGCAGCCAAGATCCAAGGATACGTTTATAAAGTGAGGTGTCCAGACCATAGTCACAGGAAATGCTGGCTATGCCGCGTTCCTCGTTCCGGATCGTTCGTACCGAAATGTGGTACAATCGCGACCTGGATCGCTGGTTTCCGCGTTCCGTTTCTTGTGTATGATTTTGTACCTTGATTGCATTTCTGGTGTTATTGTTTTCGTGGTGATGAATTTTCCGGTGGAACTATGTTGAAGATGAAGAAGATAAAAAGGGTGAAATGCTGAAGATGCATATGTCTGTTACGCTAAAAGGCTTATTACCTTTTATTATTTTTCTTTGGGTCAAATTAATAACTTATTTAAATGGGCCAACTAAATTTTTTAATTTGACCTAACAATGTTGTTTTCATGATAATTAATGGTGTGTTTTACTCAAATAATAATTAAATGCATACACAATGTAAATTTTGCAACTTTTGTATAAAATATATAATTAAAAATATTAAATATAATAACAAAACTCGCCGTTCAAAAAAAAATGTATATAAAATATATAAATACCTATTAAAACCTATAAATGTATAAGTATAATCTGGTATATCATACTAAATTATATGGTACATCGAACCGAAATGAACCGGAGCGTACCGAAATGAGCCTACCCCCTTCGTACCAAATTTTAAGGACCTAACGAACCGCGTTCCCATTTCTCGATCTCGTACCAGAACGTACCGCGATCCATGTGACTATGGTCCAGATCCAAATTGCAAAGGGGTAATAATTGCAAAGGGGTAATAGGACCTGAAATGTGTCTATTCGTTGTTCCACAAATGTCACACAATTGATATAACACATAACATGTTTTAGAGTTCTCACTGCTTACCCTTTTATGATCATATTTTTTTTCTTTATTCTTTTATATTTAGTCAAGTTAACCTAGATAAATTTGTTGCCAAATACAAACTAACACAATATGATATCAGTAGAGCTAGCTTTTATGTGACTATTACTGCAAGTTTTTATGTGAGGTCAGGAAGGAAATGACTTTTGCAAAACAGCTATTGGATTTCATTTTCCCTCAATATGGTACTACAAGTGAAACACTAACTGGTGTAGTTTTTAATGAAGGGTCGCATCGGGTTCAAAATGATCCCGGGTTAGCGTTGCCAATGACAATTATTCGCCAGTAACTGATTGTCTTTTTTGCTTGAACAATTAAAATCAAGTATTCGAGTATCAAGATGCAAATATGCATGATTCATTTCATGTTTTAAGTTTGTGGTTAATTTCGATGTTTAAGTTTGTTTTTGGTTCCTTAGTTGGGTAATGAAAAGGATAAGCAAATGGGTCGTAGTCCTTCAACTAGACAACAATGTTTGGGCCAATACACCATATAAGCCGTAATTTGTAGTTTACATATATCAACTTTTTAACTTTTAGTTACAACTTTTTTTTGCATCTGAATGGAACGTTCTAGCTTAAAAATATAACCACACTACTCCGTTAGTTTGAAGCCAAGAAGCAATGCTATTTACAAAAGCTTAGTTACACAAACTTCCTTGGTTTAGTTGACTACCTGATATCAAAAGTAACCCTCTAATAAATAAATACACATAACCATTGCATGGAAGGACGATCAAATCGAGGAACATCAAAGCTGAGTACCGCTAAGGAAGCAAATTAAAACGTTCACTTACTAACAAACACATGTACTAATGGTCAAACACATCTTTAAGTATCTTTCATATGAACCATTTCTATTTGTAAAAACTTAATAAAACGAATTTCTTAGTTTAACACTTTAAGTTTCGCAACTAATTTTGACACACCTAATTAAATCTTGCAAGACTGATGCTACTTCATGGTAATCGAAGCCCGTGCATCACACGGGCCATGCTGCCTCGTATAACATAAACTAAGAAGATAGTTAAACAACCATTAATCCATAAACATCAAAACATTATAATTAAATTGGGTCCATGCCAGCAGTAGGCCATTCCGTTGCATGATGCTCATCTTTAATAACAATCTATACCCATATGCCCTTCACCACAAAAACAACAAACAGGGATATACCCACGCATACCAGAATAATAACAAAGACCACGACAAAAATCTTCATGCTCACAGTCCTTTCCGAGATGCCCAACCTCACCACACAAACAGCAACCAAGAGCACTACAGTCCTTAGCGATATGCCCACTATCACCACACTTAGTACAGTCAGAGCCAGCCTGATTACAGTTCCTAGCGATATGCCCAACCTTACCACACTTATAACAGCCAAGAGCACAGTTCTTAGCGATATGCCCAACCTCACCACACTTATAACAACCCCTACAGTCTTTCATACGCCCTCATAGTGTTGCTATAGAGTATTGATGGTGTTCGATTGTTAGACAATGTAAACCCCGTAGGTTACACTTTATTATTGATCACTATAAATAGAGTACAAATCAACATAGAGAAACCCTAATGGACCCAACCCACAAGTCAGGCTTGGGCCAACTAACTTATCCTATCTAATACTCCCCCGCAGTCCGGCGAAATCGCGAAAGCTCGGACGGGAGTAGAAAACAAAATAAAACATTAAAGCAATAACTAGTTATTTGATGAAGACATCCGACAACAAGCAGAGACGAAAGTCATGAATTGATATCGCAATCGAATATCGTTACTTATTAATCTGTTTATCACAACTTGTCATTTAAATACATATAATCACTTTCAAAAAAAATATGAAACACCTTCTACGTCAGCAACAAATTCATAATCATGCCTTGGTCACATCAGTAGATAAAAAACTATAGATAAAAACGTCTACAATTGACCCTTTGATGAACGTATAGAAGCCCTTCATTTTTAAACCCAGCCTTCTCCAACACTCTTTGAGACCCTATATTCTCAACATCCGTAAGCGCTTGCAACCTTACTATTTCAGGGAAGTCCTTCAACACCATCTTCACCGCCATCTTTAAAGCTTGTGTCGCAATCCCTTGACCCCAATACTTCCTAGCTAAACAATACCCTATCTCAGCCTTATGTCCTTCATGATTAAAACTTACGCCTCCGATTGAGCGGTCATTTATGCATATTGACATGTATGGGAGGGGCATGCATACATTAGTTATGTAAGCTAAAGCTTCATCTTTTGTAGTTATTGTTTCCATAAATAGGAACTTTGTGACTTGATCGTCGGAAAAATATTCTAAGATATCATCGGCATCAGAGAGTTTAAATGGCCGGAGAGTGAGGGAGTTTGAAGGATTCATCGAGTTCTGTCAGAGGTTAATAACACAAACTATTGAAAATTACAAAACAGATTCAAATACATACATAAATGTGCAAACACATGCCCAAAAACATATATAATAACCAAAAAACATTATACTTTGTTCAAAATAAATAATAAGAAGTATTTCAATAAACACCAAACAACCAACGCTAAACAGCATTCATGATTCAAAACACAAACATATACATAATCCTAAATCTGAACCACCACTAAAAGTACACAAATTACATGACTCAAGTTATATCCAGGAAATAAATAAACAAATAAAATAAGAAAAAAAAATCAACTACGCATAAATACTATCATAATAAGGACTCATTTTAGCAATAACTTTATAAAAATATCAAACAAATACTAAAACAAGAATTCGAACATACATCTTACAATATCACTAAACATAAACATGATTCATGATGGAAAAAAAAATGATTAACCAAACACGTACTCAAACAAATAAAAATGATCGGAATACAAACCTTTCAAACAAATAAAAAACACAAACTACATGGTAAAAAAAATATATATCCAGTTTTTTTGTTGACCATTGTGATTTCAAAAATAAATTAACAAAATGGGTAGTTTGAAAAATATTTAAGATAACATAACATACTTGAAATTTTCATTTAAACCCATGTTTTTTTTTACCATGAGACACGAAATACCCTATTGCCCCAATAAAATAGTCTTGACAGAACAAGGATATTGTAGCCAACAAAACAGTAGCAAGATATAACGTAAGGACTTACTTATGTTGCTTATCATATAATCAGCTGTTTGAACGTCTAACAAATTATTTAATGATTTGCACATGGTCCTAATGTCCTTTATATATTATTAGAATGATAGATACCTTACAACAGGACTAGCTAGGTTGTGTAGATGAAGCAGAACAAACTAATAAAACTAGTCAGTTTCTTGTGTACAAACTAATAAAACTATTCAGTTTCTTGTGTAGTGCAGCAACTCGATACGAAGATGCCAAGAATTGATTATAAGAAATCAATACAACTGGAAACTAAATACTAAACACAAACACATGAGCACCACTTAATTTATCAGGCCCCACTTAAACAACAGTACTAGTGCAGTATAAAAAAATGACCCATATATATATAACCCACCAATCCAGTCAACCATGTGGCAAAGATTGTGATATTTCTTGATTAGAAGTATGGCGCGATCGTACCTGATAAAGTAGAAGAAGAACAATGACGTGAAATCGAAGGTGATGCAGCGGTGGAGACGATCTCAGGTTATAAGGAGTGGATGTCGATCATGTTGAGGAGTGTAGCATGAGGAGGAAGACGTACATTAGGGTTTATCAATTTTGTTTCTTAATTCGTTTAATTTTTAGAAGAGAAAAGTAAAGATAATTATTATAAATTAAATACTTTTGAAAGTACTTATTATGTTAATTAATTTATTAAAATACGTTAGTTTACAAAAATTAAAAAAAATAATAATAAAAAAATAAAAAAAATAGTTCTTTATATAAGCCGCTAACATCATCGAATGAAGGGTTACTATCTCAAGAGTTCATTAAGGCCATGTTTGACATGCGATTTTGAGCTATTTGCTGGGCTTTGCTTGTGGGTCTAGTAGTAATTATGTTAGGTTAAAACTAGTTATAATACATGTGCGTGCACAGGGTTTCTAAAATTTCGTTTTAATTATGTATTATTATCGATTAAGAAATGAACCACTTAACATGTTTCAAATGGTTTTACTTGGTGGACAAAAAAAAAAAAAAAAAAAAAAAAAAAAAAAAAAACATATGTATATGTTATAACCTACCTATTATTTTAGGAAAATGTTTTTGGATTAAAAATTATATTTTATTATTGAAGTAAAATCACATGATGATACTTGACTTGCATGAGATATTAGTGATATATATCACACCCCACAATTTCAGGTCATTTTTCCAAACTTCGACATTCTACTATTCACAAATTACTATTCATCGATCACTATTCATCATTTTTTAGGTCAATTTGACATTCCGGGAAACATTCAGAAATTTTACTATTCACTTGACACTATTCATTTCCGAGAGAAAACCACTATTCACGTGCATTACTCATGTCATCGTAAATTTAGTTTACGAGTATTCAAATTCGCGTAACCGTATTGTTCAGGAGCGAATTCATGCATTATTATCAGGGACATTTCATACGGACTAGAAATAGTCTGCATATCATCATTGTGGCACTTGCATACTATTCCACTCGTAGGGTATTCAAATTATATTTTTAATATAAGTAACGAATTACGTATGTTTATTTTAAATAAACACTAATACGCGAACTATAAATGTGACTAACACGTCCGACACTCCCGACTATGATCCCAATATATTTTTATACTCATTTTTATAATATAAAAATTATAATATTAATTTACCCGGTATTTTGAAAATTTATTTATTTCGTATCGTACGTCTAATTTAATTACAACGGTTTTCATAAAAATTAAACAATAACTATCTAAACACTCAATATTTATACCCAACCTATTTTTATAATTTTTACAACTTTATTTTATCCCGGTTAACTTCGTTAAAATTTATTTTTAGTTAACCCGGTACCCGGTACACCTTAAAACTACAAATAAAACATAATATACACAAAGTCTTCCAAGTTTTACACATTCATCCCCCCCCCCCTTGACTTGCCGCCCCCCCCCCCCCCCCCCCCCCCCTCCATTCCAATCACTTACAAGATATACTAACTCACTCAATCCTCATAAATACCTTATACTAACTCCATATAATAATATTAATACTAATAATACATATCAACTATACTAGATATTTTCTCTCATTCTCAACTAGCAAAATTTTCACTTCCTTCTCTCTTTTTCTCTCTTGGACTCACGGCAACAACAAGAAGGAGGAGCAAGACCAAAATTTTTCTCAAGATCAAGTGTTATTCTAGTTTAGTTAAGTTATTCTTACAAGGTTTTGAAATACAAACTTAAGGATACTAAGGTTTTCATCATCTAATCACACCACCTTTCAAAGTAAGTTAACAAAACTCATGTCCTAATTTTTACAAGTTATTACTATGATTATATATTTTTCTTACAAGAACGCATGCATGCATTAACTTATACCACTCCATTTTTGTATATGTTTAACTTTTAAGCCCTAGAAATGATTTTTTTGTTAGATCCTTGTTAGATCTACTTGGTTATGATGTTTAGGAACCCATGACACCCTAAGAAGGTGTATGGTAGGATTAGACTAGTTTTGTGGTGATTGAAAGTGGTTTGATTGAAGTTAGAACTAGTTTGGAGACTTGAAAATGGTTTTTGAAACTACATATTGACCTACTGTCCCTATTTTTATTTCGTGGGAAAATCAGTTGATGGTGGTTAAATTTTGACCAAAGATTTAGAAAATACTTTCAAAAACGAAACTTTTGGCGAAAGAACGGATTAAAACGAGCTTATAACGAAGGAGATATGATTTTTGTAAATTTAACGACGAAAACTATTTTTCTAAAAACTGCATGCTGTTTGGCAGTTTTCGACGGGCAAAAAGAGGTGTTAAACGTAACCTAGAGGAGCCGAGTTATCAAAAATATATTAGTATATACAAAAACGAATCCGTGGATATAAAGAACGAGGAAAATGAGCTTAAAACGACCAAGTTATACCCGTTTTAACATCGTCAAAACTATATATATATATTTGGTCACAAATAAAAATAATAACTTACACACTAAATGGTATATTTTCTAGAAATGTTACTAAGGACTATATTCTTAACAAATGAATACGTATGACCCAAAAGAATATTTATACGACTTAACGACGTTATTTTAAGGTTTTCGATACGAGGAATATAACGCTAACATTTTCATACGAGATAATACGACAAGTTATCTACTTCTATATTTGGACTTATTTTTCCAAAGTATGGAAACTATTTTACTATGACAATAACGAGTATTTCCAAGTCACGAGTGGTATAGGTATCATGTGCATATACATTCATTACATTACGGCTTGATCTAAATTAGATCACGATTATTCATTTAGGTTGCGGCTAGTGTTCGCGCCTCATTGTCCTGACTACTATTGCATCATTGTACCATCTTTGTACCATCCTTTCGAGGTGAGTTCTCATAGCCCCGTTTTAATTACTTATTTGATTTCAAATCCCACGGGGGAGAATACATTGCACAATTATTTTTGTACATGCCCAAGTATTACAAATTCCATACATTGCTTAAGTTGCCTTACTACCAAGTTAAGTCTCCTTATATATCATGGACCGTTAATTATATTGCTAAGCGAGAGTGAGTGGATAGATCTATCGAGGGTGACGCCTCCATTCGTGTTTGGGTTGCTCCAACGGGACGAATGCATTTCATGTCTTAACAAATTGAGTGTCTGGTAAACACTCTGGTGGGGCCATTACAAAGTCTAGCTTCGGGGTCATGAGCTTAAGAGCCAATGTAGCATTTTTGACATTCTTGTCGGTTTACTTTATACTTGTGGTTTATGTACATACGATTTAAATTACAAACCTATGATTATTCACCAACTTTATGTTGACCGTTTTCGCAATGTATTTCTCAGGTAACTAAGGCATATTCTCATGGCATGCATGGAGTCATTTTGTGTATCAAGGATGACGCGTCTCTTTTTGGATTTCATGCACTTATGAACTATCGTTTGATTGTACTAAATTATTTCCTTAAACCTTTTCCAACTTTTGGGACCTATGTTTTATAACTCTGAATATTTTGAATGAATCAAACGATGTATTTTCTAAATGACACTTTAGGTCGTTCAATATATCTTTGTTTGTGGTGCTATGACCGTCACCCCTAGGTATTCCATTCCGCAGCCATTCAGGTATTTTGGGGGTGTGACAGATTGGTACCAGAGCCAAGGTTATAGCGAACTAGGATGCATCATGGACCCTAGACTATAACCACACCATCATAGCATATCATCATTTCATCGTAAGTGCATATTTACTTATTTTTAGGTGATTCCATTATACGAGTTATTTATTTTTATTTCACCTTGATTATCACAGAGACATGTCTTCGAATCCAAACACTGTCATACTTTACTCTATATCAGACTCTGATGATGAGGGCTCTATGTCCTCCACTGCTGTTTCACCACTTGTTTCTCCTGCACCTGAGTTGCCAATTTTGGCATCAGGTGATGATACCGAGCCTTTCGAGGAGGAGGAGACGGCTCCTACTCCTCATGTCCATCCTACTGTACCCACTGACATATCATCTCCTACTACTACTACTCCTTCAGAACCGAGACTTATGTTTCCTAGTAGTAAGATCATTCAGGTTGCTAGGAAGAGTGTTCGCCCAGCTACATCTACTTATAGGACTCTCCCTAGTCCTACTGTGCCTACACCACCACCAGCCATACCCACTACTACTCCTATATCTACCTCACTCTTGCCGCTCAGGAAGCATGCAAGGTTTACCACCCCAGATTCACCTACTACCGAGACTGCTGACCTTTCACCACCACCAGTATACCACATAGGTGAGAGTTCGAGAGCGGCTGCGGCTAGGGGGCCTACAGCCGTTACATTAGAGGATCAGTTAGGGGCTCAGCAGGAGCAAGTTAATAGTTTGGGGTATAGAGTTGATGAGATTATCACTACTCGACTTGAGGCTGTCGAGGAGCAGGTTGAGGATTTGATTCAGGGCAGAGTTAGTATTGATGTGTCGTACCATGGACTCGAGGCACGACAGTTGAGGCACCAGGAGCAGATTGATCTACTTAGGGATGAGCTACCTGAGATTCGAGATAGAGCTCAGGCGACACAGGAGACTCAGTGGGAGCAGGCAGATCAGTTGGCATTGATTCGAGAGAGGTTAGTCATATTGGAGCGCAGAGATGCTTCTTTTCAGTTACGAGTTCAGCATCTAGAGGAGATCGTGGTTGCGATGGATCGTGAGATTCGCCGCCTGAGGGGAGAGCCTGGACCATCTAGAGCACCTGGAGGAGCCTAGACATAGACTGGTATTATATTAGCTTTTATTATTTTCCTAGTCCCGAGGTGTGGGACATAGTTCAAGAACTTGTATTCTTTTGGTTGTTGTACAAACAAATATATCAAGTGCGACTCTACTATGTTGGAAATGTTGTGCTATATATTATATCGGTCCATGTAGGCCGAAATTTTCATGTATTATATTCATGTGTTGTGATTATATTTATGATGTTTCGTGGTTGCTCTTTATTATTATCGCATTTATACAGGTTGTGGTTGTATATATACATGTCGTGGTTGTATTTATACAGGTTGTGGTTGTATATATACATATCGTGGTTGTATTGATACAGGTTGTGGTTGTATATATACATGTCGTGGTTGTATCTAGACAGATTGTGGTTGTATTCGTACATGTCGTGGTTGTATTTATACTTGTTGTGGTTGTATATATATATACATGTTGTGGGTGTATATCTTTGGTTCGATGACTATTTCTATTATGATTTTTCTCATGGTTATTTCCATTGTGATTTATCAGAAGTATGGCACCAAGGAAGAGTAAGACTGCACCAGAAACACCCGCTATGACTCAAGCCGCTATCCGCAAGTTGGTCAGGGATAGTATTGCAGAAGCTCTGGAGATTGAGAGAGTTGAGGTTGCTGCTAGGGCTGCTGAGACTGCTTCTAATACAGGGACAGTTGAACAACCCACTACTAAGCGGGAATGTACATGGAAAGATTTCAAGATTAGTGATCCTATCAATTTTAAGGGCACTGAAGGAGCGGTTGCTTTGATCCGCTGGTTTGAAAAGACTGAGAATGTATTCCTCATGTGCGGATGCCCGGACGTCAGCAAGGTAAAATTTGCTACAGGTATGCTTCTTGATGAAGCTATGTCTTGGTGGAATTCGTATGCTCAGCCGATTGGTATGGAGAATGCTTACAAGCTCACTTGGGAGGAATTCAAGAAACTGATGTCTAAGAAGTTTTGCCCTCGTACTGAGGTGCAAAAGTTGGAAACAGAATTTTATGAGCTGGTAACTAAAGGTGATGACATCGAGACCTACTTCAGGAGGTTTCAGGAGTTGGCTGCACTATGTCCAACTATGGTTCCTGACGATGAGAAAAAGATGGAAAACTTTGTTGGTGGATTGCCAGAAAGTGTTCGAGGAGATGTGATTTCTTTTGATCCTCAATCAATGGAAGAGGCTATTCGTATAACTCAGAAACTCATGGTTCAAGTGGTAAAAGGGAAATCTGCTGTCAACAACAATAACCGTTCAAACAACACCAACTACAACAACACTCGAAACAACAACAACTATAACAACAATCGAAACCGCAACTATCCCAATAACCGAAACAACAACCCAAACAATAACAACAACAACAAGAGAAGGTTTGATTACAACCAAGGTGGGAATGCTGTTCAGTCGCCACCTAAGAGGCAAGAAGTGGCAAGGGCCTATGCTGCAGGACCGACTGAAAGGAAAGGATATGAGGGTAATCTACCCAAGTGTGAAAGGTGTCAGAAGCATCATAACCCAGGACGTTGCCCAGATCTATGTGGCAACTACAAGAAGGCTGGTCACTACACCAAAGATTGCAAGAGTCCAAACTTTGGTGGCAATCAGAAACCACCGGTAACATGTTTTGGCTGTGGAGAACTTGGACACTTTAGGAATGAGTGCCCAAAGAAGAAGAATCAAGGAACTGGAAACCAAAATGGAATGGCTCGAGGAAGAGCTTATGTTATGGGAGGAGAAGATGTCAAAGAAGACCCGAATGTTGTTGCGGGTACGTTCCTCGTTAATAATCGTTATGCATCCATTTTATTTGATTCAGGAGCGGATAGAAGTTTTGTTTCTATTGCATTTACACCTTTACTTAACATAGAACCAACCCCATTAGACATTTCCTATATCGTTGAATTAGCCGATGGGTCTTTAGTTAACACCAACACCATTGTCCGTGGTTGCACTATAAATTTCCTAAACCACCCATTCAATATAGACCTTATGCCCGTAGAACTTGGAAGTTTCGACGTTGTTATCGGTATGGATTGGTTATCCCGACATCGAGCGAGAATTATTTGTGATGAAAAAGTTGTTCACCTTCCTTATAACGGTGAAACTTTGGTTGTTCGTGGAGAACGAAGTGGAACAAGACTCAGTATTATATCATGCATTAAAACCGAGAAGTACATAAAGAAGGGTTGTTATGCATTCTTGGCTCACATCACGGAGAAGAAGTCGGATGAGAAATGACTTGAAGATGTGCCAATTGTTAAGGAATTTCAAGAAGTTTTTCCGGAAGAATTGCCAGGACTTCCGCCTACACGCCAAGTTGAGTTTCAAATCGAATTAGTGCCAGGAGCTGCACCAATTGCACGAGCACCGTATAGACTTGCACCTTCGGAAATGCAAGAATTGTCGAACCAATTAAAAGAACTTTTGGACAAAGGATTCATTAGACCGAGTTCCTCGCCTTGGGGAGCGCCGGTTTTGTTTGTGAAGAAAAAGGATGGAACTTTCAGAATGTGCATCGACTATCGTGAGCTGAACAAGTTAACGGTGAAGAACCGTTATCCACTCCCCAGAATCGACGACTTGTTCGACCAGTTACAAGGTTCTAGTTTTTATTCCAAGATTGATTTAAGATCCGGTTATCATCAACTTAGAGTTCGGGAAGAGGATATCCTGAAGACGGCATTTAGAACACGCTATGGTCATTATGAGTTTCAAGTAATGCCGTTCGGATTAACCAACGCACCTGCGGTATTTATGGATCTCATGAATAGGGTGTGCAAACCGTATCTTGATAAGTTTGTGATCGTATTCATTGACGATATCTTGATTTATTCCAAGAGTAAGGAAGATCACGAAGAACACCTCAGAACAATCCTGGAACTACTCAGGAAGGAGCAATTGTATGCCAAATTTTCTAAGTGTGATTTTTGGATACGAAGAGTTCAATTTCTTGGCCATGTTATTGATAGCCAAGGTTTACAAGTCGACCCAGCAAAGATCGAGGCAATTAAGGATTGGGCTACGCCCAAGTCTCCTACGGAAATTCGTCAATTCCTAGGACTTGCCGGATATTACAGAAGGTTTATCGAAGGGTTTTCTAAGATAGCGAAGTCGTTGACAAAGCTGACACAAAAGAATGAGAAGTACGAGTGGGGAGAGAAACAAGAGTCCGCATTTCAGTTATTGAAACAAAAGCTTTGTAGCGCACCGATTTTGTCACTACCTGAAGGTATTGAGAACTTTGTGGTATATTGCGATGCTTCGCATCAAGGACTTGGAGCTGTGCTAATGCAAAACGAGAAAGTGATAGCTTATGCATCTAGACAGCTTAAGACACACGAGAAGAATTACACTACGCACGACTTGGAGTTGGGTGCGGTAGTTTTTGCACTCAAGATTTGGAGACACTACCTTTATGGTACCAAGTGCGTAATTTTTACCGACCACAAGAGCTTACAGCATATACTTGATCAGAAGGAACTCAACATGAGACAACGTCGTTGGCTAGAATTGTTGAGTGATTACGATTGTGAAATCCGATATCACCCAGGAAAAGCAAATGTTGTAGCAGATGCACTTAGCCGAAAAGAACGACTCAAACCTTTGAGAGTTAGGTCATTGGGAATGACTATCATTTCACCACTACCATCAAAGATTCTAGAAGCTCAGATTGAGGCTCTCAAAGAAGAAAATCGACCACATGAGAAACTTTATGGTATGCCAGAAAGCGAAAATGGCTTTGTAAAGAGATCAGATGGAGTGCTATGCTTCAAGGACCGAAGTTGGATACCACTCTATGGTGGAGTGCGAGAATTGATTATGCATGAATCACACAAGTCGAAGTACTCTATTCATCCAGGTTCTGATAAGATGTATCAGGATCTCAAAAAGCTTTATTGGTGGCCGAACATGAAAGCAGAAATAGCTACGTATGTCAGCAAATGTCTTACTTGTGCTAAAGTGAAAGCCGAATACCAGAAACCGTCAGGGTTACTTCAACAACCAGAAATTCCACAATGGAAGTGGGAACGTATTACAATGGACTTTGTCACTAAACTTCCCAAGACGTCAGGAGGATACGATGCTATTTGGGTAATTGTTGATCGTCTCACCAAATCGGCTCATTTCATACCCATTAGAGAGACTTATTCTATGGAACAACTTGCTAGACTTTATGTCAAGGAAATAGTCTCAAGACACGGTGCACCAGTTTCCATCATTTCTGACAGAGATAGTCGTTTTACTTCAAACTTTTGGCGGTCATTACAAGATTCTTTTGGATCCAAGTTAGACATGAGCACTGCTTACCATCCTCAGAGCGAGAGAACTATTCAGACACTTGAGGACATGCTTAGAGCATGTGTGATTGACTTTGGAAATGGTTGGGCTAACCATTTGCCGTTGATCGAGTTTTCCTATAACAACAGCTACCATTCAAGCATAAAGGCTGCACCATTCGAGGCACTTTATGGTCGTAAGTGTCGATCTCCAGTTTGTTGGGCCGAAGTCGGTGAAGTACAATGTACTGGCCCGGAGATGGTTCAAGAAACAACAGAAAAGATAATTCAGATTCGAGAGAGACTCGAAACTGCTAGAAGTCGACAAAAGAGCTACGCAGATGTTCGACGCAAACCATTGGAATTTCAGGTCGGAGACAAAGTCATGTTGAAAGTCTCGCCTTGGAAGGGCGTAATACGATTTGGAAAACGCGGGAAATTGAACCCGAGATACATTGGGCCATTCAAGATCCTGGAGAGGATTGGTCCGGTTGCTTACAAGCTTGAACTTCCATCAGAACTTAGCAACGTACATAACACGTTTCATGTTTCGAACCTCAAGAAATGTCTTTCGGACGAGTCTGCCATTATACCATTAGAAGAAATACAACTTGATGACAAGCTTAACTTTGTGGAAGAACCAGTTGAAATAATGGACCGCGAGATCAAACAGTTGAAACAAAGTCGAATTCCGATCGTGAAGGTTCGCTGGAATTCTCGAAGAGGACCCGAGTTTACTTGGGAACGAGAAGACCAAATGCGACGCAAGTATCCACAACTTTTCACCAAGCCAATTGCCGAGACCAACACTAACTGAATTCAGGGACTGAATTCCTTTTTGGATGGGCGACTATCACACCCCACAATTTCAGGTCATTTTTCCAAACTTCGACATTCTACTATTCACAAATTACTATTCATCGATCACTATTCATCGTTTTACTATTCATCATTTTTTAGGTCAATTTGACATTCCGAGAAACATTCAGAAATTTTACTATTCACTTGACACTATTCATTTCCGAGAGAAAACCACTATTCACGTGCATTACTCATGTCATCGTAAATTTAGTTTACGAGTATTCAAATTCGCGTAACCGTATTGGTTCAGGAGCGAATTCATGCATTATTATCAGGGACATTTCATACAGACTAGAAATAGTCTGCATATCATCATTGTGGCACTTGCATACTATTCCACTCGTAGGGTATTCAAATTATATTTTTAATATAATTAACGAATTACGTATGTTTATTTTAAATAAACACTAATACGCGAACTATAAATGTGACTAACACGTCCGACACTCCCGACTATGATCCCAATATATTTTTATACTCATTTTTATAATATAAAAATTATAATATTAATTTACCCGGTATTTTGGAAATTTATTTATTTCGTATCATACGTCTAATTTAATTACGACGGTTTTCATAAAAATTAAACAATAACTATCTAAACACTCAATATTTATACCCAACCTATTTTTATAATTTTTACAACTTTATTTTATCCCGGTTAACTCCGTTAAAATTTATTTTTAGTTAACCCGGTACCCGGTACACCTTAAAACTACAAATAAAACATAATATACACAAAGTCTTCCAAGTTTTACACATTCATCCCCCCCCCCCCTTGACTTGCCGCCCCCCCCCCCCCCCTCCATTCCAATCACTTACAAGATATACTAACTCACTCAATCCTCATAAATACCTTATACTAACTCCATATAATAATATTAATACTAATAAAACATATCAACTATACTAGATATTTTCTCTCATTCTGAACTAGCAAAATTTTCACTTCCTTCTCTCTTTTTCTCTCTTGGACTCACGGCAACAACAAGAAGGAGGAGCAAGACCAAAATTTTTCTCAAGATCAAGTGTTATTCTAGTTTAGTTAAGTTATTCTTACAAGGTTTTGAAATACAAACTTAAGGATACTAAGGTTTTCATCATCTAATCACACCACCTTTCAAAGTAAGTTAACAAAACTCATTTCCTAATTTTTACAAGTTATTACTATGATTATATATTTTTCTTACAAGAACGCATGCATGCATTAACTTATACCACTCCATTTTTGTATATGTTTAACTTTTAAGCCCTAGAAATGATTTTTTTGTTAGATCCTTGTTAGATCTACTTGGTTATGATGTTTAGGAACCCATGACACCCTAAGAAGGTGTATGGTAGGATTAGACTAGTTTTGTGGTGATTGAAAGTGGTTTGATTGAAGTTAGAACTAGTTTGGAGACTTGAAAATGGTTTTTGAAACTACATATTAACCTACTGTCCCTATTTTTATTTCGTGGGAAAATCAGTTGATGGTGGTTAAATTTTGACCAAAGATTTAGAAAATACTTTCAAAAACGAAACTTTTGGCGAAAGAACGGATTAAAACGAGCTTATAACGAAGGAGATATGATTTTTGTAAATTTAACGACGAAAACTATTTTTCTAAAAACTGCATGCTGTTTGGCAGTTTTCGACGGGCAAAAAGAGGTGTTAAACGTAACCTAGAGGAGCCGAGTTATCAAAAATATATTAGTATATACAAAAACGAATCCGTGGATATAAAGAACGAGGAAAATGAGCTTAAAACGACCAAGTTATACCCGTTTTAACATCGTCAAAACTATATATATATATTTGGTCACAAATAAAAATAATAACTTACACACTAAATGGTATATTTTCTAGAAATGTTACTAAGGACTATATTCTTAACAAATGAATACGTATGACCCAAAAGAATATTTATACGACTTAACGACGTTATTTTAAGGTTTTCGATACGAGGAATATAACGCTAACATTTTCATACGAGATAATACGACAAGTTATCTACTTCTATATTTGGACTTATTTTTCCAAAGTATGGAAACTATTTTACTATGACAATAACGAGTATTTCCAAGTCACGAGTGGTATAGGTATCATGTGCATATACATTCATTACATTACGGCTTGATCTAAATTAGATCACGATTATTCATTTAGGTTGCGGCTAGTGTTCGCGCCTCATTGTCCCGACTACTATTGCATCATTGTACCATCTTTGTACCATCCTTTCGAGGTGAGTTCTCATAGCCCCGTTTTAATTACTTATTTGATTTCAAATCCCACGGGGGAGAATACATTGCACAATTATTTTTGTACATGCCCAAGTATTACAAATTCGATACATTGCTTAAGTTGCCTTACTACCAAGTTAAGTCCCCTTATATATCATGGACCGTTAATTATATTGCTAAGCGAGAGTGAGTGGATAGATCTATCGAGGGTGACGCCTCCATTCGTGTTTGGGTTGCTCCAACGGGACGAATGCATTTCATGTCTTAACAAATTGAGTGTCTGGTAAACACTCTGGTGGGGCCATTACAAAGTCTAGCTTCGGGGTCATGAGCTTAAGAGCCAATGTAGCATTTTTGACATTCTTGTCGGTTTACTTTATACTTGTGGTTTATGTACATACGATTTAAATTACAAACCTATGATTATTCACCAACTTTATGTTGACCGTTTTCGCAATGTATTTCTCAGGTAACTAAGGCATATTCTCATGGCATGCATGGAGTCATTTTGTGTATCAAGGATGACGCGTCTCTTTTTGGATTTCATGCACTTATGAACTATCGTTTGATTGTACTAAATTATTTCCTTAAACTTTTTCCAACTTTTGGGACCTATGTTTTATAACTCTGAATATTTTGAATGAATCAAACGATGTATTTTCTAAACGACACTTTAGGTCGTTCAATATATCCTTGTTTGTGGTGCTATGACCGTCACCCCCAGGTATTCCATTCCGCTGCCATTCAGGTATTTTGGGGGTGTGACAATATATGCTTTTAGTTTTGCAAAACCGTGCTATCAATTTACTATGTGTTTTGTAATTGTGGTATTTCTTTTACTTATGTTTTCATTAAAATATGTAGCATATTTAGATAGTTTTGAAAATTGATTCATTTCCTTAATTATGAATAACCATCATATCATTTTACTAATGTACCTTTTTGTTTGGAAAGTTGTATTTTCATAAGTTTGTGTTATTTACTTCTCATGTTTTATCATAAAATTACCAAATTAACATAGATGCTTACACTATAGCTTCTTTATTATATAAAGATAAACGAAAAAATATGTAATGGGTAGAACTCAAATTTAATTTTACGTTTATGTATAATGTATAAGAATAAATTTTCTCTAAGTCCGAACTATATAAGGAAATTATTATTACTTATATAAGTAAATTATAAATGCATGAAAAAAATGAGAAAGAGTATATTCGCAAGTCTTTTAGGATTGTTTGAATCCTTAACGACCTTTCACTTTAATGCAACTTTCTTCACAATTGGCCTAAATCATCAAGGTAAAAGATACCCATATTTTAGACCGTTTGTTGACACTCGTAGTGTTATCAATGACAGCAAACACATGCTAAGTTTCATTAACTCATTCAAAGACAAATTACACTCCGAAAAGAATTTCTACCATAAAATTCCCCATATAGGCACTAAAACACATCTTTGGTACATTAAAATACATTTATGTATTATCTAAATCAGCAACTCAACTAAATTATACATTCATATCTTGAGCAGACGTAGAAAATCCTTCCACGACAATCATGTGTTGATACTTAATCCTCCTCTAAAAAACGCACACAACAAATTGCATTACACTTTAGTAGTTTAGTGTGTGCGATAAGATAATAAAACTGAAAAAACCACTAACATGTTACATTATAGTGAGGATAAAAACAAAGTTAGCCATAACATCAAATAAGAAAACTTCATATTAGAACTAAACGGGTGTTTGGTTATGCTTATTAAAGGTGCTTATTGGCTTATTCAATTACCATAACACAATAAGTGTATGATAAAGCTATAAGCTTTTTTTAAAAGCTTAGTGAAAAACCCCTGAACTCACAACTAAGTCCATTATAGCTTAGTGTGTTTATAGTAAAAACACAAATATTAAGTGTAGAAGTTTTCAATAAAACATAAAAAAGAGTTACTAAAAGTTGGTGTATATAACAAAAAAGTTAAACCATAAAAAAGGTTACTAAATACTATCAGCTAGATAAGGCATAAGCCAAAGTTCTGTTGAGGTCTCTTTCGGATTCTATTCAGAAGCTAAAAGAGGTTTACACATAAATCATAAGTATAGAATAATGGTTGTAACTCACATCCGTGATTACCAACTCAATAACATTATCGCAATATAGTAACGTAATAACCTGATTAAAACTATATATTCTTGCTAAATAATTCTCATGTACATACTTTTAATTCGTTTACAACGGCCAACTATTACTTTTTTTTTTTAATTTTTTTTGATAAAACATCACGTCAATGAATAAAGTTAGGTTATCACCTACGTCTTTTTTTTTTTTTTTTTTTTTTTTTTTTTTTTTTTTTTGTTTTAGGAGGTGATTGTTATCAAATAAGGATTGTGATGCGTGCATTTTTTTAATATAATTTAAGAAAAATACCTTCTATATTAAACAATGACTATCTAACTTTTTTTTTAAATAATTAGCTTTGTATAACATTTTTAACTGACAGACATGTTGAGGTTGATGTTGATTTTGTTGTTTAACTTTAACTATTGATACCATGTTGTACAAAATGTGTGAATTTGGTAGCATATAATGAGCGCTGATGAAGTTAAAATATGCTCCGTAAAGTTTTTAAAATGTTTTTATGGATATCCATAAACAAATTTTAAATAACAATTTCATGAGTCGTTGTTATAAGTAGAATCACGTATATTTATTTTCATGTCACATTATCGTGCTTACCATTTGATATTTATATTCCCGTTACTAATAATTTAGCCGTATTTCAAACCCGTGTACGTATAAATTAAATTTTTAAATAGTAACATGAGTCCTTATTTTAAAAAATATTCTGATGGATAAAAGTTTAATACTAACATTAGTTTAAAAAAATGTTTAACGTATATTAAAACTAATTCGTATATTTACCAAATTTTGTAATTTTAATGGATGAAAGTTTAAAAACTAATACTAATACTTATGTAATTTTAAACAAAGTTAATATTATAAAGTGTAAGGGGTATAAAGTGTAAAGGGTTATTTGTGTTTTTTATAAAGTTATTAAAAAACATGGAAACTTTTAATTTTACACTTTACTCTATGTAAATTATTTAAAATTCAATCACTAAAGTTTTATTAATTACTTCCTCTTTTTTTAAGTTTTTATTTTCATAAATTTGACACCTATATTTTTTTGTATTTTTTTTATTAACCAAATTTCTCCACCAAATTTATTAAGTTTGACTAAAATCAATTTAATTTTGACTTTTTATTGACCAATCACGTTGCTCGATTTCGCCTACGTGGCAAAATCAAGCTCTGCTATTGGTCCAATTTTTTTTCAATGAGAAGGAATTTTCAAAAACACTCCGAAATGATGTAATTCTTTTATTATATAAAAGATATTAAGGGTAAGTAAAAGTAAATGTCGGTTATGCAAATTCAAAATCCAAATTCTTATACAAAACCAATTCATAATCCAAATTCTTATATAAACAACCTTTTACGTACACAACTACAACAAACACAAAATACCTCAACAATGTCAAACGTTCTTTTGCTTTTGCTTTTTGCTTTGGTATGTTTGATATCTAATGCTACCGAAAGCCTCTCACCTCTGTCACAAACTATAGAATCATACATTATTGGTTACCGGCATGACTCATTGCCTTGATTATCTTGGAACGGGATCACGCAGGCATGATCATCCCTCTAGTTCTTGTTGTTCAGTGCTTAGGGATGCATGGAAGGTTGATCCTGAGTGCGTTAACTCTAACGTTCTTGATGGTTTTATTTTTCAATACTATTTTGGGTTCGATAGGGATACCACGATTGTGGATCGTCTCACTTCTACTTGCGGAATTGGATCGCTAAAAATAATCCACGTAAGTTCATGTTTTTAACTTAAAAATAAATTATAAAATTATATGTTTATCTGTGTTAAACAGTTTACAATACAAATTAAATTTGGTTCTCTTTTGATATGCAGCAAGTCTACCATAGGTTGCATCAAGTCCTTTAGAGGCAAGACCACCAGCTCAACCTATGGCTTTATCGCGAGCAAATTGTTCTTCCCAAAACAGCTCCGATTTATATTTTGAGTATTTTTTTGGTTTTTCGCAATGTGGGTTGCATTCTTATACTAATGAAGATATCGATCACAACAACATCAACACAGACGGCTTTGAGAAGACCATAAAGACCTCATGAAGAAAAGATTACGATAGTAGTTTGATTTTTTTTAATGAAGAAATATACTTAACTTGTTGAGGATTGAGGACATAACACATACCGAATAGAATTGATATTTTTGTTTTAAATATCTAGTCTTTATGAAAGATCTTTATTAGTTTATATTATAATGTCTTAGTCTCTTAATATCTTTTGTTTTAAATATCTAGGCTTTATGAAAGATCTTTATTAGTTTATATTATAATGTCTTAGTCTCTTAGACATGCCCCTCTGCTACTTAAAATTGTAAAAGCAAACCGTTATCTAAACATTGAATTGAATAATTGTAAATGGCAAGGCATAACTTAATCAAGTATTTTCTTGTTCAGAATGTTTGATTCTCCTGCCTTTTTTTTATAAGATGTGAGAACTCAAAAAAATGTATCACGCTATGTCCGTAATCTAGATTGCAAAAGATTATCATAGTTAGTTGTTGACATTGTAATCTGACCGAGCTTCTAAATCTGCGAGCAACTGAATGCATTGTGCTCGTAGTACCTTCATAAAATTAAACATTTCGCAGTTAGAGCTATAAGATTGCCACAAATAACAGAAGGTGGTCGTTTGCTTCAAAATTCGTCCATTCAAATACAGACTTGACACGTTGGATACTCGACATGCATTTGTTGACCTCTGTGCTTCTGATAAGAATCTTAGGTTCCATTGTAGAGCTTTTTACCGTTTGATGTTTATCAACCAATCTGTTTTCTGTCCGTATGTATTCCTTGTGTTACTATGGAGAAGTACACCTATTTCCTGCTACATGTACGTTTCTCATCCATTGAATTTGTTTCACTATGATCTGCTATGAGTAAGATATGAATTTTGGATTTTGAAAAACAAGATCTGATTGTTTATACCCTGGAAAGGATATATTGAAGAGAGACTATTTGAGAATCTGAAGAGTTAAGCGTATTTATCACCCTCATGTTTTCTGCGATTTCATACGTTCTCATCTGATTTGTCTATCCCAATTTCGCGGACGAAATTTTCTTTTTAGATGGGAAGAGTTGTAAAATCCGAAAATTTTAAACGTATTAAATTCCCAAAATACCCTATAATTTTTAATTTTATGAAAAGACGAATAAGAATGCAAGATATTACATTATATACTAACCTAAGTATTTAAAACCGTAATATTTGAAAAATACACATTTATACCGTTAGTAAAACTTATGATAAAATAAAATGTACGTATTTAAGTATCAAAAATCATGTCACACGTTCTCTTGATAATATGGGCCAATTATTTGTAGTTTTTAGTGTTTTGGATTTATCTTTTTCTTTCTAAAGCCCAAACAATTACCCAATCCTAACCCAACCCAAAGTAGCCCAATTATCCCTCCCTAAAACAACCTAAACGACCCATAATCCCCCTAATTTGTTGTAGTCGACATTCAGAGAAAAAAGAAAAAAGAGGATCGATCAAAGGGTCTGTGGAATCAAGAATTGGTTAGTTTTATTTTTATCAAATTCATTACTTTTAAGTTTTGTAATCCTTATATTAATTATGTAACTTGCAACGATGGATTACGGTTTGTAAATTATGTTTATAAATTTGTAAAATTGAAGCTTAATAATGATTAGAGTAATTAACTTAGATGTTTAGGTGATTATTGCAAGAATATATTAGTTAGGGTATGTAGATTCGCGATTAAGATTCTGGCAGATTCGGAACCTCATAAAGATAGGGCTGGAAATCAAGTTATACAATAGAGTTTTACATGTTTCTTCACTCTAAAGTTTAGTTCAAGTTGTCTACTTTCTGAATATGTAAGCCTCTTGGTTGTTGGGGGTAGGGAGATTAGTCTTTTGATTTTTGGGAGATCAAGTGTCAAAGCTGAGAAATCGAGTCTGAAATTCAGTTGGTGTTTTTGATTTTTCATTTTCAAACTATAACGAGTTAAGAGCTCTCCTTTTACAGGGGTTAAATATAAGATATGATGACCTATGATCTATGTCATTTTATGACATTCTGTCTGACCTATTCTAGTTTGACACCCGAGCCATTTCACTAGGCATGGGGGTTCCATGTCCGTGTCAGTGATGCACCTCTGACATGACTCTAGGCAGTAGAGTGATGTTCTGCTACGTCCCTTTGGTTGGTTATACATATATGTTTGTTATATGTTTTTAGGTAGGGGCATATGGATGCATCCTAGATGTGTTTCGGTATCTGTTATGATGATTATGGTATGATATATTGTCTGGTGACTGATGCTGGGTGCAATCCACGTCTTTCACATTTCTGGGAGCTAGCTACTCCAATTGGTTACTGAGGACTCCCCTCATATTATCTGGCTATTTAACAGGTCTTCCCTCTATATGATGATGAAGACTTATGGTTGCATTGATATGATATTATCTGATCTGTTCTGGGCTCGGGAGGATTACTGACCTACCTTTCATTATACTTACACTTTTGATTATACCTTATGATATTACCCATTGCATCATATCTGTTTCTGTTTCTATTTCTTTTTCATTATCATTTGCTTCGTTTATATATATCTGTTCACTGGGCTATGTAAGCTCAGCCGCATTTCTTTTCACCGTGGCAGGTTTTAGAGGGAAGCTGGGATATGAGTGGAGAGTACGTTGCACTTAGAAAACTACATCTTGATAGCCATTTTGGATTAGAGATGATTAGAAGTGTTTATATTTTCAGACTTAGTATTTATTTCTGTTCTCAGTAGTAACCTTTTACTTCAGATTTTACCTTTGTAACCTTTTAGATTCTTTTGTATATTTATGTTGTATGCTTGTGTTTTGCTTTGATATGTCACCATAACGTAATACTTCTACCCTTATCGGGTTGGGGTGTTACATAATCAACTTTATAAACATATTTAACCAAATACCTAATTTTTATACAAAAAACCTAACTACCCTTGAGACTAACAAGTTCTTGCTAGTTTTTCTTAAAATAAACGCAAGATTGAAAACTAGAAAGGTCAACCTTGCGGATTTTTAAAAATAAGATTAAAATAAATTGTTCATCCTTGTGGTTTGCGTTGACTGACAAGTTTCGTCCTTTGATCAAAAAAACTACATCGTCCGTCCCTAAATGTGAAACATTATGTATCGTTGGTCCTTCACTTTAAAAAGACGAATTGTTTATGATGTTTTTTAATATAATATTTTATTTATAGAAGCTTGTGGCAGACATAAAAAGACGAAAATACCCTTACATGATAAGAGTTACCGGGCGTTAATAAGAGCCGTTAAAGGGAGAGACAAACGATACATAACGTTTTGCATTTAGGCACGGATGGTGCATTTTTTTGGGTCAAAGAACGAAACTGGTCTGTCAACGCAAGCCACAAGGACGAACAGTGTAGTTTACTCGAAAAATAGTTAGCAATGTCTTGCAAAACCTTTTAAAAAAGAGCAATGATACATCCACATAAAAGTATCTACAAAAACAATCCACTCGCTGAGGTGTCAGCGAGAGATTGATTTTTTGTGCGATGGTTTTTGTGGGATGTGGATCCACAAAAAACCAATCACCCACTTAATATAAACCTCAGCGAGTAGATTATTTTTGTAGATACTTTATGTGAGTGTATCAAATTTCTTTAAAAAATTGGGGCAATTGCATATATACCCACTAAGAAAGGTTTTGCAAATTTTTTTAAAAATTAGCAAAATGAACCTTGCTAGTTTTCTAAAACTATCAATGTCTTGTGATGTTTTAAAAAAAAATCATAAGATTTCGGATAAACTTTGCGAAAAATATGTTTGTAAAATCGATTATTATCATTTTTTCCTTATCTTAAACTTTTGAAACTTATAACTTATAAAAGCTAAGCTTGTATAACAAACAAAAACTTATTTTGAAACAACAATCTTTCATGTGAGTTAAAATAAGAAAACAAACACTTGTATTTCCTTAGACTCATGCTTCACTTCAATTCACAAACCAGCTGTTTCATGTGAACATTCAAAAAGAGTGATGGGTTCAGCTCTTGTTGGATTTTAAGAGACTAGTAAGTAACGAAACATGCTCCTTTACTTTTAAATTGGTGTTATTTTTAATCTACTATACTAATTACTACCCTCAACTTGTTATTGTCATTGCACATTACCTGTTTGATCAAATGCCTCATAGATGGAGATGGGAGGTGATGCTTATATTATAAGCTTTGTTAGAATTTTTATTTTCATAAAGATGTTGATGAATTAGTTGTAGCTAGAGTTTATTATCATAAAATGACATAAAAATACATTAAATTAAAATTAAACTTACATGAGATATTTGAAGCTTTTACGTGTTGATGAATAATATTTAAAAAATATATAAATAATCTTATTAATTACAAGTTCAGCTTGTTTCTAAGAGCAATGGGTGTCAGACTGCGGATCCCTTAAAAAGTCACAAACTTTTACAAAGTCTAAAAAGTAACTTGGACCGTTAGATTTCTTACACAATATAATCAACGGACCATCATTCCTCTGTGTTAAATACATCTTGATAAGGGTATATACGTCATTTGCACGTTGCCACCAACATATCTCCATCTTCTAATTCGTGAAATCACCTCCCTCAATCTCATATCTCAAGTTTCTAATTTGATTATTATACCACTTTTTTTCCATTCTATTTTCCGATGGTGAATCTATTACCGGAGTATTTTTCCGGTGAATATTCGCCGGAGAATCAAGAAAATAAGAAAATGATGTCTACTACCAGCGCGTACGGCGGCGCGTAATCATGAAGCATACCTTCAAATTTTCGACTTCTAGATTGTTAAACCCCATGTCGCCGCTGCTGCCGTTGAGGAGGTTTGTTAAGAATGAAAAAGATAGAAATATGAAACAGATCTGATAAACAGTGATAAAAAGGTTGTCTTTGTTTCTTGATCTATCATTAACAGGCATGTGGTTTTTTCCAACCGATCAAAGAAAGAAAAAAACAAGATTGTGTGTTGTTTTTGTTATTTGGAAGTTTTTGTTTTTGTTTGTGGGAGAATCGGAGAAAGAATGAGAGACCAAAGGTCCAGACTTTTTGATTTTGTTGACCCCTCTTGCTTTACAGTTAGGTAAAAACAAAAATGGTTTCAAAGTTGTTAAGTTTATTTTACTCTTTTTAGTGTGTCACACCTAGTAAACAGAAAAAAGAAATTACATTCAATACTAGTGATAACCATATTTCAATATCATGTTTTTGGTGCATCAGTTATTTACCTGTGATATCTTTTTTGATATCAGTTATCAATTAGTTTTGGTCATTGATTAATTTTGTTTATCAGTTACTTTTGATAATGTATATCAGTTCAAGTTATTGTTGTTGATCAGTTCATCAATTTTTCTAATAAAAAATAATGTTAATCAGTTCATCAGTTATTTTTTATATTGTTCATCAGTTATTTTTTATAACGTTCACAAGTTTCTTTTAATGTTTCAGTAGTTTCGAAAAAATAACGTTCATCAGTTATTTTTTATATTGTTCATCAGTTATTTTTTATAACGTTCATCAGTTATTTGTGAAACGTTCATCAGTTATTTTTGATATTGTTCATCAGTTATTTTTGATAACGTTTATCAATTATTTTTTTCGAAAATATAACGTTCATCAGTTATTTTTTATAAGGTTCATCAGTTATTATTTTATAACGTTCATTAGTTACTTTGGTTCATATTAACTGATGAACCTTATTAACTGATTTTTTAAAAAGACATTTTGTTCATCAATTACTTTGGTTCATCAATTTTAATATTCATGAATAAAATTGATGAACCAAAATAACTGATGAACAAAATGTTATGTGTTTAGGTTCATCAATTTTTTCAAATTCATCAATTTCAGGTTCATCAAATTTGATCAAATGTTTGGGTTCATCAATTTTTTCAGGTTCATTAAATTTCAGGTTCATCAATTTCAGGTTCATCAAATTTGATCAAATGTTTGGGTTCATCAAATTGATCACAGTTAATAAGGTTCATCAGTTAATAAGGTTCATTAGTTAATAAGGTTAATAAGGTTCATCAGTTAATAAGATTAATAAGGTTCATCAGTTAGTTAATAAGGTTAATAAGGTTCATCAGTTAATATGGTTCATCAGTTAATAAGGTTCATCAGTTATTATGGTTCAACCAAAGTAACTGATGAACAAAATGTCTTTTTTAAAAATCAGTTAATAAGGTTCATCAGTTAATAATATAGTTCATCAGTTAAAAAAAAACAACAAAAAAACAAAAAAAAAACAAAACTTTTTGAATCTTACATTAATAAAATGACTAAAGGTGCATTGTTGTACAAAAATTAGTGCATTTAACTTGATTTTAAGACTAAAAATCTAAGCTAAACATTTCATCAAACACGTTGTGTGCAACAAATATAAGTAAAACGTCATCTTTAACATACGATATCTCACTCATATCATATTCGATTTGAGTGATTCAAATTTCTGGGTAAAGAATGACCAAGAAGCTACAACTTTCGTGTTTTAAGTTTTGCAAAATTCGGCATTTATGATGGTACAAAATAAGGTCGAAAATGCCCAAAAAATCAAGAAAATTAACACCCATTTCGTATGTAAAAAAAAAAGTTTCGAAAAAATTTAAAAAATTTATACCAAATTAAAGAGGATTAAATTTTAAAAATTATGGTGAAATCGGTGTTTTCTAAAAGTTTGTCGTTTAAGAGTTATATGCGTTTAAATTTTAAGGGTGAAATATAAAAAACGTGGATAAGGACCAATATACCCCTAGGTGGATTATTTGAATAAAATAGATGGAGGGACACATGTCACATGATGAGTGGCTTTTTACACTTTTTATTTTTTATCACCTTTGCAATTGATCGCAACTCATGGGTGTCATGGCATCCCAAAATTACTCATTTGGGTCTAGGGATGAGCATTTCGATCCGAATCCCGGAATCGAACCGGAACCGTACCGGTACCGTACCGAAACGGTACAGTTCCCGATATACGGTACGGTATCGGGACTTCGAAATAAGGTGAAAAAAAAATCAGGACCACTAATTCAGTACGGGACCGGTACCAAATCGGGAAATTCCCGAATAAAAACGGGAAAAACCCGATTTCCCGGTACCGGTACTGGTATCCGAATCTCGTTCGGTACGGTACCGGTACCACTATTTATGCTCGGGAAAAAATTGGTATCACTAATTCGGTACGGGACCGGTACCGTGCTCATCCCTATTTGGGTCCTACTAGGTACCACGTCATCATGACATACCTTCCTTTACAACCCCCTATTATCACAACAAACCACAACTTACTCATTTGAGTCTCACACACACATTTATTCACACACACAACAATATTAAAAAAAAAAAAATCAACTTTAGAAACATATTTCACCAAACACCTAATTTTTATACAAAAAAAACCTAACTACCCATGAGACTAACAGGTTCTTGCTAGTTTTTTTTTTTTTTTTTTTTTTTTTTTTTTTTTTTTTTTTTTTTAAATAAGAGTAAACTACACTATTCATTCTTGTGGTTTGCGTTGAATGACAAGTTTGGTCCTTTAATCAAAAAAATTGCACCATCCGTCCCTAAATGCGAAACGTTATGTACCGTTGGTCCTTCACTTTAAAAAGACGAATTGTTTTTAATGTTTTTTAATATAATATTTTATTTATGGAAGTTTGTGGCAGACATAAAAAGACGAAAATACCCTTACATGATTAGAGTTAACGGGCGTTAATAAGAGCCGTTAGAGGGAAGGACCAACGATGCATAACGTTTCGCATTTAGGGACGGATGGTGCATTTTTTTGGTCAAAGGACGAAACTCGTCGGTCAACGCAAACCACAAGGACAAAAGTGTAGTTTACGTTAAAAATAATTAGCAATGTCTTGCAAAACCTTTTAAAAAAGAGCAATGATACAGTCACATAAAAAGTATCTACCAAAACAATCCACTCGCTGAGGTGTCAGCGGGTGATTGGTTTTTTGTGGGATGTGAGTTGATTGTTTTTGTTGATACTTTTACGTGGGTGTAGCAAATTTCTTAAAAAAATTAGAAAGGTTTTGCAATTTTTTTTAAAAATTAGCAAGATGAAGCTTGCTAGTTTTCTAAAAACTAGCAATGTCTTGCGATGTTTTTAAAAGAATTCATAAGAATTCGGATAAACTTCGCGAAAAATTCACAAAATGCAGCAAAACTTTACTAGTTTCACGTGCAGTTTGATTTTAAATAAAAATTGGATATTCTATGAAATTTGTTTGTAAAATCGATTATTATCATTTTTTCCTTATCTTAAACTTTTTGGAACTTATAACTTATAAAAGCTAAGCTTGTATAACAAACAAAAACTTATTTTAAAACAACAATCTTTCATGTGAGTTAAAATAAGAAAACAAACACTTGTATTTCCTTAGACTCATGCTTCACTTCAATTCACAAACCAGCTGATTCATTTGAACATAAAAAAGAAAGAGTGATGGGTTCAGCTGTTGTTGGATTTTAAGAAACTAGTAAGTAACCAAACACTCTCCTTTACTTTTAAATTGGTGTTATTGTTAATCTACTATACTACCCTCAACTTCTTGTTGTCATTGCACATTACCTGTTTGATCAAATGCCTGAAAGAAAGTGCCACTCATTAAGGTTAAAATGTTTATGTTTTAAATGCTAACTAGTACCATTGCTAAGCTGTTGTTATATACCAAATGAAATAAACAAACAAATCAACACAAATACTTCAATTATTTATGAAACTTTGTACCATACGAGCTAAAAGCGAGTGTTTCCGTAAAGAATGCAGACCCATATTTATCCAGACTTTATGTTACAATCAAAGAAAGTACTTAAGCACAACTATTAATCCCATTAAGTGCGACCAGTTAACTCGCTAAACTAAATCAAGTAAAGCTGGTATTAAGATGTTTGATATCCACCCTGTATTATACGGTTATACTATATTACTATATTTGAGTGTTTAGGACGTGTTTTGAACATTCGCCCTTTATTGTTGCCCATTAGTAACTTTACTGTTTATGTGTTAATAAACAGATGAAACTTTGTACAATACGAGCTAAATATGACGTATTCTCGAAGAACACAGACCCTTATTCATCCTGACTTTATGCTACAATCAAAGAAAGTACTTACGCACAACTAGTAACCCTGTTAAGTGCGACCAGTTAACTCGCTAAGCTAGATCAAGAAAAGCCTGGATTAGGATGTTTGTTATGCTGATTAAGACTATGTTTGAGTGTTTAGGGGTGTTTGGGTTAGCTTATCTGAAACAGCTGATCCAGTTTCAAAAAACTTGATTGTTTTGTTCTTTAAGCTTTTGTGTTTGAAACTGAAATAAACCAATAAGCTTCAACAAAAAATTAATCGAAACACCTCCAATAATATACTTATGGAACTGTAGCTCTAAGGTTTGCTTGATTATGTGATTTAATAGATTAGTTTAATCTAATTATTTTTTTATCGATTTTCAGGGAACAACAATCTGAAATAAATAGTATGTTTTCACCCAAAATCCAATTACGAAGCAAAGCGGTTAGGCATCACCTTTGCAAACATTCGAAGTTTGCTCCTTTTTTCACACTAAGTACTGTGTCTGATGAACAAAGGCAACAGCAATCACAACTAGAACAACTTGAAGAAAGTGTTACTAACCGATCTTACTGGACCAAAAGAATCCACAAGCTTTGTGCAATCGATCACAATGTAGACGAAGCCATCCGTCTAGTAAGCAACCTCAGTATTCATGGATACCGTCTTGATTCACTCAACCTCAGCAGCATAATCCATGCTCTCTGTGATTCTAACCGGTTTGAGGAAGCTCACAGTTGTTTTCAGTCATGCCTTTCTGGCTCTTCTGCTATTGGCATTATTGTTCCTGATGAACGAACGTGTAATGTGATCATTGCACGTTTGTTAGATTGGGGGAAACAACCATATGTCACATTGCGTGTTGTGCGTAGGATTATTGCTGTGAAACCTCATTTTGTTCCTTCGTTAACGAATTTTAACCGTTTGATTCATCAGTTATGTTCGTTTACATGGGTTCATTTCGCTCATGTATTGTTCTTTCATATGCAAAGTTTGGGGCATTGTCCTAACGTGGTGTCATATACCACTTTGATCGATGGGTATTGTAGAATTGGGGAATTGGGTTATGCACATAAAGTGTTTAACGAGATGTTAGAATGTGGGGTAAGGCCTAACGCGTTAACATATGGTGTTTTGATTCGTGGGGTTCTTTTTAAACGGGATATTGAATTTGGGTACTCATCGCTGCTTGCAAAACTATGGGAAATGATGGCAGATGAAGATGATGGTCATTTAGTTAATCATGCTGCTTTCACGAATCTAATTAGTACTTTATGTCAAGAGGGAATGTTTAAAGATGTTTTTGATATAGCCGAAAAGATGCCTCAAGGGAAGAATGTAGACGAAGCTTTTGCTTATGGGGAGATGATAAATTCACTTTGTAGATATGGAAGACATCATGGTGCCTCAAGGATCGTTTATATAATGAGGAAACGAGGCTGTGTTCCTAGTTTAGTTTCCTACAATTCTATTGTTCACGGACTTGCCAAAAATGGTGGTTATTTAAGGGCGTATCAGTTATTGGAACAAGGGATTGACATTGGTTATGTGCCCTCTGAGTATACGTACAAGGTTTTGATAGATTGTCTTTGTTTAGAAGAATATGATCTGCGCAAGGCAAAGAAACTTCTTGACATCATGTTGAACAAGAAAGGTATCGATAAGGCAAGAATTTACAATATTTACTTACAAGCTGTATGTCAGATCAAGAACGATGTTTCAACTGAGCTTTTGAACACACTTGTTATCATGCTCGAGACAAATTGTTATCCTGATGTTGTTACTTTAAACACAGTAATTAATGGGTTTTGTAAGATGGGAAAAGTTGAAGAGGGAATTAAGGTATTAGACGATATGGTTATGGGAAAGTTTAACTTTTGCACACCCGATAATGTAACATTTACCACTATTATAAGTGGATTATTAACCGTTGGAAAAACACAAGAAGCTCTTGACGTGCTTTTCAAAATCATGCCCGAAAAGGGGTTTCACCCGAATGTCATAACTTATAATGTTGTGCTTCGTGGTTTATTTAGGCTCCGTCTTGTGAATGAAGCATTAGAGGTCTTTAACTCCATGGTTCAGGGTCAAGTGGTTGCTGATAGTACTACACATGCGATAATGATAGATGGATTATGCGAGTGTGATCGAGTAGATGAAGCAAAAGTATTATGGGATGATGTTATTTGGCCATCAGGAGTTCATGACAACTTTGTATATTCAGCCATTGTTAAAGGGCTTTGTCGTTCGGGTAAGTTTAATGAGGGTTGTGATTTTATATATGAATTGGCGGATAGTGGAGTTAGGTTGAATGTCATAAATTATAATATTTTGATAGAAGGTGCTTATAAGTTGGGATTAAAGAAGGAAGCTTATCAGATTGTTGGTGAAATGAGAAAAAATGGGGTAGTTCCTGATGCAGTTACATGGAGGATCATTGATAAATTACACAAGCAAAGGAAACAATTAGGTCTTGAAGAGAAAATCAACCTGTAAAATAGTTATGTTTCGTTTACCTGTATTTTTTAGTTTTTCTGTGAATCATTTGTACCTCCGGATTTTTGAAATACAGCATAAACTTAACATGAATTACGCGACACATACATGACATGGCATGTAATTTCAACACAAAACGGACATGAAGTTATGCTGGTCGGGTTTATGTCATAAGAGTTGACATGAGTTGACCCAGTTAACCCATGCTTCACCTGAAATTGGCTATGTCTTTATATTGTGGTTCAGGTTCGAGTCAAATGGGTAAAAAATGACCCAATAACCCGATACACATTTAAATCAAACATGTTGAGTCGTCTTCTGGTTAAACAAGTTAATAAAGGCGTTGTTATTAATAGTTCATTGCTCTTTCAATGTTCTTGGTCACCATCATTAATCACCCTAAACCACCACCCAATCATAAGTACCACCCAACTATCACCATAAAAAGACCCTACAAATCTGAGCATCGAACACAACGGAAATAAATGGGAACAGACGGAGCACAAACGCAGAACAATATCTATGCATAAGAACCAACACCTTATGCACATTTACAGAGTACTTGTTATAAATGAAGATGATACTTGATAATATTAGAATCGCAATTCAGTACAAATCATATGCAACAAAACATATATTTAGTCATGAAACTGGGTAATCTCATTTGAGCAATTAACAAACATACAAACGCTAACGGTACATCATGGCCTCATGGGTTAAACAGAAGCAGGAAGATAAATATGTTGTGGTTGAAAAATGGGCAGGAATGCAGGATGGGTAATGGGTCAAAAGCGGGATCTTTGAGTTAAGATGGGTTGACTTGTAAATGAATCTTTAATTTACGGATGATATAGAAATATTATCATAATAATTTAATTCAGTTTCAATGATACAATTGAAGGGGTTGTATGCATTTGCTGGTTTGCAGATTGACTTTTAACCCGTTCTCCATTGTAACTTTACCCGTTTGATCCGTTAGAGATACAATAGCCTAGATCAAATATTTTTACATACATATGAAATCTTAAATCATTAGAATGTGTCCAAACAGTTGAACATCTGATAATATAACTATTACAAATCCAAACAATATCTTCTACAACCCGTTCAGTTATAAGTGATTATCTGTTTCTTATTTTTCCATAACACATAACCACTTCAAGACATGATGTGAAACACCCTTTACTACTCCCCTCTGTTTACAGCACAAGATTCATCTATTTAGATGCATAGTAACTACAATTCATCCGTTTTATACCCTTTTTCTAATGGGTTGAATGGGTAAAAATCAATATAGTTGGTGTACAAAAAAAACTGGTCAAGGTTATATGTTGTGGTTAAAAAAAGCTGAATGCAGGATGGTAATGGGTCAAAAGCGGATCTATGGTTGGGTTGGGTTGACTTGCAGATGAATATATAATCAATAGATGATCTAAAACTATCATTATAATATTTAAATTTAGTTTTAAAAATGCAATTGAAGGGGCTGTGTGCATTTACATACACCTTGATCAAGTAATTTATTCATTTGACCCATTACTTGTGGACCTCATTCCAAAACATCTGTCAGAATAAGAACAATCATCACAAGAACATATCTAAGCAAGCTAACAGGTATCTCTCTCAAAGCAATATAACGCAAAAGCTTCATAACAACCCATGATTATTTCAAAGTTGAATGCAACATATGAATAATATGGTAACAAAAACTGTCCAGAGACGCCTAAATACGGATCTCAAGTCTTGGAAAAACGAATTATTTTCTGCCAATGAAATTGATTTTAGGCAAATAGAGAATGACATCAATTTCTTGGCTTCTATAAAAAAACATACACCTCACCAAAACCGTAGCGGTCTTTATCCAATTTCATTCCAATCCCAATCATAAGTTTTAAAGCAATTCAACATCATTACAACGCTATACTAACATGAACATTAAAACACATAAAGCAACATGAAACTCTAATTTTGCATTAAATACCATTGATTTCAGATAGCATAAACTAAGAACATGGTTATACCACCATTAATCCATAAACATCATACCCAACCTTAAGACATTAAAACTACATCAAAAACACATGTGACACTTGAGATCTTGAATCTTTACCAACAATCCTTACCTAAATGTCCTGTTTCACCGCACAGAGAACAAACAGCCATATACCCCCTCAGACCACAGTAATAACAAACACCGTCACCACCACCGCCACCCCAAACCTGGCCACAATCCCTACCAAGATGCCCAACCTTACTACACTTGTAACAGCCAACACCACTACAGTCCTTAGTCCTATGCTCCCCACGACAGATACAACAACAAACTTTCTCATCATCATCAGCATCAGCATCAGCATCACCATCACCATCACCATCACCATCACCATCACCATCACCATCACCATCACCAGCACCATCACCAGCACCATCACCAGCACCATCACCATCACCATCACCATCACCATCACCATCACCATCACCATCATCCTTATCATCACTAGGTTTCCAAAGGCTAGGTCCACGACAGTCCGTTGCCCAATGCCCACCTTGACCACAAAGAAAACAACAAACCTCAGGACAATCCTTAGCCATATGCCCAGTTTCACGACACTCATAACAACCCTCGCTACACTCATAAGCCACATGCCCAGTCTCACCACAATAATAACAAACACATCCCCCAACAACACCAACACCAACCTGATCACAATTCCTAGACTTATGCCCAACCTGACCACACTTACGACAACCACTCGGCCCAATCCCGCTTACCATCTCCTTTTGCACCCAAGTGGGACCACCAGCTTCACCAACACCCTCATCATCACCAACAAAACTACAATCCTTAGCCAAATGACCACTCTCACCACACTTATAGCAACTACATTCCCTAGCTACATGCCCAGTCTCACCACAAAAGTAACAACCACCTAATGTACGACCCATATTGGGGTCTTTTTCATCTAAACGCTTATTTAGCTTTTTTATAGAGTTTTGATGGATTGTTATCATGTTTTGGTGGCCTTTTATTGCTTTTAAAACGATTTCATTAACTTGTGTTTTTGTGATATCGAAATTTTCAGCAGCTTCACTAATTCCCTTATACAAAGCAGTGTGAATTATTCTGCCTTCCCTAATACTCTCAAAAATATTTTTATCATCACTCTCAAACAACTTTGAACCATCATTACCCATCTTTGAACATAAACCCTAAACCCTTTGTTACTGGTATATGGTTTTTACACGAATTATTTTCTTTTTATATTTTTTTCTCGTATGTGTCTTTCCTGGAAGCTTCCTTTTCTTACTTTTGTCAACTTCAGCCCTTTTAGTCCTTAAGCTTATATTTTCAGCAATACTTTTCATGTTATGTACCAATGTAACATACAACATTTCAAGTTAGATTATTGACCAAGTTAGTAAAGGGTTGTAATTAGGGAGCCAAAAGGGTTAGGTTGACCCAACCCAAACCGAGAGGCGGCTCAAACACTTTAGAGGCCTAAAGAAGGATTTTAAAATGAGATTTAAAAAAAAAAAAAAAAAAAATCTGTGTAATTTCAGTTTCTCAACTAAGGGTATGTTTGTTTCATTTAGATTTTTTAAGTCTGAATCTGACTACCACATCTTACTAGTAAGAGGTGGCTAGAACGTCTAAATCTAAACGAAATAATGTTGTTTGTTTTTGTATAATTGTTCGAATGATTTTAAGTGTTCGTTTCTAGAATTTATTTAATTAACTTATGTAAATATGAAAGAAGACTTTTTATCATAAATATAACATAGTTAATAAGCCATCAAATATATTATATTAATACGAGTCTTCAAAATCTTATCAAGTAAGAGGCAGCAAAACAAGTCCATCACCTCTTACTGTGTAAGATGTTACTACGTATGTCTAAATAGGTCTGACTCAAAAGAAAAAAAAAAACAAACAAGCAAAACGTCTGCCCACCTCTTATTGGTAAGAGTAAGAGGGCTAGTAAGACCTTTTTTTTTTTTTTTTTTAAAAAGCAAAAAAACAAACACACCCTTATAGTTTAATAGTTAGACATTAGTAAATTGCTAAAATCGTCCCTGTATTTTAATCAAATTGCAGGTTCAGTTCTCGTCTTCTCGAAAGTGCACTCGTCGTCTCTACGGGGAACTTACAAGTGCGCTATTAGTCCCTGGTCAAAATTAAATGACTGGATTACTCTCACAGGGACCAAGTTAAAAGAAAGACGAAGATGGTAGTTTGGTAATTTAACTTTAGTTAGGGATCAAATGTACATTTGTAAGTTCCTTACATGAACGATTAGTGCATTTTTTAAAAGATAGGGATTGAACCTGCAATTTAACCAAATCGCAAAGACGATTTTTACAAGTTACTCTTTAGATATTAGACTTCACGAGTTTTTATTTTATTTTATTTTATTTTTTGGAGAACTTAATTTACAAATCGGTAACCTTTTTCTTCTTTTATTGAATGCCTATTTAGAAAGTAGTAATGAAAAAACCATTTGGTGATAATAAATGATATTGTACTGTTTATTTTTATCCTTTGTTAGTTATAGCAAGAAGGTAGAAAAAAACGTCACTTCTTAATGATACAAGGTAACCCATTATTGTAAAATCGCACATTCGTTTATTTAGGTATTAAGCTTATCATCTTGAGCCTCTCACAACAAAAATAAATTATACCATAATAAATCGATCAGCATAAATAATCTTATATTATATTAAAGTAAAAAACATAACTACTAATCAGTTCTCAACCTTTTCATTAGAGGAAAGTAAATGATATAATGAAATAGTTGGATATTAGAAAAATAGAATTTCAAATATATGTTCTTTACATTAAAAAAAGTAAAGGAAAAGAAATAACATGATACATATTTCGAATAATTCATAATATGCCCTGATTGCCTAATTGATTTGCTTTTTTATCCCAGAATTCGGAGTTTCCGTTTTTAGACCAGAACAACCTATAGTTTTTGGGCAACTGAAATCTGCGAGTGACAAGTGTCACTTTTCGGATTATAAGGTACCGCAACTTGTGTACTTTTTGGGCAACTTGTGTACTTTTGGGCAACTGGCAGGCCTCATGTCGGACACTTGGCTTCATATGGGTCGAGTTGCTAAGTTGCCCGGTCTAAATACATAAACTCCAAATTCTAGGGAAAAAAAACAAATGAATTAGGCAATCGAGACATACTAGTAATTATCCCTACATATTTCGTCTTTTTGAGTTGGAAGGGAAGGGAAAAAAACCTGACAATTTTACTTTTATGCCCTTTATTTGTGCAGTATGTATTATAAGTTAGAAAGAACAAGTTAGTCATTATATATTTAAATATTTTGTATCTTTTCAAATCACCTCACTTTTAAAAATTGCCAAAAGTCCACCTCACTTATCCTACCATACCTTGTGGGCGCGAAGCTCACTAGTAGACAATTAAGCACATGTAATCATGAGTATGTTTAGATTATGAAACAAATAAATGCATATTAAAATGCTTATGTGTTACGCATGTGGTTGATGGCACAAGAATAACGTGTTGGGATAACTATCGTAATGTTTAGGATATGTGTAGGAGTCGTGTTAGGATATGTGTTGGAGTCATGATAGGATAAGTATTTGTGTTTATATGATATTATTTCATAAGCGTCTATTTAAAGGTTGTTGTTAGGGTACCTCTAAGCCACTTTTACCCACTCCGTTGACAAGAAAAGACCGGTAGTTTCTGTTTGTTAATACTTTTTACTTATCAAACTTTTTATTTTATGTTCTATATTTTTAATTCTCTAGTTTTATAATGAAAAACAAATTATAAAATTTAAAATAAAATTAAAAAGAAATGGATGACAATATCCATTAGGCATATGTATAACTAACTCCATTTTAAATTGTTTCCTTTGAGCCTTTAAGATGTTCATTAAATAATATTTTCAGCAAGACTTTTTATGTTAAGTTAGGGTGGTGGCTGGAGTGAGGGGTTTTTCTTCGCCATATCCGTTACATATCAACTTTTGCTCTCTCTAAAATATTTTCTTTCAACATTCATCTCAACAATCGTAGCACATTCTCTCTCTTCCATTATTATTTATTTTATTTTTAAAAAGTCTCTCTTGGGCTGTGTGTAATTTCCTTCGCGACTTAACTCCTGTAAAAGAATAAAGTTTCATTTTGCCGAACAGTTGGGTGTGAAAAATTTGCTTTCCTGAGAGGGAATCTTTCTTTCCTGAGTGTATCTTTTGGGTGCACCTTCTACACTTACACCAGCCATTTGGTAGTAATTATAGAACTGTGATTACAAAAAGTTCAAAACAAACAGGAACATTAGTTTGCCATTAGTATGACTCGATACAACAAGTTGTGTAATTTTTATTATTTTTTGGGTAATCATAGTTTTTAATATTTTGGCCGACCAATCCATAGGCTTCAAACTCACGTCGCATAATCATTATCAAATTATAATAGTACCTAGTTAGATATTAAATATAACACATAGTTACTCCACATTTTCATTAGCGATCGGGTGTCTTGCTTGTTCTCCTCCACCGTTTATGTCTCTTACGTAGTTTTGGTATATTGTAATCAAAGTGGGAATGGAAAGGATTATTACGATAGAATGAAAAGATCTTGTTTGTTTAGAATTATAAAATGTAATGATTTATTACAAGGAATGAAGGGTTAATTTGGTACGACGGAATGAAATGTCAAATGAATGGAATAAACGATGTAATGGAATAAATAGTGTAATATAATGATTCATTGTCGATATCAATCATGTTTGGTTTGTATGATAAGACGTAATGTAATTGATAATAAAAAGACTAAAATACCCCTTGATGATAGGTTGTTTATTTAATGTGGTTAGTTAATTATGGAGTTTTATGTAATTTTGATTCAATTACAAGATGTAATGAAAAAAATAGGGGACACCTAAGGAATGGTTTTAGTGTAATGGGTTATTCCTTGTATTACATTCTATAAAGTCAAACAAACAACATTTTTTCATTACATTGTAATAATCTTTTCCATTCATGCTTTGATTAAAACATACCAAATACTAGGTAAAAACTCTCATTTTCACTGTCCAATCATTGTTTTTCATTCCATCTTGTAATGGAATTAAAATTACATAAAAGTTCATCATTAACTAACCGTATTAAATAAAATTTCTATCATTAATGGGCATTTTAGTCTTTTTCTTATCGATTCCATTCCGTGCTATCATACCAACCAAACATGGTTAATAATGGTAATGAATCATCACATTACATCATTTATTCCATTCATTTGACATTTCATTCCGTCCAACCAAACGAACTCTTAACGTGTCGGCTATTTTCTTGTGTTAAATTTAAATCCTCATCTTCAACTCAAGTCAAAGAATTTGATACTAATTTTCAAATTTGGGGATGATTATGAGGGGAGTGGACCATAATTTTCTTATTTCTTCTACTTCCTGAGTGTGATCTTCATACAGTTTTATGCTACTTCTTTTTTTCTTTTTTCTCATATGTAGTTATCTTTGAACTTGTAATAATATACTTAATTACTTATATTTTGAAATTCAGTAGAAATTCGATAAATTAATACTCGGTTGATGAATAAACTTGATAAATCAATACCTTTTGTAGGTTGCTATTTATTAAATTAAAGAAAAACAAATATCTATTAATTAATAACTCCTTTAATTAAAAATTTTAAATGATCCAATGAGTATAATTTATAGAGTTTCTACTATGGGTATGTTTGGCATAACTAGGAGTTGGAGCGGATCGCTGGAGTGGGTTGCTGGAGCTGGTTGCTGGAGCATGTGGCTGGAGCTTTTTTTTACATGCTAGTACTAGCTTATTTTTTAACAAGCTCTTTCAAGCCGTGTCAGCCAAACGAGACTTATTTTAAATGGTAGCTTATTTTTCTAAAAAAATAAGTTCATGCTACGATAAGCTCTGAGAAGCTCATGCGCCAAACATAGCCTATAACTATGTGAGTTAGAATTCGTTTTCGGCTTCTTCCTTTACTTTTCTCGTGTTCTCCTTTCTTCTCTTTCGTTTCCCTTCAATAATAAATTCAAGATTGATGAACCAGCGAAAGCCAGTAAAAGCCACTTCCATGGTTGATGGTCAAAAAAAAAAAAAAAAAAAAAAAAAAAAAAAAACCCGCAAAGACACTTCCATGGTTGGGTTTATTTCCATGTATTTCATTCCCAAATCTTACCTTCTAATTCACTAAACAAACAATAAATATAACTTTCAAACCAACCCAACCAAAACATCTAATAAAAGTGAAAAAAAAAAAAACCCCCGGAACATTTGTAGTTTATCGCGTCGAACATGTTCACGTCGAACAAAAAAATGTTACCATCGAGCAGTTTCAAGAATGACCAGATAGCCATTTATTTATTTACTTTTAAAAATAAAGACATTGTTCTATGTTCTAATATATGATAGCCATCTATTTATTTACTTTTATAGCTAAAAATTCTGTAGTAGCGTTATTAGATTTTGCAACAACCCAACCAACAAACATCGGAACAATAGTGAAATGTGAAAAGTAACAAGAATACGTCTTTGGCTAATTATTGAAAAAATGGATGTATTTGTGGTAGTAAAATAGGAAAGGAGCACACAGTTCTAACAAATAAATGGCTTAGATTTCATACGAATGTTGATCAAAAGCCTAAAGGTTCCACGGCAAATAATCAGAGGTGCCAGATGTGCCGAATTTCATCTGTTTATTCGAAAAAGGATCCAATTGGATTATATTTCTTTAATAACAAATAGATGGACAAATTCCCAAAAATTAGCAACAAAAGGGAAGGGTAAAATGGCTAGAAGAGTTCAAAGTCACTGAAAGCATGCTGAAAGGATCAGCATCTCCCCTTGTGGCCACGGAGGTTCACCTGCGCCGACTCCGGGCTATCCAAAAGGGTAGTCGCAAAAAAAAATAACAAAAAAAAAAATGATCAGCATCTGTTTATCCATACATTATGAGCATATTGCAGCTTCTTAACAATAATCAGATAAATAAGTACCAGAATTTAAATCCAAACACCCCATAAAAAGAAGAGCAAAAAGCTTTCAGGATCCACAATATCTTTATGTCAACGTGAATTCGTGATGACAAACCTCACTTTAGGGTCTCTCTCACAATCACGAACCTCATTTGGAGAAGATTATATTCCTAGAGATGCATAATCACTCATTACATCAACACTGCACTACAGACACATCTTTACTAAATCATAAACACTTGCTTCAAGGATCCATTGCGGGCAAGTGACTAACAAGAATATGTATCTTTAGAAGATAAATGGAATATGTTTAACGGATACAAAAATGATTCTTATACCTAATTAGCAAACCTACTTGTATGCCTAATGATTTGATTTGTGGATTTGAAAAAGTGATTGGTGGGAATTTGGAGAGAGAAAATCCACAACACAATTGTACAAGTAAATTATGCATTATGCATGTATTTAGGCTTGGATTGTAGGCCTAAATAGCATTACTCTAACGGATATATGTTAACCAAAATACTATGTTTTTTCCCAAAACCTCGCCCATTTTGAATTGGGAGAATGGCATATATATATCCGGTGAACTTGAATATTTGCAAATTTCTCCAAACTACAAGTTTTTAATAGATAATGTACAATGCTCTTTAAGCATGTTTTGGGTAAATATGCAAAAATGCAAGTTTTAGTTCGTATATATGCAATTTCCCATTTTTGAATTATATACTTTAAGGTCACCGAAATTTGTCGAAATCCATTGCAACATAGTATGTATTGTATATTCAGTTACAGTAATTAATAAATATTAGGCATATTCAATTCAATTAGACACAAAATACCTAGGCAAACATATTCGTACTACCCACACCAAAACGACTCGTTCACATAAAAACAAATACACACTTTGTGTTTAGTTCTACATAAAATCAATTGTATCATAAATCATCAAAGTGCCCAACTTCAATAGTTTTTTTTGCTGGAGCTAAACTCATCAATACTCCAAGCCACAACTAGAAGTTTGCATATTATGGTCGCTATGGTAAAAAATCAAGAATAGACAAGACTCATATCTCCTGGATTTCGGCATTGCCGAATGTTTGGTTGTTATGGTTTAGATTTCCTAATTTTGTTTCGTTGCAATCTTTGGTGGTAAGGTTATGAAGTCTGTAGTGGCTGAAACACTAATTCGCCTAAAAAAGGATCTGAAGTCTTAGAATCACGAATTTTTTTGTGCCAACAAAATTTGATTTAAAGCAAATAAAGAATCATCAGTTTATCGAATTCTAAAAAAACATACACCTCACCAAACTCTAGCAGATTTCATTCCAATCCCAATAATAAGTTCTATACACTACTACAAAAAAAGCTAGTTAGATCGGTTAGAAAGCCTCATATAGATCGGTAACCAACCGATCTATCTAAGGGTGATCTTTATGAGCAGGAACTTATATAGATCGGTTTACAACCGATCTTTTTAAGATTCCATAAAGATCGGTTACTAATGAATAACTGATTTATGTAATGTTGGTTTTTGACTAATTTTTGTGTTTGGCTCAGATGTAGTTAGATCGGTTTTAAACCGATCTATTTAATAAATATGATTTAAAAAAAATAATACATAAAAATTGATTTCCCCAGTATTTAATCCCATACAAAAGTGCAGCCAGAATTGCAATTCATTACCATACACAATAATATTCTAGTAACTTAGATAAAGATCAACATTTAAGTTACAAAACAACTTCAAATAAAAACGACAATTGCAATATAATACAACACCCTCAAAATAAGAGTTCACGAGTCCTACTAACTCCTATCCAAAAGTCCAAGCTGCTCCGTTGCAAATATACAGGCAGAATATGTATTGTGACTAAAGAGTTCACTCCTACCTCAAAATAAGAAAAGCAATCACGGATGCCAAAAGAGTAAAGCTTGATGACCTTTGGAACCATTTCCTTTCGGGGTTGTCGTAGTTGTTGTCGTTGTTACCCGCTGTCAACACAAAAACAAATAGAATATAAGTTTCTTTTAAACTAAACGACTACTAACAAGCACGAATGACACGGAACCGGTATAACACGACACATGACAACAAGTAAAGCTAACTTACAGATAAGGTGAACAACAAGTAGAACCCATTTTTAATTTTGCATTAGAATAACAAATAGAACTACTTTTCATCAAGGATATTAACAAGATGATCGATCATAGATAATGTTAACTTAAGAGAGTCTGAACAAGCCAACAAGGAAAAAACAATAGGAATAGCAGCTTTGGCATTATACTTGAGCAGCTTTGAATTGCTCATAATTAAACCAGTTTTGGTACTTCGACAATCCAATCAAAGCATGAGTAAGGTCTAAAAAGTATAGTACTCGTATCACATAGCTCGCTAGCTATAAATATATAGAAGGCTAAATTGTCAGACATTTGATGCTTATAAACACATTTAGGTTGATTTCTATACTCTTTCTGATAAGTTACCTATTATGAATTGGTCATTCTCCCTTCCCACTAGATGATATACCTCCATATAGGCACATTTACAAGTAGCAATTTATCAAAAAATAAAACTTTATATAAAGTCAACTTCCCTTAATTCTTCTTGGCTAACCAGTTAACTAGTCAAGTAATTGTAATTCATACACTATGTAGTCGCATTTCACACTATGTATAAACATCTAGTTCTGGTGTTGCTACAATTTATAAAACCTACTAGGATATGGCTAGCTGTCGGGCTTATAGTGGTATAACTTATACCTATTCCACAAATTGTAACAAAACACTAGCAACAAATTTCCCCTATTATGTCATTCATGTACCATTTCAGTCTATACATGTATATAACATACCTCATCCATCGCGCCACAATGAAAACCACGCATTGACAACAGAATCTATCTCAACCATGCTTAACGGCCTCTCTTCACCCCAAGGGAGCTATATTTACCATAATAAACAAATAAAAAAATTGTTATATTACAAATTAGCATCCGGTGTAAAAAAATATATTCGAAGACATTTAGCAAGTACTTACTGTATTCGGGAAGTCGTCATGTTGATATTTCAGCACGAAGTCAAGCACCCACTTCATGACATAAAATCCACATTCCCAAGTCTTCTCTTGCTTACTTACAACAGGAAAGTCCCAACTCAATTGACCAACAACACTAAGAAAAAGACAAAATAAGCAACAATTTGTATTAAATATTATAAAAACATAAGTGAATTCAAAATCAACTTAAGAATACTATTACCATTCCACATGTTTAACGAGATAATAGTCATTCTTGGTTCTTTTTTCTTTCCACTTGTAAGAATCCAAAATGAATCCCTTTCCATGCTTTGGGCAAATACTAAGAAGAGCATAATGACCACTGTGTACATGTGCAAAAAATTTGTTACTGTATAAAGCAAGTAACTTAAAAACGATATAAAGATGAAGATGGTACCATCTTACCTCTGTAGATAAGGCGCCACAAAAAAATCATAACCCGAAATCTCACAATTTAATGCTTCTGTCAAGTAAATCACAACATCAGTGTCCGTGTCCATGTGTGTATCTGCTGTGATCACTTCCGGGTTCAAGAAACCAGTCTTGTTATTTTTATTTGGTGAGGCTGCCTTCAGAAGATATAGTGACCTGATTTTACACATTAACAAAAATGAAACTAGTAGGCGTGAAACAAAAGAAACTTAGTTAAAATAGGTTTTAGGTGTTCAATTTAGGTCTGCAAGTAGTGAGTAGTACCAAACATCTTTAGATATTACTTATCACCATCAGATAAATGCGTTCAAGAGAGTCTAAAGAACTCATATACATCAACGAAAACACACAAGTAAACATGTGGATGTCAATTAATTCACATACCTTGAGAAAAGAGTGAGAATGCTGGTCGCTAGTTGCTCGCCCATCAGAAGTTCAATGATGTCTCTTGGGTTGATTGGTAGTGTAAAATCATCGGCATCCCGAAAGATCTCCTTTTTAAAAGAAACAAATTGCGGCATGGTACTATTTTGGTGAATTTTGGGTAAATAGATCATTTATTTATTTATACCCGATCTATTTAGTTTCTTATATTTGTTATTTTTTTTAAATGTGTCAATTTTTATTATAGTTGTTACGAGTAAATAATAGTTTTTCTAAAAGTATCTTGTTTACGTTTTGGTCGAAGTAAATGTACCAATATGTGTAACTCACATCAAATTAGCAAAATGAATATAATGATCCGTGCGACAAAAGTTTTACAACACTTTGAACCGAACAAGTCAAATAACTAATACAAAATGACTAAATAAAGTCGCATATGTCTTCGGCTTTTGTTGAAGTTTGCACGTCGTTCCTACAAAATTAAACAAAAATAATGTTTATAAATAAATTATTTGAATATATTATAAATTGTATAAATTAATGTTACGAATAATGTTGAGTTACCTATGGGATGTGTGAAGTTTGTTAATCCTCAGCCTCGTATCCTTCTTGGTTGTCAGATCTTAGGTAAATGGTATCATCTAAAACTTCATCCAAAGATTGAATACCAATAGAGAATGGAGGTAGCTCGTCAAACTGATTATACTCGTCCTCGTCCACGACATTCTCAACACCAACTATACGCCGTTTTCCATGCATGACAATGTTTCATCTCGTATCATTTGAGTCCTCAACATAAAATATTTGGGTAGCTTGTTTGGCTAGAATAAATGGATCGGACAAATAGCTATTTGTAGAAAGATTGACACATGTGATACCATCCTTGTCAACTTTAACACCTCTTAAGTTATCGACCCATTTACACTTGAAGAGAGGCACGAAGAACGTATTGTAATCCAATTCCCAAATTTCTTCAATGACACCATAATACGATTCTTTGGCGACCGACAATCTGGAATTATTTGTTGTTGTTGCAACTAAGGTCACTCCACTATTTTGAACGGTACTCTTTTCATCTTGTTCTTTGGTGTAAAACGTATATCCGTTAATTTCGTATCCTTGATAATGGAAAACACGTCGCGGACGGTACGCCAATTGCATTACTTCAGCTTCGACATCTGGGTATCTCGTTTTTACAGTATCTCTCAACCAATTTGAAAATGTTCGTTTGTGCTCAATTTCTAACCATTGTAGGCCTTGACGACTATTATTGCTTTTTAAAAATGACATGTGCTCGTGTATATAAGGTGCAATGGATGTCATATTCTGCAAAACTGTAAAGTGTGCTTGCTCCAAATCATGGTTGTTCGGTGTGACATCATTGCGCCTGATCGTCCCTTTCCCTTCAAGTCTACCCTCGTGTCGAGATTCAGGAACGCCGATATCTGGGATGCCATCGATATAACTTGTACAAAAACTAACAACCTCCTCCGAAACATACCCTTCAACAATACTTCCTTCCGGCCGAGATCGGTTCCTTACATACCCTTTTAAGAAACCCATATATCTCTCAAATGGATACATGTAGCGTAGAAATACGGGACCACAAGCCTTTATTTCTCCTACAATATGAGATACGAGATGAACCATGACATCAAAAAAGGAAGGGGGAAAGTACATCTCTAGTTGGCAAAGAGTAGAAATAATATCACATTGCCATTCATCCAACTTTTGAGGGTCAATAACTTTCGAATGAATCATGTTAAAAAACAAACAGAGCTTTGTGATTGTGTGTCGGACTCGAGGTGGCAATATTCCACGAATTGCGATTGGAATCATTTGTGTTATTAAAACATGACAATCGTGGGACTTCATACCAATCAACTTTAAGTCTTTCATTGACACCAACTTCTTAATGTTAGCAGAATAACCAGATGGAACTTTAATGTCATGCAAGCATTGACAAAATTTAATCTTTTCAGCCTTCGACAAGGTATAACAAGCGGCTGGCAAATACGTTCTTTTATTACCAAGTTCTTGTGGAGCAAGCTCATCTCTAATCCCCATCTCTACCATGTCCTTTCGAACATTAACCCCGTCTTTTGTTTTTCCTTTGATGTTTAACAATAAGCCAATCAAACTTTCACAAACATTTTTCTCGATGTGCATTACATCAAGACAATGTCGGACTTGTAACTGCTCCCAATACAGTAACTTCCAAAATATAGACTTTTTCTTCCAAATATTCTTATTAATTGGTGGAGCTTTATCCTTTTTTCCAAAAATAGTTTTTATATCCTTAACAAGAGAGAGTGTATCACGTCCATTCAATACTCCTGCCATCCTTCTACGCTCTACTTTACCGTCAAACAATTTCCTTTTTTTACGGTACCTGTGATCGTCTGGAAGTGATCTTCGATGCCCCATATATACAGTTTTCTTACAGTTAGTCAACCACCGAGAGTGAGTGTCATTTTCACAAACAGGACACGCCTTCTCCCCTTTCGTTCCATATCCTGACAAGTTACCGTACGCCGGAAAATCACTTATGGTACAAAAAATCATGGCAAATAATGTGAAACTCTCTTTCTTGTATGCATCATACACCTTGACGCCTTTAGACCAAAGTTTTTCCATGTCATCAATTAATGGCTCCAAATACACATCAATATCATTTCCGGGTTGTTTTGGACCCTGAATTAACAGTGGCATCATGATGTATTTACGTTTCATACATAACCAAGGTGGAAGATTGTATATGCATAAAAGAACCGGCCAAGTGCTGTGACGAATGCTCATATTTCCAAATGGATTAATTCCATCTGAACTAAGCCCAAACCGTATATTCCTAATCTCAGCTCCAAATTCTTCATAATGATTATCGATATGCTTCCATTGAGGGGAATCAGCCACATGTCTCATTTTCCCATCGATTTTGCGATCTTCTGCATGCCACCTCAACAATTTTGCATTCTTAGGATTTGAAAATAATTGCTTAAGTCTTGGTTTGATGGGTAAATACCACAATACTTTAGCAGCGGGACCATTCTTTGTCACATCATCATCAAATTCCGCCAGATTTGTATCCTTATATCTTGAAACCTTACATACAGGACATTTGTGTAGGTCTTTATACCCGTTTCTATACAATATACAATCTCTCGGACATGCATCTATTCTTGTGGCTTCCAATCCCAACGACACATCAATTTTTTTGCTTGATACCTAGAAGTGGGCAACTCATTGTCTTTAGGTAACATTTTATTTAACAACTCTAATATTTTATTGAAACCGACATCACTCAAACCATATTCTGCTTTTAAGGTCAACAACTGCAACACGGCTGACAGTTTGGTAAAATTCGTACAACCGGTATACAATGGTTTTTCTGATTCGACAAACATTTGTTGTAATTTATCCATATCGAGTTCATCATTATGCTCCGCATCATGTAGCATGTCACTGATATTTTGATTACTACTACCACAAATATCATCGTTATTATTCACATTACTTTCTGAAACAACATCGTTACAATCACGTGGTGGTTCACCATGATCTTTCCACCATGTGTAGTTATCAGTAAACCCTTGTTGAAACAAATGTTCTCTAATCATATCAATATTATCATGAAAAATAAAATTTGCACATTTTTTACACGGACATGAAATCCGGGCTTTTCCTGTCTTTGCTTGATGATCCTCGGCAGTTTTAATAAACTCAGACAACCCTTTGATGTACTCCGGGGTAGCACGTTCTATATTGTACATCCACTTCATACGATCCATCTGAAATATACAATTTTATATTTTTAATAAGATGCATGAATGATATGATAACATATGAGAATAGTTGCAAACCGTCAATCCTAACCCACTTTTTGAATATTTAGTCTCATATGTGAATGCGTATTATGAGTCGAGTATTATTGAAGAAAAATCGGCAACATTTCCCCTTAACTCCTCAAGTATGCGCATAAAACGCAAACTCATAGGAGTAAGGAAAAATAATGTCGATTTTCTCAAATAATACTCGATCTCATAATACGTAATCACATCCTAAATGAGATAAAATATTCAAAAAGCAGTCCCAAATGGGGACAATCCGGAATTAACCTCTATTAGGTTAATTTCGAATGGGTATTTAACTAAAGGGTTATGATTTTAACTTAGTTTATACTAAATGCTTGAATGTTACTATAAAATATGCTATTAATACGCGGTTAGCTTAAAAGTATAGTTAAATAACTTACATCAACGGGTCAATAGTAGCTACGTATCAACGGGACACATAGAAAATTCTTCAAAGGAGCCTACATATAAACACATCACCAAAATCAATAAACAAAGTTTCAAATAAACACAAATTTACTCATAGATGAATTTTATGTTATGGAATCTAATAGATAAATAGTAAGCATAGCTAAAACATTATATACCTTTTCAATTGAGAAAATATAGATCTTGAATTTGAGATTTGTTTGGAACACTTAATGTGATTTTTTGGAGCATTTAATGTGTTTTTTGTTGTTGTTGTTATGATATATTAGTGAAAAAAACGGGCATATAAGCCTACTGCATAGTAATCTGCATAGTAATGTCCCATGGTTATTAAGTGACCGTTTATGTTTTAGATAAATAGATCGGTTTTTTCATAAAAACCGATCTATTTAACACAAAACGTGAATCCAACTAGATTTGTCACGGGGCTTAGTAATATGTGAAAAGTTAATAGATCGGTTAATATTAAAAAACCGATCTAACTAATTAAAAGATCAGTTATTAACTTAAAACCCGATCTATTTATTAAATTTCCCCCTTCTTTTTCTTTCTTAGATCAGTTTTTAACGTAACCGCAACCGCTTTATATGAAGTGATCTATATAACCTATTGTGTAGTAGTGATAGCAATTCAACATCATAACAACGCTATACTAACAGTAACATATCAATAACTAGAGTACAAACTAAAACACATAAAAGAACATGATGAAACTCTAATTTTGCATTAAACATAGTAGTATGCATATAAATTTTCAATTAATTAATGTAAATACGCCTATATCCATTACAACACAACATATCTTGGCAAGCAGATCCGTACTATCCGGCCAGAACAGCGAATTCACACAACCACTAGTCCTACTGAAAAATCAAAATCAATTGTATCACAAACATACACCAATTCACAACTACAAGCTCACATGTTTTGGCCACGATGGGAAAAAAATGTAAAAAATAAAGAAGAGACACAGATCCTCATTTAAGGCAAATAGTGAATGGCATCAGTTCTAGCCTTCTAGGCTTCTAAAAAATAAGACAAACAACTCACCAAACCTTAGAAAAATTTCATTCCAATGCCAACCATGAGTTCTAAAGCAATTCAGTATCATTACAACGTCATACTAGCACAACATAAAAACATAAACTAAGAACATGTTAAACCACCATTAATCCATAACATCATAAAACATAAACTAAGAACATGTTAAACCGCCATTAATCCATAAGCCCATAAGCATCATATCCAACATTAAAACATCAAAACTAAATTCGAACCAGCAAAACAACAATCCATTGCATAGTGCCCATGTTTAGCAGCATTCCTTACCCACATGCCCTGTCTCACCACACAAAGAACAAACAGCAATATACCCACCCTTCCCACAGTAATAACAAATAGCCTCATAAGTACCAATAACCCCCTGCCTTACATCAGTCCAAGGCCTATCACAAGCTGGCCCAACCCCACCAATATGCCCAAGCTTACCACACTTATAACAACCAGTACCACAACAATCCTTAGCCTTATGCCCACTCTTACCACATATGTAACACAACACATCACCACCACCACCCTGGCTGCTGCTGCCACTAACCATTGTTGGGTCCTTTTTTTCTTCGTCTTCCATGCATTTTTGAAGGCTTGCAATAGAGTCTTGGTGGCGTTTGATCATGTCTTGGCGGTCTTTAATGGCTTTCAAGACGATTTCATTCACTTGTGGTTTTTCAAGCTCATACCTTTTGGCTGCTTCGCCTATTCCCTTAGTTTCAACAGTGTGGATGAGTCTGTACTGCTTAATCGCCTCAAAAACATTCTTATCGTTTTCAGACATTTTTTTTTAATAACTTTACATAAACCCTAAATAAATTACTCGGTGTAAAATTGTGAGAGACCACTTATGATTTTTTTTTTTTTTTTTTTTTACCTATGTCTCCTTCCTGGAAGCTTCCTTTTGTCTCTTTTGTCACCTCCAGCCCCTCATCTTTAATTTATAGTATCTTCAGTCCTTAAGCTTTATATAAACAACCAACCCCACAACATTTCAAGTTTATATGTGTTCGGTAATCGGTTCAAATCCCGCTGATAAAAAACAATGGTTAGGGCTGTAAACGAACTGAACGTTCAGTGAACATTTCATGAACCGTTCGGTAAAAAGTTCGTTTATGTTCGTTCGTTTATTAAATGAACGAACATGAACAATATTATACGTTCGTTTAGTTAAATAAACGAACATGAACAAAAGTCTCGTTCGTTTATTTATGTTCGTGAACGTCCGATTAGGCGTTCGTTAAAATTCGTTTATGTTTATTTATCTATTTATGTTCATATATCATATCTTTTAATTTTATAGTTTTAAAAATTGGTTTGTTTAAACAAAGCTACATTTATAAAACAATATATTGTGAAGAATTCAATAAAATTTATGTTTGTTTGTCTATTTTCATTATGTTCGATCGTTTATGTTCTTTTAGCGTTCGTTTAGTGTCTTAATGAACGCACATAAACGAACATGAACAATTCATTTTCTTAATAAACGAACATGAACAAGAAAATTCGTCCGTTTAAGCGTCCGTGTCCGTTTATTTGTCCGGTTAAAATTAAATGAACGAACATGAACAGGGTTCCGTTTGTGTTCGTCCGTTTCGTTTACAGCCCTAACAATGGTTACCCAAAAAAAAAAAAGAGTCGTCTCAATTTTTGACATTGACCACTTTAATTTAGGTTGTAATTGAGATATTACTTTGAACATTAAAACAAATTTTGATTGTAATAATGTTTTTTCATTATGATATCTGATACAATGATTATTTATAACACAAGTGAATGTTTATCAACTAATTGCGACTCTCCAGGGCCGGCTTTGAGGGTGTGCAAGGTGAGCCATCGCACAGGGCCTTCAAATTTTTAAAAGTCTCAAAAGTTGTCCCGTTAATAATTATTTACATGTGTACGCATATTTTTCACAAAGAAAATGAGAAAGTATCTTAAATGATTAATATGTTAGAACGTTTAGTTAACTAATTGCATTATATCTTATAAATGGTGACACTTTATATATAGCATTCCTTATTAAAAGGTCTCATTATTTAATTTCATCCAGGACCCTCAAAAATTTTATAAATTAATGGGACGGCCATGCGACTCTCTATACCCTTCTCTAAATAAAACCGTGAGTTTAAGTATCATATTTATCTATAAAGAATATTACTCCTTAATGGTTTATAAGCATAACATATAACTATTCAAGCAAACCAAACACCCTCTTGAGATGACCATGTTTGTCATTTAGCTAACAACTTACAATTTTCAAGCTTACAGTTAGTTATGTCAAACATACCCATAACCTTTTAGTTAGTTATGCGAAACATACCCATAATCTGATTATTCTTTTTCGTGACTTGTCCACCAATATAATACCGGTTCTTGCATATATTTTACATGAAATTCAAGTGAAATTCAAAAACACCTCTACGACTACGCACAATTGCTAGTTACTTTATGCTTCCATGATAGGATGCCAACTTGGGTAAGAAAATAATTCATTATGGGCCCGCTTGGTTCAAAGTGGGGAAAGAGAAAGGGAAAAGGAATGCAAAGGAATGAGTGAGGTGGGTAATCAATACCTTACCCCTGAATTTACTCTATAATGGTTGATTACCCACTTTGGGGTAATCAATCCCTTTGCACCCCTTTACCAAGCATCATATATTGAGAAATGTGGGCCCTTTCGAATACCTTACCCATTCTCCACCCCCCTTTAACCTCCCACCAAGCACCCCCTAAGTGATCTACTAATCATTAAAGGTAGATATTTGCCGGGGTGTCGTCCCTTTTACCCAAAAAAAAAAAAAAAAATCATTAAAGGTAGGTCAGAAACCGGTTACAAATAGGTGATTATCCTCACCGGTTAAGGGAATAGGAACTGCTCTCCTCCTTTTGCTCAAAATAGTTTTATCACAGGAATATTCGTATATTAAATTACAACTTCGAATGTGTGTACCAATTTTACGAGCTCTAAATAAAAAGTGCCAAAATGCAACAAATTCTTTATGCAGCAGGAGGGAGTAAACAAATTCGATTTCAAGTTGTTTATTATACAATTTTCACAAAAAAATGTTGGATCTTTATATTTTTCGAGGGAAAAACATGCCCCGTTTGTTTAGAAAGCTTTTTGGGAGTTGAAATTTTAGAACCAACTTTCGTTTTCTCATCTTTTCTTTTGATGTTAGTGCATGAGTCTTAGTTGTAATTTCCTTTGTTTTAGTTATAAGAGATACTTTGGGCTATCCTGTTTAGTCAAGATACTTTGGTTTATCCTGTTTGATAAGAGATACTTTGGTTTATCCCATTTGGTCATGATACTTTGGTTTATCCTGTTTGGTTCGGATACTTTGGTTTATCGGTTTGTTGCGTATTTATGTCTGATGCTGCTTGAAGATGTGCTTCTGCTTGCTGTCGAATGTCTTCTTCAATAATTATTTATTAGTTTTACTTTATTGTTTATTAGTTTTAATCTCCAGTCCAAGCTTTCGTGATTTCACCGCTCGGACTGCGGGGGAGTGTTAACCGAATATTGTGATATGCCAAACTGTGTTTTATGATAAGACCATAGGTGTAAATTAGTAGATAAACATCAATGTAACTAGCTATACTCTCTTATGTGATTACCTTGATTTGTGGGGTTTACCCAAAATAACTTATGTAACCTCTTATATATGTAACCCATCGTTAGTCTGTAATGATCAAGGAATAATAACCATCATTCATATTACACAACATATTCTCTTATCTTACATGCATGGTTGTGTTAATTTCATTGACAACTGCATGCATGTAAATGACTAGCTAAGACATGTATAAAGTGATACGAGGACATGATTTGAATTCATGATCTCTGCTTTGCTCTGCGTGTCATTCATTATTTGGAGCTACACCGATTACAAACAAGTAGCAGGTCATAAATATTACTTAAACATGTGTTTTTTACTGCTTAATAACCATTCCAAAGTTATCTTAAATTACAATAACATGAAGTCATGAACAGATAATAAAAAAACAAGAGAGTTGTGATCCAATGGAAAGTGGAAGAAATTAAAAAGTTTGCAAAACCAATCACCTAGTCAAGTGCCACGTGTTCCCCATCCACTCTCTCCCTTTTTTCTTAGTATTTTCGGTTAGAGGGTGTTTTGGTCACTTAACCCCTTTTTGTAATTCCACTCTTAACTTAAAACGTAAATAACTTTTAAACAACGTCTTTCAAAAAAAAAAAAAAAAAAAGTTGCAATTCACATATCAAAATGCATACCAAATAAAAGAGAATTAAATTTTATAAACTATGGTGAAATTGATTTTTTTTTTTAAGTTTGTTGCAATTCACATATCAAAATGCATACCAAATAAAAGAGAATTAAATTTTATAAACTATGGTGAAATTGATTTTTTTTTAAGTTTGTTGTTTAAAAGGTTTTTTTTTTTTTTTTTTTTTTTTTTCAGCTTTTTAAGTAGGAGTTGATTTTCTTAAAATTTTTGATATTTTCGGCTCTAATTTTATCTAGTTTAAAGGCCGAATTATGCAAAACTTAAAACACAAACGTTGTAGCTTTTTGTCCATTATTTACCCAAAAATTTGAATCACTCAAATTCGATATGATATGAGTGAGATATCGTATGTTAAAGATGACGTCTTAGTCATATTTAGTGTACACAAAATGTTTGATAAAATGCATAAAAGAGATTTTTCTTATAAAAGTACATTTAAATGAACTAATTGATGTACCACAATACATCTCTTGTTATTTTTGTTATTTTTAGCTTTTTTTTTTTTAACTAATGAACAAAGATTAAATGATGAATAGACTAACTAGTGAACAACAAGAAACTGATAAACTAATGAACAATGTGACCATAACTGATGAACATTGTGATTTTTTTTAGACAATTTATGAACATTATGATTTTTTGTGGAGAAACTGATAAACTGATGAACATTATAATTTTTTCTAGGAGACTGATGAACAATGTGATGAATAGACTAACTGATAAACAACAACCAATTGAAAAACTGATGAACAATGTGACCATAACTAATGAACATTGATGAAAATTGTGATATAATTGATGAACGAAAATAAAGAGAACTGATAAACATTGTGATAAATTGATGAACTACTCTTTTTATTGATGAATAATACTTTTTATTGATAAACAATACTTTTTATTGATGAACAAATGAACAACTTTTTTTTATTGGTGAACAACACTTTTTATTAATAAAAAAAAGTAAATCTTTTTTGATGGTAGGTATATTGTTAATACCATGAGTCTTAATAATAATAAAAAAAAAAAGTAAATCTCACATGAACAAAACTTCGTTTTAAATTAACAAAAGTAAAACGGGTGAAGCTCATAAACAAAAGTAATATGGAAGAGAGTTAATAAACAAACTTATATTTTGATGAACAAGATTAAGTAATGAACAACAATTAATTAGTTAATATGTATTGTTCATCAGTTCATCAGTCTTTAACAAGATTAACTGATGAACACTAACTGATGAACAATACTAACTGATGAATAAGATTAACCGATGAACAAAGACTAACCGGTGAACAGAAGGTATTTTAGTTTTCGTTTTGTTCTTTTCAGGTCATTGTATTCTTTGCTGTTGATTAATAAAGGTATACTTTGAGGCAATCTTGTGAGGTTTTTTTGCGGGTACGTGTGTCGACCTACACATTGCTTTGGGTCATCTTTACAATCAATCTGGTCCTCTATAGCATTCCAGTTTGTTGTGGTTAGATACAAAGGTCTGAAAGAAAGAAGAGATCGATGGCAGAAAGAAAAGTGTTGAATAAGTACTATCCACCAGATTTTGATCCAGCTAATATACCAAAGCAGCCTAGGCCAAAAAATAAGCAAATGAAGGTTAGAAACATGCTTCCAATGAAAATACAGTGTAAAACATGTGGAGATTATATTAACATGGGTACCATGTTCAATATGCGGAAAGAAGATGTTATTGGAGAGACATATCTTGATAAAATTCGCAAATACAGATTCTATTTCAAGTGCAAGAAGTGTTCAACTGTGATTACCAATTTACCATGAAGACAGACCCTCACAACGATGATTATACTGTTGAGTCTCAAACTGTGAGAAATTGTGAGCCTTGGTGTGCTAAAGATGAGGTGTGTGAGGAGAAGCAATGGAAACGAGAGACTGAGGAAAGGGGTGATGCCATGAAATCGTTGGAGAGTAGGACACTTTACTCGAAAAGAGACATGGACATGCTCTCTAATCTTGATGAAATCAAGTCCATGAAGTCACGGCATGCACATGTTAGCAACGATGCAATGCTTGAAACTCTAAAGTGATGAATTCAAGGACAGCAAAAAGAAAAGCTTGGAGAGGAGGATGAAGCTCTGATAAAATCTATGTTTCATGGATCAAAAGAAAATATCCGTAGAATCGATGATGACAAGCTTGATGACAGTTACGATACAGTTTTTTCTGGTGTTGATGGCAGGGGAACCTCACAGACTGGTTCTAAAAAGAGGAAGGTAACTGAGAGCCCGACAGATTTGTTGACGAAAACCAGCACTCATGACAAGCTGAATAATAAAAAAGAAGATCAAAGTGGACGAATGACGAAGAGTAATCTAAGCCCAAAACACAACTTTTCAGTTGTAAAGAAGTCATCTAAGCACAAAACACAAGCAAGTGAAGAAGAAAACAAGAAGACCAGAGTTACAAGTAATGTATCAAAATCTTTACGCCAAAAGTATGATGAAGAGTAATCATCCATTTGTAGCGCTCCTATTTTTAACTTGTTCTCGTTGTACCAGGTCATGCCTAGTTTTTCATCCGGATGTTATTTAGATTTTATTCGGAACTTACGATTATTTAGACGTTATTTGGTTTTATCAAATCAAATGTTAAAGCCATTGTTTAGAACGCAATAACCTTACAAAATTGCAGTTAACAATTAATATAAATTTATAGTATTACTCTCTATTTGTTCGTTTTTCAATTGGGTGTTTAATGGTCTATGTGTATTAGAAATTCTACACAACTTATGGCTACTGCATATTGAAGTTCACAGCTAATTATCTCTGCTATTATTATTTAGTGTTGTTATTGTGGGCCTTAGAGTTTAATCTAATAGGTAGACTCAACATGGAACCACACTCATAAGAAGTAGTAATATAGAGCAAATACTGATCGGCACATGAAAGGCGTACATGTCTATACCTGATACGTGCCGCTGTTATCACTTGATAAATAATACGCATTCTTTACTCATTTATCGTTAAATGCTTTCCCAACTCTATGATTTACCTTATAGCCATACAAATTATACAACTCCAGTAAAACAGACTATAGCTACAATTTTGCACATGAAACAGTTCATAGAATAGGTTTTCTTTCTTCAGTTAAGCCTGGGTGCAACAGTTGGATAACATAAAGGTTATTTTTAAAGAATAATGATTCAAGTTAAAGTGATAAGCCATAACTTGTTCACAGACTTTCAAATAGCCGAAAAAGTACCTCCATAAGTGACAGATCCAAGTTTTTAAATCTCAGTATGTGTTGGACCATAATGTTATAGAAGCAAAAGTTAGGGTAGTTTAGTGTAATTTTATGTATGTATTCTGTAAGTTTGTATAAACCGACCCATTGTATTGGGCTGGGTCACAAGAAAGATACGGTTATATAGTGTAGGGTTACAACGTTTAGTTAGGTTATAACGGTTAGAAGGAAACGGCATGTCTCTTGTGAATGCAACGTTTCAGTAAGTATATATATGTTTGAGTCTGTAAACAGAATGTAACCCACACGTTTATAATATATCAATTTTAAGGGTTCATCCCAAATCATTCTTTGTTTCTTATTATTGATTCTTGTTTGGTATACATATGATGTTGTTATGATCACAAATTCGATCCTGGATATGGAGATGCAAGAACCTGTCAACAGTGGTATCAAGAGCTTCGAGGGAATCCAACAACATTCAAATCATGTTTTACAATCAAGATTAAACCTGTTTTTTGAGGAAAAAGAACAGCGGGTTAAGGAGAAAAAGATGGCGTTTGAAGAGAAAGAAAGAAGGGAAAACGGTTACCCCAACCGGGGGTTAACCAAGAAGAAGAAGAAGAAGAACACGGTTTTGTGTTCTTGTTGGTACGAAAGAAAGATAAACCAGTAGGGTTTTTTAGTGGCCATCGATTGAGAAGCGTAAGTAAGAATGGTTTCTGTACAACCTTGTGTATAGCGACCAGAGGAAAGAGAGAATCAACAGCGAATACTTGGAAAGGAACCAGAAGAACCGCAACATCGATTGCAGAAGTAAGAAAAAAAGGGGTCTATCATTTGTGTTATTTCTCTGTGTCGACAACCACCAGAGAAAAAAAAGGGGGCTCTTTTGGGCAAGATCAAGAAAGAAATTTTTGTGGAACGACATATGTTTGAAGACTGACACAACAGGAAGAAATACTTTTTTGTTGGAAGCGACAATTGAAGACCGACACAAAAGAAAGAGATTGAAAGATCGCTTGTGGTTCACAAAGTAAGAAAGTAAGAAAGAAACGCGTAAGTAAGCACGCGAATAAGCGTAAGTAAGCACGCTTATAAGAACGAAGGCGTAAGTAAGCACGCTTGTTTAAAGAACGCGTAAGTAAGCACGCGAGCAACAAAGTAAACGTAAGTAACACGTTTACAAGAAAGAAAGAGTAAGTAAGCACACTTGAACGAAAAAGATACGTAAGTAAGCACGTACCACAAAGAAAGAAAGAAAGATAGGAAGAAAGAAGGCAAGAAAGGAGAAAGCACGTCAAAGAAAGAATGCAAGCAAGAAAGCATGGCGAATGAAGTCAAGTAAAGAAGCCTCGATTTGCGTCTATAACATTAGGGGGTGAATGTTGGACCATAATGTTATAGAAGCAAAAGTTAGGGTAGTTTAGTGTAATTTTATGTATGTATTCTGTAAGTTTGTATAAACCGATCCATTGTATTGGGCTGGGTCACAAGAAAGATACGGTTATATAGTGTAGGGTTACAACGTTTAGTTAGGTTATAACGGTTAGAAGGAAACGGCATGTCTCTTGTGAATGCAACGTTTCAGTAAGTATATATATGTTTGAGTCTGTAAACAGAATGTAACCCACACGTTTATAATATATCAATTTTAAGGGTTCATCCCAAATCATTCTTTGTTTCTTATTATTGATTCTTGTTTGGTATACATATGATGTTGTTATGATCACAAATTCGATCCTGGATATGGAGATGCAAGAACCTGTCAACAGTATGAATTACCATAGCTATCCGTTTACCTGCACTTAGTCATGATGACTCTATACCTCCAAACACTCCTGGTCGATTGTCAAATCTAAAAATCCTTAATTTTCTGTCTTGAAAACAACAGGTTCACTGGTCCGTTACCTATGATTTATCGGTTTGGAATAATCATTCGGTTCTTAATCCATCGAATAATGGTTTTAATGGAAGCATTTCTTCTTTTATTTCGAGTTTGACTCACCTCAAAGCTTTGAGTCCTGCAAACAACTCGCTTTCCGGTGACATCCCAGATTTTAGCAGTGCGAGTTTAGAAGTGCTTGCATTGTCTAACAATAATCCACTGTAACTGCTGCTTAATCTGTTACATTATTTCCTAGCTCAGCGTTTTTGGGTAATAATCTTGTTCCCGTAAGTTTATCACTTCCAGTTTTTCTCCTAAACCTTCAAAGAGATTGAAACATGATCATATAATGGTAATTGTTGGAATCGTGGTTGGTGGTTATTTATTAGTGTTGGGACTACTTGCATTGCTTATAGTCCTTCAACATATGATATCGCTAGTTTTGCCCCGTACTAAAAGTAAACCATTTTGACCCGTTGCTCATCTTGCCATCGCTAATTTAATCCAATAGACAGCCAACTGGAAAAAACCATAGGAGCAGCAAGAGGGTAAAACCTATCCACGCACAAACTAATGGAAACATAAAATCCTCAACCATCAAAGGTTTGGTTGCGTTTCTAATGACCCAGGCATGGTGCTACTTTCATTGCTTAAACTGATTTGGTGTAGCAGGTTTCATGCTGTAAAATTACACTTTCAGGCGACTTTCGACCTATTTAACCGTCTCTTAAGTTCTCTTTATCCGTTTAACTTGTTAGAGATCATACAGTAATAAAACTTATTATTATAATAATATTATTTAGCTTTAACGATGCAATTTAAGGGGTTGTATGCATCTATATACACCTTGATCAACTTATAACTCCTCCTCCATTTTCGCTAGATTAAGTAACTTTACCCATTTGAGCCGTTACAGATATAATGTGACCCAAATTAACCTATATGCACCTTTATGCGCTGAACACCATCTTAGGGGTACATATACAAGAATGTGAACAACAGTTTCAAATTTTCTATCATGCAAGCACATAAAAAGTAACAAATCGTGGAAACGAAAACTCTAGAAGACTTTATGGAACAATCATCAACGTGATGGTTCTCAACAAGAGCATACCTAAGCAGACTATCAGATATCTATCAAAGCAAAAGCTTCATAACAGTCCCTTATTATTTCATAGTTGAATGCACATATGAATCATATAGTGAAAATAACTGTCCACATTTGAAAAAGAGATCAAGGCGGCTAAAAAAGAATATGAGTCTTGGAATCACTTTCTGCCAATGAAATTGATTTAAGGGAAATCGAGAATGGCATCAGTTTCATAGCTTCTACCCAAAAATAAAAAAATAAATAAATAAAAAAATAAAATAAAATAACCCGAATCGAACCCTAGCAGATCGATATCCAATTTCATTCCACAATCATAAGTTTTAAAGCAATTCAACATCATAACAATGTTACCCTAACAATAACATTTTAATAATTCGAGTAAAAATTTAAAACACATAAAGCAAAATTATGAACTCTAATTTTGCATTGAGTATCACCGACATCATATAGCATAAACTAAAAACTAAGAGCATCACTAAATCACCATTAATCCATGAACAGGCATTAAAATAACATTAAAACACATGTGACACTCATCTTGATAATGGCCATCTTTACCAACAGTCCTTACCCAAATGCCCTGCCTCACCGCACAGAGAAAAAACAGCCATATAGCCCCTCAGGCCACACTAATAACAAACACCGGCACCACCGCCACCCCAAACCTGACCACAATCCCTATCGAGATGCCCAACCTTACTACACTTATAACAACCAACACCACTACAGTCCTTAGACGTATGCTCCCCGCCACAGATATAACAAAAAACCTTATCCTCATTCCTACTCCAAGGGTCCCTAGGACACTCATATGGATAATGTCCATCTTCACCACATTTACAACTTAATTCAGGACAGTCCTTACCCATATGCCCACTCTTACGGCAAAGAGAACAACCCTGACTACACTCCCAAGCTATATGCCCAGTCTCATCACAATAATAACAAACACCACCACCACCTCCAACCTGGTTACATTTCCTAGCGCTATGCCCAACTTGACCACACTTATAACAACCACTACGACCACCATGGCTACCATTACAGTCCTTAGCCGAATGCCCATTCTTACCACACTTAAAACAACCACAATCCTTAGCTGAATGAAAATTCTCACCACAAAAATAACAACATACATTACCCTGGCAAAGGAGTGTTTTACGGTCCCTTTCTTCGGATTCTTCCATACGCTTATGTAGCCTTTCTATAGAGTTTTGATGGATTTTTATCATGTTTTGATGGCCTTTTATTGCTTTCAAAACTATTTTATTAACTTCTGATATAGGGATATCAAAATTTTTGGCAGCTTCACCTATTCCTTTATACAAAACAGTTTGAATAATTCTCCCCTCCCTAATACTCTTAAAAATATTTTTATCACCCATTTTCCAACTAGAATAAATGCTTAGTTTGAATAAATGTACATAAACCCTAAACCCTTGTTACTGGTAAATTATTTTTACATGAATTATTTTCTTTTTATATTTTTTTCTCCTATGTCTCTTTCCTGGAAGCTTCCTTTTCTTACTTTTGTCAACTTCAGCCCTTTTCCTTCTGATTGTTATATCTTTTAGTCCTTAAGCTTTTTATCAACTTATATATTCAGCAGCACTTTTTATATTATGTACCAATGTACCATACAACATTTCAAGTTAGTAAAGGGTTGTAACTAGGGAGCCAAAAGGATTAGGTTGACCCAACCCAAACCGAGGAGCGGCTCAAACAGTTTAGAGGCCTAAAGCAAGATTTTAAAATGAGAATTAAAAAAAAATCAAAAAAAAAAAAAAAAAAAAAAAAAAAAAAATCCGTGTAAGTTCAGTTTCTCAACTAAATTAACCAATGCAACGTATAGCTATGAAACATTTTATCGACTTACATTTTCAGCAACACTTTTCATGTTATGTACCATACAACATTTCAAGTTAGATTATTGACCAAGTTAGTAAACGGTTGTAAGGGCCAAAGGGAGAAATGAAGAAACAACGTTGTCCCAGTAATTTTGAACAAAGATTGTAATTAAAGAACCAAACGAATACAAACATGTCTTGTTCGTTTGTTTAACTTTAACCAAACAAAACGAGTTATTACGAACACTGAAACAACAGATGTTTGTGTGTTAAGAAGAATACGATTTTCTTGTTCATTTATGTTTGTCCATTAACAACTACTAACAAACAAGTATAAAATACTCATTAAATTCATATTGAGTTATATTTGCTCGCGTTTGTTGGCTTATTGTATATACTCCATCCGTCTCAAAATATAAGTCTATTTTTCACTTTTTGAATCCAACTTTGACCTTAAATATTTTTGTTTGTATTATATAATACTTGATGCAAAATATATAAATGGATTGAGTTTTAAATATATTTTCATTAGTATAATTCTCATCAAGTATTATATAATACAAAAAAGAATATATAAGGTCAAAGTTGCATTCAAAAAGTCAAAATGGACTTATATTTTGAGACGGAGGGAATATGTATATTAGTTGAAGTACATGGTGTCCGCGTCATGTCTGCCAAAGTTAAAAAATAAAATCATAAACACTCCCTACTTTAGGGTTGGTTTAGTAAGTTAAACAATTTGTTAACATTAAGTTTGTTTCTAACTAGATTACTAAGCTTAATCTATCATTTTGTATTATGTCAAAAGTTTGGGACTTAAACTTTTTTCTTACTCAAATAATAAGCTTAGTATCTCATAAATTGCAAGCCTAAAAATCAAATTTAAAACACATGATAGGCCCAAAATCCCAAATTCTTTAACCAGGTTATGTAAATCAGAGGCCTTAGAAGTGAAGGGGGAAAAAAAGGAATCTAGCTATGCATACGGAGCCTTGAAAAGAATTTTACTATCTATATATACGAGGCATTAGAATCAGGAGTTTTGAAAACATATAGGCTCTTTAGCTGCTTTACCATTGAACCATCATGCCCGAACTTGAACCCTTAGTAACTTTATCATTGAACCACCCTGCCTGAACTCCAACCTGATAACCCAATATTGTTATAGGGTTAAGACAGTCGGGTTAGAGCTGCATTGTTTATCTTATCGAGTCAAGAAGTGATAAGACACGAAAAATAACATCTAATTTTTTTTTTAATAAACTTATAAAAGCGCATCATTCTTTGCATGGGACGATTAAAATCTTATGTTGATTTAGTTTGTTTTTTCCCCTTTGTTAGTAACATTTAGTTGTTTTTTCCTTTGTCCAATCAGCTCATTTACCCATTACTAATGCTTGCATTATCGAAAGAAGCAAGTATTATTCAGTTACTCAAATAGACCCATAAGAGGTAAAATATTACGTTGATGATGTCCAAATAGACCCATTTAATTTGTTTTCTTGTTATCCATACATTATAAGCATACTCTTGAAGTTTCATAACAATAATAATAAGATCAAAAAGAAGAGCATAATGTTTTCAGGACATCCAATTTCATCACTTCCTCATCTTGATGACTGAACCTTGCTTTAGGGGTACTCTCACAGTCCCGAACCTCATTTGGAGCAGGTTCGGTTTCTAGGGATGCATAGTCAGTCATCACAGCAACACTGCAACACTTACTTCAAAGATCCACTGCATGGTTAAGTAACCGACAAGAATATGTATCTTTTGAAGATTAATGGAATATGTTTAACAGATATATGTTAACCCAAATACTATGATATTTCCTAAACCTCGCCCATTTTTGAAGTATCTACTATGATAACCCAAATACTATCAAGGCACACATAATAAAAACACACACTTTCTGTTAGTCCTACATAAAATCAATTGTATCACAACTCATCAAAGTATGTCCAACTTCAATTGTTTTAGCATGAGCTGGCCTCATCGATACTCCAATTCACAACTACAAGTTCACATGTTTTGGTCGCTATGGTAAAATCAAGAATAGACGGTATGTTGACTAATATCGCTGGGCAGCTTAAGTAAAAAGGGATCATGGCTATGTTTGGCGCAAAGCTTTTTGGGGCAATGAGCGGTAAACAATGAGCTTTTTTATTTTTAGTGTTCGTTTGGCATGAGAGCTGTGAGCTTTGCTACTTTCAAGGAAAGCTCATTTTTCCAATGCTTCTTAATGAAGCCGTGAGCGGTGAGCTGTGGCTACTGTTCACAGCTACTACTCATAGCTCACTGCTACTTTTGCCGAACATAGCCCATAAGTCTGAGATCACAATTCTTTCGTGCCATTGATAAAAAAACTTATTAAGGCAAATAGAGAATGACATCAGTTTCTCGGTTTCAATAAAAACCATAGAAAATTTCATTCCAATCCCAATCACAATTCTTAAAGCAATTCAACGTCATTACAACGCCATACTAACGTTAACTAATTAAAGTAATTAAGAAAAATCAAAACAAATCATAGAAACTCTAATTTTGCATTAGAATACCACTAGCATCATATAACATAAACTAAGAACATGTTAAACATTAAAATCTACCAACACTCCTTACCCATATGACCCATCTCACCACACAAAGAACAAATGGCGATATACCCGGCCTTCCCACAATAATAACAAATACCGCCACCACCACCAACAAGCCCTTGCAGTTCACCATTCACATCCCCATTACAAGGTGGCCAACCCCTACGAATATGCCCAAGCTTACCACACTCATAACAACCAACACCACAACACTCCTTAGCCTTATGCCCATTCTTACCACATATATAACACAACGCATCACCACCACCCTGGCTACTACTACTACTACCCATTGTTGGATCCTTTTTTTCTTCGTCTTCCATGCATTTTTGAAGGCTTGCAATAGAGTCTTGTGTTAGAGTTTGACAATCAAATAACACAAATATGCGGAAGCTAGGATCAAGTATAACACGTATAAAGATTAACTAAAACATAAATAGTAACGTACCCGATGCACTTCAATAAATCTTGAACTTGTGTAAACTAGATCAATGATAAACCCCTTACCGTTTTGTTTATCGATCTCTTGATAATTACTATAGTGAGTAATTACCTCGTTCTTGTACACACAAACTAATACCGAATCAAATTAATTGCAAGATTAAACACAAGAGTTGTTTTGGAAAAACCAAAATCGAAATCCCTAAGGGTTTAGGGATGTTCGATCGGCTAGGAGAAAACCATGGAGAGAAAACCAAACTTAGGGTATTGTGTGCACACAAAAGGTGTGAATGAATGACCCTTGGGTTTGTATATATACTAGTGTAAACTTGAGGAGCAAGGCAAGGCATGGGTCGACCCCCCCTTGGGCTTGATCGACCGGCCATACACCCCAAAGGGTGTTCCGGAAGCTCCTTGTCATCCAATTTACAATCTAGTCCTTTCCGTTTCCTTCTAACGATAATTAGTCCATACATTTAATAACTAACGATCATTAATCCTTAAACTTGTGTTATTAATAAATATAACTAACAATTAATATTTATTAATCTTTGACTCTCGTTTGTATTGTGTGCAATCCCGAGGTCTCGGGTTCGATACTAGTCATTTACATATTAATATTTATACGTAACTTTTAACAGCTCCCACTCGTATATCTATTAATAGTAAAATGACATTGGTTGGCGTCTTGCAACACTCCAATGCCCCCAACACGACTAGAGCTAGGTTTCCTGGAAAAACCTTTAATGATTCATCATTATAATTATCCTTTTGTTTCTAATACTACATTTAATAAAGATGTGAGTTTCTTTATTAATATTCTGTTTCTCGTCTCTTTATGATTGAACAAAATTACCAAACCATCTGAACGTATTCCAGATAGACTTTGGGCGTGGCCACGCAAACATTTTATCAACCCTACGAGGGGCCCAGCAGTATTAAACTTCTGAACAAATCAGAAGGAACAAATTCTCTCTTGACTACAAGAATTGTTAGTTTATGGACATTATTTTAGTAGTCGTATGTTAGGATCGAACTCGAGATCACGGGATTGCACACTTTACGTATGAGACTCGATGTTTAAATAATTAGTATAAAATGTTATATTTAATTATTTAATTCACAATAAACGACTAAAGAGCGTTAGGTAATTAATGGAATTTACTAACGATCGGTAAATGTCAACGGGATACGAAGAAAGTAAAACAAGACAAGAGAAGGTTCTAGAAATCCTCTCTTGAGCTTGTTTTGGTCGAAACTATGGAATCCCACATCGGAAACCATAGCAAACTTGATATCTATCATAAAGGTATAAATACATCCCCATGTATTCATCCTTTGGTACACTTGATTTCAATAGAAGGCCAAACTTCTTCTTTTCCTCTCTTGTTCATAGGACAATGAGCGAAACCTCAAGAAAAGGGATTTGCGAGTAACCTTGAACATTACAAAGTGTTTGGTAAATCTATTGTGATCAAGAACTAGCATTCACATCGAATCGCTAATAGTACGTGTGTACAAGAACGTGATACAATCACACTATTGATTGATTCTTGGATTGAATTACAAAAGAGGTAAGGGGTAATTCTTATAATCCACATAAACCCTAATTAGGGTTCTTGAGTTGAAGATTGCATTTGATTCTTGTTCGGGCTAGAATCACAACGGTACATTTACTATTTATTATTGATTAATTAATTACATGTTATATGATCTTGTTATAATTGCTTCCGCTATGCTCTCTTGATGTGTTTGGTTTATTTTATATGATTGTCATGATATCATAATTCCAACAAGAATAACCCATGAACTTTGCAACACTTCTGATGAGGCGAAAAATGAACCGTTTTTAGGGGGTCATTTAAGCCTGGAATTAAATTTATTTGATCAAATATTGCCCTAAATCGTTCCTTTTGTGATTTTAGGTACTTTGGGAGTGAATTCTGGAAAAGGAAGCATTTTGGACGTTTTTGGAGCATAAAAGTGAGAAAACGGCAAATACTTAATTTTCCATGCTGAGAACTGTACCTGACGGCGTCAGGAGTAAAATCCATGACGACCCAGAGAAAACCTGAAGGCGTCAAGAGAAGGGCGTCAAGAGTAATTTTTGTGACGGCCTGCATAAGGAGTACACGTGACGGCGTCAAACCCAGATCTAGGCAGTCTGAGAATTTATTTGGCGGCAAGATGACGGCGTCAGAAATTTACTCTTGACGTCGTCACCTCACAAAATCTATATATACTTTTCTATTTTTCATTCATTAAGAGGAGGAACTTGTGTGGAGAATACTAGGGTCGAACCTAATAAACCCTAGGTCGTTTGTAACAGTATTTTCAAGGGTTTTCACCCCTTGAAACCTTTCATGTTCAATTAAGATAAGTCCTCTTTCAATTCATTCAATATGTCTATGTGTTGTTTGAATATATCTTATGCTTGTCTTGATTTCAACATGCTAGGCTAGATCTTTCATGTGTTTGCTTAGATGTAATGAAACCTAGATGTTGATTATAGGTTGATTGCTTATTTATAGTTGTAATGCATGAATGATTTCAATGTTAGGCTTAAGAAAACTGGAAGATCTCCATTGTGTAACATGCTTGAACGTCTTAAGAAACATGAACCGATGTGTACTAGGTTTTTATGATTGTATTTAATGCATGAGCGAATTCTAGTGATCCCATGTTAGGAGCTTCTTAGCCGGCTCGACATAGGAGTGAAGTAGGAGCTTATAGGATTGGGGAAGTAAGTACGCCACCCCATGAATGGTTTTAAGGAATACAATCCGTCATCCACGCAACTGTAACAAGTAATTAACCTGTAAAAGATATCTAGGGAGTAGTGAAATCTAAGTAAACACAATTCTCCCATATATTGCTCACACCACTATCTTAATTTAGTTTATTTTCATTTTTAGTATTTTATTTTGATTGCATCTTAGTTATTGGGTTAGTTGATTAGCAACTAATTCTGCCCAACTCCTTCAAAACCGAGATTTTTACTTGCTTTTATAAAAACCTAAAAAAAAATACAAAAAGAATAATCCCTCATCTCTAGACCTAATCTTTAGGTTTTCTAATCCTAGCGACACTATTCCTAAGTTGAACGATCAATCCCCCGGTACTTGTCACTATACTATACTACAACGATCAGGTACACTGCCTGGTGGGGGTTGCAAGCTTCTCGAGATCCCTCGAGAGGTAAAGCCTGGTGCAATCCCTACGCATCAAGTTTTTGGCGCCACAGCCCGGGGAATAGTTATTGTCTAGGTTAGAATCTCTTTTTATTAGGTCTACTTGCTAGATTCCTTTCTAGTAAGATTTATTTTTATTTTTAGGTTCTCTTTAGTCTATCTTATTTCTTTGTTTCCTTTGTTCGTAAACTATCTAGATGGATAACAATAACATTGATCGTTTGATTCCTGTTATTCGTGTTTTTCGTCGTAGGATTTTCCAAATGCCCGCCCCAATCCCTTTAGTGGAAAATGAGAACCCACCTAACCTATCGCCTAACCACCACTTTGACAATAATTCTGAAATGGAGGAGTCTGACCATGATGATGACCATAGGGCTAGTCCTTTTTACTATTCAGACTCCGACGAGGATCTAGGTGATGGTGATGTGGTTAATGAGGATAGGATGGAAGATGAAGTGAACCCTCTTAGGTATGTCGACCCTAGAACAAGGATTGAGAGTGATAGCTCATTCAATATGCAATTTCCTTGTAAGATTGGATTTAGGAGCTTTAATGCCTACCTTAACTCATCTCTCCCAATGAACATAATCTCTCGTAGTGAATATAATAAAGTCATGGTAGATGAGTTAGAATACAAAGGAGATAATGTTATTGCTAGGGCAATGTCATTGCATGTGTTTGTAGGAAGCTTCGTTTATCTTGTTGAGTTCATGGTTATGGAAAATCTAGGAGAATTTATTGATAGTAAGTTAACCCAAGTTGTGTTTGGAAAACCTTTCAAAAGGTTGACCAACCTTGATGAAAAACTTATGGAAGGGTTAATTACATTCTCGGATGGGGATGAAGATTTTGTCTACCAAATGCCCCGTGCACACCCTAGGTTCAAGGATTTTTCCATGGAGAAGTGTAGTAGGTATCCGCCCAAAGAAATGCTAAGTGAGAATGATAAGAGAAAAGGGCTTAAATATAATAATGAAAAGAATAAAAGGTACTATCGCGGATGTTTAGAGCTAGGAGATGATTATAAGAAAGATGAGGCGACTATTAGATGGCTCACGCTTGGTTATGTGAGCATAAGCGACACACGATAACCCATGACCTTAAGTCTAGCTAAAAGACTCATAAATAAAGAAAAGCGCTTCTTGGGAGGCAACCCATGTTTTGTGTGATTTTTATTTTTGTTTGATTGATTATTTGCTTCCGTATGCATGCTTTATTTTTTATTGTTGGTAGATCATGTTTCAAAACTAAAAATGATGAAAATACTTTATTTTGTTGTTTGGCTTAGTCTTAACTTCATCCAAAGGTATTTCGAAAAAGATAAGTGTAAGGGGAAACCCCAAATATGTTTTTAAGAAACAAAACTGATCATGATTCTCCACAATATTAAGTGAACATGTATATTCGTATTTGTTAGAGTCAAATGCTTGTATCGAGTCATAATGATGTTTTGCAGGATTTTCCAGGAAGTAGGACAAAGTTTTTCCAGAAATTTTCCGGAAACTTAACATAAGAATCTCTGCAGGTCACTTCTGACGGCGTCACGTGTAAAATTCTGGAAATGTTACTAGTTTTGTTTTTCTAACGGAGTCTTAAAGTTTTTGTCGAATCTTTAGTTTTATAATCTCCAGGAAATCTGCAAACATCATTCCACAAGCATTATATCTTATTTTGTTTTCTAGGATTTGTTAGCATATATAGATTACCGCTGATTTTACGCGAGGTTGCCTTGTCTGTTTTCTCAGGTTTTTACAGGTTATGTATGACAAGAAGATGATTTATATTCTGGAAGGGAAGCTTTGATTGTTCATTTTCTTGGAGGAAGATCTAACCTGGCCACCTTATTATCCATACTGAGCGAATCTGGGGAGTATTTGATTTCATTCGTTTTACTTATTTCACTTTTAAATTCTTTACTTGAACATTGGGAACAATGTTCATCCTAAGTGTAAGGGGAGGGTAAAATGATGATACCTTACAGATACACTTTCGCTTGAGTTTGTTTGTTTGATGGTAGATGTGTAATAAAACTATGAAAAATACTTGTTAGTGTAATTTTAGCGCCAAATTTAAATTTTTTTACAACATTTAGGAGTGAAACTTTAGCCTTAGCAAGCGTCTCATGGATAGGAGATTGTATGACTAGCACAAAATCGTACTATTCAGAAAAATTTTCCACCCAAATATGTGAGGTTCGCCTTTAGATTTGATAGGAAAAGCATTTACTATTAGTGCTTATTAGTGTACCGGTAGCATTTAGATTCTAGAACTTGCGTTAGTGATGCATCCCGAGACCGCTAGTGAGACTACATTTGTGTAGTAGGATTTACTACATGATAAGAGGCATTAGGATCACCCTTGTGTTAAACCCGTATCATAATTACTTCACCATTTAAGTCATATTACTTGGCTAGTTAAGTCAATTAATTTTTCCCACACCATTAGCGTTGTACTCATTTTTAGTACACGAAACCCCTAGTACACCCCTCCGAGCCTATCTTTTCGTTTCTAACTTTAAGCATCTTACTTAAAGGAAGAATTTGTTACACCCCACTTAAATGTACACCCAAATCGCCTTAGCCTTCCGTGTATGCGCTCATCTTTAGTGCATTATTGTTATTTGTTAAACCCTTAGTTAATTATCTAATTGATTACATGGTTGCTAAGTCGAGTCATATCCTTGTACATATTGTTTTGGGACGATTGGGACTCATGGGTAAAGTACTTGTTTTATGGAGTAATGGGGAAGAACATCATATATTACCCCCGTATATACGTTAATTTTAAAAGTACTCAAAGTGTTTTGATTATCTTAATTCGAGTCATTAGATTAGTTTATTGTAAAGTATGTAAAAATTCAAGTGTAAGGGGAATATTCATTCCCTATGATGTATTATTTTGAATGGTAGGGTAAGAGTGTATGCAAAAAAAAAAAAAAAAAAAAAAAAATCGAAAAAATCAAGAAAAAGAAAAAAAAAATAGAAAAAGAAAAGAGAAAAAACATACGAAGTTATTAAATTGTTAAATGACTTATAACGTATAGTGGGATTATAACAGTTTATGTTTTTCTTGTAAAGACATGGACATGAAGTAACTTTGTAAAAGTACTTGTGTTATAAAGCATGTAATTGGCTTGAATATTATTATACCATTAAAATGAATTAGTTGGTAAATAGACAAGCCAAAAGGAAATATGGTTATCTTAAATATTGTTAGATTGTCTTACAATATTAATACTAATGAAATATCAAATGTTTATGGTATGTTCAGTTAGGAAAATCAAACTCTTGTTATATTGTTTGATTAAAGATAACTATGACTTCTTTTCTTCAAAAAGTTATCAAGGTTAGAATGTTGAGTATGACTTGGACATATTTAATAAAACTCCAACATAGAAGATTAATAAGACATGGAATGTGATGAATGTGATGAATCACTTTAAGTCTTAAATTGAAGTTCTAAATTTGTTTAACTGCTTATGAAGAGGTTATTAACAAAGTTAAGTCAGGAACCGTCAATATGTATTTGTAATATCCCAAAAGAGAACATTGTATTGTTTCTTTATTTGCTAAGTATTTAAAGATAGTCTTTAAATTATTAAAAGCAAGTGGGAGTTTTGATCTTTAAAAGATAAAATTATAAGATACATAATCTTCTAAAATACACTAGCAAATATCATGATGAAGTTTGACATTTGAATGTTAAATCTCAACATGATAATAAAGGTTGACATTTAAATGTTAAATCTCAAGATGATGGAATTATCATTCATAGAATAGAAATATATCTCAGATGTTTGATAAATATGCCGAGGGTTATGATTTAAAGGATTATTGTAAACCTGATAATCATCTTGCTACATTACCAATTATGAAATTAGGTAAAGTACACATGCTATGAATGATTAAGATGCTGTCCATAAAGATAATCAATTTTAGAAACTTGGTTTATCTTAATAGTTAGACTAGAAAATGAAGATGAGTTTCTTCAAAGATTAGGTAACCTTGTGGTTTAAATCTTTGTATAGAAATCATAATATGGACAATATTGTGCACGTATTTAATGAATGTTTTATGACAAGATTATTAATCACATTTAAGCAATTAACTGTGAATGAATATTCTTTTCTAAACACATTAAATATATAAAGATTATGATTGTCATATTTATGAGATTGACAATAGAATATAAAAACTCTTTCTTGAGTGATTACTTGAGCGAGGACGATAAGTAATCAAAAGGAGTTTATGAATTCAAATAAATCTTTGAAAGTGTACAAAGGTGCAATAATCCATGGATGGATAAATGCATGCATCTAGAAGATTACCCTTATATTTAATTATTAAATTTATGTTTGGATTTATAATTGAAATAAGATAATTTCTAAGTATTCCTAAAAGCTAGTGGGAGTATTATGTTTAATTTCTTAAATCATATATGTTGTAGAACATATGAAAAGTAATATTCCATATAAGTAAATGTTAAGTCTTAGAATGGAATGAAATTTTACTTGTAAGCTTTAGGAAATAAGACATATAACCTTGGGATGAATGTTTATTGTTGAAACATGTGCGGTAAATGAATCTAATATAACATGATATATTATTTAGAAAGTCTAAATGGATATGAATGACATGAATAAAATCTAAGTATGACTCAAAGATCTTTCATGAACATCATGTTTTGTTTTATCATGCTTGATTACAAGATGATTTGGCAATATTAATATCTAATTAAAAAGTTATTAGATAACTTGTGTAATATTCTAAATGAATACGTTTGATTATAGAATCACATCCTAAATCTGTAATAGCTTCCAAATTCTATAGATGAACAATTTTCAATTGTTGTGAAAATTGTCATAGCCAACAAACTTGATAGTTTGAAGGGCATCAAACATTACACAATAGATATTAAGGTTTACGGAAAGTTTTAATAGCATATTGTTGTTGCATACAATGATGCTAATGAAATTGAGATGACACTCAATACTAGTTATGGTAAGGATTTCATCCTTGGCTATTACTAGTTATGCTTAAATAAGAGCATAGTTGCATTATACATTAAGAGAATAAGAATACTTTAAACTTTGAAATGTTTGAAAGTTTAATTATCATAAATTGGTGGTTAAGGATGTCTCACATTTTTATGAAATATGGCATTATCAAAATAGTTGACTATGCACATATAAGAATTTCAATAGTTGAATTCTTGAAATAAGTATTCTTAAAATTCCGATAGATCAAAGTTGGATGATTTATATCTTGTCAACAAGTATGAATGTCATTGCTTGGGACATAATTCATCAACAAGAGTTATCATGCATTGATCTATTTAGTATTTGGATAAGGGATGTTAAACAATTATTATAATAAATTTAAATACATGGTATGTTTAATTTATAATATATTGTATCCTGTATTTGTATGTTTAAATCCATGAATAAATATTATTCTAAATTGTCCGTTGTCAGTTAATAATATGGGAATATTATTAAATCAAGACAAATCTGAAGGTTGGTATAATATACTTAAAGTATATTGATGCGTAGTCATGCCATTTCAGATGATATTCAATGATACCGAATATAGGACTTATCCCAACTACATGATGTTACTTTATGGATTTAGTTATTAAGTAAATCATGAGAAGTTATCCTCAGACTTGAGATGCAAGATAAGTGTCATGAATGTAGTACATTTTTGTGGAACAACTTAACGCTATACGTAACTGGTAGTCATAAGGGTTGTTTTCGGAAATGTTACAAAGTTTGTGGGTTTTGCTTGTATTCAAGATAGAATTTGTTCCTTAAAATTTATTTTTGGAGTTTAATATTGCTGGGCCCCTCGTAGGGTTGGTAAGATGAATGTACGGCTGTACCCAATATCTCCCCTGAATATGTTCAGAAGATTTGGTAATCTTGATCAATCATAAACAACGAGAAACAGAATGGTTAATTAAGGAATGACTTTAATCCATATCCTTATTAACATGGTATTAGAAACAAAAGGATAATAATAATGAGAAATCATTAAAAGGTTTTTCCAGGAGCCTTACTCGAGATCGTACTAGAGGCATCGGCGTGTTGCAAGACGCTAACCGATGTGATTACACTATTAAAATATGTCCAAGTGGGAGCTGTTAGAATATGGACATTATTTTAGTAGACGTATGTTAGGATCGAACTCGAGATCACGGGATTGCACACAATACGTATGAAGAGAAAAAGTAATAATTATTTATAAAATGTTATAATTAATTATTAAACACAAAATAAATAATAATAATTAGTATTATTGATTAATGACTAATTATTTATTTAACGAAGATTAGGAAAGTAAATACTAGACAAAACATGGAAACAAGAGAAGGTTCCGGAATGCCCTTGTGGGTTCCAAAACCGATCGGCCCAAGGGGTGCACCCACCTCCTTTGTGCCTTGAGCTCCAAGTCTTGTGTAGTATATAAGCAAACCCAAGATGTAGGTTTTTCTCATAACTTGTACACACACATCTTGGTGTTTTTCTCCTCTCCTTCTTTCTTGGTCGATTTCATCAAAACCAAACCCTAAGGGTTTCGATTTTATTGATCTAAAATAGTTTTGTGTTTATTACTTGCATAAACTTTTTTTTGAATTAGTACGTGTGTACAAGAACGTGATTCAAACACATTATTGTTTGATTCTTGGATTGAATTACAAAAAAAGGTAAGGGGTAATTCTTATAATCCTTATAAACCCTAATTAGGGTTCTTGGTTCCGGAAGATTGCTTTGATTCTTGTTCGGGCTAGAATCATAAAGGTATGTTTACTATTTAATTATTGATTAATTAATTACATGTTATTTGATCTTATTATAATTGCTTCCGCTATGCTCACTTTGATGTACTTGGTTTATTTATATGAAGGTCATGATATAATAATTCCAACAGATTAAACGTACCAGTACTAACTTGCAAGAACTAGCAGTACGATTAAATGTAGCAGTACTAACCCCACAAGCCTTCATAGGGAAAAAAGAAAGAAATGCAAGCTAGTGAACGGGCAACAGAACCTGTGTAACACAACCTTCATGCTCGTAAATTTTGAAGATGCTGTCATCTGGCTTCTCGTCACGTATGTAATTATGTAAAGCACATGCTTCCACCACTAACTTCACTTGTGTCGGTAAAGGGTATGAAGGAGCCGACATCAGTATGGGAAAAAGCTATTTTAGTGCCACAAGTGTTCTGTCAGTGATGCTGCGAAACAGTGAGTGACGATGATTGAATAGCTCTTTGGCATCTTGCGGTTTGAACCCATTTTCATGTTCAAGTAACCCGTATGGAGCACCTACATACGGAGCAATAAACCCTGGGATATTTTCATATTTGAAATCCATTAGAAAGTATTTTCCTGCATAATTACATGTTAATGACATTACAATCAAATAGATGCTATGAAATTTTGAAGATTGGAAACTTTAAACTACCTTCTGGGACTTCAAGCTTGTTTCGCCTTGTAAGAGCTGAATTTAAGACTTTCAAATCTGGTGCGGATCCCTGCCAACCAGCTAGAACATAATGAAACTTCATATCAAATGAGCATGAAGCAAAACAGTATGAAGAGACAGTCAAAACTTAAAGGTACTGCTAGCATCTTCACCAACTTAAAGGTACTGCTAGCATCTTCAAACGCGCGAAATGCAACAAGAAAAGTGTCATTGGGATGTTTTTAAAAAATCCTCATTTGTTTTCTGTCTGCAATTAAGTATGACTTGGACTCTCAAGTTTGAGATGATCCAAAATATGTATATATTTTTTTGTCTTTATCACGAGTCATTTCTTCATTTGATTAGTAGGCAAACATTTTGCTTTGGCATATATGTCATATTAAGCATTCCAAATTCATGTGATTTAGTGAGTAGATGCGACCTAGCATTAAATATGAAGCATCTGACTCCATTATCTTGTTAGTAATACCAATCCTGGGTTTTGTTCCCTCTGTCAGCCTGTCCCCCTCTCCTTCTTAAAAGGAGGATGCACTTAGATGTATGCAACCTTGTAAGTGGATATAGTATTGCAGGTTTTAATGCAGATGTAATCATATATGAAGTGAATAGAGACTCCAAATTTGAGTTAATGTATAAAGATATCTCAATAACAGAAGACTTCCAATGTATATTACTTTCTCGTTAGTAATACATTTGCATCACCAGACCGTAATTGAATTTGGGTTTGATAGATTCTGAAGTTATCAAGTGAATCATATCTGATATAAGATCCTCCAAATAACCTATAATGTTGATAGATTTGGTCTTCTGCACGTGATACTTAATTTGGCATATTGTTGTATGTTATTTGATCTAAGATCCTCCAAATAACCTATAATATTGATATAGGATATGGAGATGAAGATGCTGGAGAGTAGGCAGATATTGACCACAGAAATGGTATGTGCCTAAAATTCAAACTTCACTTGTTATTACATGTACACTTTAAGCTGATTGTGATAATGCTTATTAGAAAGTCTGCAAGCATTTACTTTTGTTTGATAAGGAGCATTAGATGACTTGTTGAGTCGTTGTAGTCATGGCTACTGTTGCAACTGATAATTTGTGGAATCGTTGTAGTTAGAGGATAATGCCATGGGACTACCAAGGTAATGAAAGAGTGTGATGAGGCGAAAAATGAACCACTTTTAGAGGGTCATTTAAGCCTGGAATTGAATTTATTTGATCAAATATTACCCTAAATCGTTCCTTTTGTGATTTTAGGTACTTTGGGAGTGAAATCTGGAAAAGGAAGCAATTCGGACGTTTTTGGAGCATAAAAGTGAAGAAAACACCAAAGACTTAATTTTCCATGCTGAGAACAGTACCTGACGGCGTCAAGAGGAAAATCATGACGGCGTTAAGAGTAAAAGTGGTGACGATCCAGTACAAACCTGACGGCGTCACAAGAAGGGCGTCAAGAGTTAAAATCATGACGGCCTGCATAAGGAGACCATATGACGGCGTCAGACCCAGATCTAGGCAGTCCGAGGAACTATTTGGCGGCGAGATGACGGCGTCAGACATTTGTTCTTGACGCCATCACCTTCTAAACTCTATATATAGTTTTCTATTTTTCATTTATTAGAGAGGAACTTGTGTGGAGAAACCCTAGGGCCGAACTTTGTACGTATTTTACAGCTTTTTCAAGGGTTTTCAACCCTTGAATCCTTTCATGTGCTATTGAGATAAGTCTTCTCTTAATTCAATCAATATGTCTATGTGTTGGTTGTCTATATCTTGTGCTTGTCTTGATTTCAATATGCTAGGCTAGATTTATCTTGTGTTTGCTTGGATCTAATGAAACCTAGATGTTAATTATGTGTTGATTACTTGTTTATGGTTGTATTGGATGAATGATTTCAATGTTAGGCTTAAGAAAACTGGCAGATCTCCATTGTGTAACATGCTTGAACGTCTTAGGAAACATGAACCGATGTGTACTAGGTTTTATTGGTTGTATTTAATGCATGAGTAAATTCTAATGATCCCATGTTAGGAGCTTCTTAGCCGGTTCAACATAGGAGTGAAGTAGGCACTCATAGGATTGGGGAAGTAAGTACGCCACCCCATGAATGGTATTAAGGAATACAACCAGTCATCCACGCAACTATAACAAGTAATTAACGTGTAAAAGATATCTAGGGAGTAGTGAAATTTAAGTAAACACATTTCTCCCATATATTGCTCACAACTTTAGTTTAATATAGTTTATTTTCATTTCTAGTATTTTATTTTGATTGCATCTTAGTATTGGGTTAGTTGATTAGCAACTAATTCCGCCCAAATCCTTCAAACCCGAGATTTTTAACTTGCTTTCCTAAAAATATAAAAATACAAAAAGAATCACCCCTCATCTCTAGACCTAGTCTTTAGGTTTTCTAATCCTAGCGACACTATTCTTAGCTGAACGATCAATCCCCCGGTACTTGTCATTATACTATACTACATCGATCAGTTACACTGCCTGGTGGGGTTTGTAAGCTTCTCAAGATCCCTTGAGAGGTAAAGCCTGGTGCAATTCCCACGCATCAAGTTTTTGGCGCCGCAGCCTGGGGAATAGTTATTGTCTAGGTTAGAATCTCTTTTTATTAGGTCTACTTGCTAGATTCCTTTCTAGTAAGATTTTATTTTTATTTTTAGGTTCTCTTTAGTCTATCTTATTTCTTTGTGTTTTTGTTCGTAACTCTTCACCACCCAACATCATTGACGATGGGAACATCTTTGAACCCGTCATCCCACCACAACAAAACCCACCACTAGAACCTCTTAGGCCCCGAACCTTAGGAGAGTATTCCCAACCTAGCCACCAAGGCTATCGAAACACTATTGAGCTCACCGGAGCCAATGTGACCCCCTTGCGATCCGACACCATCCGGTTGGTGCAAAGTGGATGTGCATTCCATGGAATTCGTTCTAAAGATCCAAATCAACATCTCAAGGACTTCCTTAAAATCGTAGATTCGATAGACCTAGATGTTGCAACTAGAGAGACAACCCGATTACGCCTATTCCAATTCTCTCTACGTGATCAAGCTAGTCAATGGCTTGAACGTTTACCCGCGGGATCCATCACCACATGGGATGATCTCACCACTCGTTTCCTTGCTCAATTTTTCCCACCGGGGAGAACTACTAAGCTTAGAAATGACATCTTGATGTTCCAACAACGTCAAGGTGAAACTCTTTATGAAGCATGGACTCATTTCAAGGACTTACTCCAAAAAGTCCCTCATCATGGCATAAATCTTTGGCTCCAAGTCCAAATCTTCTATGACCATATCGATCTCTCCACAAGGCGAGCCATTGACCAATCGGCTGGTGGTAAGCTACGTGATCTAAGTGCGGAACAATCATGGGAACTCATAGAAGATCTTGCTCTCTATGACAACGAAAGTTGGAATGATCCCCGTGATTTGAACAAAACGGTCAAGGCAATATCTTTGCCTTCGAATAACTCTAGCACTCCCGACCGCAGGATCATGGAACTTGAGGACCAAGTCAAGTTTCTTATGAAATCTTACGAAGCTCCTAAGCCTTCAAGCCAAGTGAACAAAATCACTTCTTCATGCGAATTATGTAGTGGTCCCCATGACACTCGTGATTGTGTGGAACTCCCCGGAACAGCTTTTGCGGACTACGCATCCTCACGTACCAACGAAGCGGGAGATAAGTGGTACACTTTCAAACCCGAACCAAACCCTTACGGTGATTCATACAACCCCTCTTGGAAAAATCACCCAAACCTTAGGTGGAAACAAAATCAAGCCAATTTTTCCAATCCGCCTAATCGTTACCAACCAAACGGTCCACCCTCCAACCGTACTTTCAACAACAATCCTTCTAACAACTATGGTAGTACCAACAATCTTGAAGGATTGATGTCCAAGTTTATGGCATCTCAAGAAGCTCGTATATCTAAGTTTGAAGCCGATTTCAAACAAAAGCAAAGCGAGATGACCACTAAAATTGATACATTGTTGAATGTTCTCAATGACCGAGAAATGGGAGCACTCCCAAGCGACACGGTCAAGAATCCGAAACTAAACGTTAATTCCATATCATCAGTTTCAAACAAGAATCCGAGAAATGGGAGCACTCCCAAGCTACTCGGTTAAATCAACGAGCACGTGTTTCAAACAAAACCAAATTCTTCAAAAGGACCAATCAAGTAAAACACCCGATATAAAACCGGTCAAAAGTATAGTTGAAACACCTCCTATGCAAGACCTTGACGATGAATTCAAGGAACTTCACCTTGAACGCCCCGTTATTGATGTCTTATCCTGTGCTCCCTACTATAGTGCCCTCCTAGAAAAATATGAGAAGTTTAAACTAGGTAAAAATGGGACCGCCTTCGTTCAAAACAAGTTGCCTAAAAAGCTTGATGATCCGGGTATTTTTGTTTTGCCTTGTAAGATAGGAAGATCCGAAGCTTTCGACACACTAGCCGATTTAGGGTCAAGCTTCAACTTGATTCCCTTATCCCTTTTCACCACTCTTAAGCTAGGAAAGTTAGAGGAGACGGAGGTATTGATAGGGCTAGCGGATGAAAGTATTGCTCACCCGGTTGGAATGATTAAGGATGTAGTTGTTCACATAGGGAAGTTAACTATCTTAGCGGATTTTCACGTCCTAGACATGGTTAGTGACACTACATGCCCATTGTTGGTAGGAAGAGGATTTTTAGCAACCGCTAGCGCCATGATAGATTGTAAGGAGTCTAAGATTCCGGTAGGTGAGGGTGACACTTGGTCGGTGTACGATGTTAAGAAACATAGCTATGATTGTGATGATGAACCGACACCACATTGGGTAGAGATTAATAGGAGACCATCTAGATATGGACCTTAGATAGAAAGGAACTTTATAGGACCTCAACGCCCATTCTATCTAGAAAAAGATTTCATTGAAAAGACACATTCGGTGGAACAACTCATAGCTAGAGATGAAGAGCTAGATCCTTTTGAGGACCCCTTAGTCTTTAGGAAGATGATTGAGTTCTTAAGCGTAATGCCTATTAATATAGAGATGAATAAGTGGAAAAGAGAGGGAGACAAGTGTAAATGGAGGTGGGACAAGCCACCTAAAGAAGGTGACGGATCATGGCATATGAAGATGACTTTGTATGATCCGGATGGAGAAAAGTTTGAAAGGTCATACCGCACTAAGAAAACCAATAGGAAGCTAAAACCTAAGTTTGATCCCATGGATGTCCTCAATGAGGAACTCACCCGTATCACGTAGTAACCCATGACCTTGAGTCTAGCTACAAGACTCGTAAATAAAGAAAGGCGCTTCTTGGGAGGCAACCCATAATTTTGTGTGATTTTTATTTTGTTTGTTTGTTATTTGCTTCCGTATGCATGCTTTATTTTTATTGTTGGTAGATCATGTTTCTAAACTAAATAGTGGAAATAGTTTATTTTGTTGTTTGGCCTAGTCTTAACTTCACCCAAAGGTATTTTTTCAAAAGATAAGTGTAAGGGGAAACCCCAAATATGTTTTTAAGAAACAAACCGATCATGATTCTCCACAATATTAAATGAACATGTATATTCATATTTGTTAGAGTCAAATGCTTGTATCGAGTCATAATGAAGTTTTGCAGGAATTTCCAGGAAGTAGAACCAAGTTTTTCCAGAAATTTTCCGGAAACTTAACATAAGAATTTCTGCAGGTCACTTCTGACGGCGTCATGAGTTTACTCTTGACGGCGTCACGTGTAAAAATCTGGAAATTTTACCGGTTTTGTTTTTCTAACAGAGTCTTAAAGTTTTTGTTGAATTATTAGTTTTATAATCTCCAGGAAATCTGCAAACATCATTCCACAAGCATTATATCTTATTTTGTTTTCTAGGATTTAGTAACATAATTAGATTGCCGCCGATTTTATGCGAGGTTGCCTTGTCTGTTTTCTAAGGATTTACAGGTTATGTATGACAAGAAGATGATTTATTTTTCTGGAAGGGAAGCTTTGATTGTTCATTTTCTTGGAGAAAGATTTAACCTGGCCACCCTATTATCCATACCGAGCGAATCAGGAGAGTATTTGATTTCATTTGTTTTACTCATTTCACTTTTACATTCTTTACTTGAACATTGGGGACAATGTTCATCCTAAGTGTAAGGGGAGGGTAAAATGATGATACCTTATAGATACACTTTCGCTTGAGTTTGTTTGTTTGATAGTAGATGTGTAATAAAACTATGAGAAATACTTGTTAGTGCAATTTTAGCGCCAAATTTAAATTTTTTTACAACATTTAGGAGTGAAACTTTAGCCATAGCAAGCGTCTCATGGATAGGATATTGTATGACTAGCACAAAACCGTACTATTCAGAAAAATTTTCCACCCAAATATGTGAGGTTCGCCTTTAGATTTGATAGGAAAATCATTTACTATTAGTGCTTATGAGTGTACCGGTAGCATTTAGATTCTAGAACTTGCGTTAGTGATGCATCCCGAGACCGCTAGTGAGACTACATTCGTGTAGTACGATTTACTACATGATAAGAGGCATTAGGATCACCCTTGTGTTAAACCCGTATCATAATTACTTGACCGTTTAAGTCATATTACTTGGCTAGTTAAGTCAATTAATTTTTTCCACACCTTAGCGTTGTACTCATTTTTAGTACACGAAACCCCTAGTATACCCCTCCGAGCCTATCTTTTCGTTTCTAACTATAAGCATTTTACTTAAAGGAAGAATTTGTTACACCCCACTTAAATGTACACCCAAATCGCCTTAGCCTTCCGTGTATGCGCTCATCTTTAGTGCATTATTGTTATTTGTTAAACCCTAAGTTAATTATCTAATTGATTACATGGTTGCTAAGTCGAGTCATATCCTTGTACATATTGTTTTGGGACGATTGGGACTCATGGGTAAAGTACTTATTTTATGGAGTAATGGGGAAGAACATCATATATTACCCCCGTATGTGCATTAATTTTAAAAGTACTCCAAGTGTTTTGATTTTCTTAATTCGAGTCATTAGTTTAGTTTATTGTAAAGTATGTAAAAATTCAAGTGTAAGGGGAATATTCATTCCCTATGATGTATTATTTTGGATGGTAGGGTAAGAGTGTATGCCAAAAAAAAAAAAAAAAAAAAAAAAAAAAAAAAAAAATCGAAAAAACAAGAAAAAGAAAAAAAAAAATAGAAAAAGAAAAAGAGAAAAAACATACGGACTACCATCCCGTTTCATTCTATGTTTATTTTATGTTTTTGTTATTTTTCATTTATTAACTTAAGTCGAGTCTAGTCTTGGCTTAGCAACGCCATATTGTACATGTAATTAACCAAGATTGTTAACTCGCCACCAATAAAGACTGCCTATATCCAACAAAACTGTGTATTTCATATCCCTACACCTAACGTTACAACCCTTTAAAATACCTCTTTGATAGTTTATCCTGGGTGCTTACGCCATGTGGTGGAGGTTTGATCCTTTCCCAAGCCTAGGGTAATCTATTTTGCTATGACAGGTAGTGAGAGATGTTTTCCATTTCCATATTGTGAGATTACTTTATTACACCCGAGAGATGTGAGTATCTAAACACTATTTGTGAGGTGCTAGTGTATGACCTCCGTGCTTGTCTTTAGTCTTTAGTAGAACGGTTATTTGTTGTAATTACTTTTATATTAGTGTTAAATGACCCCTAACTTGTCTTTTGATTAGAATAAAAGCGCATTTGCTTGAGGACAAGCAAATCTCAAGTGTAAGGGTATATGATGAGGCGAAAAATGAACCACTTTTAGGGGGTCATTTAAGCCCGGAATTGAATTTATTTGATCAAATATTACCCTAAATCGTTCCTTTTGTGATTTTAGGTACTTTGGGAGTGAAATCTGGAAAAGGAAGCAATTCGGACGTTTTTGGAGCATAAAAGTGAAGAAAACGCCAAAGACTTAATTTTCCATGCTGAGAACAGTACCTGACGGCGTCAAGAGGAAAATCATGACGGCGTCAAGAGTAAAAGTGGTGACGATCCAGTACAAACCTGACGGCGTCACAAGAAGGGTGTCAAGAGTTAAAATCATGACGGCCTGCATAAGGAGACCACATGACGGCGTCAGACCCAGATCTAGGTAGTCCGAGGAACTATTTGGCGGCGAGATGACGGCGTCAGACATTTGTTCTTGACGCCGTCACCTTCTAAACTTTATATATAGTTTTCTATTTTTCATTCATTAGAGAGGAACTTGTGTGGAGAAACCCTAGGGCCGAACTTTGTACGTATTTTACAGCTTTTTCAAGGGTTTTCAACCCTTGAATCCTTTCATGTGCTATTGAGATAAGTCTTTGTAAACTCCCGCTATTTTCCCTTATGAATATTATGTGCTAATCAAAGTCTATTGTACCATTTCGCTATTTTATAACACTTATAACTACAACAAATATCTCATTCAACGAATAGACTATATTACGAATAATCACAGCGTGAATTGTGATCACCTATATCTTTAGAACGATGCTCACACACATACTACGATAGTCCGAAATCGCGAAAATATTTAACTTTTGTCACTTACAATCTCACGTGACGTCATTTCACTAAAACCGCACTCGACCAACTCCTGGACTCACGAAAATAACTCACCTAATCCTCATTAAATTTCCAAACGTAATTAACTCTAATTAATCTAAATGGAACCTTAATCCACTACTTCGGCCCACCATCAAAAACCCACGCGACAAGCCTATGGGCTCAACCCAACTCCCTCGGCCCATTTATCAAATCCGGCCCATGTCCTTGTTTCCTTTTATTCTTTCTGTTTGAAAACTAGCTAGCAACGAGCAACCAAAACGACCCCAACAATTCTACATCTCGCAAACAACATGTCAATGTTATCACGCACCTTGATTAACCTCGCACCCAAGAATCACTAACAATGATTATCTCTAATTATCTCGTACGAATACTACACTAAAAATCCTTAAGCTAAGCGTATAAATCACTCGACACACAAGAAATCAACTCGCCCAAACTTTTATTTCTGCCAAATCATTTCGACTTATTACCACTTTAAACGATCGTACTAGAGTATTTAGTCACATTCGAACTTATTTGAACTTATTGATTCTCATTATATCACACGAGCAAATAAAACCGAGCCCTCCTAGATCATTTTTACCCATGTACGAATAAAATTACTCCATAAAACACGTTCCCTTGATTTGAGCTGACGAGAGGACCAAAACTTTGAAGAAATAGTGCCAAGACAAAATGTACTCTCTGCTGTCACAGTAGATGGTTGGGAAATGTCACAAGCTCTAGTATTGTATAAATGTGCACCTCTCCTCATTTCCATGCACCCCATCAATATTTTCGAAAACCATTCCCCCACACTTCAAGACCCACTGCTACTCGACCAGAAACAAGCCAACCTCGTGGTGGAAACTTTCGAAGTAGTGCTGAGTTGTTCAACCACGACTTGGGTTCGAAGCCAACCAAGAGAACGTCGTGTTCTACCATTCATTTTACTCGACCCTTTCATCACCTTTAAGGTGTAGTAAGCTTACTAAATCTCTAATCCTTCATGCATATATACAATGTCACGTTTCCCACATGTTCCATACGTACGATATATATATATATATATATATATATATATATATATATATATATATATATATATATATATATATATATATATACATAGATACATAGCGTGACAAGCCACCATTTTGGAGGGCCTAGGAGTCACGTTATGCGTTAGTACATATTTATTATACGTCACATACATCCTAAATCTTAATATTTCTACTCGACATGTAATCAACTATGAAAAAGAAAAATAAAACTTTGTTATGTTTATGCGTACAAAATGCATGTAGCTTGTAACGAGACTCGCCACCTACATGGAAGGCTTAAGAAACCTCGTTACACTTTATTTACGTCTCTTTTCACATTACATGCATCATTTGACTCGTCCCCGACCGTACCTCTACTCATACATACAACCAGATTCAAAAAGAAAAAGGGTAGAACCTTGTTATTTCATGTGAACTAGTCGACTCAGGTAGCTAAGAAACACCTCGATATCTTGCAATCCAAACTAACGAACACATTATATCTTTGTTCAATCCAATAGACCACCCAACAAGCTATCAAATGCGTGTTTTAAGTTTATAAAAATAACGACATCTTGACACATTAAAAAGGTCCTTTTGTTTGGCAGGAAAATTCGTTCAAAATAAAACATATATGAGTCGATTAGTGGGCTTATAAGCCCATTAAGCCAAAAATAAGCACTTTTGATGTTTAAGCTGTGCAAATAAGCTTTCCAAGATTAGAATAAGCCTCGGAAAAGTTTTTATAAAAATTCTAACGATTTTTATGAAAAAGGACTAAAAATGTAATGCGTCATCACTTATAGAGACTAAAAGTGTAAAGCTGTGAAAACAAGGACCAAAACTGTAAAAACAGAAACTATAGGACCAAAAATGATAAAGTAATAAATTTCAAGCTCATATCGTATATTTGGACAAGTAGAGGACTGTTAAAGAAAATATTATACAACGAGGACTAACGGCGCAACATTAATGCCATTAGGGTAAAAAGTTGAAATCTGACAAGGACTTGGACCAAGGACTATATTCGAGACTCTCACATTTATTTCCATTTTCCGACCTTCATATCGTTGCATTGCATTTCGAAGTTCTTATTTTAGTTTCATATATATATATATATATATATATATATATATATATATATATATATATATATATATATATATATATATATATATATATATATATATATATATCTTTTCTAAATTTCGATCATATCATTGAAATTATGTGATTTGGTATCGTCACACCAATAAACATCCCATTCTTCTTCGCGAAAATCACATTTGGACTATCACAACACTAAAACTTATCGTACTATCTAGGTTGTGTGTTGGAGCCGTTCCTTGACCGTAACTGAGATCTTTATCACTACCACTGTACTACTAAGGTGAGTTCATAGTCCCACTTTTACTATGTTTTCAAATCCTGTGGGGAGATACATGCTACTAAACTGAACACAAGTATTTTTTTTCTGTATGCTATCCTGATTTATATTGCCTAAGTTACCACTTGTCAAAAAGTCCCTCATATCATGAACCATTAATCACTTGCGAGTGAACGCGAATTTGGTGAATAGATCTATTGGCAGTTGACGCCCCATTTGAGTTGCTGGGTAAGTAACCAAATGCACTTTATTCGAATTAACTAAGGAGCCTGACAAACTCCTATTACACGAGGGCTTATTCACCTACACCATTTTATGGTGTGGGATTATTTACATTACACCCGATGTTAAGGTTTGCGTGTCATGAGGCTTAGGGCAATATATATATATATATATATATATATATATATATATATATATATATATATATATATATATATATATATATATATATATTACACTGCAATGCTATTGTTTTTATTACTGTTTGACTTGTGTTCAACTATTACAACTTAAACGCTATGGATTCACTCAACATTCGTGTTGACCTTTTAGCATGTTTATCTCAGGTAATTGACGAAGGCAAATCGGGCACGGAGATTGGCAAATGACCCCTCTTTATGGACCATGTTTAATAAAGTTATCATTTGTTTTTATCAGAAACCATTTTAATTGTAACTCTGAATTTATCGTAAAACTTCCTTGTGTCATGTTATGTTAAATTTATAAAATGATAACTGAACTTTTATAAAAACGCCTCTTTTGAGTCGTTTTCTATGGTTATGACTACGATCCGAGAAGTAATACCCCAATTAGTCTTCCGCTGCTTACTTACATATTTGGGGGTGTTACAGTCTTCTCTTAATTCAATCAATATGTCTATGTGTTGGTTGTCTATATCTTGTGCTTGTCTTGATTTCAACATGCTAGGCTAGATTTATCTTGTGTTTGCTTGGATCTAATGAAACCTAGATGTTAATTATGTGTTGATTACTTGTTTATGGTTGTATTGGATGAATGATTTCAATGTTAGGCTTAAAAAAACTGGCAGATCTCCATTGTGTAACATGCTTGAATGTCTTAGGAAACATGAACCAATGTGTACTAGGTTTTATTTAATGCATGAGTAAATTCTAATGATCCCATGTTAGGAGCTTCTTAGCCGGCTCGACATAGGAGTGAAGTAGGCACTCATAGGATTGGGGAAGTAAGTACGCCACCCCATGAATGGTATTAAGGAATACAACCAGTCATCCACGCAACTGTAACAAGTAATTAACCTGTAAAAGATATCTAGGGAGTAGTGAAATCTAAGTAAACACAATTCTCCCATATATTGCTCACAACTTTAGTTTAATATAGTTTATTTTCATTTCTAGTATTTTATTTTGATTGCATCTTAGTATTGGGTTAGTTGATTAGCAACTAATTCCGCCCAAATCCTTCAAACCCGAGATTTTTAACTTGCTTTCCTAAAAATATAAAAATACAAAAAGAATCACCCCTCATCTCTAGACCTAGTCTTTAGGTTTTCTAATCCTAGCGACACTATTCCTAGCTGAACGATCAATCCCCCGATACTTGTCATTATACTATACTACATCGATCAGGTACACTGCCTGATGGGGGTTGTAAGCTTCTCAAGATCCCTTGAGAGGTAAAGCCTGGTGCAATTCCCACGCATCACACGTGCCAAAGGATATTGTTACAGTAACCGTTGTAATAGAGATGAACAAGATCTTCATCAAGAAAAACAAGAACACATCTCTGCATAATGCATATTAACCAAACGTTTACAAAAGATTATACTTTTTGGTAACTATAAGTATTAAAGATTTATGATTATCAGATTATGTCTTTGAATATATAACTAAGTGCATGTGTTTGTAAATTAAAATAAAAAGAAAGGGCATTTTAGTAACATCACAAGGTGTGTAAGTAGCAAATTGAACATGAGCAAACAAAATGGGGTGCCAGGGACCATACACGCCATAGTTTGACAACTTCAGGGACGAAAATTCCAAAAAAAATAGTTTAAGGACGATATGCGCGAATCGCGACAACTTCAGGGACGAACGGTGAAATTATGTCAAATAACAATGAAAAATTGTTAGTCTTAAGGTTCGGATGGTGAGCACAGTTGTTATTATTATTATTATTATTATTATTATTATTATTATTATTATTATTATTATTATTATTATTATTATTATTATTATTATTATTATTATTATTATTATTTAATGGTACCTTTTACAAGAGTTTTTGCAAACATTGGTTTGTTTCGGTTCCTTTTATATATACACTGGCTTAAAGACCCGTTGACATCGGGTTATTTTAAAAAAAAAATAGAGAAAATGAGATTATAAAAAAAATTATAATGTAAACATGTTCCATTTAAATTATGAAACAAAGTATGAGACAATGCGTCCATTATCAGATAAGAAATGGGCTTCTGTTACAACTACACTAACAAACGTCCAAGTTTTTGGTCTCCATTATCAGATAAGAAATTGCTTCTGTTACAATGATAAAAAAGCTGATACCGTAAACATGTTCCATTTAATATATGAAAGAAAGAATGAGACAATGCGTCAATTATCCGATAAGCAATTTAGTTTGTTACAATTATACTAAAAAACGCCCAAGCGTTGGCGATTCTAAAATTGATTGTCTCGAACATAAAATGATTTGTGTGAGCGTCTATTGATTCAAAACCCAATCCATGCTGTGATGATAGACCTTCGAGTACTTCTCTATACGCCATAAAAAGCTAATAATGAAATTTTGGAGATTTCTCCGGGTCAAATGCTAAATATGCATTTTCGTAATCAATGGCATAAAAACTCTCCTCGTCACTGTAAAAGGCCACATCAATCGAATCCTCTTCAACTAAACCTACGCACGCCTTGGACGGAGCATATTCCTTCTCATCTTTAGCAATTTGAAGCAAACTTTGTTTGTTTACTACTTTCTTTTTTTCAGACATGCACCACTCGTACCACTCATTAACATCCCATTATTGATAAGTATAAATGTAAAGTTATACGTAATATTTTACATGTAAATATTCTAAATGCAATAAGTGTATACGTGTTTCGTTTGTAACCGAATAACAAAATAAATTATACGCAATATTTTACATGTAATATTCTATAACAGAGTAAGATATTGCAGTAGTATTTATTACAATAGTACTTCATGTTTCTCTTACAACTTAGGTGTATAATTTTACATATAGGTTAGCATTCTAATAAGCAAACACAACTTTTATTCATATTACACAAATGAATAATTCACCATAAATGAAAGATTTGCTCATTTTGCAAGCTTGTCATTTCATGATACGCATATGCAAGATTAAGTTCCTCCTGAAAATAAAGACCCGTTGATTCGCGGGGTTTTTAAAGAAATATGAAAATGAGATAATAAGAAAACAATGTACGTAAACATGTTTCATTAATATATGAAAAAAATAATGAGATAAAACGTGAATTATTCGATAATCAATTGTGTCACAACTCACCATTTCAGGTCATTTCCCGAACTTTGGAAAAACACTATTCATCAGTTTACTATTCATCATTTTTGGTTTCAGTTTGACATTCAGAGAAGCATTCAGGAATTTTACTATTCACTAAACACTATTCATTGCCGGAAAAGTTTTCACTATTCACTTGCATTACTTATTTCATCGTAAATTTAGTTTACGGGTATTCAAATTCGCGTAACCGTATTGGTTCAGGTGCGAATTCATGCATTATCAGTAAGGACACTGCATACGGACTAGAGACAGTCTGCATATCATTAGTAGGTCATTTACATGTTATACCACTCTTAGGATTTTCAAATTTATATATTTGATACATTTAACGTTTTCCTTATAATTATTTATAAATAAACGTTAACACCCGGTTTATACACAACGAATATATCTAAATATTCCCACGATGGTCCCGACATATTTTTATATCCATTTTATCATCATAAAAGTTATAACATTCATTTACCCAGTATTTTGGAAATTTATTTTTATTTATAACGTAAGCTTATGAATATTACGACGGTTTTCGTGAAAACTAAACAATAATCACCCGATCACTCAGTAATTGTACCCAACATATTTTTAACATTTTTATGACTTTATTAAGTCTCGGTTAACTTCATTAATACTTATTTCTAGCAAACCCGGTACCCGATTATAACCAATACTTACACTAAACTACAACTAATAATACACTGCATTTTCTAAGTGATCAAAACCGATTTTGCTACTTCCTTTCACATTGAAAACCGGCCATATGACCATCTCAAGACCACATGACTTTCATTTTTACCACATGCATATATGTGCTCTTTTAATACTATAAACCTCCTAAACATAAACTTACTAATATACAAGAATCATAACATCCTAGTTTCATAAGCCAAAAAGTTTTCTCATTCCCTTTCTCTTCTCCATAACCACGACCCAACACCATCACCATGATCCATCCATGATTTTCCAAAATACAAAGCATCAAAGTTGTTCATTTCATCATTCTAATCAAGAATCATAACACAAAAACACAAGTAATCCAAGGTTTCTCATCATCTCACCACCTATTATTTCAAAGTGAGTATTCAAAATTATTTTCATGTTTTCATCTAATTAACATATGTATCTTATGGTATTCATGCTTAATTTCATGCACAAACTAGTTATACCACTTTATTTTTGTATACTTTTTGAACATACAAACCCTAGATTGTGATTTAGGTGTTCCCTTGTTAAATTAACTTGATTACTAGTCATTAGGAACCCATGGCACCCTAAGAAGGTGTATGGTAGGATTAGTATAGATTTGTGGAGTTTGCAAGAGTTTTGGTTGATGTAAAAACTAGTTTTGAACCTTGGAAATGGATTTGTAACAAGTAAATATACATTCTGTCCCATTTTGGTAAATTCTGGAAAATCAGTAAATACAAAGTAAACTTTGGCAAAAATTTTAGAAAATACTTTCAAAAACGAATCCGTAGGCGAAAGAACGGATTAAAAAGAGTTTATAATGAAGAAGTTATGATTTTTGCAAGTTTATTGACGAAAACTATTTTCCGGAAAAATACATGCTGTTGGACGTTTTTCGTCGGACAAAAAGAGGCTTTAGACGTAACCCGGAGGAGCCAAGCTTTCCAAAATATATTACTACATACTAAGACGTAACCGTGGATATAAAGAACAAGTAAAACGGGCTTATAACGACAAAGATATTCACGTTTCAATATCGGCAAAAATCCTCTATAATTGGCAGCTTTTAGAAATAATAATAACACTACGTACTAAATTCTAGATTTTCTAGAAATATTAACCAAGTACCCAATTTTATAACTAATGAAGTATTAGTTATTACAAGTATATTTTTATCACTACAAGACGTTATTTCAAGGATTTCAACCCGAGGATTTCAACACGAACATTGATACATACGATATATATATATATATATATATATATATATATATATATATATATATATATATATATATATATATTGCAACTAGCTTTATTTTTCTAATAGCCATATTTTTCCTAAGTCTTGAAATGTATATTTTTGATAACAACAAGTGTTTTTCCAAAGAGTAGAGTGGTATAGGAACATGTGCATGAACATTCATAACATCATTTCATGATCTAAAGTAGATCGTACATCATTCATATTAGGTTGCGGCTAGTGTGCGCGCCTTGTTTTTCAGCTCATTACATGTTCATGGTACCATCATATCAGGTGAGTCATAGCCCCTACTATTTTAATTGTTTGATAAACTCTTTGGAGGAGATACATGCTTAAATACTTGATTTATACTTTCACAAGTTCTCTTAACGATATACATATTTCTGTGAGTTTCATAGCCCCGTTTTAATTCAATATTTTGATTTCAAATCCCACGGGGGAGAATACATTGCATTACTTATTTTTGTGTACATGCCTAAGTATAAAATTCCTTACATTGCTTAAGTTGCCTTGTTATCACGTCAGGACAAGTCCCCTTTATTATCTCATGGACCGTTAATTAAGTTCCAAGCGAGAGTGAGTGAATAGATCTATTGAGGGTGACTCCTCCATCTGTGTTTGGGTTGCTCCAACAGAATTACAGATGCATTTCATGTCTTTATTATTAGAGTGCCTGATAAACACTCATTGGGGCCAAGTATCGTCTAGCTTCGGGGTCATGAGCTTAAGAGACAATGTAGCACTTTTGACATTTATGTCGGTTCACTTTATACTTGTGGCTATTGTACATACGAAAATTACTTATGGAATTACGATACTTTTCCACTACTATTACTACGGAATTACGATGCCTTTGCATCAGTCTTACTACTGATTTACGATGCTTTTGCAACAACCTTATGACTGATTTATTACAAACATATTACATTTGGCAGTGGGTTGTAAACACACAGGTTACAAGTCTCTTATGGCGGGAATTGCAACTGAGTGGATTTACGATGCCTTTGCTGGGAAATCTTTATTTCAATGCATTACATTCTTTTTCACAAGACTCTATGAACTCACCAACCTCGTGTTGACACTTTAGCATGTATTTTCAGGTTTTAAGCAATGGCACGCTACAGGAGGTTTTGGCAGGGCATGGCATGGTCATAGAAGACTCTGATTATTCATTTGGGGACCGTTTTAAATTATTTTAAGGGCCTACTTCCGCATTATTTTTAACAATGTAGATTCAACATTTTGGTTAAATAATTTTATTCTAAATGATTGAAGTGAAAACCTTTTTGTACTTGTGTTGTGATATCAATTGAGTTACACCCCAGCTACATGTATGCTTCCGCTGGACCCGATTTTGGGGGTGTGAGAGATTGGTATCAGAGCTTTGGCTATAGCGAACTAAGTGTTTTTAAAACCTAGACTATAGCTACTTTCAAGAAAACTTAACCCTATGACCGTCACGTGCCTGCCTGCCAAGCTGAAGCCTCATTTGTGGTTAGTTGCTGACATAGGTGATGAGATTTATGTCTCATTATCTGATATATTATATTCATTTATTATAGTTGATTACTATAATTGTCTTTCATATAAGCATGTTCACGTATCATATATGTCACCGCATTATGTTTTTCCTTGCATAGTTTCATCATTTGACCTCGAGTTTGGTCACTTGCTTTTGTCTTTCAGAACGTCTTGGTATTTGTGAAGGACATAGTCTTAGTATGACTGAGCTGAGTATTTCAAAATTCATGGAACCTCGGTGGAATATAGACTGGTCATCTATATTCAACCCGGGATAGTGAGATATAGGCTGACCACCTATGTCTGACTCAGAAATGAATTTTGCAACACTGAGAATGGTTATAATAAAATTCTGTCTGGATTGAATCCTTTACTCATTTTCCAAATGTTTCATGCATGTGTGTGTATACCCTCGTTGTCAGAACATTCATACTTTTTATCACTTCGTGGATCACCGATTGGAAGCACGTCAATTAATCATTTCATCTCATGAACATTCACGTCTATGCATTATACACTTACATCACGGTATTTTCTTTTATCACAATATCATTTTGTCGCAGTTGTCACAGTCTCTTCCCTTCTCACCATCACTATCATTTCCTTTCCCCATCCCCATATATATAAGGAATTAGCTGACACTTTATGGATTCCTATGCCACTTATCACTCACTACTCCCTATATTGATAAGTGGATATTATCAATGACCTCCCTAGGAAAGACTTTCTATACCATCTGTAAGGAGAATCCCTCGGTACACTAAGACCATTCAAAACTCAACAAAAATCTCAGGATATCACAAAACAATTCGAACCACTATCACTGGCCCGATAACCAAAATTCCATCATCTAGAAAGTATTGGCTTGACTGAATTACAAGATTCGTTTAGATACGAGTGCTCACTAAGCAACACCATAGAGATAAATCCAACCTCTTAACCGAGACTATAGATTGAACATGTCCTCACCAATAGACATTATTCAAACATGTTAGGCACCCTTGCATTTGTGCAGACATACCTACCTGTCTATTTTATCCTCTTAATACTTTCACTTTTAAATGGATTTTTCTCCAAACTACAGTTATACAAAACATATATCTTGTAAGAAATACTTTTCTGAGGCACTTATTTTGATAAGCAAATTCCTTTTGGTTAATCCTTTACAAAACTATTGAATTGTTAGGAAATCTTAAACATCGATCTTTGGTAAACCATATTATCCACCTTATATTGAAAACTGTCCTATCTTGCATAACTATTAAATTTTGAAACATCAAGAAAAATGTTACTTGGAAAGCCGTTTGCTTAAACTTGTAGATTCATTTATTCGGGGAAGGTTTATGAACAAAACACACAATCTCAAAACAAACCTTGAAAAATCAATCACTATATTACATCACTTATACATTTTGAGTTTTGCGAATTGACGACATAGAGCTTGGGGAAAATCGTAGTAATGGAGACTAAGCATCGTAGGTGGAGAAAGACTCGATTCATGACATCCTGCGGAGGATCACGACCTTATCCTAATCCTAATCTATTATTTTCAACAACACCCCATTGACGGACTTAACCTTGTAAGTTTTCTACAAGATTCATGATATCCATTTCAATTATTTCTAATAGAGGAATTTAATTCACCTCAAACACCTAGCGATTACATTAAGATTTCTTTGGAACCACACCACCTATCATCTGCAGACCAATGGTCAGAATTAGAGAACGATTCAAACATAGGGAGATATGCTCAGAGCATGAGTGATTGACTCAAGAAATGGTTGGACTAACCAATTACCATAAATCAAATTCAGTTGCAACTATAGTTATCGCGCGAGCGTAGAGACTACACCATTTGAGGCACTCTATGGTCGAGGTGCCAATATCCATTGACGGAACGAAATTTGGAAAAGCCCAACATACTAGTCTAGTAGGCATTCATGAAATAACCAGAAATTTCCTACAAGTCAAGAATCAGTTACAAGTTCAATGAGTTGTAAACCATTAAAACTTTATGTTGGTAGGCAGAATTATGTTGAAAGTTCTGCCTAGGAAAGGCATGTTATCATTCAGAAAACTTGGAAAGTTAAACCCGATATACACTGGACCATGTAATATTTCAGACAGAGTAGGTCTAGTGGTAGTCAGACTTGAGCCTTGTTAGAGAACAACAGCAACAGGATTACACAACCATGTATTATTAGCTTTTCAGATTAGTCACTCATAATCCCATTTGGAAAGGAATCCAAACCCCAAAGTCAAACATAAACCTTGCAGGAGAACAAGTAGAAATCATGGACAGTTAGGTCGAACAGTTGAAGCAGAGTCAAATTCCTATCGTGAGAGTCCGCTGGAATTCTCAAATATCATCACTTTTCACCAATATGTTTTCAGAAACCAACATAAACTGAACTTCTGGACGAAGTTCCTTTTAGAGGGGAAGACTGTCACAACTCACCATTTCAGGTCATTTCCCGAACTTTGGAAAAACACTATTCATCAAAACACTATTCATCAGTTTACTATTCATCATTTTTGGTGTCAGTTTGACATTCAGAGAAGCATTCAGGAATTTTACTATTCACTAAACACTATTCATTGCCGGAAAAGTTTTCACTATTCACTTGCATTACTTATTTCATCGTAAATTTAGTTTACGGGTATTCAAATTCGCGTAACCGTATTGGTTCAGGTGCGAATTCATGCATTATCAGTAAGGACACTGCATACGGACTAGAGACAGTCTGCATATCATTAGTAGGTCATTTACATGTTATACCACTCTTAGGATTTTCAAATTTATATATTTGATACATTTAACGTTTTCCTTATAATTATTTATAAATAAACGTTAACACCCGGTTTATACACAACGAATATATCTAAATATTCCCACGATGGTCCCGACATATTTTTATATCCATTTTATCATCATAAAAGTTATAACATTCATTCACCCAGTATTTTGGAAATTTATTTTTATTTATAACGTAAGCTTATGAATATTACGACGGTTTTCGTGAAAACTAAACAATAATCACCCGATCACTCAGTAATTGTACCCAACATATTTTTAACATTTTTATGACTTTATTAAGTCCAGGTTAACTTCATTAATATTTATTTCTAGCAAACCCGGTACCCAATTATAACTAATACTTACACTAAACTACAACTAATAATACACTACATTTTCTAAGTGATCAAAACCGATTTTGCTACTTCCTTTCACATTGAAAACCGGCCATATGACCATCTCAAGACCACATGACTTTCATTTTTACCACATGCATATATGTGCTCTTTTAATACTATAAACCTCCTAAACATAAACTTACTAATATACAAGAATCATAACATCCTAGTTTCATAAGCCAAAAAGTTTTCTCATTCCCTTTCTCTTCTCCATAACCACGACCCAACACCATCACCATGATCCATCCATGATTTTCCAAAATACAAAGCATCAAAGTTGTTCATTTCATCATTCTAATCAAGAATCATAACACAAAAACACAAGTAATCCAAGGTTTCTCATCATCTCACCACCTATTATTTCAAAGTGAGTATTCAAAATTATTTTCATGTTTTCATCTAATTAACATATGTATCTTATGGTATTCATGCTTAATTTCATGCACAAACTAGTTATACCACTTTATTTTTGTATACTTTTTGAACATACAAACCCTAGATTGTGATTTAGGTGTTCCCTTGTTAAATTAACTTGATTACTAGTCATTAGGAACCCATGGCACCCTAAGAAGGTGTATGGTAGGATTAGTATAGATTTGTGGAGTTTGCAAGAGTTTTGGTTGATGTAAAAACTAGTTTTGAACCTTGGAAATGGATTTGTAACAAGTAAATATACATTCTGTCCCATTTTGGTAAATTCTGGAAAATCAGTAAATACAAAGTAAACTTTGGCAAAATTTTTAGAAAATACTTTCAAAAACGAATCCGTAGGCGAAAGAACGGATTAAAAAGAGTTTATAATGAAGAAGTTATGATTTTTGCAAGTTTATTGACGAAAACTATTTTCCGGAAAAATACATGTTGTTGGACGTTTTTCGTCGGACAAAAAGAGGCTTTAGACGTAACCCGGAGGAGCCAAGCTTTCCAAAATATATTACTACATACTAAGACGTAACCGTGGATATAAAGAACAAGTAAAAGGGGCTTATAACGACAAAGATATTCACGTTTCAATATCGGCAAAAATCCTCTATAATTGGCAGCTTTTAGAAATAATAATAACACTACGTACTAAATTCTAGATTTTCTAGAAATATTAACCAAGTACCCAATTTTATAACTAATGAAGTATTAGTTATTACAAGTATATTTTTATCACTACAAGGCGTTATTTCAAGGATTTCAACCCGAGGATTTCAACACGAACATTGATACATACGATATACATATATATATATATATATATATATATATATATATATAAGTATATATTGCAACCAGCTTTATTTTTCTAATAGCCATATTTTTCCTAAGTCTTGAAATGTATATTTTTGATAACAACAAGTGTTTTTCCAAAGAGTAGAGTGGTATAGGAACATGTGCATGAACATTCATAACATCATTTCATGATCTAAAGTAGATCGTACATCATTCATATTAGGTTGCGGCTAGTGTGCGCGCCTTGTTTTTCAGCTCATTACATGTTCATGGTACCATCATATCAGGTGAGTCATAGCCCCTACTATTTTAATTGTTTGATAAACTCTTTGGAGGAGATACATGCTTAAATACTTGATTTATACTTTCACAAGTTCTCTTAACGATATACATATTTCTGTGAGTTTCATAGCCCCGTTTTAATTCAATATTTTGATTTCAAATCCCACGGGGGAGAATACATTGCATTACTTATTTTTGTGTACATGCCTAAGTATAAAATTCCTTACATTGCTTAAGTTGCCTTGTTATCACGTCAGGACAAGTCCCCTTTATTATCTCATGGACCGTTAATTAAGTTCCAAGCGAGAGTGAGTGAATAGATCTATTGAGGGTGACTCCTCCATCTGTGTTTGGGTTGCTCCAACAGAATTACAGATGCATTTCATGTCTTTATTATTAGAGTGCCTGATAAACACTCATTGGGGCCAAGTATCGTCTAGCTTCGGGGTCATGAGCTTAAGAGACAATGTAGCACTTTTGACATTTATGTCGGTTCACTTTATACTTGTGGCTATTGTACATACGAAAATTACTTATGGAATTACGATACTTTTCCACTACTATTACTACGGAATTACGATGCCTTTGCATCAGTCTTACTACTGATTTACGATGCTTTTGCAACAACCTTATGACTGATTTATTACAAACATATTACATTTGGCAGTGGGTTGTAAACACACAGGTTACAAGTCTCTTATGGCGGGAATTGCAACTGAGTGGATTTACGATGCCTTTGCTGGGAAATTTTTATTTCAATGCATTACATTCTTTTTCACAAGACTCTATGAACTCACCAACCTCGTGTTGACACTTTAGCATGTACTTTCAGGTTTTAAGCAATGGCACGCTACAGGAGGTTTTGGCAGGGCATGGCATGGTCATAGAAGACTCTGATTATTCATTTGGGGACCGTTTTAAATTATTTTAAGGGCCTACTTCCGCATTATTTTTAACAATGTAGATTCAACATTTTTGTTAAATAATTTTATTCTAAATGATTGAAGTGAAAACCTTTTTGTACTTGTGTTGTGATATCAATTGAGTTACACCCCAGCTACATGTATGCTTCCGCTGGACCCGATTTTGGGGGTGTGAGAAATTGAGTTTGCAACAATTAAAATAATAGACATCAATGCGTTTTCGTCTCCAAATTTGATGATCTTGAATTGAATACAAAATGAGTGTGTGAGCGTTAATCAATTTAATTGCCAATGTCCATTCGGTGAACACCTAATAGTCCATCGAAAATGTAAGCAAAAGTAGGTTGTCTTAATATATTATAACTTAAAATAAGGTAAAAAATGTGATATGTAGATTCTACATGCCTATTGAACCGATTGTATGATCATTGTATCTTGAAATCACAGCAATCCTATTCCCATCCTTCACCACTCTTAGTTTTACTGAAAATACAACACAATCATATCATTCAAAAAGCTAAATCACAAATATTAGAAGAAGATTTTAACACATAGCTTTGAACACATTCAATGCAATATTTGTTGATAATAGTAATGTAAAGCTAAAAAATTGGAATAAAATATGTTACTTGTATAGTTGTACTTACATGTTGAACATTGATCATACACGTTAAAGACGTAGTACTTTTTGAGATTTTACCATCTTCATCACAAAAGAGACAACTTTCAAAAGACAACACCTACAATAAAATACATATGCAAGTTATAATCGATACAGTAACTAACATGCATACGGTAATGAAGTAAAAACGACTAGTAGCGATCCAACACCTGCATTAAAATACATATGCAGCTTCTAATATAGATAACTAATATACATATTGTAATGAAGTAAAAACAACTAATAGCGGACTAAATGACATACTTAATGTGAATATAATGTCACCAGTAAAATAAAAAACACAACATAAATATTGAAAGAGACAATTTTATTTGAGTTACATGCATGCTCAAAAACATCTAACTGATATATATGGTAGGGGTGATTGGATCAATAACTTCATTATGTGTAACAACTAGAGCTGGCAATTTCGACACAAAACACGAAAACACGACACGACACGACACGAAGTTAACAGGTTTCGTGTTTGGCTTATCGTGTTTCATGTCGTGTTCGTGTTTGTGTAAGATGACACGATAAGATAACGTGTCGTGTTCGTGTCAAGACCTCGTGTAAACTGTTAAGACACGATAAGACCTGTTAAGACCTGTTAAAACCCGTTAAAGACCTGTTAAGACCTGTTAAGACCTGTTAAAGACCTGTTAAGACCTGTTAAAGACCTGTTAAAGACCTGTTAAGACCTGTTAAGATTTCGTGTTTTAGCGTGTCAAGACCTGTTAAGACCTCTTATCATGTCTTATCGTGTCGTGTTCGTGTGACCTGTTAATTTTCGTGTTCGTGTTCGTGTTTTAAGATCTGACACGATTAGCTTATCGTGTCGTGTTCGTGTTAGGGCTTAACAGATCCGTGTCTTATCGTGTTTGTGTCGTGTCGTGTCGTGTCGGACCTGTTATGCCAGCTCTAGTAACAACCCACAAAACCTCATTACTATCATTCTCATTACAAATATCTATAGTAGGTATTTCACTCCTAAATTTTTGCTTTTTTTTATGTGTGCATTTATTACTTGCATGACTCACTAGACCTACTCACGTATCTACACAAGCCAAATAACTCAACACTCACATCCTATAAACCCCTGGTATGTCAAGCATAAGATCACCAAAACACCATAATAAGTAATCTACCAATCTAACACACTAAACATATCACAAAACCGTAATAAACCTTACTTAAACCCTAATTAGGTCTATGTGCTTATTTGAACCTATATGCTTAACTTAACTAGTATGAAAGTGTCCAAGGCTTAAGTATGAGTTACCTTAGGAACATTAGGATACCTTAGGACCATTAGGCATTAGTACAACCCTTTAGAACATTAGGATACCTTAGGACCATTAGGCATTAGTACAACCCTTTACAACCCTTTAGAACTTAGGCATTAGTACAACCCTTTAGGCATTAGTACAACTCTTAGGACTTAGGATTAGTTATTAGACACTTATATGACACTAATCTAGGCACAAAACCCTAGGATAAATCCTAATCACCCACTAAACATAAATAGGTCATTTAGGTCACAAAACTAGGTCAAACCTTCCCATAAGTTACCATCACTTAGTATAAACCCTTTAGGACTTAGGATTAGTCACTAAACACTATTAGGAACCTAACCTAGGCACTAAACCTTAGGTAAAACCTTAAACACTCACTAAGTAAAACTAGGTCAAAACTTAATCCAAACTTGTAAAACCTAAACATAAGCATCTCAAACACCTTAACCAAGCACCCTAACACCTCTCCCTAGTTAAGCTAGCACCCTAACACCTTACAGGCACCCACACAAGCAGGTGCATCACCTACTTGTTACCTACTTAACTAAACCACTATTAATCACCACTAAAGCACCACTAATCCACCACTAATCACCCTAAACCATCACTAAACATCCCAAGCAGCTTACAAGCACCTCTAAGCTACCATGCTAGGAGGTGCATCACCTCCTTGTCACCACCTTGCCTAAACTGCCTCCCTCGGCTTCTCACTACCACAACCAGCCTATCTCAGCCCCTAGCTACCTCCTAGCTCCTCCTTGTCACAACTAGACCTGCCACAACCCCCCTCTAGCCTTGCTTACTAAACCCCTCCCCTCCTCGACACCTATACTTTCGTTTTCACCCTTACCCCCTCTACGCACCCTATAAATACCCTCTCCTCCCTCCATTCTTCCTCACACCTCTTATCTTCTTTACCTTACACACATTCAGTAGTATTAAGTCCCTAGGAGTCAAGCATAGGAGCTTGCATAGTGTCGAGTTGTGGTTTTGGCCGAGAGACCTCCCTAGAAACCCTAAAACCCTCGTTAAACCCTAAACTAACCAAGTAAGCTTTACATTTAGTTCTATTAGCTTTAGTATAGTCTTAGGATAGTATTAGGATGCCTTAGATCCCCTAGGAACCCTTGCATGAGCCTTGAACCATTTCATTTACTAGTTTACATTTTGAAACCCTAAAATAAGTTTAATACATGTTTGCATGCTATACACCCTTTACATGACCTATAATCTGAATTAGATAACTTAGATAGGCTAATATTATTTAAACATAAGCTAGAAAACTTAGTTGTTACATAAAAATATAAGTTACATGCATTTAGGACTAGTTTTGCAAAACTTTACATGCATAAGGGTATATATTGTAAATTCCTGAAACTATAAAGTCTAGGGAGTGTTTTTGACATTACCTAGAAGTTATAAGTGTAGGGACTAGTTTTACAAAGTATTAAAACCTTAGGATAGAAACTAAAATAAGTTATAAACTAAAAAGGACTAACTATGCAAATATTATAAAGTTAAAGGTCTAAATGGTAAATATAGAAAACTTAGGAGTCTAAGGGTTAGTTATGTCATTTTCTAAAACTATAGAAGTCTAGGGACTAGTTGTGTCAAGTATAGATAGTTATAAATATAAATAATATAAGTATTATAAGTTTAGGGTAGAAAATGTAAATATATAAACTATAAGGGTATAAAGTGAAAATATCATATAAATATAAAACCTAAATAAAGTTAGAAGCATAATACAATAGTAGGGAGCTTTATGCGAGGAGTACTATGTAGATATTTCGTTTTGATGAGTTTGTCGGGTTTACGAATTAAAGTGCCCTGACTCCTCGAACGATTATTGCATATACTTCTGAGATATGATGGCCCGAACGGTGTTATGAATATAACTTAACCTAATAACAATATAGCTTAATAGTAGGGAGCTTCATGTGAGGAGTATTAACTTCTGAATTATGATGGCCCGAACGGTATTATGTTGATAACATAATACAATAGTAGGGAGCTTCATGTGAGGAGTAATATACTTCTGGATTATGATGTCCCGAACAGTGTTATATTATATCTAAAATATTAACGAACCTAACTTAAGAAACTTAAACAAGATAACTAAAGCTTGACATACATCCAAAACATACAACACACTAGGATACGTGAGTAAGGCAGTCTAGTTCCCGAGACACTATTTGCATCACTTAGTTTTCCCTACGCCCAGGTGAGTTCATAGGCTCATACTCTTTTTAAAAGCTTTCACTCTAAATGCTTTACAAACCCTGTGAGGGGGATACATGCAACTTGCTTTACTTAAAACCGAATACAAGTCTTTTTCTTTGGTTGTTGCACGAGTAAACTAACTGCCACCACTACATAACCAAAATTCATGGATCTAATTGTTTGGGATATTTTACCCTCGTGAACACGAATATAGTTGATAGATCTATTGGAGTTTGACAACTCCCGTTGGTATTAACACCTGTCTGGGTGGTACCAATAAGTACTATATTTGAACCCACTGAAGGTTTAACTTTGGCAAGTTATCCTTCCCATCCCCTCATGGTTGGGTCTGCAGCCCCCATGACCCGGATTGTTAACGTGTGGTTCATGAGCTTAGTGCAACATACCCCACTTATGATAATTGTGCATGCATCACAATTATCACAAACACACTACATTTTCCCAGATGGGTGTAACAACTGAACCCAAGGAACTTGTATTCACTAACATTTAAACCTACGACTCTCACTAAACATCTAGTGTTGACTTTTTAAGCATGTATTCTAGGTATACTACTTCTACGGAGATATGGCAGAAGGAGGCACTGAACTCGGAGGACTTTTAACCTGGTTATCATTCAAACATAACCTAACACCTAGATTTTTGGGACCTCATCAAAAGTAAAAGTACATCTTTTACAAATAAAACTCTGATAATAATGAATGATAACTAAATTTCTAAAACGTCTCTTTTCGAGTCGTTTTCTATTACTGTAACTGTGATTCTATGAAGTAATACCCCAAACACTTAATCCGCTGCGATCAGTGAAAAATGGGGGTGTTACATTATGGGTCACACCTATGGGTTCTGGTCTATCATCGGCATTGTCATTGTCGTTAGGGCAGATAACTTATTATTTTGTGGCGTGTCCTAACGTTCAATATGACCGCTTATGTGTTCATTTATAATTTTTTTTTTTTTTTTTTTTTTTTTTTTTTTTTTTTTTTTTTTTTTTGCTTTTAAGATCTCAATTTTTGCTTTAGTTTAGCTTTCCCATAACTGTACCTTCATGGTACAGGGTCTTCAGCTATTGTTGAATATGCATTTAAGAAATGAAACACGAACAATTGTGGTCACGTGCTAACCCATGGGATACCCTCTTGGTAGTTCATGATAGTGGTAATTGATTGTCAGTATCACAAGCTTAAGGACTAAAGTGGGTCATATTTGTCATGGATTACATAAAAAAAATCATGGATCATTTGGAGTTTAAGCACTAAAGTGGGTTAGTTCCTCAATTCAAATGTCGTTGCAAAGAAAAGCAACACGTGCATTATCGGTTTATTTCAATCACCTTATTTTGTAAGAATAAGAAGAAGAAATAAGCCGTACTCGATACTGACCTACTTATATTAGAAATTTCAAAGCCTTAACCCTTTGAATTACCTATAATAAAGATTAAAAACTTACCTATATTAGAAATTTGTTAGCCATACCTGCATCAAAAAATTGTGTCGTCCGCGTACTTGCAAACTGACATGAAGTAATCCTATTCTTAACCTTCATACCCCGTTCCTTCAATGCCTTGTTCAACCCAATCCTATGCATAAACATATAAAAATGAAGCTTTTCAGTTACCACTAACCTTATCAACAACAGCTTGTATAAAGCACTTGTAAAAGAAAATGAACTTGGATATTTAAAAATTTGTTTGCAAGTTATAAATCTATAAATCGAATTGCTTGCTAATACCTTCTTCAAAAATATAAGCCGGAGTACTGGACGCAAATACCCCGTTGATGATGTTTTATCCAAACAATTAAGAAATATTAGAGTAACGATAATAGGATTTCGCAATATGGTGTGACTAACGTACACGCGTTCACGCGTTCTTTTCAAGCATTTAACTTAAACCACTTGCGTGGATTAAGCTTAAATATAAATAATATCTTGCTTGTTATGATAATACTTTTCTAAAAAAATTGTTGCATGTTGATCATTTGATTCTTTCTCCATGTCTAAAAAAAGAATTTAAACTTCTGCAAGTACATGGAAAAGTATATATATTGTACAAGATTAACTATCCGAACGAAAACAGTAGGACACAGTGAGTAAACATTAAACTCACTTTTGTTGTTCAGACTCCTAATCACTTGAGCACTTCTCAAAATTTTTATAGAAAGAGCATAACATAATCTTCGGCAAAATGAAAGCAATTCCCTTGATGAATTTTCTTTTTTGAAATTGATGGTTTATTTCTTAGAGATACGCATAAATGAAGATCAATAAAGTCACAGAAAATACTCGTACATATCACATTATGTATCTATTTATTCACACTATTAGAATCTATGCGCTGTTTGGATATGCATAACAACATCTGACACAATTCATTTTTTGAAGAATTATTAGATTCCATAATTTCAGTTAATTAGCTTCTACAGGGTTATAACTCGCACCTACAAATTTGTAATCAAGCATATTGATAGCATAACCATTTCTGTTTCCACGACTCAAACCAATTTATCCACATGTTACTAACCTCTTGCAGCTCGCTAATATACCGTTCAACAATATGCAACGCTTCTGGCCTTGTTGTGAGCTCCTTGTTGTTGTTGCTCTGGCCTTGTTGTGAGCTCCTTCTATCTACACTAGATTATATAAGAGTCAATTTTGTGAAATACCAACAAATTCTAAGTTAGGGTCGCCAATTGCTTTCAATTGAATGCATAAGTTATTACTTGTTTCAAAACATATTTAAACCGCTGGTTCAGTTAATCCATTTGCTTCATATAATATGCTGCAATGATAACTACCATTTATTTCAAGAGCACGTAATATATCTAATAAATCACTTACCATCGGAGGTCTTGACAGAGCATGTCCTTCAAAAGCGGCATGGCTAAACATCATTCACTCGTATAAACATAGACCACTCAAAGATGTAAGCATCACAATTCAACTTAATAACTCGTGTCCTGCATTTAAATAAATAAAATAACTCAATTAGCCCAACCATTTCATTCAGGACATACAATGAAGACTAAAAAACCAAGATGTTCACACCTAAGTTTGTAAGAAAATTTTGACCTATTTTCTTATCAAAGCTTGTTCTTTTACCCCTTGCGACATATAATAACATAATCCAAATTGGTCCATTTATAATTCATGGGTCAGAATTAGTAACATATATATGTGAATCTTAGCTGACTAACATGTGGAAAAGTGCTAATGTTGCATGTAGCACACAACTTGGCCTGTGACGATAATAGTTAGGAAGGCACCAACAAAAATATCATACGTGCCTCTTTAACCTATGCTTTCACTGGTATTCACCGACCATATTCATGGAATCCATACAATCAAACATGATGACTTATAATATAAATTTTTATGACACTACTACTAATTTAAAAATCACCAAGATAGCTTTAGCTATTCGTGCGCCATTAACTCATATCCTTAATTTTGTATAAAAGTAAAAACACCATAAAGGATTGAGTCACATAAAGAACATTACCTTAATTTGTACCTTTCTCAAGTTTCTCAAAGACACTTCACTTTCACAAAATTGATAGTTCATCTCTGGATCAAACATATACAGAAATAGTATTAAACTAAACATCAATGACTTATTAATATATGAGTGAGTAAAATATAAATTCTTGATATGACCTTTTACTATCTTTAACAATCATTTGGAACTGTAGATCAAATACCTCATAGTGGAAATGAATCTCATTGTCTCTTGAGACAAATTTGGAACCTGAAAAAGCAATAATCTTACATATCAGCAAAAGATCAATTAATATAGCAAAATTATGCTTTATGAAAAAACCAATTGATACAAATAGTGTTCTCCCAATTAATACAAACAATTTTCTGCTTATTGTGCTTTGTATAAGCGTTTGATTTTATTGCTTTGGATTCCTGGTTTGCCACCTAATAACATAGGAAAAAAAGTTTCTAGAAGCATAAAATATATTAGACGGGAATAATTCTAACCTTAGCACCCATCGTCTCAAATCTTGTCTCTTTAACAAAATCATCCAAACAACTCCTTAATAATGACCTGAAAAAAACATCAAAGCAAAAACAAATCAAAATAGTTGTACTATGGGATTTAAATCAAAACCATAAATCCAAAAAACTTGAATAGAAGCGATTCTTACTGATTTTACAATGTTGTTAGCACAGAACTTATTGCAAAATCAAAACCCTAATTGTAATTTGCAACACATAATTCGAAACCCTAAATATTAAAATTAAATTGATACTTAACAATCCGTCCATGAAGGAGCAATTGATTTGAATTCTTTGATTGATGATTTATGAGGAGCGTTTTCACAATGATGTAACTGAATCAAAGCGTGGAGAGAAAGCTCTATTTATTGCCCGTAACTACTTTCCCATCTTAGCTTCACAAATTATACTGACTTTCTCCTTTTGATTCACCAAAACCATTGCATCAACCGATTGTACATCCGATCTAAATAAGGAAGAACACGTCAGAGAATTAAACGGATTTTTAATGCGGGTCGCTTAGAAGGGTTGTCCAATATAGATAATTATTTTAAATTAAACATATTAAAATTCTTAATTTTGTGTTTATTATTATTATTATTATTATTGTTGTTGTTGTTGTTGTTGTTGTTGTTGTTGTTGTTGTTGTTGTTGTTGTTGTTGTTGTTGTTGTTGTTATTATTATTATTATTATTATTATTATTATTATTATTGATCCACCATGGTAAGAGTTCTCGCAGATCTCCTTATTATCGGGAAGTCTACAGAGCGTGATTCTTTTAGAATTCAATAACTTCACTCATTTGAACACAACCTGAATTGAACCTCATCCATACTTTTTGACTTTTTCTAAAGTGTGGGCAAACGAAGCCCTCTACTTCTACTTCTAAGTAAAGGCAAGTACTAAGCTAGAACATTCAACATTACTCTACAAGCTACTAAGCATACATATTTAACAAACACGAGTCGTAATAAGCGACATCCATTCTACATTACTAATCACCTTTTGAATCACGATTACAATAAGTTGAGATTAATCATCTACTTTGATTATATAACAAACTTAGCGATATACATACGAAAGGCTGCTATAATTCAGTTTAAATAACAAAAACAATACTTTGAGCTTTTCGGCTTGATTACGCTACTCAGTGTTGGGTCCCACTTGCACACACACGTTCATGAAAACCATGAATGATATGAACAATAGTTTTAGCAAGTGAGAAAAACTGATGAACGGATTTGCTTGAGAATGACACAGACATGCTAATAACACCATTTGAATCAAAATCTTATTATCAATTAATCAAAGATTTACAAGGAATAGCCTACGGAAAACTACCCTCGAGTTGACAAATTAAACTCTCCAAAATCAAACAACAAAATACTGCTTGCTAGCTGCTTTGTTGTTTCTAGGAGTGGAGAATTTTAACCATAATACTTTGTATTATTTTCTTTGTAGGAATCTCTACTTAACTTGGTTACAACCGAGTGTTAATATAGGAGGAGAAACAGTGGTTTTATTTAGGTTGCATAGTAAGTTGTCCACTTGTTATAGATAGGCACGTGTGATGCATGGGAATTGCACCAGGCTTTACCTCTCAAGGGATCTTGAGAAGCTTACAACCCCCACCAGGCAGTGTACCTGATCGATGTAGTATAGTATAATGACAAGTACCGGGGGATTGATCGTTCAGCTAGGAATAGTGTCGCTAGGATTAGAAAACCTAAAGACTAGGTCTAGAGATGAGGGGTGATTCTTTTTGTATTTTTATATTTTTAGGAAAGCAAGTTAAAAATCTCGGGTTTGAAGGATTTAGGCGGAATTAGTTGCTAATCAACTAACCCAATACTAAGATGCAATCAAAATAAAATACTAGAAATGAAAATAAACTATATTAAACTAAAGTTGTGAGCAATATATGGGAGAAATGTGTTTACTTAGATTTCACTACTCCCTAGATATCTTTTACACGTAAATTACTTGTTAAAGTTGCGTGGATGACGGGTTGTATTCCTTAATACCATTCATGGGGTGGCGTACTTACTACCCCAATCCTATGAGTGCCTACTTCACTCCTCTGTCGAGCCGGCTAAGAAACTCCTAACATGGGATCATTAGAATTTACTCATGCATTAAATACAACCAATAAAACCTAGTACACATCGGTTCGTGTTTCCTAAGACGTTCAAGCATGTTACACAATGGAAATCTGCCAGTTTTCTTAAGCCTAACATTGAAATCATTCATCCAATACAACCATAAACAAGTAATCAACACATAATTAACATCTAGGTTTCATTACATCTAAGCATACAGAAGATAAATCTAGCCTAGCATGTTGAAATCAAGACAAGCACAAGATATAGACAACCAACACATAGACATATTGATTGAATTAAGAGAAGACTTATCTCAATAGCACATGAAAGGATTCAAGGGTTGAAAACCCTTGAAAAAGCTGTAAAATACGTACAAAGTTCGGCCCTAGGGTTTCTCCACACAAGTTCCTCTCTAATGAATGAAAAATAGAAAACTATATATAGAGTTTAGAAGGTGACGGCGTCAAGAACAAATGTCTGACGCCGTCGTCTCGCCGCCAAATAGTTCCTCGGACTGCCTAGATCTGGGTCTGACGCCGTCATGTAGTCTCCTTATGCAGGCCGTCATGATTTTAACTCTTGACGCCCTTGTTGTGACGCTGTCAGGTTTGCACTCGATCGTCACCACTTTTACTCTTGACGCCGTCATGATTTTCCTCTTGACGCTGTCAGGTACTGTTCTCAGCATGGAAAATTAAGTCTTTGGCGTTTTCTTCACTTTTATGCTCCAAAAACGTCTGAATTGCTTGCTTTTCCAGATTTCACTCCCAAAGTACCTAAAATCACAAAAGGAACGATTTAGGGTAATATTTGATCAAATAAATTCAATTCCTGGCTTAAATGACCCCCTAAAAGTGGTTCATTTTTCGCCTCATCATATACCCTTACACTTGAGATTTGCTTGTCCTCAAGCAAATGCGCTTTTATTCTAGTCAAAATACAAGTTAGGGGTCATTTAACACTAATATAAAAGTAATTACAACAAATAATCGTTCCACTAAAGACCAATAGACAAGCACGGAGGTCATATACTAGCACCTCACAAATAGTGTTTAGATACTCACATCTCTCGGGTGTAATAAAGTAATATCACATTATGGAAATGGTAAACATCTCTCACTACCTGTCATAGCAAAATAGATTACCATAGGCTTGGGAAAGGATCAAACCTCCACCACATGGCGTAAGCACCTAGGATAAACTATCAAAGAAGTCTTTTTAAAGGGTTGTAACGTTTGGTGTAGGGATATGAAATACAAGGTTTTGTTGGATATAGACAGTCTTTACTGGTGGCGAGTTAACAATCTTGGTTAATTACATGTACAATATGGCGTTGCTAAGCCAAGACTAGACTCTACTTAAGCTAATAAATGAAAAATAACAAAAACATAAAATGAACATAGAATGAAAAGGGATGGTAGTCCGTATGTTTTTTCTTCTTTTTCTTTTTCTAATTTTTTTTTTCTTTTTTTTTTTTTTTTGCATACACTCTTACCCTACCATCCAAAATAATACATCATAGGGAATGAACATTCCCCTTACACTTGAATTTCTACATATTTACAATAAACTAAACTAATGACTCGAATTAAGAAAATCAAAACACTTGGAGTACTTTTAAGATTAACGTACATATGGGGGTAATATATGATGTTCTTCCCCATTACTCCATAAAATAAGTACTTTACCCATGAGTCCCAATCGTCCCAAAACAATATGTACAAGGATATGACTCGACTTGGCAACCATGTAATCAATTAGATAATTAACTTAGGGTTTAACAACTAACAATAATGCACTAAAGATGAGTGCATACACGGAAGGCTAAGGCGATTTGGGTGTACATTTAAGTGGGGTGTAACAAATTCTTCCTTTAAGTAAAATGCTTAAAGTTAGAAACGAAAGGATAGGCTCGGAGGGGTGTACTAGGGGTTTCGTGTACTAAAAATGAGTACAACGCTAAGGTGTGGGAAAAATTAGTTGACTTAACTAGCCAAGTAATATGACTTAAATGGTCAAGTAATTTTAATACGGGTTTAACACAAGGGTGATCCTAATGCCTCTTATCATGTAGTAAATCCTACTACACGAATGTAGTCTCACTAGCGGTCTCGGGATGCATCACTAACGCAAGTTCTAGAATCTAAATGCTACCGGTACACTCATAAGCACTAATAGTAAATGCTTTTCCTATCAAATCTAAAGGCGAACCTCACATATTTGGGTGGAAAATTTTTCTGAATAGTACGGTTTTGTGCTAGTCATACAATCTCCTATCCATGAGACGCTTGCTATGGCTAAAGTTTCACTCCTAAATGTTGTAAAAAATTTTAAATTTGGTGCTAAAATTGCACTAACAAGTATTTCTCATAGTTTTATTACACATCTACCATCAAACAAACAAACTCAAGCGAAAGTGTATCTGTAAGGTATCATCATGTTACCCTCCCCTTACACTTAAGATGAACATTGTCCCCAATGTTCAAGTAAAGAATGTAAAAGTGAAATAAGTAAAACGAATGAAATCAAATACTCCCCTGATTCGCTCGGTATGGATAATAAGGTGGCCAGGTTAGATCTTCCTCCAAGAAAATGAACAATCAAAGCTTCCCTTTCCAGAATAATAATCATCTTCTTGTCATACATAACCTGTAAATCCTGAGAAAACAGACAAGACAACCTCGCATAAAATCGGCGGCAATCTACATATGTTACTAATTCCTAGAAAACAAAATAAGATATAATGCTTGTGGAATGATGTTTGCAGATTTCCTGGAGATTATAAAACTAATAATTCAACAAAAACTTTAAAACTCCGTTAGAAAAACAAAACCGGTAAAATTTCCAGATTTTTACACGTGACGCCGTCAAGAGTAAACTCATGACGCCATCAGAAGTGACCTGCAGAAATTCTTATGTTAAGTTTCCGGAAAATTTCTGGAAAAACTTGGTTCTACTTCCTGGAAAATTCCTGCAAAACTTCATTATGACTCGATACAAGCATTTGACTCTAACAAATACGAATATACATGTTCACTTAATATTGTGGAGAATCATGATCGGTTTGTTTCTTAAAAACATATTTGGGGTTTCCCCTTACACTTATCTTTTGCAAAAATACCTTTGGATGAAGTTAAGACTAGGCCAAACAACAAAATAAAGTATTTCTATTATTTAGTTTTGAAACATGATCTACCAACAATAAAAATAAAGCATGCATATGGAAGCAAATAACAAACAAACAAAAAAAAATCACACAAAATCATGGGTTGCCTCCCAAGAAGTGCTTTTCTTTATTTACGAGTCTTGTAGCTAGACTCAAGTTACTACGTGACCTCATCGTTGGTTTCACTCTCTAGGTCGTCTTCTAAACCAGTATCGCTTTCATAGTGTAAGTACTTCGGGTCTTCGAACTCAAAGACATCTTCTCGATACTTAGAACCAAGTTTACTAACATCTTTAAAGAACCCACATGATAGATCGGAAGTGTTCTTACATCCTCTCCGCACATCTTCATCACACAAAATAAGTTGGGAACTTAGCCTATCAAGCCCGTCACAATCGATTTCCTTGAGATCTTCTCTCTTGTACGGTGTTTGGTATGAAACCCTCCTAATTCCATCAGCGAAGGTCATGATTCCGTTCCGGTCATCAACTAATCAAATTAGTGATTTCACAAAAGGGTGCTCCAAAAACGACTTGTGATAACCTCGGGTCGACATAGTCTTCGATGTTGTCCACAATCGTAAATTCCATAGTGAATGCCATATTTCCTACGAACACCTGGATTTCATGATCTCTACCAACCACATTCTCTCCCTTGTAAATCATTCCCCATCTGCAGATATTGTTATAATGGAATAGGGACATAAAATTCTTAGGTTGGAATACGTTAATGTAGATATTATCGAAGTATTTGTGACCGATCATGCAGGGAATTTTTAGATTGTTCGGATCACGTCGCCTTATTCTCCCCGATCCTCCATCCCTTGATCCATATATATTCCCTTCAAGGGAAGGACGGTACTCGTACACCTCCTCATTACCCCAACGAAAAATTACCTTCTTGACACCATTGGTGAACAATGCACTCCCATCCTTCTCATCAAGGATTACTCCTGATTCATTGATAAATGGTTTCCCTAGGACAAGGTTGGTTAATGTTAGATTAGTGACAGGATCTATGTTATCGACCACAGTGAGGTCAATATTGTAGACAAGTCCTCCAATCATGATTGATAAATCTTTTATTACTCTTGCGTTATTGACTTTCTCATACACCATGCGTTCAGGGAAGGCTTCGTGGTATAGGAAAAGGGGGATTATGTTGACGGAGAGGCTAGGATCTATATGACTATCGGTTAAGAGCTTTTTCTTAATGGTGCAGGAAATCTTGAATACTTTAGAGTTGCATTCCTCAGTCCTATCACTACTCCCACTAGTATCATCCTCCATTTTTCTTTCGGGTTCCTCTACAACAGATTTACCCAAGATGGATGAATTTCTCGTATGCACTTCCGATCTCTCTTTCCCTTCATCCGATTTGCTAGATTCTTGCGTGGCGGACTGCTCGAATGAGTTGGTAGGGCTTTTGGCCAATTCGTTGTCCAACCTTGAGGTTTCATCTTTAGCTGTATGACCCATATTTTCATTTTGTTGTTGGTTCAGGTTGGGTGTAGAAGCAGATATCGTGGTGATGGTATTTACGAAATGGATTGGTCCTAGGGGGTTGACAGGTTCTTTTACTTTTGGTGATAGATGTTTGAATAGCTTACTAGGACTTTTTATTTTCACAGGAGAGGTTGGCTGGTTCATGATGGTAACAGATTTGACCTCTTCAGCTTGAATCGGTTTATTAACAGCGTGCTCTTTGATAGCAGTTAACAGATTACAAATCTTGTTATTCATATCGGCCTGCTGTTGTCTAAATTTAGCCTCAAGCGTAGAGAGCTGCAATTCTTGAGATAGAATGAATTTTTGCAAGGCATCTTCACAGCTTTGCCTAGGAGTGCTCTGTGATGGAAAATGCTCGGACCATTTGAGTGGTGAGAAGTCATTGAAGGATACGCTCCACGTTTGGTACCCTCTGAAATTAGGTTTATCCTTCCATGCCTCATAGGCCTCGTCAGAGTTTCGAGGGCCTCGACCAACTTGTGATGATGTGAATTCGTTATAAGTGCGTTTTGGAAGCTCCATGCAGTTATGAGTTTCGTGAGGGCCATTACACAATTTACATGTAGAAGCGATTCTGCTTACTTGGCTTGAAGGCTTTTAAGCTTCGTAAGATTTCATGAGAGACTTGACTCGACCTTCAAGTTCCATGATCCTACAGTCGGGAGTGCTAGATTTGTTCGAAGGCAAAGATATTGCCTTGACCGTTTTGTTCAAATCACGGGGATCATTCCAACTTTCTTTGTCATAGAGAGCAAGATCTTCTATGAGTTCCCACGATTGATCCGCACTTAGATCACGTAGCTTACCACCGACCGATTGGTCAATGGCTCGCCTTGTGGAGAGATCGATATGGTCATAAAAGATTTGGACTTGGAGCCAAAGATCTATGCCATGATGAGGGACTTTTTAGAGTAAGTCCTTGAAACGAGTCCATGCTTCATAAAGAGTTTCACCTTGACGTTGTTGGAACATCAAGATGTCATTTCTAAGCTTAGTAGTTCTCCCCGGTGGGAAAAATTGAGCAAGGAAACGAGTGGTGAGATCATCCCATGTGGTGATGGATCCCGCAGGTAAACGTTTAAGCCATTGACTAGCCTGATCACGTAGAGAGAATTGGAATAGGCGTAATCGGGTTGTCTCTCTAGTTGCAACATCTAGGTCTATGGAATCTACGATTTTAAGGAAGTCCTTGAGATGTTGATTTGGATCTTCGGAACAAAGTCCATGGAATGCACATCCGCTTTGCACCAACCGGATGATGTCGGATCGCAAGGGGGTGACATTGGCTCCGGTGAGCTCAATAGTGTTTCGATAGCCTTGGTGGCTAGGTCGGGAATACTCTCCTAAGGTTTGGGGCCTAAGAGGTTCTAGTGGTGGGTTTTGTTGTGGTGGGATGATGGGTTCAAAGATGTTCTCATCGTCCATGATGTCGGGTGGTGAAGAGTTACAAACAAAAACACAAAGAAATAAGATAGACTAAAGAGAACCTAAAAATAAAAATAAAATCTTACTAGAAAGGAATCTAGCAAATAGACCTAATAAAAAGAGATTCTAACCTAGACAATAACTTTTCCCCAGGCTGCGGCGCCAAAAACTTGATGCGTGGGAATTGCACCAGGCTTTACCTCTCAAGGGATCTTGAGAAGCTTACAACCCACACCAGGCAGTGTACCTGATCGATGTAGTATAGTATAATGACAAGTACCGGCGGATTAATCGTTCAGCTAGGAATAGTGTCGCTAGGATTAGAAAACCTAAAGACTAGGTCTAGAGACGAGGGGTGATTCTTTTTGTATTTTTATATATTTAGGAAAGCAAGTTAAAAATTTCGGGTTTGAAGGATTTGGGCGGAATTAGTTGCTAATCAACTAACCTAATACTAAGATGCAATCAAAATAAAATACTAGAAATGAAAATAAACTATATTAAACTAAGGTTGTGAGCAATATATGGGAGAAATGTGTTTACTTAGATTTCACTACTCCCTAGATATCTTTTACACGTTAATTATTTGTTATAGTTACGTGGATGACGGGTTGTATTCCTTAATACCATTCATGGGGTGGCGTACTCACTTCCCCAATCCTATGAGTGCCTACTTCACTCCTATGTCGAGCCGGCTAAGAAGCTCCTAACATGGGATCATTAGAATTTACTCATGCATTAAATACAACCAATAAAACCTAGTACACATCGGTTCATGTTTCCTAAGACGTTTAAGCATGTTACACAATGGAGATCTGCCAGTTTTCTTAAGCTTAACATTGAAATCATTCATCCAATACAACCATAAACAAGTAATCAACACATAATTAACATCTACGTTTCATTAGATCCAAGCAAACACAAGATAAATCTAGCCTAGCATGTTGAAATCAAGACAAGCACAAGATATAGACAACCAACACATAGACATATTGATTGAATTAAGAGAAGACTTATCTCAATAGCACATGAAAGGATTCAAGGGTTGAAAACCCTTGAAAAAGCTGTAAAATACATACAAAGTTCGGCCCTAGGGTTTCTCCACACAAGTTCCTCTCTAATGAATGAAAAATAGAAAACTATATATAGAGTTTAGAAGGTGACGGCGTCAAGAACAAATGTCTGACGCCGTCATCTCGCCGCCAAATAGTTCCTCGGACTGCCTAGATCTGGGTCTGACGCCGTCATGTGGTCTCCTTATGTAGGCCGTCATGATTTTAACTCTTGACGCCCTTGTTGTGACGCCGTCAGGTTTGCACTGGATCGTCACCACTTTTACTCTTGACGCCGTCATGATTTTCCTCTTGACGCCGTCAGGTACTGTTCTCAGCATGGAAAATTAAGTCTTTGGCGTTTTCTTCACTTTTATGCTCCAAAAACGTCCGAATTGCTTCCTTTTCCAGATTTCACTCCCAAAGTACCTAAAATCACAAAAGGAACGATTTTAGGTAATATTTGATCAAATAAATTCAATTCCGGGCTTAAATGACCCCCTAAAGTGGTTCATTTTTCGCCTCATCAACGTGCCTAGTAGACGAGTCTAAAGCGTACTTTCAGCTTTCCCGATTTGACAAATTGTAGTTCTAATGCTCGTTTCACGTATATCGATAAGTACTTGAACTTATCTTCCTAAATACGTTTCCTAATCATGCATTCAGAGGTTGTGGTTGTAATCTTGAATCAAGTCTTCAGAGTCACAGAGACATTTGTCAGATCTCTGTGACACTTGTGTTGCCTTTAACTCCTTTTAAATCACTCCCTGACACCGTATCAGTTTGTGAGATGTTTTCTTCAGATGGTCTTCGACTTCCCTAAAGCCATACAAGAGTTTGAGCTTTATAAAACACTCACTGATTTCTTTTATCAGTGAGTCATCTTCTAAATAATAATCAAAGAGACATGTTCTCTGATAACTCTCAAGGAGTATATCACTTCTGATAACTCTCAAGGAGTATATCACTTCTGATAACAATCAGGTTCACTTTGATAGTTATAAAGTGACATTCTCTCTAATCGTTATCAAAGGCTTGATGCTCATTGACCTTCAGAAGGTCAATTAGGCTATTTTATGTCTAAATACTTGTCAGAGACAATTGGGTCGGCTTTTCAGACCCAACACTTAGCAAGCGCGTACATTCTACATTACTAATCACTCAATTTTTAGTGAAAATTGAGCTAGTAATTGCACTTCTCTTCACAAAATCGCACAAACATCAACAAAACCTCAAATTAAAAGTAATGACATAACCAACAATCACATTTTCATCACCAAATGCACAATGAAATCAACAAAATCTCAATTAATATTGAAAACTAACCAATAATCACACAATTTCTCACTTAAATCATCATTAAAACATTAATAATAATCATCAAAATATATATAACAACATCAACAACTTAAAATACGAAATACACATATATTATCTAAAATACCTATATAAACTCTGTATTATATTTAAAATAAAGTTAAAGTAGGATAATCGTTACTAGATTTTGAACTGATGGTTGAACCAGATTTGAACTAACACTTGAAGTGGATCATTTTGCACCGCGTATCATGAGCGAACAACCTCGTCAACGCTAGATTTATCCATTTTATTGTGATCTGATGTGATTTTTTTTGTATACCTGGGTTTCCAACTCAATATTGCGAGATGACTAATCCCAGAGTGACTACCTTTTTGGATAGTACGGAGTCGTCGCAGATGAACCTGAATATATGTTATTTTTTATTTTCATTTGTTTTTTCGATTTTGGACACATTTTTGGTTCGTAATGAGTGAACACAAATACAACGATAGTTAAATATATCAAAATATAGATTATGCACACATTCACTATTTAGCAACAAAATAAGGCACCTAAACAACTTGTCGATCTTCTTCTAGAGTCGATTTAAATGGATATGACTTAGAGCCGTATATGAGGGGTGCGAGGTATGCAATGGCATAGGGCCTCCAAATTATAGAAGCCTCAAAACACTTTTATATGATATGCATATATAATTTATAAAAGTGACTACAAATATTTGATTCAAGAAGTTGCATCGATAATGCTTGCATGAACACATTTAAAACAATTGTTTTTTATTTTATCTCTTTAAAAAATTCTTTACCTTTTATTATACGCCTTATTTTTGTTGTTAAACTGAATTTCGCACAGGGCTTCCGTGAACTTAATTAATTAGTGACGAAACTAGTATGTGTTAACTAAAAATGAAGCAACATAACTTATATGAGGGTTAGAAGGATCATAGATTCATAGATTGGTCTAAGCTAGTTTATATGTATCTAATTTTCTTGAGCATTGATATATGGACCTAACTAAATGGACTTAAAAGTGGACCTAATGCATAAATCAATTGTACACGTCACCGTACAAGTGATTTATGCATTAGGTCTACTTTTAGGTTCATTTAGTTAGGCCTATTTATCATTTTCCAATTTTCTTACTTGTTGATCAGTAAGCTAAAATAGCATAACCTGGGCCGAGTCATTTAATGGAGATTTAGTTTTTTCTTTGTGTATGTTTTATGTAGAAAGGAAAGTACATTGAAGTGTATTTACTTTTTTGGTATTTTAGTTTATCACGCCTAAAATTGACATGTTATTTTTGTAAGATATTAAATTGCTGAATAAATTATAATGGCGGGTCCTAAACAAATATGCCAAGTTTAATAAACTATTCAGGATTTTCTTTGCAACTTCACTTATTGTCATGTTCTTGATGGATTTTACTACTCTGATCTCAAGTTTGAGTTTGTTGACTAATTCTTTCCGCTTATATATGGGCAGTTAACGAATGAAAGTAAGCCATAAGAGGTCTTTGACTACATTTGTAAATTGAATCAACGTTTAATAGTATTTTTCTTCCAGAAAGTCTAACTTGTATGAGCATTGACTACATACAACTAAAAAAATAGGTAAGTTTACTACATTTTTAAGTGATTTTGTAAAAAAATAAAAAAATAAAGAAATGAAAGTTTGAATATTTTATCATTTTGACAACCTTTCTTTTTCAGAATACCCTTATATCATTTACAGTCAAGTTATAACCTTTTCGAGCGAGTTTCCCTCCATCTGTCAATTTTTTTTTTACGGAGTAAACACTCAAGACTTAGAATGAAGACTCCAATAAACACTCAAGACTTAGAATGAAGACTCCAATAAACACTCAAGAACGTGATATTAATTTTCGTGAAGTAGTCAGAGGTAGCGTGGGTAGTTGGAGGAAAAAGTCTTTTACAGGTTATTGATTTTCGTGAAGTTGTAAAAGGTAACTGAATTTAATTGAAAAACTAGCACCTTTCCTCACCAATCTACCCGATTTTGGGCAAAACATATTAGGAACAAAATACACTGATCGTCCCTCTCTTTCCCCTTCCCCTTCTCCTTCCTTCCCTTCCAAAAAAAATAACAACACCTTTTTTTTCCTTTCTTTAAAATAAAAAACTCAATATATGCCTACACAAGGAGTTTGCAACATAAAAAAATGCAGAATCTTGTAGGGAAGTATCTTGTGATAGTGTTTGCTATGATGACGACAATGATAAATGGCATAAGAGAAGTAGGGATTGGTGTTATTCTTGATATGGATTCGAATGTTGGTAAGAGTTGCCGGGTTAGCATTTTGATGGCCCTTGAAGAGTTTTACGGATCACCATACAACAACTTCACCACCATCATTCACCCTCACTTCCACGATTCAAAATCCAGCAATTTCGAAGCTGCTTCTGTAGGTTTGTGCACCCCTATCTTCACTAAGAATTTAAAATGCTATGTACTATTCAATTTTTGCCAATATATATAACATACTATATTCGATAACCATTTGTGCTACATATTTATTACATGAAATGGTAGAACAAATTAAGGGTCATCATGTAACATAGAGGGATAATAGTTTAAAAACGCATCCAACTTGTCACATTTTTCTTGTACATGTACTTATCTTTTAATTTTCATAATATTGTGTGTGCTCAACTTCTAATAAAGGCATTTTAGTCTTTTTACCCCTCTTATATCTTCATCTTTAACCTTAATGATACACACAATAAGATTATTAAAAGTTGAGTACACATGATTGGAAATTAAAATTTGGGTACACATAAAAAGAAAATATAACAAGTTAGATATATTTTTATACCATTATCCCTAAATGGAAATAGCTAGTAAGTATGTTGCATTAAATGGACACATTATATATGTTTTGATAAGAGATCATAACAATATTATACTAAAGAGTACGCGGAGTGTCTTATTCTTTAAAGCAATGTTTTCAAACCGGGGTCGACCCAGCTGGTTCAACCGGTCGGACCGGTGCCCGGCTACAAAGACAGGTCAAAAAACCTGGTTTTCTAAAACCGGGTTAACTGGTTATACCCGCCGGGTTTTGAGTGACCCGGGTCAACCATGGTTTGAAACCCGGCCGGATTTGGTTTTTGTTCATTTTTTTATAAAAACCGGGCTGACCCGGCGGTCGAACCAGTCGAAAAAATAAAATTAAATAGAAAACCGGGTTGACCTGGCAGTCGAATCGGTTGAACCGGTGCCCGGTGACTCGACCTAGGGCTCAGCATCGTTCAAAACTGGCCCGACCCGACCCGAACCGACAAAACCGAAAACCAAAAATCATGAAAAGGCGAAACCGAAACCGAACCGAATATGGTCGGTTCGGTTCGGTTTTGTGTCGGGTCCGTCGATTTAGTCCGGTTCACGTGTGTGTGTGTGTGTTTTTGTCGGTTTTGGGCCGAACCGGACAGAACCGAACCGAACCGACCCGAAACCGAAAATCATGAAAACCCAAAACCGAAACCAAACTGACGGGCTGTCGGGTCGGCTCGGTTTTTGTCGGTTCGGTCGGTCCGGTTCGGTTTTGAACATTCGATGCTCAGCCCTAACTCGACCGGGTCAATTAAAAACCCGGTTTTTAAAACATTGCTTTCAAGCTTCTTGGGATATTGTAAGTATGTTGCATAAAAGACTTCTTTGATCCGACGACCAGGGATAAAAACCGACTGATTCTCATCCGCAATATCCTTTAAGCTTTCCTTTGATACGATCAGACAAAATTATACTTATACATTTGTAGATGACATACAACATGCAATAGGTCAGTAATCAGTTACCTTTCCCAGGGTTGACACTTTAGGGATCAAAGAAATGAGAGTGTTGTTTATTTCTTTCAACAGCTTACAATTACAAACATCATCCCCACAATATCCCAGCTCAAACATCGGTACATGTCTGTTATTAAAACAGAACACATTTGTAGAACCTTGAATGAGTGCTATCGATCCATTTTAGCAAAAAGTAGAATGTGTCAGTTTTTAGTGGCAAAAGAGTAAAAGACTATAGAGCTCTGGGTTAATAAACCTGCAAATAGTGTTTCTAAAACGGAAGACAAAAAAGTACATTCTGTAGCATTTTTGCAATTGTGTTTTGTTATAATACCATTTCTACAAAAAGTTCTACGGAGTGGACTATCTATATTTCTACAAAAGTTCTAAGCCAACCTTCCTAAATTGGGAGGGCTCTACCAGTCCGTGTGGCGGTGGGCTCAAATCACGTGAATTAGTCGGCCAAAAGGTTGGAAATTAAATCATGGTTAACAGATAAAAGAATAGCAATTTGATTTGATTTGATTTTTTTTTTTTTTTTTTTTTTTTTTTTTTTTTTTTGTTGTTGTTGCAGATTTCCATATTCAATTTTTTTATTACCAAAATTTTTAAGAGTTTTAATTTCTTAGTCCTTTTTGTTAAATTAACATGTGCAGCCACAGACCTTATAACAAATACTCAAGTCATGGCAATTTTAGGGCCCCAACAATCATCACAGGCAAATTTTGTACTTGATATTGCAAATAGATACAAGGTTCCCATATTATCCCCAGCAACAAGTCCCAGTCTCAGCCCAAAACAAAACCCCTACTTCATTCGTATAGCACAAACTTCCTCAACACAAGTCCAACCCATTGCAGCCTTAGTCAAGCTATTTGGTTGGAGGGAAATCACTCTCGTTTATGAAGATACTGATTTTGGAAGGGGGCCAATTTTATATATGTTCGATGCCATGGTAACTATTGGTACTCAAGTCAAGTACCAATCTATTTTGTCTCCTTCGTCCACAGATGATGAAATTCTTCAACACCTTTACAAATTAAAAACCATGCAAACCCGAGTTTTCGTGGTACACATGTTACCAACTCTTGCTTCACGATTTTTCAAGAAAGCAAACGAAGTTGGAATGATGGCTCAAGGGTATGCATGGATCATCACTGATGTGCTCACTGGTCTATTACATTATTTGGACCGTCAAGATATAGATTCTATGCAAGGTGTTATAGGTGTGAAGCCTTATATTCCACCATCCGACCAGTTAAACAAATTTGAGAAAAAATGGAGGAAGAGGTTTTACAAAGAATACCCTGAGATGGATAGAGCTCAACTTGATATGTTTGGAATGTGGTATTATGATTCTATTTTTGCAATAGCAACCGCATTACAAAGAGTTGAGGCTGAATTGAGTGCCACTTTGAATAGATCAATGGAAGCATTACCAGATTTGGCTTCCATTGAGACCTCCCAATTAGGGTCAAGGATCCTTCCGAAGATCCAAAACATAAGGCTTAAAGGGTTGGGTGGTGATTTCCATGTGATCAATGGGCAACTACAAACGTCTCCTTACCAAATAGTGAATGTATTTGGGAATGGGGAGAAACAAGTTGGATTATGGAATTCAATGAATAATGGATTATCCAACCAAACGAGTCAAACTCATAAACTAGATTACACTACTAACATTTATGATCTTGGAACCATCATATGGCCTGGCGATACTCCAAAAATCCCTAAGGTTCATGAAATCACATATTGTGATGAAAATATGCAGCTACGAGTGGGAGTTCCAGCAAACAGCGGGTTTGTTGAATTCATTGAGGTCTACAAAGATCAAAAAACCAATGAAATTCATGCTAGTGGATTATGCATGGATATTTTATATGCAGTTCTAGATGCAATGCCATGTCGTGTAAATTACAAGCTATTTCTTTATGAAACCCACCATGATAAGAGATCTAGAGATTATAATGAATTTGTTTATCAGGTTTTCAATGGGGTAAGTACTTAATTAAGGCATATATATAAATACTTTCATAATTGGATCTGATGTCTTTAAATTTGGGTGGCCTACATGTAACATTTTTGCTAATTGAATTGTCTCCCTTCTTTATAAATTTACAGACATACGATATGGTGATTGGAGACGTGACCATCTTGTCTAACAGATCAAACTATGTTGATTTCACTTTGCCATACTCACAATCTGGAGTCGCAATCCTTGTTCCGCTTAAGGCAGACAAGAGGAAGAATGCATGGATTTTCATGGAGCCTTTAGAAACGAAGTTATGGATAACAATAGGTGCATTTTTCATCTACACTGGAATTGTCATTTGGGTTCTAGAGCATCGCGGAAACAAAGAATTCCGCGGACCTCCTAATCAGCAAGTTGGAATGATCTTTTGGTTTTCCTTCTCTACGCTTGTGTTTGCACATAGTAAGTCCATGCTCGAGTATACACCAGCTACAATATAATAGATCCATATATCGATTTTACATTATGTTTTTTGAACATATATACACACTCACAACTTACAAGTGCAGTGTAGAATTGTCAATAAAATATATGTCTTTTAGTCGTGACACAATAAAAACACAGTATAGTTAAAAAATTAGTCAGTGCTTGTGCTCAATAAACGTGCTCAACTGCTCAAGTATTTCTCATTTGATCTTAGCTCGTATATATATACTATAACATCTTTAAACTTACTTTTTTTTAACCACATACATGTTGATTGTTGCACAGAAAATTGGACATTATATATAGATGCTTATATTAATTTTCAATGTTTGAGACAACCGAAAAGAAAAACAAATTACAAATGGGCATATATCTTGCAGAGGAGAAGATGACAAACAACTTATCTAGATTTGTGGTGATAGTGTGGGTGTTTGTTGTATTGGTGCTCACTTCCAACTACACAGCAAGCTTATCATCCATGTTAACAGTACAAAAGCTCCAACCAGCTTCTAGGACTATAAATGAACTCATAACGAGAGGAGACTTCATAGGATACCAATCAGGTTCATTCGTTGAGGGTCTGTTGAAAAATATGAACGTTCAAAGTGACAGATTGAAGAAGTATATTAACTTTTTTGAGTATGCACAAGCCCTGTCGAATGGAAGTCGAAACGGTGGAGTTTCAGCCATTGTTGATGAGGTCCCTTATCTCAAGATGCTTCAGGCCAAAAACTGTAACAAGTATTTCATGCTTGATCCCATCTACAAGACTGCAGGCTTTGGGTTTGTAAGTAGTCCCTTCACTCCCTGCCACTTGATTAATTTATATTATAACATTTATCATCTAAGTTTTACTAGTCAGGAATAGTAAACTTTGTTGATAAATGCTAAGACAACCCCTTAAATTTGTTAAAACTAAAAAATAATTTTTAACCAGTTTGTTAAATGTAAAACGCCCCTTTAAGTTTATTAAAACTAGTGTCGTAGCTAGACTATCGGAGGCCATGTGCAAAACCGCTTATATGATAATTAAACATGAAGTTAAAAATTATATTGTAACGATCTAGCTTTGATTTTTATGAGTTTTTCACCACTCTCGCCCACTTCGAAGATAAGTTTAACAAATATTTAGATCATAATTTCATGTATCGTTAACATTTTGTTATTGTAAATGATTTTTGAGACCACAACTATATAAAGACGTATATATTTTGAGGCCCCTAAAACTTAAAGGCGCTGTGCAGTAGCACACCTCGCACACCCTCTTATACGGCTCTGATGCAAATTAACCTATAGACTCATTGATGTTAATGTTTTCACTCATTTACTTATAATTGTTACAAAAACGAATTATTGTTAAAACTTTATTTACTAACTGTAAAATAAATGTTTTTGCACCCACCACAACGTGCTGGCAAATATATCTCGTTTATATGACATTTCATCTAAGGTACAGTAATAAATATCTCTAGGCCGGTCATAGTGCAGTGGTAACTGGTATCTAATGAATTCATTCACTTAAGTTCTTTTTTCCATAAGGCATTTAGGGTCCGTTTCTTTTTTTGTTAGAATGTCTGAGTGCCAATGTTGGTGGGGCCCAATAAATATATTAATGTTTTTTATTTAGTTTGGACCCACTCATTTCCATTGCTACACTAAAGTAGCAAATATACTTCTCCTTCCCAGCCAGACCTTCCAACAGAGGTGGGCCTACATGGGACCCACACCATATATAAGCATCTGAAAAAATAAACACGCACTTAGCTTTATAAGATAATATATAGAAAAGAACTACAAGTTAAATAGAAAGTATCTACTTCATTGCTTAAGTTTTTGGCTTTTAAATTTTTATAGGCACTTCCAAAAGGATCACCACTAGTAGCTGAGTTCTCAAAAGCAATCTTAAAGGTGGTAGAAGGTCCATTGACAAACTTAACAAAAAAATGGACTGGAGACGGAGTTGATTGCTCTGAGCAGGATGCTGAACTTCAAGACTTCGATAAGCTTACATTGGCTAGTTTTAAGGGTCTTTTTTTTATCGCGGGTTTGTCCTCAACTTATGCACTTGTTGTATTCATATTTACGTTTTTGTATGAAAACAAGGACATACTGATGTCAGAGAGTTCAATGCATGAGAAGTTGACCGCAATCATACGAAACTTTGATGAAGATAAAAACAAAAAACCCGCTGTACTAGAAACAATGGATGATAGTCATGTACAAGTTGAAGTAGTCGATGATAATCAAGCACATGATGAAGAGAATATAACACAAGCGCCACCACTGAGTCCAAGAACGAGTATAGACCATCAAGGAGTACCTTCATCTCATGATAGTCCTGTTCGATAATTAAGCGAAACATGCATGTATCCACATGTACTTTATGGTGGAAATTAAGGGTTAACTTATATATAGCTAGTTATAGTTTCAAATTTCAGTACACGTACTAAAAAGATTTTTTTTTTAGATAGAAAGCAGGCCTCATCTAGCAGATAGATCACATCTGTGTGAAAAACTTATTTTAAAACTTCAATAATCATTCAAAATCAAGTTAAAATAAGAAAACAAACACTTGTATTTCTTGAGACTCATGCTTCACTTCAATTCAAGAAGCGGCTGGTTCATGTGTGTTAGAGTTTGACAATAATATAGCACATACGCGGAAGCAAGGATCAATAATAACACGTATAAAGATAACTAAAACATAAATAAGAACATACCCGAAGCACTTCAATAAACCTTGAACTTGTGTAAAATAGATCAATGATAAACCCCTTACCGTTTTGTTTATCGATCTCTTAATAATTACTAAAGTAAGTAATTATCTCGTTCTTGTACACACAAACTACCAACGAATAAAGGTTTATGCAAGTAAACGAAAACACAAGTTTTTCTTATGAAAAAAATCGATCCTAAACCCTTATGGGTGTGAGGGTCGATCAGACAAGGAAAGAAAAGAGACAAGGAAAACTTTAGGGTTTTGTGTGTGTGCACAAGAGATGTTTAGGTTTAACCCCAAGGCCTTGTATTTATACTAGATGAATCCTTGGAGCACAAGAAAGCATGGGTCGACCCACATTGGGCCTAGGTCGACCGGCCATGCCCTTTCAAAGGGTATTCCGAAACCTTCTTGTCTTCCAAATTACATTCTAGTCCTCGTTCTTTCATTCCTTAATAATAGTTAATACTTACATTTAATATTAACGATTATTTAGTCCCTCAAGTGTTTATAAATATATATATACGATACATATAACATATATATATTTATTTACTTTATTCTCGTTTCTAATGTGTGCAATCCCGCGGTCTCGGGTTCGATACTAGTCATTTACATATTAATATTTATACGTAACTTTTAACAGCTCCCACTCGTATATCTATTAATAATAAAATGACATTGGTTGGCGTCTTGCAACACTTCAATGCCCCCAGTTCGACCTTAGCTAGGTTTCCTGGAAAACCTTTAATGATTCATCATTATTATTATCCTTTCGCTTCTAATACTACATTAATAAAGATGTGAGGTTCTTTATTAAATTCTATTTCTCGTCTCTTTATGATTGAACAAAATTACCAAAACATCTGAACGTATTCCAGATTGACTTTGGGTGTGGCCACGCAAACATTTTGTCAACCCTACGAGGGGCCCAGCAGTATTAAACTTCTGAACAAATCAGAAGGAACGAATTCTCTTTTGACTACAAGAATAACCCATGAACTTTGTAACATTCTGAAAACAACCCTTATGACTTCCAATTACGGTAAGCGGTAGATTGTTCCACAAAATGCACTACATCCATGACACTTATCTGGTATCTCAAGTCTGAGGATAACTTTAAATATGATTCTCACAATAAATTTTAAATCATATTGTTGGGATAAGTCCAATACTCAATTCATTGAATATCATGTGAAATTGGTATGACTACGCATCAATATACTTTCAGGTATATCCTTAACCAATACTCAAAATTGTCTTAGTTTAATGATATTCCCATATCATTAATCGACAACGGACCATTTAGAATAATAAATTATTCATGGATCTTAAACATGCAAATATAGGATATATTATTAAGACAATGAATAAATAAACATAACCAATACTTTATTTCATTAAAATTAATAATTGTACATTACATCCCTTATCCAAATACTAATCACAAATGGGCATGAAACTATCAGCTAATTTAAGTCCTATTCCTTCAGCATGCTTGTAAAGCTTAGTGCCAGGTAAAGGCTTCGTAAATTGATCAGCTAAGTTTTCATCTGTGTGAACTTTGAGCATTTCGATTTCACCTATCTCAACTTGTTCTCTGACATAGTGGTGCTTAATCGGGAAATGTCTGGTGCCTTTCATGATTCCAGGTTCATTGGCAAATGTAATTGCAGCTGAGTTGTCACAATACATTTTTATAGGTCGTTGAATCGAAGGCATAACCCCAAGCCCTGAAACATACTTCCTAATCCAAACAGCTTCCATTGCAGCTTCTGAAGCAGCTATATACTCACTTTCTGTAGCAGACATCGCTAGTACACTCTGCTTTTTGCTCCTCCAATCAACAGCTCCTTCATTAATGACAAAGACATAACCCGTCTGAGACTTCGTATCATCTTTATCACCTTTCCAAGAAGCATCGCAGTAACCTGTAACATCAAGTTCTGCAGATGGAGTACCCCCATAAACTAAGAACATCTCTTTAGTAGCCCTAAGGTACTTAAGATTATTCTTAACAGCAGTCCAGTGTTTTTCACCTGGATTCTGCTGATATCGACTGGTTAAATTTTGAGCAAATGCCACATCCGGCCTTGTGCTTTTCACCGCATACATAATAGATCCCACAGCTGAAGCGTAAGGGACTCTCTTCATGCGTTGCACCTCTTTAGGTGTTGAAGCACAAACTTTGTTGCTCAAGCCATGTTGCTCTTGCATCGGCAAATATCCTTTCTTGGAATTTTGCATATTGAATCTCTTCAATATTTTATCAATGTAAGCACTTTGGCTTAATCCAATTAATCGCCGAGATCTATCTCTATATATCTTGATTCCCAGAATAAATGCAACTTCCCCTAAATCTTTCATAGAAAAACAACTTCTAAGATATGCCTTAACCTTTTGCAAACTTAGAATGTCATTTCCCATGATCAATATGTCGTCGACATATAATATAAGGAAAATTACATTACTCCTACTAGCTTTGTGATATACACATGGCTCATCATGATTTTGAGTGAATCCATACTTCTTAATTTCACTATCAAATCTTTTATTCCATTGTCGTGATGCTTGCTTTAATCCATAAATGGATCTTTTAAGCTTGCATACACGATCTGGGAATTCTGGATTCACAAACCCCTCAGGCTGCGCCATATAGATGTCTTCATCTAGGCTACCATTTAAGAAGGCGGTTTTGACATCCATTTGCCAAATCTCATAGTCATAGTAAGCGGCTATGGCTATAAGAATCCTAATAGCCCTTATGTCAGCTACAGGAGAAAAGGTCTCCTCGTAGTCAACACCAAAAGTTTGAGTATAGCCTTTAGCTACCAAACGGGCCTTATAGGTGTGTACAATGCCATCCATGTCAGTCATTTTCTTGAAGAGCCATTTACTCCCAACTAGCTTGGCACCCGGAGGTAGGTCTACTTCTTCCCAGACATCATTGTCTTTCATGGATTGCATTTCCCTATTCATAGCTCCTTGCCATTTTTCCTTTTCAGGACTATTCATAGCAGCTTTATAACTTGTAGGTTCATCAAGATCCCCTATCAAGTTGTCATCACACTCCATGTTGAGACATAGACGTGTAGGAGCCTTCACAGATCTTGAAGATCTGCGAACGGGAACCACTTCAACTTCTGGTGGAGGACCTAAACTTTCAGGTTCTTCAGGAAGTTGGCTAGTGTTTTCAGAAGGTGTTACATCTTCATGATCGTCTTCCAGATCATATACTCTCCCACTGAATTCTTGAGATATGAGCTCCTTTTCTAAGAAGTCTCCATACCTTGCAACAAAAACTTTGTTTTCAGTTGGGTAATAAAAGTAGTAACCCATAGTTTCCTTAGGGTATCCTACGAAGATGCACTTTACAGATCTTTGTTGGAGTTTGTCTGCTGAGTCACGTTTAACATACGCCTCACAACCCCAGACCTTTAGATAAGACAAGTTAGGAGCTTTTCCAGTCCATAACTCATATGGAGTCTTATCCACCTTCTTTGTTGGAACCATATTTAAAATGCGAACAACAGATTCCAAGGCATAATCCCAAAACGAGTAAGGAAGAGTTGTTAGATTAAACATAGATCGTATCATATCTTGCAATGTACGATTCCTTCTTTCAGATACACTATTTTGTTGTGGAGTATATGGAGAAGTAAGGTGCTGGACAATTCCCTCCTTTGCTAAGTAATCTATAAACTATTGACTCAGGTATTCACCACCTCTATCGGATCGAAGAGCTTTAATCTTCTTTCCTAGTTGCAACTCTACTTCTACTTTAAACACTTTGAATGTTTCAAATACCTCATGTTTATGTTTAACTAAATAAACATAACCATAATGGCTATAATCATCCGTAAATGTTAAGAAGTAGCTAGCACCTCTCCTTGACACATGTCTAAGTGGTCCACACACATCTGTGTGAATAAGACCAAGTAGATCATTAGCCCTTTCAATCCTATTTTTAAAGGGTTTCCTTGTCATCTTCCCAGCAATGCAAGATTCGCATTTATCAAATGATTCATCATTGATCTTATCTAAAAGCCCATCATGTTGCAGCTTTTTCATGCGATCTTTGCCAATGTGAGCAAGTCGACAATGCCAAAGATAAGACGAATCCAGACTTTTCTTGATTCTCTTATTATTGATGCTATACATTGAATTATTTTTAACAAAAGCATTATCATTATCATTCATATCAACTTCAAACACACCATTCACAGCAATAGCATTAAAATAAAAAACACCATTTAAAGAAACTGAAATTCCATTGCTAGAAACAGTATGCTTAAAACCAAGGTTTAACAAACATGAAAATGAAATTACACCTCTAACAATTGACAGTGCATAATGACAATTATTTAAAGATAGTACTAAGCCCGAAGGCAACACTAAATCATAAATTCCTATAGCTTCAACTCCTGCATGTGCTCCGTTACCAACGTGCAAGAATTGTTGTCCATAGGCCAGCTTTCTCTCAACTCTAAACCCCTGCAAGGTATTGCAAATATGAATGTCACATCCCGTATCATATACCCATGAATTCAATTTAGGAGTAAGAGTGAATAATTCAATTATAAAGAACGCACCTGATGAGCTGGGGTTACCAGCTTCATTCCCCTGTTTCTTGAGTCGCAAGTCATGAATGTAGAGAGGGCAATTGCGCTTCCAATGGCCCTTTTCATGACAATGGTGACATGCCTGATCCTTCTTGTTTGGCGGATTCACCTTTTTCTGCTTAGGCTGATGTTGCTTCATCTTGGGTTCAGGTTGATAGGCCATGACCTGCTTGCCTTTGTTACCTTTCCCTTTGCCTTTGTTCACATGCGATTTCTTTTGGATTCTCCCACCTTGAATTTCCAACACTTGTGGGGTAGGAGCCTTGACCTTGGCTGGTAAAGTTTTCTCATAATCAACAAGCAGTGCGAGTAATTCTGAGACTGTCTTCCCCGAGCAGTGCATGTTGAAATTCTGCACAAAACCAGCAAAGTCCTTGTTAAGGGACCTGTTGATCAAGTGCACTTGCACATTGTTCGGGTAACCAAATCCAATTCTGTGAAGCTGATCAAAAGATTCCTTCATCTCAGTCACATAATCTTCAACTAATTTACCATCACCATGCTTGCAGTTGTGTAGCTTGTCCAGTTCATCATACAGTTCAACTGCAGGTGGTTTCTCATAAGATTGCCTAAGTACCTCAAGCATATCTTTAGGGAAAAAGTACTCAAACTTCTTTTGTAACTGAGCACTCATGCTAGTGAGCATTAAACAAGCAACCTCATTAAACTTAGCATGTTCCACCCTCCATGCCGCCTTAACTGCTTCTGGTTCAGTAGCAGCAGGCTCAGCTGGGCATTCTTTGGTCAAATAATCCATCTTACCGGTCGACCTCAAGACAATTATAAGCGAACGGTAACAATCATTGAAATTCTTTCTAGTCAATTTTTCTCTCTCAAGATGACTCTTGAAAGCAGAAATCACAGATGGGGTATCGGGTTGAGCCATATCTACAGATAAAAGTTCAAACATTAGTATTTTCGATAATAAATATCTTCAAGAAAATAAAATACCCAAAGTTATATTCATATAACCACCAAAATTTTCTTGAAAACCTAGGATCTAACTTTACATAGTTCCACCACATCAGTTGATCTGCTAGTGGTGAAAGTACAAAAGATAGTAATCTGTCGAACAATAATTGGCAAACAAGATTTCCAATTCCTAGATCATTATGGGAATTACATCAAATTGATTCATCAATTTGCCTTGTAAGCATGTTTCATCCCATCTCATGCCTTAAGTTCTAGGTCTCACGCACAACTTAATTAAGTCGTCTACCTTAGAAACTGTAAAATTACAATTATGGTCTCACGCGTTAAAAGAATTTTACCTTGTTATAGTAATTTAGCCTAGGTCTCACGTTTACTAAATTAAAATTCCAAGTGTTTCTTATAGATAGATGGCATGTAACTTAAATTATAGGGTATTTAATTTTGATGTGTAAATCAAAATATGTATAAAGATGCATGCACTCATCTTTATAGCATAAGTTTTCAAAACCTTTTTATTACCAATTCGTGAAATTAATACACAAAGTTTTACTTGAGGTTTAACAAACCCTAAGATGACTTTCTACAATTATGATTTTAAAAGTAATTCGTTTAAGACATATTCAAGATTGTGATAACCAAGGCAGACTCTAAGGCTCTTTTCTAAGCCTTCAAATCATGGTTATGAATATCTTCTTAAAGGACTTAATTTTAAAAGCATATTTGTACAAAACATCAATCAAGCAAAAGTTTATGGATTCAATCTCAAAATCATGTAATAAAGTATGAATTTTTGCTAGTCTCGCCTGGGAGCTGATTACCGTGCGAATCGGACCACTATCGGCACTTAAGACCTTGCAAGATTCTTACTTTATCACTTTTGTTTCACCGTTATTAGTCCATACTATTTTCTTTCATGAAAATCACCCTTTTTATTGCTTACATCAAGTCAAACAATTAAGAAAACAATAAAAACAAGTAATTAAAAGAAAATTAAACAACTAATAATAATAACGTGAAACAATTAGCCACATGCAAACCTTATTAAAAAGATCCTAATAAAATCAATTCTAGGTATTATTACGCATGTAATCAATTAAGGCCTTCTCCTCTTAATGGAGGAGAGTCACATACATTGACGTATCAATTGCGTAGGCCAAAATCAATATACACACCACATAGCATATAAATTGATTTTAATATATATTAATTAATTGGAGTCTTCCCCAATTTTAGATCTATTTAAAACATGTGACAAAAAAAAAAACAAACAAACAAACAAGATCCATGACTAACATGCATGTTTCGTCATGGATTAAACCTAACAATTAGCACATAGGTCACAAGTATGTTCACATAACCGGTTAAAGACCTAGGGTTTCTATGTGATTACAATTTAATCAAGAAAACAACAAACCCTAATTAGGGTTTTTTAGTGGAAATCGACCCCCCCCCCCCCCAAAATTAGGGTTAGGGTTTAAATTTTTATTAAAAAAAATTAAAGAAAAACCCTAGAAAAAAAAAACATGTATCTAAAACAATTAAAGATCCGATTTTTATTACGTTTTAGTAATCAATTACATGTTATCCATGGCTCGTGATGCCACTGTTAGAGTTTGACAATCAATATAGCACATACGCGGAAGCAAGGATCAATAATAACACGTATAAAGATAACTAAAACATAAATAAGAACATACCCGAAGCACTTCAATAAACCTTGAACTTGTGTAAAATAGATCAATGATAAACCCCTTACCGTTTTGTTTATCGATCTCTTGATAATTACTAAAGTAAGTAATTACCTCGTTCTTTTACACACAAACTACCAACGAATAAAGGTTTATGCAAGTAAACGAAAACACAAGTTTTTCTTATGAAAAAAATCGATCCTAAACCCTTATGGGTGTGAGGGTCGATCGGCCAAGGAAAGAAAAGAGACAAGGAAAACTTTAGGGTTTTGTGTGTGTGCACAAGAGATGTTTAGGTTTAACCCCAAGGCCTTGTATTTATACTAGATGAATCCTTGGAGCATAAGAAAGCATGAGTCGACCCACATTGGGCCTAGGTCGACCGGCCATGCCCTTTCAAAGGGTATTCCGGAACTTTCTTGTCTTCCAAATTACATTCTAGTCCTCGTTCTTTCATTCCTTAATAATAGTTAATACTTATGTTTAATATTAACGATTATTTAGTCCCTCAAGTGTTTATAAATATATATATACGATACATATAACATATATATATTTATTTACTTTATTCTCGTTTGTAATGTGTGCAATCCCGAGGTCTCGGGTTCGATACTAGTCATTTACATATTAATATTTATACGTAACTTTTAACAATGTGAACATTCAAAAAGAGTGATGGGTTGAGCTCTTGTTGGATTTTAAGACTTGTATCTCCTTTACTTTTAAATTGGTGATATTTATACAATTTGTTGTCATTTCACATTACCTGTTTGATCAAATACCTGAAGAGGTAATTCTTTATTTGCCCCGGTCGCCCAAAGTCTAACCTTTTTTAGACCAAAAAAATATGACTTCTCAAAATGCCCCATGAGACTTAGGTGAATTGGACGACTTGTCTTACATCTTTTGAATGTTTACAAGTGTCCCATAAAAGTGCAATAAAGATGACAAGTGTCCACAGGCGACTTGGGCGACTTGAGTTACTTGGGCGACTTGTACTTGGTATGGGACACTTGTCGACATTTAAAGGGGTGGGGGTTAAGTCGCCTAATTCGCTCAAGTCTCCTGGGGCATTTTGAGAAGTCACATTTTTTTGGTCTAGAAAGGGTATAGACTTTGGGCGACTGGGGCATTTAGAGAATTACCTCATACCTGAAACAAAGTGCCACTCATTAAGGTTAAATGTTCATGTTTTAAATGCTAAACTAGTACCATTGCTAAGCCGTTGTTATATACCAAATGAAATAAACAAACAAATCAACACCAATACTTCAATTCTTTATGAAACTTTGTACAATACGCGCTATAAATGACGTATTTGTAACAAATACAAACCCATATTTTCCTGACCTTATGTTATGATCATAGAAATTACTTAAGCACAACTTGTAATCCCGTTAAGTACGACATGTTAACTCGCTAAACTAAATCAAGTAAAGACGGTATTAAGATGTTTGATATTCACCCTGTCTTATACGGTTATACTATATTTGAGTGTTTATGGCGTGTTTTGCACATTAGCCCTTTATTGTTGCCCATTAGTAACTTTACTGTTAATGTTATAGATACTACAGTAATAATCACCATATCTAAGCTGTTGTTAACAAACAGATGAAACTTTGTACAATACAAGCTAAAGATGATGTATTCGTAAACAATATAATGCAGGCCCGTATTTATCCTAACTTTATGCTACAATCAAAGAAATTACTTAAGCACAACTATTAAAGCCATTAAATGCGACCAGTTTACTCGCTAAACTAGATCAAGTAAAGCCCGGATTAAGATGTTTGATATTAAGGCTGACTAATACTATATTTGAGAGTGTAGAGGGTGTTTGGATTAGCTTATTTTAAACAGCTAATGCACTTTAGAGAAAGGCGAAAATTGTTTTGTTCAGTAGTAAGCCTTCAAATAAGCTCCATTTTTAGGCTTATTGTGTTTTGGAACTGAAATTCAACCAATAAGCTCCCAATATAAACTAGTCTAAACACCTTTGATATACTTATCTATTCATCCCTAATTTCATGATTTTGATCGATCCTCAGGTAACCATTTTGAAAATATTATGTTTTCACCCAAAATCCAATTACGGCGCAAAGCAGTTCAATGCCACCTTTGCAAACATTTAAAGTGTGCTCCTTTTTTCACACACACTATTGTGTCTGATGAACAAAGGCAACAACAATCACAGCTAGAACAACTTGAAGAAAGTGTTACTAACCGATCTTACTGGACCAAAAGAATCCACAAGCTATGTGCTATCGATCACAATGTAGACGAAGCCATCCGTCTAGTTAACAGCCTCAGTATTCATGGATACCGTCTTGATTCACTCAACCTCAGCAGCATAATCCACGGTCTCTGTGATTCTAACCAGTTTGAGGAAGCTCACAATTGTTTTTAGTCATGCCTGTCTGGCTCTTCTGCTATTGGCATTGTTGTTCCCGATGAACGAACGTGTAATGTAACCATTGCACTTTTTTTAGATTGGGGGAAACGACCATATGTCACATTGCGTGTTGTGCATAGGATTATTGTTGGGAATTAAATGACTTAACACTTTGTACTGCCAAGCAAAAGTTAGAACTGCTGAGTATTATAACTAACAGTACTAACTGAGTTAGTTCAGTTTGCTGGAAGAAACTTTGTACTGCTGAAGACTAGGGATGTCAAAAAAATCTGTACCTGATGGAGACCCGATCCCCAAACCTAATTTGACTGGGGAATCCCCGGGGATGGGGATGGGGACAGGGATGGAGAATCCCCTAAAATAGTAAACTGGGGATGGGGATAACATAAATCGCCGAACCAGGCTCCGACCCCGATCTTTCTAGTGTATAATTATTTAAAATTTATATGTTTCATCCATACTCAATTAGCTTGTATATGTACATGTGCATATGTTTATGAGTACCGACATGTATGTTTATATGCATATATGATATTTATAGGATCAACCAAAACTAACCAGCCCTATAGATGAACGCTATAGCTCAAATCAATCCAATCAATAGCTTACCTAGATCATGTCTAGGCCTCGCTCTATAACCAATCCAATAGCTTACCTAGTTCGGGACTAGGCCTCGCTCAACACCCAATCAATAGCTTACCTAGTTCAGGACTAGGCCTCGCCCAACAACTAAATAATAGCTTACCTAGTTCGGGACTAGGCCTCGCTCTAAATCCTACCTAGTTCTATAAGCATAGCAAGTTTAAAATAAACGAAGCGATAATAGTCCACATAAAACATTTGCACGTTTCTCACCCCAAGTATTGAAAACAAAGTTCAAGAGTAAAAGTGAGGCTATGACTCACCTCAAGTCCAGCAATCAGCAAAAGAAATCGATAGATGAAAGACGTAAAGCAACTCAAATAACGGCAACTACAGACTCGGCACTTCCTAACAATATAAACGCATTCAGAATCATTTCCTCAAAAATCAAATATTCCCAATCCCGAATGTATTCCATTTAACTTTCCAAAAATCCATTTCTCGTATTATCTTCATATTAATTTGGAGTTTGACGTTTGGTATCCAAGCGGGTGGAGGGTCGACAAAACTCAATCCAAGAAGCCACAACGAAAAGAATAAATAAACAATCTATAGGTCTAATATTAGCCCAATATATTATTTAAATAAATTATCGAAGTTTATCAAATCCGTCGATTTGATAATCCCCCATATTTATTTACGTAATACATCAATCTAAGATTATACCCAAACCTAAATCATATAGCACAAAGAATACTATATGGTAAGTATCGTAGTCCAATAAATTCCCTATATATATCGTCAAATTTACCAAATTCGTCAATTTAGCCAACTCCACGAGATATTTAGTAATTCATCATTCCAATACACGTACCATAACCTATGGGCGTCGTAGGATACGATGTCCATTAATATACTCATTTTCTATAGCTAAATAAACCCTATTTAACCCGTCGATTAAATAAGTTACGTAGTTATAGAAAATGGATATATTAATCGTCATATATCCGTGACAACACAAAAGTCACATAATAAAATAAAGTCCACTTGGACTTAAGTGGCCACAACCCCGTATAACTCGATAGGTTTTCCTAATTTATTAAAAGAAATATTTTATTCAATGATTGCCCAACATATTATATTTCGTCATCATTTATAGTTATTTATTTATAATAACGCTCCCGACATTTATTATACTACTCACATAGTGCAATAATTATTGTCACGTTATTATAATGTTTACTCGTGATCGTTTTATTATTAATATACGCATATATATATATATATATATATATATATATATATATATATATATATATATATATATATATATATATATATATATATATAGGGGCACTTTCTTACGAGAACCATGTTATCTGCAAGAACTGCGAAAACCACTTATGTACTACTAAGAAAGGATAGTGTGCAACATTTTAATGCAAAATGGTTTTTTTGTAATTAAAGTAAATACATTTCCTGGAAACATTAATAAAAAGGGTAAAAAAGGTATTTTATATTATACACTCTCATTAACTACATGCTATAATTTAGGGATTTCTTCCAAAATTTTCTCAATGATAATCATCACGTATCAAGTTGCTGCATATAACACATACAGACACACGAAATTCAATTGATAATAATCAAAACACACACATTCTCTCACCTACCAACCCTAAAACCCCAAATTAACCAAACACGCTGAACAATCAAAATCAAACAAATCGGATTTTTTTTTATTCAAATGACAATGACATCAGTCCAAGGTATGATCATCATTGTTATGTGTTTGTTTTTTTGTTTCTATTTTTATAATGTTGTTGATGGATATTGCGATACATGAGATTCTAAATGCATGTTTGAAAGTTTTTATTCGGTTTTGTTAATTTTGTTGTTTAATTAACGGTTTGATCGGTCAAACATTCATGTTTCCTTTTATTATATTTAATTTTTTATATGTTAACGAACTACATATATGTTCTTATTGATATGTTTAATTAACGGTTTGATCGGTCAAACATTCATGTTTCTTATTGATATGTTAATGAAGTATCTATTAACGAACTACATATATGTTACAGGTGCCTGCCCAATCAGAATCATCAAGAAGGAAAGAGTTGCAGTAACGAAGAGAAAAAGGTTACGGTGTAGTCAGATGTGAACATGGAATATACATCTGAATTTTGAACATGGAATGGATATATGATGTGTTTTGGGTGGCGCTATGTGTGTATATTTTTTTGTGGCGTATATGTTTTGTTTGGGAAAAGTATACTTCAAAAGATTCTAGTTTTAGTGTTAATTGTTTATAGGTATGTTGATTGTAACTAGGGATGGCAACGGGTCGGGTTTGGGTCGGGTTTTAGTGAACCCGTACCCGTACCCGTTTATAATATCCATACCCAAACCCGCCCCAAAACCCGTCGGGTACCCGATTAATATTATCCATCGGTTTTTCGGGTTTCCCCGCGGGTTTCGGTTATCCCCAATTGAATAATATATAGACAAAATGACGGCATTAAAATTAAGTGACACTAAAATCCACCGAAAAACAAAGGAAAACACCCTAATATAATCATTTTTTTTTTAAGTTAAAGAAAATGAATATAGTATTAAACGATTTAATACTTTTGAATAATTCATGTACAAAATAAAATATGTTATGTAATAGAAATACGTATATAAAAAAAAATAATGGAAGAAATGATATATAACACATATATATTCTAGTTAATTATAATATCAATAAAGCGGGTATAGATTCGGGTAAACGGATACGGGTACGGGTACGGGTAATCGGGCGGGTATTACCAGAACCCGTACCCGAACCCGTACCTGGCTAAAAAATTATATCAATACCCAAACCCGCATCCAAACCCGCCAACCCGCCCCCAAACCCGACCCAACCGGTTCGGGTTTCGGTTTTCCCCGTCGGTTTCGGGTGCTTTTGCCATCCCTAATTGTAACAAGGATGGCACTGGTTTTTTGTATTATTGTTTTTACATAATATATCAATAAGAAAGTTAAATAACAAATGTGTTTTTTTGTAAACAGTTGTGTTTGGTTGGAACATGTATGTTCACTTCTAAGAATCAATCATTTTTAGATGTGTACAACATGCATGTTTTTGAAAACATTTATGTTTGGTGGTGACATGTAGTTCATTTATAACATACATTAATGTTTTGGGTAAAATCATTTTAACTTGCACAAATTGGCAATGTGAAAAATAATGAGGGTAGAAACATCCATGTTATATATATGTGTGTTCTAATAATTGAATAACATGCATGTTATAGTAGAAATTAAACATAAGTGTCCTAAAAATGGGTAAAAGATACATTTTAGATTTTATTTTTTAATTTTTTTTAAACAACATGCATGTAGAAAAACATACATGTTTTATTAAAACATAATTATTTGGTACACATGTATTTTAGAAATTTGCAATAAAGATAACTACAAATGTATTAAATGAAAATTAATTTAATATAAAACACACATAACGTACTAAGAACCAACAAAGAGAGTTACCAAATGTGTAAAGTAATTTTATTTGAAATAAAGCGAATATTAATTCGTTATAAGAATATTAATTCGTTATAAAACTACTAGTCGTCCGCCTCTTCATCACTTTCTTCAAAATCTTCTGATTCATGAAATTGGTCAAAATCTTCAATTTCATGTGATTGGTCATCTTCATCAAGTTCTACAAAATCACCAGCTTCATCATATTCATCATCAGCATCGTCAAAAGTTGCAAATATGTAACCTTTATAGGCTTCTCATTATCAGTAACATTTGGAACCCGATATTTGTGCCCATTGGGTGTGGGAATAAACTCTGAGTCAATGTCATACACATCGACATCAATAACATCTACAAAAAAAACACAAACCAAGTAGCCAGTTTAACATGCATGCACATAATATCAAACAGCCATTTTACCAAAAACAAACTTAAAACATGCATGTTCATAATAATAAATAGGATGTGTAACCTAAACATGCATGTTCATAATATCAAATGGGATGTGTAACCTAAAACATGCATGTTCATAATATCAAAAACAGAACTTAAAACATTTTTAGAAACATGCAAGCTCATAATATCAAATGGGATGTGTAACCTAAAACATGCATGTTCTCAATAACAAATGTTATTGTAACGAAGTAAGAAGTCAATCAAAAATCATAATACAACAATACAAAAGGAAATTAAGAAACATAATAAAAAAATCAATCAAAAATCAATCCATTCATACAAAACTGCTAGAAGTTTTATAACTTTTTTTATACTAAACCAAAATCAAATCAATCCTTTATCAAGCAAATGATTTAAAACTCAAAAATAGATTTAAAACCCCATATCTATAAACAAACTGTTAGAAGCTTTAATTTTTTCTTTATATTGCACGATCTATTATGTGTTATCAATTATAAGATCTATTGCAAGAACCATTAAAATACAAAACATGTGTCAATATTACCTGGTAACTCTTCATACTTTATGAATAATTAACGACGTAACGTAGTCAAAGGCACAAACGAGTGCGACAGATCTGAAAGGTGAGAACACATGATTTATAAGATGCTGTGAATGAATGAAAGGTGAGAAGGGTAATGAATGTCGAAAAAAGAAAAATGGAAAAGCTAACAATGTTCCCGTCTTGATCGCGTTCCAAATAAATATTTGTGTGTTTGATATGATGATTGAATTGATTTAGGGTTTGTTGAATATGAAAGAAAAAGAGAATCTGGGAAAAAAAATATGAAACCGTATGATCTATATTGGAACCGAATTAATTCCTTGTTAATAGGAAAATTTTAATTTGAAAAAGTCAGCTTTAATGCAGAAAATCATGTTTAATGAAATATATGGTAAATTACTTTAATGCCCCTATGATATTAACTAAATAAAATAAAAGGAAATCAATTTACTAAATTCTGATTGGACAATATTGGTTCTCACAGTTCTTGCAGTTAAAATGGTTTTCATTTGAAAGTTACACTATATATATATATATATATATATATATATATATATATATATATATATATATATATATATATATATATATATATATATATATATATATATATATATATATATATATAAATGCGTATATTAATAATAAAACGATCACGAGTAAACATTATTATATATATATATATATATATATATATATATATATATATATATATATATATATATATATATATATACACGTTTTTTCACGTCTATATACTTATATAACGATTATATTACCAATAATATTATTACGAGTTTTATTATTAACATTTGATTATAATATTTATCGAGTTATATGAGTTGGTCACATGTCCGAGTCATCACTCTCGGCTCATTGTCCAAGTCCAAGAATAAAATAATCAAGTCATAAACAAGTAATCCAACTCCGTCCAAATCAATCCCAAATTACGTGCTACAACAACAGGGTCCGACAACGGCACCCGACTAACCTATCTCCGTCATCTAATTGACCGTCTCACAATCGGTCCCCAATACCATTTCGTCAACACAACTCTATAATCATATATCCCAACTCAAGGGGCCTTATTGTAACTTTTTTTTATTGTTCAAGGTAACTTTTGTAAATTCCTTCCCCTTCTTTTTCTTTTTAGATATGTTTATTTATTTCTTTATTTTTAGTTGTTTAACGTCTTTGGGATATGTTTCTTTATTTTTAAGTTTTTTTAGCTGTTTAACTACTTAAAAAAATGTTTAATTATCTTTAATACTACCAAATAAATGGACCATAAATAACATAAACATTCATGGTAGCCCAAACATACATTTTTAAGTTGGATAAACATTGTCCAAAAGGGTAAAAATAGTAAACAAGATGACAAGAAAATCTCTATCATGATATGCATGATATGAATGGCTGGAGGATATCCAGATATCGATATCTGTCATCTTCACGTAATATGTAGCCATTGAAGAAGATTTTGGCATCTTCTTGAACATGGTTGTCGACCCATAAATGTGACAGTAAGAAAAGCTTCATGTAGATACAATCTCACAAAATTAAATACCCGTATACTAATATGCATATGAACTTCTAGTACATCTGCTGAATGAAAAGACCAAACCAACCGGCATCTTGTTCTTCACAACCTTGACTAGATGCACTTAAGTCAGCCATAACCTCTGCAACATTTTCCTTCTCCATATAATGTTTTTATTATCCATTAAAACACCAGCCAATATCTCGTTTGCACTTGCAGCTCCTTTGTTCACCTACAAGCACCAAAAAAAGTTAACATTACAAGTGGCCATTTAACCCCTTTTACTTAACATTACAGGTGGTCATCTCAAACAATGTGAAATGAACAACCTGCAAATCCAAAATCCAGGTCAGGTTGACCCACAAATATCTTCAAATATGAGGGCCAGGTCAGGTTGACACATAAAATATTTTACTACAGACTATAGTTACTAATAAAAGTTTTAGGAACAAAACAATTTGGGTGAACCTGTTCGACCTATTTGGCCGTTTCCCTATACTTAAACCTATTTATTAGAAAACCTACTCGTCTCCCCTACTAAGTAATTATGTAGATAATTACTTGTTTAGTGCGATCTAGTAGTGTGCAGATAACCTGATACTCTTATATGGGTTATGAAATATCTGTCAAGTAGAATAGTAGGTTTCTTCACATTTTTAAACTTATGCCTATGAGATGCAGGTAAGGTGCTTACGAATATACTGGATAGATATCCGGAACTGGAATCGAGTTTTGCATTATACAAGGATGTGAAACAGAACAATGCATTATGTCACGTATGTCCTTTGAATATGGAAACATTTATGATACACTCATAGCGCTGGTACTATTATACACATTGATGCGCTAAAATATTCAGGTGGATCATCACTATCGCTATCACTTTTGACAGCAAATACAAGCAATATAAAAGTTTCTCAATATCAAACTTCATTGATAATCAGCAATACCAAAGTAACACTAGCACAAATAAAGGGTACCTACGAAAAACTATAACAAATTTACTTATAAAAACTTGTAAGTTCTAATTTGCTACTTCACTCATGAAATCAAAAAAGCAGACCCAAACACCAACAAAATACACTAATCAGATAAGTAACCAAACACCCTAATTTCAAAGACACCTTAGTTTCTAGAAACCAAAAAATCAGTTTTTTAATTTTTTTTAGAAAGGTACTGATACGATTATCCATGAACGAGTACCTGATCATACGGCCCCTCCACCTTTCTTTTTGGCTTTACCTCCAACAGCAAATGTTCTACAAGTTCCTAACTGATTAATGATATGAATGATTCTCAATGATTTGATGCAGTTCATTGCCATGAATGTTGCCTGCAATATATTGAGATTATGACTGAATTAATGGAAAGTACGAGTAGGAGCAGATGTGTTACATAATTATAAGGTACTGATATAGAAATGAGCGTTTATATTACCATAAAACCCCAAGCTAGAACTCCTAAACCCCAGTACTAGTACCAAGATGTGATTTGATTTCATACATGACACATTAATAAAACAGATAAGAGACAATATCTACCATGTATCATGACACATTAATTTCATGATGGTACAGTTTCCTTATTGCAGGCGATGTATCATCACCACCTCCTAGTAGGGCTCCGATGCACTAATATACCTTTTCGATGCACTAATCATACTCATAGATGCCCTAATATCTACCTTTCCGATGCACCAATACACGTGGAAGGGCGCCTAGAAGATGCAGTGTATAATACTTATTGCTTGTTATTTTCAGATTCATTGTTTCTAGAGGTGGCAACTTCGACTCATTTACTAATGAATGAGTATATTTTGGTTGTTTTTATTATAGCTAGAAGAGTTTACAAGTACCCACAAGTATTTCCTTTATTCAATGGGATTGCTACCTGATAAAAAACAATATACAACAGCTTTTGGCTAACAGCGATACTATTAAACAAAACAAGGGAAATACTTAGAACCAAGTTTTTCAACAAAGGGTCAATAGAATGCAAAAGAAAACACCAATAAACAACTTAGGGCCCTAGATTAAGCACATAATGATAATAATAATTTGGACTTTTTTTATATGATATCCTATACTCACCAGGTAAAAGTCTTGTTAGTCATAAAAGATCTCAAGCATCTTCTCCCGCTTCTCTTCCAATGACAAACCTCTTTTCGTCAACTACATCAACATGAAAGTGAATTATTTTAAAATTGATAAATAATGACAATACACAATCTCATTAAAATCAACCAAAGTTTACAGAACACAAACAAATAATACTAGTAGCACTGTCATCATTTTCATGCTATATGATTCTCATGCTATACCCATCACACTAACTAGTTAGCAGTCATATATTGACTCAAGTTCCTTGTGCCATACAACTAGTTTCATCATATTCACAGACACATGAAGAAAATGACTCAACAATGCACAAACACACAAACTAACGAATAACTAAAACATAAGTCCAGAACTAGTGTATAAATTTAACCAGTTAATTCACTAATTCAACATTATATTAACACCTTTTGGCATGGTATGGTGTTTTGCTTTATAAAATTAAACCATTTATAGTCTAGAAAAACATCAAAAACTAAAAAAAAAAAGTTCATGCTAACGAGATACATAAGATTACAAAACGCGTCATTCTGTTCTACCCGGTCACTCCTCTTATTCACAAACGCAAATAGGAAATCGTGCAAAAAGTAAACCGATTTGACAATCGACAAACGCGCAAACTAACAAGACATATTTCTTTAACATGCTAATTAAACCAAACCTAAATCACAACATGAACCAATTAATCCACTAATTCGACGTTAAACTATAATCGCATCAACGCAAACACCTTGATGCACAAATACGGAGTAGCTTTTACAAAAATAATCAAACAGATGCACCAAAACCAATCACCTTCAAACAGATGCACCAAAACCAAACACCTTCAGATGCATAAAAAATAATCAAACAGATGCACCAAAAACAATCAAACAGATGAACCAAAACCAAACACCTTCAGATGCACCAAAAAATAATCAAACAGATGCATTAAAAAATAATGTAGAATCCTCGTGAATTGTCCAATTTCCTCCTCTGACTTACTATTTTGTGACTTCTCTGTTTCATATTCTGGTGTTTTGTTTTCCTCTCGCTCAGTTTCTGGTTCTGTTGCTGTAATTGAAATTGAAGAAAAATGTCATTTTCATGGTTAAAAAAATTAATAAATTGGCATAATAAAATTATGCATATAAAAAACACCATGTATCATGACACATTAGTTTCATGATGGTACAGTTTCCTTATTGCAGGCGATGTATCATCACCACCTCCTTCTAGTAGGGCTCCGATGCACTAATATACCTTTTCGATGAACTAATCATACTCATAGATGCCCTAATATCTACCTTTTCGATGCACCAATAGACGTGGAAGGGAGCCTAGAGGATGCAGTGTATAATACTTCTCGCTTGTTATTTTCAGATTCATTTTTTATAGAGGTGGCAACTTCGACTCATTTAATAATAAATGAGTCTATTTTGGCTGTTTTTATTATATGAAACGAGTCTAATAAATAATGGCTAGAAGAGTTTACAAGTGCCCACAAGTATTTTCTTTATTCAATGGGATTGCTACCTGATAAAAAACAATATACAACAGCTTTTGGCTAGCAGCGATACTATTAAACCAAACAAAGGAAATACTTAGATCCAAGTTTATCAACAAAGGGTCAATAGCATGCAAAAGAAAACACCAATAAGCAACTTTAGGGCCCAAGATTAAGCACATAATGATAAAAATAATTTGGACCTTTTTATATGATATCCTATACTCACCAGGTAAAAGTCTTGTTAGTCATAAAAGATCTCAAGCATCTTCTCCCGCTTCTCTTCCAATGACAAACCTCTTTTCGTCGACTACATCAACATGAAAGTGAATTATTTTAAAATTGATAAATAATGACAATACGCAATCTCATTAAAATCAACCGAAGTTTACAAAACACAAACAAATAATACTAGTAGCAACTGTCATCATTTTCATGCTATACGATTCTCATGTTATACCCATCACACTAACTAGTTAGCAGTCATACATTGACTCAAGTTCTTTGAGCCATACAACTAGTTTCATCATATTCACAGACACATGAAGAAAATGACTCAACAATGCACAAACACACAAACTAACGAATAACTAAAATAGAAGTCCAGAACTAGTGCATAACTTTAACGAGTTAATTCACTAATTCAACATTATATTAACACCTTTTGGCATGGTCTGGTGTTTTGCTTTAAAAATTAAACCATTTATAGTCTAGAAAAATATCAAAAACTAAAAAAAAGAAAAAAAAAAGTTCATGCTAACGAGATACACCAGATTACAAAACGCGTCATTCTGTTCTACCCGGTCACTCCTCTTATTCACAAACGCAAATAAGAAGTCGTGCAAAAAGTAAACCGATTTGACAATCGACAAGCACGCAAACTAACAAGACATATTTCTTTAACATGTTAACTAAACCAAACCTAAATCACAACATAAACCAATTAATCCACTAATTCGACGTTAAACTATAATCGCATCAACGCAAACACCTTAATGCACAAATACGGAGTAGCTTTTACAAAAATAATCAAACAGATGCACCAAAACCAAACACCTTCAAACAGATGCACCAAAACCAAACACCTTCAGATGCATAAAAAATAATCAAACAAATGCACAAAAAATAATCAAACAGATGCACCAAAAATAATCAAACAGATGCACCAAAACCAAACACCTTCATATGCACCAAAAAAATAATCAAGCAGATGCATTAAAAAATAATGTAGAATCCTCGTGAATTGTCCAATTTCCTCCTCTGACTTACTATTTTCTGACTTCTCTATTTCATATTCTGGTGTTTTGTTTTCCTCTCGTCCAGTTTCTATTCTATAATGTAATAATACATTTGATGCCCTAATTTTGTAACACATATGCATTTGATGCCCCTAATTTTGTAACACATATGAATTTGATTCCCCTAATTTTGTAACACATATGCATTTGATGCCCTAATTTTTTAACACAGATGCATTTGATGCCTTAATATCCATGTTAAAAGTGTTCATACTAACTGAATAGATGCTATAACACATTATTAAAACATTTTGACACAGATGCACTAACATTTAACCTCATTATAACAAATTTAACATCCATCTAGTTTATCAACACAGATGCTTCAACAACTCCTTAGTGTGCTTTTTTAAAATTTGTAGATGCATTAATTAATATAATTTATAATTCTTACATTCTGCTTGGTTATCTTCAATTATTTTGTTCTTCTCCAGTGTTCGTGTACTTATGCGAGTAGCTGAAATTGAAAAGATACATCAAATTAGAAGATTAATTATACAAAAAATACATCAATATGATGATTGGAATACATAAAATTAGTGCACTTACGGTTCCCAAGTCTTTTTTTTTTTCATTTTTATGAAGATCGGAAAAAAAAATGGAGTGATTTGTTTGGATTTGTGTTTGGTGTGTTTGATTAGAGAGAGAGAGATAGAAAGTGTGTGTGGTGTGTGGGGGGTGTGTGTGTTTGATCTGAGATAGCATGTGTGGTGTGTGTTTGTTTGTGTTTTTTAATTTGTTCCATTTTTTCACCCTCATCTTTCCAATGTTATCAAATTCGTCCATATAACTTTTTTTCTCACTTTTCTAACGAATTGTACTTTTCTCTAGAACCTTACCCTATATATATATATATATATATATATATATATATATATATATATATATATATATATATATATATATATATATATATATACACGTTTTTTCACGTCTATATACTTATATAATGATTATATTACCAATAATATTATTACGAGTTTTATTATTAACATTTGATTATAATATTTATCGAGTTATATGAGTTGGTCACATGTCCGAGTCATCACTCTCGGCTCATTGTCCAAGTCCAAGAATAAAATAATCAAGTCATAAACAAGTAATCCAACTCCGTCCAAATCAATCCCAAATTACGTGCTACAACAACAGGGTCCGACAACGGCACCCGACTAACCTATCTCCGTCATCTAATTGACCGTCTCACAATCGGTCCCCAATACCATTTCGTCAACACAACTCTATAATCATATATCCCGAGTCCAAAAGTACCATGATCAAAATAATAACAATCTCGTCAACAAAATAATCCGACAAACATAAACGGCAACCAAATAACATAACACATTTACCGGTTGATTTACCAAGTCAACCCGGGTTATCTCATGTATCGGTTGATTTACCAAATAACACATTTACCGGTTGATTTACCAAATAACATAACACATTGCACCCTAACCTTATCTGAAAAACCTTTTGCCATTGATCTTATGCCGGTTCAACTTGGTAGCTTCGACGCTATCGTCGGCATGGATTGGCTATCCCACCATCGTGCTAGGATTCACTGTGACGAAAAGGCCGTCCATATACCACTCAAGGATGAAACACTCATTGTCCAGGGCGACAAAAGCAAACCTCGATATGGAATTATCTCATGTATGAGAGTAATAAAATACATGAAGGAAGGATGTCAAGTATTCATGGCTCAAGTTACGGAAAGTAAGTCATCCGAAAGGCAGCTCGACGACGTTCCTATCGTTAGGGATTTCCCCGAAATATTCCCTGAAGAATTACCTGGTATTCCACCCGTACGTCAAGTAGAATTTCAAATTGAACTAGTGCCTGGAGCGGCACCAGTAGCTAAAGCACCTTATAGGCTAGCGCCATCTAAAATGGAAGAATTGTCAGAACAACTAAAGGAATTATCGGATAAAGGATTTATTCGACCAAGCTCATCACCTTGGGGAGCTCCAATTTTGTTCGTTAAGAAGAAGGATGGATCCTTTCGAATGTGCATCGATTACCGGGAGTTGAATAAACTTGCGGTAAAGAATCGATACCCATTACCTCGAATTGATGATCTGTTCGACCAATTGCAAGGATCAAGTGTGTACTCAAAAATTGATCTAAGATCAGGATACCATCAGCTAAGAGTTCGAGAAGAAGATATTCCGAAAACTGCATTCAGAACGCGCTATGGTCACTACGAATTTCAAGTAATGCCGTTCGGTCTGACCAATGCACCAGCAGTTTTCATGGATTTAATGAATCGAGTATGCAAACCTTACTTGGATAAGTTTGTAATAGTATTTATCGACGATATTTTGATCTACTCTCACAACGAAGAAGAACATGCGGGACATTTACGAATCATTTTAGAACTGCTCAAGAAGGAAGAATTGTACGCTAAGTTCTCTAAATGCGACTTTTGGATTCACACCGTACAGTTTTTAGGACACATCATCGATAGTCAAGGTATTCACGTAGACCCTGCAAAGATTGAGGCTGTTAAAGGTTGGTCATCTCCTACAAACCCCACGGAGATTCGTCAATTTTTAGGTCTCGCAGGTTACTACCGGAGATTTATAGAAGGATTCTCCAAAATTGCAAAGCCGTTGACTAAGTTGACCCAAAAGAATGAGAAGTACATCTGGGAAGAAAAGGAAGAAGCAGCCTTCCAGTTGTTAAAACAAAAGCTTTGTGAAGCTCCAATATTAGCCCTCCCAGAAGGAAACGAGGACTTTATAGTATATTGCGACGCATCTTATCATGGACTAGGAGCAGTTTTGATGCAAAGAAGCAAAGTGATAGCTTATGCATCCCGCCAACTAAAGAAACATGAGGAAAACTACACGACTCATGACTTGGAGTTAGGAGCTGTAGTGTTTGCACTCAAGTTGTGGAGACACTACTTATATGGCACCAAATGTACCGTATACACCGACCACAAGAGTCTTCAACACATTTTGGATCAGAAGGATTTGAATATGAGGCAACGTCGCTGGCTAGAGTTGCTCAGCGATTATGATTGTGAGATCTGTTACCACCCAGGAAAGGCTAATGTAGTAGCAGATGCGTTAAGCCGAAAGGAACGATTGAAACCCCTTCGAGTTAGATCACTAGGGATGACTATTCACTCACCCCTTCCATCCCAAATCCTTACCGCGCAGAACGAAGCACTTAAAGAAGAAAACCGACCCAAAGAAAAGATTTACGGTATGCCTGAGAATAAGAATGGTTTCGTGAAGAAATCTGATGGAACACTATGTTTCAAGGACAGAAGTTGGATCCCGATGATCGGAGGTATTCGTGAGCTCATCATGTATGAGTCTCACAAGTCAAAATACTCCATTCATCCAGGTTCTGACAAGATGTATCAGGATTTAAAGAGACTATATTGGTGGCCAAACATGAAGGCTGACATCGCAGAATATGTCAGTAAATGTTTAACATGTTCAAGGGTAAAGGCAGAACATCAGAAACCTTCAGGATTACTTGTGCAACCAGAACTTCCTATGTGGAAATGGGAACGAATCACTATGGACTTCATCACCAAACTCCCAAGAACCTCATCCGGACACGACACAATATGGGTTATTGTGGATCGTCTAACAAAATCCGCTCATTTTATACCCATCCAAGAAACCGATGAGATGAATACACTAGCTCAGGTATATGTGAAGGAAATTGTCACTCGACATGGAGTACCAATTTCGATTATCTCGGATCGAGATAGTCGTTTCACCTCACACTTTTGGAAATCATTACAGAAAGCCTTAGGAACTAAACTAGATATGAGCACCGCGTACCACCCTCAAACTGATGGTCAAAGTGAAAGGACTATTCAAACCTTGGAAGATATGCTCCGAGCATGCGTTATCGATTTTGGAAAAGGTTGGGATAAGCACTTACCATTAGCAGAGTTTTCATACAACAATAGTTACCACGCCAGTATAAAAGCAGCACCATTCGAAGCACTGTATGGTAGGAAGTGCAGATCGCCCGTCTGTTGGGCAGAAGTCGGAGAAAGACAACTTATAGGACCAGACCTTGTTAGGGAAACAACCGAGAAAATCATTAAGATTAAGCAACGCTTACAAGCAGCCCGAGACCGACAGAAAAGCTACGCAGACCTAAAAAGGAAACCCATGGAATTTCAAATAGGAGACAGAGTCTTATTGAAAGTATCTCCCTGGAAGGGAATGGTACGATTTGGAAAGCATGGAAAGTTGAACCCCAGATACATCGGTCCATTCAAAATCCTGGAAAGGATAGGACCCGTGGCTTATAGACTAGAACTACCCGAAGAACTTAGTCGGATTCACGACACCTTTCATGTGTCAAACCTTAAGAGATGTTTATCCGATGAATCTCTCGTGATTCCATTGAAGGAAATTCGACTAGATGATAACCATATCTTTACTGAGGAACCTATTGAAATCATGGATAGAGAAGTCAAACAACTAAAACAAAACCGTATCCCTATTGTCAAAGTTCGTTGGGACTCCAAGCGAGGACCGGAATACACCTGGGAGAGCGAGGATCAGATTCGCTCCAAGTACCCACATCTCTTCACCTAAGACACCCTCGACAACTATCTTAGACTACAATTCCGGGACGGAATTCCCTGTAAGAGGTAGGTAATGTAACCTCTCGTAAATTTCCCATACGATTAGTAAATGCAAACAAATAAATAAAACGATGTTACGCTAAATTAACACCATTTTACGGGCAACAAATTTTTTTTTTTTTTTTTTTTTTTTTTATATGACTTGATATTGAACCACTATGATAACTGTGATTGACCGTTTACCCAGAAACGATGCTTACACACAACCTAGGTTGCCTATAATTATTGCGAACGATAAATAATTATATAACGTGTTTATATTTAATAATACGTTTCGTCTAAATAACGTATACTATTTATATATTCCCCGAACCTACGAAACTTCCCGAGAACGCTCACTAATATTTTTGAACTCCGACACGATAATCGAGACACCCCAGGTGGGCCCCCAACACCCAATGGGCCACGAATCCAATTACATAACCAAACGTACTCTTTTTGTTTCTTTTTCTTTTGCTTGGGCCGACACCACCACTAGCCCAGCTACAAGCCCAAAACGCACCCTTGTTTTTATTTTGTTTTGATTTTCGGCTAACCTCGACACTCCAAACGTACCCTATTATTACACGATTTTTACACATAACAAATAACTATTATTACCCATTTCGATTTACCTAGTACCCAAGAACCACACGAGACATAAACGTTTCTTACTCACCCTCGTTTACTACAACAAAAACGTCCAAAGCAAAACCATGAACACTCCCATGGAGATAACTACAAAACGTGGCATAACATTCCTACACACCTCCCATGTTTCCCAATGACAACGAAACCAACTCTAAACACAATGTGATTGTCAGGAATGAATAGAGAACAATCTTACAAGATCCTACCATGTAAACTCTCGATTGGCCATGATTTGTGGCATTACTATTCGCCTAACATGCTACCCTCCCCTCTTGTGAACCTATCTTGTTTCTACCCTTTCAAAAGCTGCCCATATAAGACCTCCCATGCAACCTTAAATGTTACACACACTAAAACGAACCATACTATTAAAAATACCAACGAGAAGAGCAATGGAGGGACGAACGGATTGCTAGGATAACCACGCTTAGAAGAGAACCTAGGAAGCAAGGATTGGAGCTACTTGAACCTTGGAAGGACGAGAAGTGAACCACAACACGTTGAACCATATACACGAACCATACGTCTTGTTTTACTCCACCCTTTAAGGTGAGGTGAGACCTTCTAATCGCTATTTTATTACATACTTATATACGTATTATTTATTTTTGCACGAACACTTTACACTAATAAAACGTAAAACTTGAACGCAACACACATATATTATAAGTCGTATTGCATGTTTACTAAGTCATTAATGAGACCCTATAAGTATTTCGAGCTCATATTAACATATACATACTAAATATTACACGTTCCTAAGTGGTATGGACCTATACGATTTCACCTTAAAAAGACTTAGTTTATTTTCAACATTTATAAGTTATACGATATGAGTTTTGACCACGCACTATGACTTCGCCATTTCTAAAATCGACACACAACCCCTAAGTATTTTTACACGATCTAATTATGTACCTGGTACACTAACGAGAATGGTAAATTAATTGACCTAACGATTTGATTTTATCACTTAACGAGGCCTAAAGTAAAACGCCATGGAGACCATTTTCAGAAACTTAAAAACTTTACGTGGGCTTATAAGCCCAAAAAGCTCTTTTTAGCTTATTGTGATAAGTTATCAGAATAAGCTGTTTTGAAATGATATTATAACTTAAAATTATGGATTTCGACTAACCTAGTGTTCCCCCTAACCTCTTGGATCACTAAACCTTAACGGGCCCTTATTTTTGGCTCATTAAGCCCAATAAACGAAATAAGCTACTAATAAGCTTATAAGCTGCGAAAATAAGCTTTTCTAAATGTTTTGAGCTTAATGAAATAATAAAATTGTTAAGTTTTGAATTTGGTAAAGTTGGGACTATTTTTGCAAATATACGAGGGATAAGGACTAAATTTGCCAAATTGGTAAACTTTAGTGAAAAGTATAAAAACTGTTTTCTAAGAGGTATAAACTGTAAATATTGAAACTTAAGGATAATAAATGTATATATTTGATATTTGGACTAAAAATGTAAATATATATAACTTTTGGACTAACGGCGTAAATATTTTCCGTTAAGGGTAAAAAGTGTAAAATTGAGAAAACATTAGGGATCGAACCGAAATATTCACTTTTAATAATAACTAGATATTTATTATTATTATTATATATATATATATATATATATATATATATATATATATATATATATATATATATATATATATACATATATATATATATATACATATATATATATATATATATATCTATATATATATATATATATTAAAACGATAAATAATAAAACGTAACTTATTATATATATATATATATATATATATATATATATATATATATATATATATATATATATATATATATATATATATATATATATATATATATATATATATATATAATACGGATAAAACTTATATAACGATAAACTATATTTAGACGAATAAAACAATACGTAACCATTATTTATTTTTATACGACGTAACACATCACGTATGCACTTTATCGATTTCTTATAATTAATAATAAACGTTCGCAAATAAAACGAGACTTAAGAACTGAAACGTGCCATATCTTTTAGGTTGTGTGTGAAGCCGTTGCCTTGCATCGTTGAGATTACAATTGTTCTACTATCCTACTAAGGTGAGTTCATAGCCCACATTTAACTAATTTCTGTGGGGGGATACATGCTTAAAAACCGAACACAAGTCTTTTCCTGATCTTATTATTGCTTAAGTAGCTATTGCCAAAAGTCCCTCGATCATGAACCTTAATCACTTGAAAAGTGAACGTAAATAATTGTGAATAGATCTATTAGGGATTGACAATCCCCATTTGGTTGCTAGAGGAAAGTCACCAAATGCACGTTATTTGAATATAATAGGTTACTGGCAAATACCTATCTTGGGGGCTATATATTTCACATCATTATTATGAAAATATTGATGTCTGTTGAATCGTTGAGTGTCATGAGCTTAATGCAATAATGAATGTGATTTTCTAACTTGTTTATTTGTATCGATATTACAATAAACATCTATCTCTTGTGTTCAAACTCTTAAATATAAACCTATGAATTTCACTCAACTTTTGTTGACTTTTAGCATGTTCATCTCAGGTAACTAAATGGAATGGATGGCAACGGCACGAAGTGGGCAAATAAAGAAACGTTTATTTCTCTTTAAATAAAACTTGTTGTTGAATAACGACTTCTCTTGAAATTATGAATATTTGGTATTTTAAATAAAACTTAAAACGATCACTTGAATCGTTTTCTATAATTGTGACGAAAGATCCACAATATAATACCCCAAAAGTCTTCCGCTGACATTTCAAGTCTTCCGCTGTATTGATCGATTTTGGGGGTGTTATATTGGGTCTCGACATGGCTAACGAGCCGTCCAAAACATGACACCGAGACCCCTTGGGTCTCGGTTAAGCTCAAACCGAGCCTCAAACTCCACCAATTGACATTCAAATGTCAAATCCTTCCACCAATCTTCATCAAATCGACCCACCTGGATACCAAACCATCAAATCTTTAACAAAACTTCATTTCCCACTTGTAAAACTCAAAACCCAACAAAAACAACCCGTGTACGCACGGATTTTAGCATGAATCGAGGCACACAACAAGGATGTCGTGGCCACTCACCTTCCAAATGGCTTCGAAACTTGATTTTTTTAAAAACCCAACAAGATTAAACAAAAATGGTGATGTTTAAGAGGTTGTGATGATTCGTTCGTGGTGTAAAAATGGGTTTTGGAGCGCGTGATTTATATCAAAAGGTAGATCGGAACAAGGTGGTGATGATGGTGGTGTTAGTTTATTTAGGAGGGGGCGGTGGCGACGGTGATGGGGTTTGAAGGTGGCGGTGGTGTTGTGTTTTCAAAAGAGAGAGAGAGTGTGTGTTGGTGAAGATGGTGTTGGTTGTGTTGGCTATCCAGGTTCACAAGGACGATTTTTGTTTATTACTCTTATAAAGAAAATAATATTAATAATAATAATAATATTAGTGGTAAGGTGGGTTAAGTAACTTACGTGTAGAATACACGGACCAAACCCGAAACTCATTTAAAGTAAAACAACTCTCCCTAACCGAGCTCATTCCAAATATCCAAAATCTCGCGATCCGTTCCAAAAATATAAAATACCCGAACCAAACATTTATAAGTATATAAAAATTGTTAGGTTATCCTAGTGCCGGAGTCAATGTAGTGCCAAATAAATATCTCAAAAATAAATCATCACGAACGTACCAAACCAAACCAATAATTAATAATCATCTTTCATAAATAACTCAAAGTTTAAAAATCACATTCCGACGTTTACAAATCTCATCATGAATAAACTTTTCAAATATTCCAAAAATCATAAATTTTAAAGTAATGCGGGTTTGTAAATTGTTTCCCTAAAGTGCCAGTTGTTACACCTTTGCATTAATCAAGTCAATATTTCTACATGAACCATTGCACGTAACATTAATATGCATAGTACACTTTCATTGGACCGAGAAATTTTACATTAACCAACTAAATTCAATTCCATAGGTGAGAAGCTACACCAAAAAGAACTTTATCACACTATAAGGAAAAATATGGAAAAACTATTGACCGAAAAAAATGATCATGTCAATATCTATTTCAAAATTATTTATCTAATTAGCAAGCTTGTTAATTCACAGATCTTGAGCCATAAAAACAGATGGGGTACATACCAAGGTTACGGTTATTGATGCCAATGAGTTCAATGCCATCAATTGCTAGCATGCGATCCATTTCATTCTCATCATTTGCCTAGAAACAAAAAGTAGAGATCAAAAGGAAATTGGTTAGTTGGTGTTGCATTGAATTTACACACAAACAATAATAAACTAACAACAAACATGTGATTCATACAAAATCATCAAACTACACACAAATTAAAGTTTCACACACACACACACACACACATCATTAACAAAGACCAAATGGTGTTATTTATAGTATTCAATGATGGTGGTTGAAGGGTTTGTACATTTATTTGAAGGCAAATGAAAGGAGCAAATGATTAAATGAAAATAAAGGCTAGCAACACTTCGTATGCTTTCAATCATTTACATTTGAAACACTAAATATACCTCATATGTACTTACCACTTAAGCATGAACATTAAATCAAGGTACTTATGCATGAAGCCTCCGCATAATGAAACTCTATTTTCTGCATTTAATTCCGAGTATTAGGTAACTTGTACTTTATGCAATCTTGACGCCTCCATATTAAATTTTAGGACTCAATCTTATATGTTTATAGATTAGCTGAAATTATTATTAACAAAAATTGAAGCATACATTAATTAAGTAGTTAATGATAATATTCTATTTTTTTAGCCAGGATTATGTTATTTCCTTAATTTGAGCATTTTTGGTAGAGGGACAATTATTTTTATATGAATGAAACTAGCAGGGTACCCGCGCGATGCGGCGGTGGGTACCCTGTAATAAAATTTGCGGCGATTAATATCTCGAATTATTGTTTCGGGTTGCTGGAATTCATATTTTTGTTTTGGAAGCTTAACTATATTGTATATTGTGGTTGAAAAGTTGTATTTTTTGTGAAGAGTGTTTTTAATAGTGTATTAATTGTATTAATAGTTTTTTTTTTTTTTTTTTTTTTTTTTTTTTTTTTTTTTTTTATGAAGGGGTGGAAGCTTAATTATATTGTACATTGTGCTTAAATAGTTGTATTTTTTGGTGAAGGGGTGTTTTTAATAGTGTATTAATTGTATTAGATGAATAGTATTGTTTTAATTTTTATGTGTGCTTTAAGTACTTGTAAATTATGTTTTATAAGTAGTATTCATTTAAAATCTATATTAAAAAATCTTAAAAAATTAATAAGAGAGAAGCGTCTAAATGCATTATAAGTAGTATAGATGCTACCATAAAGTCGGAAACCATCAACCAACCACCATGGCCTTGCAACCAGCATAGTGTAACGCACCACCCTACTAATATGCAAAAAGTATCAATATTTAAACAAGTAATTAATATAAAATAAGAGTCGAGTTATATTACAAACCAAACATTCCTCACATACCAAGGGACTCATCCCCACCATTCATCTAAAAAGGAAATCAATGGTTGAGATTAAAAGGATTTTATTATTTCACCTATTTTTTATAATTTAAATATCTCTTAAACCGTTAATCGTTAAGCGAAAATAATTACACCATCGCGACGGGCATTTAATTATCTTTCTATAGACGGGCACTTTGATATACTTTCGAAAAAAAAAATCGTTTTTTTCACGTTTTTTTTTCCTGGCCGAAAAAAAAATCATATATGATATTGCATATCATATATGATATTATATGTATGATATTGCATATTATAGATGAAAAAATCATATATGATATTGCATATCATATATGATTTTACATATAATATCATATATGATATTACATATCATATATGATTTTTTCGGCCACGAAAAAAAAAACGTGAAAAAAACGAAAAAAAAATTTTTTGTCGAAAATATATCAATTAGCCTATCTATAGAAAGATAATTAAATGCTCGTCGTAACGGTATATTTTTTTTCGCTTAACGATTAACGGTTTGAAAGATATTAATATTTGAAAAAAAATGATGAAAGTGGGTTTTTTAAATTGTTGGGATTAATCTCATCCATTAGATCAAATAAAGATGGAGGGTGGAGATTAGTCCCTTGGTATGTAAAAAAAGTTTGCTCCTCAAATGATCTTTACTCTATAAAATAATGATTATGTTAATATAAATTGAAATTCCAGAAATAACAATGCTTTGTAAAAAAAAGGACTAAGTTTCTATATACGCAACATATTTTCTCAAAAATATCAAAATATGTAACCTACTAAAAATATTAGTTATATTGCTAACAAACTTTCAAACTTGGCTAAATATACGTAATGTTGACCGAATTTTTACCTGGTTGACCGGTTTGTAGGTAAACATTTAAAAAAACATACATTATTGGTCCCTGTGGTTTGCGTCTGTTTTCATCAGTCATCCTCTAACGTTATTTCAGTTATAAAAGTAACAATAATGGTCCTTGTCGTTTGGGTTGACTTTCACCTTTAGTCCCTTGACTTTATTTTCACTTTTTCACCCGTGTTTACACGTGTAAAGTTCGTTTTTGCACGTTTTTATCCGTTTTTTCCACTTTTATAAAAACAATCGAATAAAATTATATAAAAAATATTTTATAAATAAAATCGAATAAATTTTTTTTTCGAATAAATATTTTTTCTAATTTTTTTTTTAAATATTTTAGAAAAAATATTTTTCTAAAAATTTTTCGAAAAAAAATATTTTTTCTAAAAAATATTTTTTTTCGAAAATATATTAGAAAAAATATTCTTTTTTTTTTAATTCGAAAAAATATTTGTTTATTCAAATATTTTTCCAAAAAAATTTTATTTTTTTTCGAAAAAAATTTTAGAAAAAAAATATTTTTCTAAATAAATTTTGAAAAAAAATAATTTTTCTAAAAAATATTTTTTTCGAAAATATTTTAGAAAACATATTTTTTTTTCGAAAATATTTTATTCAAATATTTTCTAAAAAAAATTTCGAAAAAATATTTTTTTTATTCAAATATTTTTCTAAAAAAATTTTAGAAAAAAAAAATTCTAAAAAATTTTCAAAAAAAAAAATATTTTATCTAAAAAATATTTTTTTTGAAAATATTTTAGAAAAAATATATTTTTTTTCGAAAATATTAAAAAAAAAATTCAAAAATATTTTCGAAAAAACATATTTTTTCTAAAAAATATTTTTTTTCGGAAATATTTTAGAAAAAAATATTTTTTTTCGAAAATAATTTATTCCAATATTTAAAAAATCTTATTTGAAAAATAATTTTATTCGTTTTTTTTATAAAATTTTATTCGATTATTTTTATAAAAGTGGAAAAACGGAAGAAAACGTATAAAAACAGACCAAAACGTGTAAAAATGGATGAAAATTTGTAAAAACGGGCAAAAACGAACTTTACACGTGTAAACACGGGCAAAAAAGTGAAAAAAAAAATCAATGGACGAAAGGTGAAAGTCAACCCAAACAACAAGGACCATTATTGTAACTTTTATAACTAAAATAACGTTAAAGGATGACTGGTGAAAGCAGACGCAAACCACAGGGACCAATAATGTATGTTTTTTTTAAATGTTTACCTACTAACCGGTCAACAAGGTAAAAATCCGGTAAACATTACGTATCTTTAGCTAAGTTTGAAAGTTTGTTAGCGATATAAGTAATATTTTTAGTAGGATACGTATTTCGGTAATTTTGAGAAAGTATGTTACGTATTTACGAACTTAGTATTAAAAAAAACCATAAACAATAATAATGGTGTGATGCGATAAGTATTTGTCCTATCGTAAGACACAATTTAAATTCAGAGTGAGACCCTACGGCTTAGTTAAAATACAAATTTATTGGCACAGTACAAATTATTGCTGACAAATATTGGATACCTTTCGATGTTCGGGATATAACAAAGATGTGGTTTTTATGTTGGAAAATGAAACAATGTCCGTTGTTGATTATTGTTAGTATATAGCTAGTGGTGAGATAGTGATAATCACCGTCAGCTCAGCGTCACGTCAGTTTCTCTTTTCAAAACCAACAACACAACTAATATCACCACAAAAACATACCCCATTTAAACACAAATATACCACACAAAAACTAAAATCACGAACACACACAAGACACAACAACAACTTACACAACTCGGTCGTCTGAACGACCGATTTCTCCCGAAACAGAACCTAAGACGCGTCATATGAGGTGCGGGTAATAATGAAAGACGCGGTGTGCCACATACACATAGCCCGCTTCTCCAACTACTTATTAGTACTAGTCTTATCACCCATATATCTGTGGCGTTAAAATAATTCTGTAATCAAAATATCAATGACAATATTGATGAACTTGCAACTAGAAATGTTTCCTACGAAATATTACTGTGAATAAATGTTTCCTACCAAATATTAAACTTGTGGAGTTTTTGGTCTTACAGGTCTCCATAAATATTACTGTGAATAAATGGTTAATGAATTCTGTTAAACATTTAAAATTTCAGATAGGGTTGTCTATGTTTTGTCTTTCTAAAAGCTCAGAATGAAATTTCTCCCTTTTTTTTAACAATCTTTAGATTCGCGATCCATATCACATAGAAGGAAACTGCAATTTAGTTTGTTAGACATTTTTTAATTTGTTGCTACTTCTGTTGTTCCCTTCAAAGTGTTTGCGCAATAAGATTTAATATTGGACCAAACTTTTTTTAAATACAACGGACTAATCTCCACCCTCCATCTTCCCTCTATCTTTATTTGATTTAATGGATGAGATTAATCTCAACAATTTAAAAGACCCACTTTTTTTTTCTTTTTTTCTTTTCAAAATATTAATATCATTCAAACCGTTAATCGTTAAACGAAAAAAAATATATACCGTTACGATGAGCATTTAATTATCTTTTTAAAGATGGGCACTTTGATATATTATCGAGATTTTTTTTTTCATTTTTTTCACGTTTTTTTTCGTGGCCGAAAAAATCATATATGATTTTTTCGGCCACGAAATAAAATGATTTTTTCGGCCACGAAAAAAAACGTGAAAAAACGATTTTTTTTTGTCGAAAGTATATCAAAGTGCCCGTCTATAGAAAGATAATTAAATGCTCGTCGTGATGGTTTAATTACTTTCGCTTAACGATTAACGGTTTAAGAGATATTTAAATTATAAAAAATGGGTGAAATATTAAAATGATTTTAATCTTAACTATTGATTTTTTTTTAGATGGATGGTGGAGATGAGTTCTTTGGTATATAAGAAAAGTTTGATATTTAATATAACTCTCCTTGCGCAATAAAACTTAAGTTTTAAAAACTTTTCATGACACTAGCTATGGTTTAAATCATTGTAAGCAAAGACAAAATTAAAGAAGATTTATATAAGATATTCTTCACCATTTAAATTTTTATTTGAATTAATCAAATAATTTACAATGATTTTTGCGGAATAATAATCTCAGTTGAATGACATGCAAGGCATAGTGATCTCCTCACTAACAAAATTCCGAAACTAATATCACCATTTCTCTTTGTTCTACAGATCCAAGTTTCATAGTCAATGGTTATCTGGATACAGTTCTAGATTTTGTACCTAGGATGAGTGGCATACGTCTTAAGGATATCCCCCTTTTTGTTAGATATAGCTACCCAGGTGACGAGTACATGACCCACTTCTTTATGTTACAATGTGAAAGAGCAAAATCAGCTTCTGCTATTATCTTCAACACTTTTGATGAACTAGATCGAGATGTTTTGGATGCCGTTTCCTCAATATATCCCCCATTCTATGGAATTGGCCCTTTAAATTTACTCGAGAACAAAATTGTAGACAAAACCTTAGCATCTCTAAAATCAAACCTTTGGAAAGATGACGCTGAATGTTTGAGTTGGCTTGACACGAAAGCACCCTCATCAGTTATCTACATTAACTTTGGTAGTATCACGGTGATGACACCTCAGCAAGTTGTTGAGTTTGGTTGGGGCATCGCGAAAAGCAATTATTTATTCTTGTGGATAATTTGTCCCGAGCTTGTTATTGGTGAGTATTCTGTTCTTCCAGCTGAGTTGATTAAAGAAACAAATGATAGAGGGTTGTTGACTAGTTGGTGCCCCCAAGAACAAGTTCTAAAACATCCATCAATAAGAGGGTTTTTAACTCATAGCGGATGGAATTCAACTTATCAAAACAACTTAATAGAACCACAACAATTATTATATCAAAAAAAAAAAAAAAAGTCTAACTCAGCTTTTAAAAATTTGTTATGTTTGTTCGGAAAAAGGTGTTGTTAGCAATAGTGTTTGGGTTTGTATAGAACAGGGTCACGGTGAAATGATAAGTGTCAATGGTCAACAAAGAAGGGTCATTGGTCAAAAGGGTCAAGGAAGAAGCGTCGATGGTCTTGATTGTCAATGTTGCAACTTGTTCTGCTCGTATAATCTTGGTATTTACTCTGTCCATTATTATTCTTACAAATCGCTAAGCCACCACTCGATGTGATTGTATGACCGAAACAAGTAGGTTGAGGCCTCATCGGGTTACATCTCAATTGTGAAGGAGGTCGAGGTCATCTACCGTTCATATTGTCTACTGAGTCACTGCCCTCAACTCCTCAAGTGGTTAAGCATTTTGTTTAGATTTGATTGGCGTAGTTTTCTCCTTTGATTATTATATTTCCATAGTTGTAGCAATAAGGAACGCTATAGTAATCTTAGTGTGAGTTAAAGTATCGGGAATGTCATTGTAATCAATAGCATCTTGCTAACCTTTACATATATTAATAACTTGTGGTGGCCTGTTGTTGTTGTCATTGGTTCAAATGGTGGATCGAATGTTTTTGCTTATGATAGACAAACTACGGTGTTTTTTTATGTTTGGAAAAAGGTGTTGTTAGTAGTAGTCTCTGGTTTGTGTGGAATAGTGAAATGACAAGTGTCAATGGTCCAAAGGGTCAACAAAGAATGGTCATTGGTCAAAAGGGTCAAGGAAGAAGCGCCAATGGTCATGAATCAATTACTCTGTCGATTACAATATTATTCTTACAAATCACCAAGCCATCGCTCAGCGTGATTGTATAACCGAAACGAGTAAGTTAAGGTTTCATCAGGTTACGTCTCAGATGTAAAGGAAGTCGAGGTTATTTACCCGTTTTCATATTGTTTATCGAGTGATTGCCTTCAAGTGGTTAAACAAATTGTTTAAATTCAATTGGCGTAGTTTTCTCCTTTGATTGTTATATTTCCAAAGTTTGCTATAGTTTTCTTAGTGGCAGTTAAAAATGTCGGCAACATTTAACATGTATATATTTTGCTAAAAAAAGAAAAAAAAATTAATAAAAAAAAGACAAATACTCTAATTACCATTAAAAAAAAATTTAAACTATTAAAAACAACAGTATAGATGATGATGCGACAAAACCCCCCACTTTGAGAAGAATATGATAACATGCATTTTTTTTATTAAGGAGGTGTTTGTTTTGGTTAACTTATAAAACTAGCTTAATAGTTTTCTCAAGCTAAAAAGTCATTTTTCTCAACTTAGACACTCTTTAGCTTATCAGTAGATTCTCTAAGATGAATTGTGGCGTGTTTGATGAACCTAGATGGAGCTGGGAGGTGATGCTTATATTATAAGTTTTGTTTTCATAAAGATGTTGATGAATTAGTTGTAGCTAGAGCTTATTATCATAAAATGACATAAAAATACATCAAATTAATTTTATAGGATATATTCGAAGCTTTTACGTGTTCGTCAATAATATTTTTAAGAATGAGATGAGTTATTTTAGAAACTAAATTTTTGTTGCAAACTGAGGGACAAATCCCCACCATATCTAATGGTAGGGATTAACTTAAGATTTAATAAGACAACCTAAGTCCATATTTTTTTTGTCTTTTTTATCTATCTTATTTATTCATTTTTTTTCTTTTTTTTCTTTTTTTTTTAACTTCACGCTTTTTTCCTTAAATTCAAGTTTGTTTGTTTTTTTGTTTTTTTTATTAATTATTTTTTAATTCGCGTTTTTTTTAAACTTTTTTTTCGTTTTTCATAAATATTCGTCGGTTTTTTACGTTGTCGTCAGTTTTCTTACGTTTTCGTTTGTTTTCATTTTTTTTGTTTGTTTTCATACGTTCTCGTCTGTTTTCTTACGTTTTCGCTCGTTTTCATATGTTTTCGTCTGTTTTCTTACGTTTTCGCTCGTATTCATATGTTTTCGTCTGCTTTCTTACTTTTTCACCTGTTTTCAGACGTTTCGTCCGTTTTCATATATATATATATATATATATATATATATATATATATATATATATATATATATATATATATATATATATGTATTCGTCCGTTTTGTTACATTTTCGTCCATTTTCATACGTTTTCGTCCTTTTTCATATGTTTTCATCCGTTTTCTTACTTTTTCATCAATTTTTGTACGTTTTCGTTCTTTTGTATACGTTTTCATCCGTTTTCATATGGTTTCTTCTGTTTTCATTCATTTTTGTCCGTTTTCTTACGTTTTTATCCGTTTTCATACATTTTCGTCCGTTTTCATTCATTTTCGTTCATTTTTAAATGTTTTCAGACGTTTTCATACCTTTCTGAATATCACAAGTGATATACTGTGATTATCAGAATATCACTTGTGATATTCAAAATATTGCGAGTGATATTTAGAATATCGCGAGTGATATTCTGAATATCACAAGTGATTTTTAACATTCAGTAACATGAAAATCGCAAGTGATATTCAGAATATCGAAAGTGATATTCAAAATATTGCAAGTGATATCTGAATATCGCAAGTGATATTCTGAATATCACAAGTGATTTTCAACAAATGTTCTGTGACATGAAAAGCGCAAGTGATATTCAGAATATCGCAAGTGATATTCTGAATATCAAAAGTGATATTCTGAATATCACTCTGAATATCACAAGTGATATTCTGAGTATCACAAGTGATTTTCAACAATTGTTCTGTAACATGAAAATCACAAGTGATATTCAGAAAATCACAAGTGATTTCACGCTTTTTTTTAATTCACTTTCTTACGTTTTTATCCGTATCCAAACGTTTTTGTCCGTTTGCGTTCGTTTTTCATAGGTTTTCATACGTTTCTGAATATCATAATTGATATTCTTAATATCACAAGTGATATTCCGTGATATTCTAAATATCACTTGTTATATTAAGGATATCAATTGTGATATTTAAAAACGTATGAACACGTGTAAAAATTACCGAAAATGTATGAAAACGGACGAAAACGTCTAAAAACAAACAAAAATGTTTAAAAACAAAAGGAAATATAAGAAAATGGACAAAAACATGTATTAACGTATAAAACGGACAAAACAGATGAACACATATAAAATCGGACGAAAACGTATAAAAACGGACGAAAACGTCTTAAAGCAGACGAAAACGTAAAAAAACGGATGAATGCGTATGAAAACAGACAAAAACGTATGAAAACGTATAAAAACTGCCGAAAACGTATGAAAACGGAGGAAAACGGACAAAAATGTATAAAAACAGACGAAGACGTATGAAAACGTGTGAAAACGCCTTAAAACGACGAAAACGTATTAAAACGTACGAAAACATCTTAAAACAGACAAAAATGTAAAAAAACGGATGAATACGTAAAAACAGACAAAACGTATGGAAAAGAACAAAAACGTCTGAAAACGTATAAAAACTGCTGAAAACGTATGAAAACGGAGGAAAGAGTATGAAAATGAACAAATATGTATAAAAACGGACGAAAACGTAAAAAAATGGATGAAAACGAACAAAAAACATATAAACTACCAAAAACGTATGAAAACGGACAAAAATGTCTGAAAACGGACGAAAATGGACAAAAACGTCTGAAAATGAACGAAAACTTATAAAAATGGATGAAAAAAACGAAAGCGTTAAAATTGGATGAAAACATCTTAAAATAGATGAAAACTTCTAAAAATGAACGAAAACCTAATAAACAGACGAAAACGTATGAAAACGGACGAAAACGTGTATAAACATATAAAAACGGACAAAAGCGGACGAAAACGTACGAAAACGAATGAAACGGACGAAAACGTAAAAAAGTGAAAAAAAAAACGTGAATTAAAAAAAATACACGTGAATTTAAAAAAACGTGAATTAAAATAACGTTTATTAAAAAAAGGAAAAAAAATGTGAAAAAGGAAAAAAAAAAAGCGTGAATAGTAAAAGAAAAGAAAAAAGTGAATTCAGAAGAAAGAAAAAAAAGGGAAAAAAAAAGACGTCAATGGGAAACAAAAAAAGAAAAAAAAATAAGAAAAAGAAAGAAAGAAAGAAAAAAAAGAGTAAATAAAAAAGAAAAGGAAAAAACATGACTTAGGTTGCATATTAAATCTTAGGTTAATCTCCACCTTTAGATCAAATTAAATGGATGGTGAAGATTTGTCTCTCAGTTTGTAGCAAAAAACTTGTTTGCAAAAGAACTTTTCTCTTTTAAGAATATATAACTAATCTTATTAATTACAAGTTCTGCTCATTCCTTTTATCTTAAGTGGAAATAACAAAATAATTAATTTATAAACATATTTCATCAATTACTTAATTTTTATATAAAAAACCAGCCTACTCATGAAACCAGCAAGTTCTTACTAGTTTTTATAAAAAAATGCAAGGTTGAAACTAGCAAGGTCAACATTGCGATTTTTTAAAAATAACTAGCCTTGCAAATTTTTAAAAAAATTAACAAGGTTTTACTATTTAAAAAAAATAGCAAAATGAACTTTGCTATTTTTCAACTTTGCTATTTTTCTAAAAATAGAAAGGTCTTGCGATTTTTTTTAAAAAAAAATTCGCACGAATAAATCTTGCGATTCTTTTAAAAATCCGCAAAATGTAACATAACCTTGCGATTTTTATCATTTTCATTTTTCCCGTATCTTAAACTTATTGAAGCTTACAGCTTGTATTTGTTAAGCTGAATAATCTTTCCAAAGAGCTTATAAAGTTACAACAAGAAAACAAACCAGCTTGTATTTCCTGAGACTTATGCTTCACTTCAATTCACAAAGCAGCTGGTTCATGTGAACATTCAAAAAGAGTGATGGGTTGAGCTCTTGGTGTTATTCATACAATTTGTTGTCATTGCACATTAGCTGTTTGATCAAATGCCTGAATCAAAGTGCCACTCATTAATGTTCAATGCTAACTAGTATCATTGCTAAGCCGGTGTTATATACCAAATGAAATAAACAAACAAATCAACACCAATACTTCAATTCTTTATGAAACTTTGTACAATACGCACTATAAATGACATATTTGTACAATACGCGCTACAAATGACGTATTTGTTATGATCAAACAAATTACTTAAGCACAATTTGTAATCCCGTTAAGTACGACCAGTTAATGTAGAATTATGTATAAGCCGTGAATTGTATATCGTCATTAATGAGAATCATGGTATATAAATACCATTACAATGTGTAACATGGGCCGTAGCCCGTATAAATACATGTTGGGCTATAATAATACTATACGACTAACACTCCCTCGCTGTTTGAGCGGGAGGACACCGGACACTCAAACTGGTACGAAACTCGTCAAACAAAGCTGATGGTAAGCCTTTGGTAAAAATATCTGCATATTGATAACGCGATGGTACATGAAGCACTCTGACTTGACCAGCAGCAACCAAATCGCGTACAAAATGAATATCAATCTCTATATGCTTCGTACGTTGATGCTGAACCGGATTAGAAGACAAATAAACAACACTAACATTATCATAGTAGACTAGCGTAGCAGAAGACAGAGGTGTGTGCAACTCACGTAAAAGATTCCGCAACTAGCAAGTCTCAGTAACAGCATTGGCAATCCCACGATATTCTGCCTCAGCACTGGAACGAGAAAGCGTCGGTTGGCGCTTAGAGGACCAGGAGAGGAGATTATTTCCCAAAAAAACACAATAGCCTGAAGTTGATCTCCGAGTGGTAGGACAGCCAGCCCAATCAGCATCGGAATAAGCAACCAATGAAGAAGTTGAGGAGGAAAACAACTGCAAACCATAGTCTAATGTACCCCGAACATACCTCTGTTGAGGCAACATGATCAAGATCTCTTTATGTTTTAATGATGACAAATAAACCATTGAAACACATAAAATAACAAACGTTAGCCAAAATTCCCCAAATCACAAGTCTGCTGCTGGCGCACTACCCACACGTCAACGCGTGGGTAACGCACCAGGCGTCTATGAATTTCGGGATGAATTTTGAAAGTTGGCTTTTCCTTTGCCCGACAAATGTGGATCTTTCAATACAGGTATGAATATTTTATGTGCTTAATTGAGAACACTCGAAACCAGTTTTGGGATTTGAGAGATCCAACTTTTAAAGCACCAATTTACGGGAAAACGCAAACTCATGTTTTCTAACTATTGCCTCTAGCCAAGGCTTTTCTAAACTTATGGAGCTTATATATTTCATGTAACATCATGTGAAAGCATCCATATGCTCATATCCCGTGCTTACGTCTTCTCTAATTACGTAACGGGTTTACTCCCTTATTGTTCAAACAAAGTCCAAGGTCTCTTTGCGTAAACGCATCCTTACCCGCATAGTTTATGCTTTACATCAAGACAAAGCACTTGACTTGTTTGAACCAAGGTATTAGTTGAGAACGTCGAGTCGTGGAAAGTCACGAGATACAAAACTATGGATTCTCGATGTTGTGTTACTTGAATTAATAAGTAACCTATGAATTTCTCAACTTATAATCCTAACTGTCTTAACATTTCCTTCTTTAATAACAATTAGATTATTTCTTAATCTTCTTCTTAATCTCATTTTTACAAAAGACAAATACCACCAAATCTCCCACAATCCTTCCCAAATATTCCCTCTCCATATACAATCTTTGTACACACACTTATACACCTTGTGTACACACACTTGATTTCAAGTTTACACACACTACTCACAACCATATCTTCTCTACACACACTTGCCAACTCACCAAGATTTCCATATCCAATCATTCTAAATCATATATTCTCTTACACAAATCTCTTACACAATCCCTTACAACATCACATCTCTTAAACAATCTCTTATATTCCTTACACACTCTTCATCTCAACCATCCATTCCCTTACAACATATCCCAACCATCCATTTCCATTACATGGGAATAAATTTGAATTCCAAACATAGGCTCCCCTTGATCTCCACCATCCATTTCAAATAAACACATCTCAACCCTCCATATTTCCCACATGCCAAATAGTTTGAAATTCAAAAAGGCTCCATTTGATCTCAACCATTCAATTCTAACTAAAACCATCTCAACCATCCATCTTATTTCTTCCCCCCATTTTTTGGAATATTCCACTTGCATATTCTTTCTTTCTCTTTATTACTATCACATGTGTTTAATCCAAGCCATCCATTTCAAACCAAAAGCATCTCAACCATTGATTCATCCTTTCCCCTCAAGCAAAGCATATTCCTTTGGAATATCTCTTCTTAACCTTTCTCATCTAACCATGGTTAACTTCTAAACCTTTAACCCAACCTTGGTTACATCCTAACCCTTCCCTTGAGGAATATACCTTGGCATATTCTTTCTCTCTTTTCTGTGCTACTTGAGGAATACCCAATCTACCCCTACTAAATTACCCTTTCTACTCTTCTAACCTTGGTATTTGGTTTTCTCATAAACACTTCACAAAATGATTTTCTAATTGGCTATTTGAGTTGGTAAACCTTAGATTGATTAATTTTAAGGTTTAGTGTGAAGTACAATTGAGGGTTTAGCAAGGTAAGGTATTTATAAAGCCAACACCCAAAGCTTTGGAAAAAATTTCTCTAGGTGTCTGGCGCGCTACCCACGCGCCAACGCGTGGGCAGCGCGCCGACCTCGGTAAAATTTTCCCAAGTTTGGGTCTTGGCCTATAAATACCCCCTTGCCTCTTGTATTCCTCACCCCTTGCCATTACTCTTTCTCTCTAAACACTCTCAAATCTCTCTATCTCTAATCTTGTGTTCTTGATTCTCACTCTAACATCTTTGAAAGAACACATCTCCTTGCAAGGGAAGAATCACAAGAACTTAATCCACTCTTGTGATTGTGTCGAGGGTCTTCTTCCTTATACCCTATTACAATCGAGTCTCTAGGTTAGGTTAGGGCTTGGTTGAACAAACACTTATTCATTCATTCAATTGTTTGTAAGGGAAGTCTTGTGTCTTGGTGACCAAACCTAGATCATTGGGGATCTAGTTGGGGTTTGATACTTCCGGTGAGAAGTCTTGGTAGTGATCTTGGTGACCCTTAGGTGAAGTCGAATCATGAGGTTCTTTAGGGTAGTTTCCGAGGGCGGAATATCGTGGGAGTAACTCCTTCTTTGTGAGCATCGATATTGTTGAATATCGGTGAAGTGAATTGTAACAGTTTGTAGTCCACCAAAAGGATTATAATAGTGATTAGTATCAGAGTCGTGGATTCGCAACTGGACGTATGGATGGTATAAACCCCCCATCCCGAACCAGTATATATCATTGTGTTCTTACTTGCTTTATATACTTTGGTTGTGTTAGTGGTTGTTGGATTATTGTACAACCACTTGGTGTTATCTTTGGCTTAAAGTTTTTAAACATCTAAAAAGCCGAAGAAACCATTTTCACCCCCCCCCTCTATGGTTCTACAATTGGTATCAGAGCAGAATACTCAAGTTTTTGAGCATTAAAGCCTTCCCGAGAAGTCGTTTTAAGTCAAAAATTTCTTTTCCGAAAAATCTAAAATCCTGACAAAGATTTTTGGTAAAGTTGAGTATAGATCCATGGCTCAAGAGAACTATGTAGAGGGGTGTTCTATGGAAAGACCACCTTTGCTAGAGACCGATGGGTTTTGTTTTTGAAAAACTCGGTTTGAGACCTATGTTAGGTCCAAAGATCTTGATTTGTGGGAAATCATCCAAAATGGCAACTTTGAGTTCATGGTGGAAGACTCAAAAACAAAGTTGTTGGTGAAAAAGCCACATTTGGATCTTAATGATGATGAGAAGAGAAAGCTTGGTAAGAATGATGAAGCCAAGATGTTGATCTATAATGCTCTACCTCGAAGGGAGTTCGAGAGGGTTCATGTTTGCAAGACCGCCAAGGAAATTTGGCACTCTCTCATCATCACTCATCAAGGAAACTCTCAAGTGAAAGATTGCAAGATCGACCTACTCATACAACAATATGAGAAGTTTACGGTCTCGGATGAAGAAACATTGATAATGGTTACACAAGGTTCAATGCTATTATCACTAGCCTCACGGCTCTAGATCCTAGCTTCTATAACAAGAACCATGTGAGGAAGTTTCTTCGAGCACTTCCAATAAAGTTGATTCCAAAGGTGACGGCCATAGAAGAAGCCAAGAATTTGGCGGAACTACCTCTTGACGAGCTCATTGGAAACCTCAAGGTCTATGAGATGATTCTTAAGAACGACAAGATGAGTACCATAGACAAAAAGGAGAAGGTTAAGTCTTTGGCTCTTAAGGCTAAAGTCACTAGTACTCAAGCTAGTGATGATAGTGATAGTCAAGATGATAGCAATAAAGAAGATGATATGAATGACGAAGAATATAATCTCATGGCTAAGAACTTTCGGAGGTTCTTTAGGAAAGGTGGTAACTTTGGTAGAAGAAGAAATAGGTTTGGAAACTGAGATAATGGTGGAAGAAACAACTTTGGGAGAAACCAAAGTAGTGACAACAAGGTTGGTGAAAGCTCAAGACGCACCAAAGGATGCTACAATTGCAGAGATAAGGGTCACTTCATCAATGAATGCCCTAAGCCTAGAGTGAACAAGGCATTCGTTGGAGGTGCGTGGAGTGATAGTGAAGATGAATACCAACCAACAAATGACGCTACGTGTCTTATGGCCCAAGAAAAATTTGAGGTGTCTCTAAACTCTTCTTCTTCTAATAACTTAGATATTATCAATTTGCAAAAGGAGAATGAGGAACTAGTTAAGTTTAATGATGATTTTAGAAAAACCCTTGAAAGAGTCCTTAAAGAAAAATGTCTCCTTGAATTATAAAATGTTAAATCTAAAGAAAGGGTTTTTGAACTTGAAAGTAAAGTGAAAATACTAGAACATTGCAAAGAGGTGATTGAACCTTGTAAAAGTTGTGAAGCACTCACACTTGAGGTTAACTCTTTGGATGGAAAAGTGTTGGAACTTCAAAAAAAAGACAAATACTCTAATTAGTAATTACCATTAAAAAAATTGTTTTAATCTATTAAAAACAACAATATAGATGATGATGCGACAAATGCCTCCACTTTGAGAAGAATATGATAACATGCATTTTTTATTAAGGAGGTGTTTGTTTTGGTCAACTTATAAAACTAGCTTAATAGTTTTCTCAAGCTAAAAAGTCATTTTTCTCAACTCAGACACTCTTTAGCTTATTGGTAGATTCTCTAAGATGAATTGTGGCGTGTTTGATAAACCTAGATGGAGCTGGGAGGTGATGCTTTGATGCGTGGGAATTGCACCAGGCTTTACCTCTCGAGGGATCTCGAGAAGCTTACAACCCCCTCCAGGCAGTGTACCTGATCGTTGTAGTATAGTATAGTGACAAGTACCGGGGGATTGATCGTTCAGCTAGGAATAGTGTCGCTAGGATTAGAAAACCTAAATACTAGTTCTAAAGGTGAGGGATGATTATTTTGTGTATTTTTATATTTTTTAGAAAGCAAGTAAATATCTCGGGTTTAAAGGATTTGGGCGGAATTAGTTGCTATTCAACTAACCCAATACTAAGATGCAATCAAAATAAAATACAAGAAATGAAAATAAATTAATTATACTAGAGTTGTGAGCAATAAGTGGAGAAAATGTGTTTACTTAGATTTCACTACTCCCTAGACATCTTTTACACGTTAATTACTTGTTATAGTTGCATGGATGACGGATTGTATTCCTTAATACCATTCATGGGGTATCGCACATAACTCCCCAATTCTATGAGCTCTTATCTCCTCCTATACCATGCCCAGCACAACCATAGGGATTGTAAACAGTGGCTCATGCATTAAATATAACCAATAAAGACCTTAGTGCAATCGGTTCATGTTTCCTAAGACGTTCAAGCATGTTACCATTTGGAGATCTGCCAGTTTTCTTAAGCCTAACATATAAATTCATTCATCCAAAACAAACTATAAACAAGTAATCAACATATAATCAACATCTAGGTTTCATTAGATCCAAGCAAACACAAGATAGATCTAGCCTAGCATGATGGAATTAAGACAAGAACAAGATATAGACAACCAACACATAGACATATTGATTGAATTAAAAGAACACTTATCTTAATTACACATGAAAGGTATCAAGGGCTTGGAACCCTTGAAAAACCTGTAAAATTCGCACCAAGTTCGTACTAGGGTTTCTCCAAAACTTCTCCTTTTTTTTATGTGTAAAAATTAGAAAGCTATATATAGGAAATAGGGTCTGACGGCGTCAAGACCAAATAGGTGACGCCGTCACCTCGCCGCCAAAATAATTCTCGGACTGCCTTGATCTACTTCTGACGCCATCATGTGTTATTCATTTCCAGGCCGTCATGCATTTTCCTCTTGACGCCCTTCCTTGTGACGCCGTCAAATATGTACTGGATCGTCATGGAAATTACTCTTGACGCCGTTAGGATGTTACTCTTGACGCCGTCACCTACTGTTCCCAGCAAGGAAAATTAAGACTTTGGCGTTTTCTTCACTTTTATGCTCCAAAAACGTCCGAATTGCTTCCTTTTCCAGATTTCTCTCCCAAAGTACCTAAAATCACAAAAGGAACGATTTAGGGCAATATTTGATCAAATAAATTCGAATTCCGGCTTAAATGACCCCCTAAAAGTGGTTCATTTTTCGCCTCATCATATACCTTTACACTTGAGTTTTGCTTGTCCTCAAGCAAATGCGCTTTTATTCTACTCAAAATACAAGTTAGGGGTCATTTAACACTAATAAAAGTAATTACAACAAATAATCGTTCCACTAAAGACCAATAGACAAGCACGGAGGTCATACACTAGCACCTGACAAATAGTGTTTAGATACTCACATCTCTCGGGTGTAATAAAGTATAAATTACAGTATGGAAACGGAAGATATCTCTCACTACCTGTCATAGCAAAATAGATTACCATAGGCTTGGGAAAGGATCAAACCTCCACCACATGGCGTAAGCACCTAGGATAAACTATCAAAGAGGTCTTTTAAAGGGTTGTAACTTTAGGTGTAGGGATATGAAATACACGGTTTTGTTGGATAAAGAAAGTTTTACTTGTGGCGAGTTAACAATCTTAGTTAATTACATGTACAATATGGCGTTGCTAAGCCAAGACTAGACTCGACTTAAGCTAATAAATGAAAAATAACAAAAACATAAAATAAACATAGAATGAAAAGGGATGGTAGTCCGTATGTTTTTCTCTTTTATTTTTCTTTTTTTTTCTATATTTTTTTCTTTTTCTTGATTTTTCGATTTTTTTTTTCTTCTTCATACACTCTTACTGATGCGTGGGAATCGCACCTTGCTTTACCTCTCGAGGGATCTCGCGAGGCTTACAACCCCCACCAGGCAGTGTACCTGATCGGTGTAGTATAGTATAGTGACAAGTACCGGGGGATTGATCGTTCAGCTTAGGAATAGTGTCGCTAGGATTAGAAAACCTAATTAATAGTTCTAGAGGTGGAAGATGATTATTTTTTGTATTTTTATATTTTTATAAAAGCAACTAAAATCTCGGGTTTTGGAAGATAAGGCGGAATTAGTTGCTATTCAACTAACCCAAAGCTAATATATAATTAAAATAAACTAATGAAAATGAAATTAAACTAAATTATACTAAGGTTGTGAGCAGTGGTTGGAGAAATTGTGTTTACTTAGACTTCATTACTCCCTAGATATCTTTTACATGTTAATTACTTGTTACACTTGTATGGATGACGGATTGTATTCCTTAATTCCATTCGTGGGGTGGCATACATAACTCCCCAACTCTATGAGCTCTTATCTCCTCCTACACCATGACCCAGCACAACTATAGGGATTGTAAACAGTGGCTCATGCATTAAATACAACCAATAAAGACCTAGTACGCCTCGGTTCATGTTTCTTAAGACGTTCAAGCATGTTACCATTTGGAGATCTGCCAGTTTTCTTAAGCCTAACATATAATATCATTCATCCAAAACAAGAATAGACAAGTAATCAACACATAATCAACATCTAGATTTCATTAGATCTAAGCAAACACAAAGGAAATCTAGCCTAGCATAGTAGAATTAAGATAAGAACAAGAGATAAACAACCAACACATAGACATATTGATTGAATTAAAAGTATACTTATCTCAATTACAATGCAAGGTCTCAAGGGTTTGGAACCCTTGAAAAACCTGTAAAAGAGGCACCAAAATCGTCTTTAGGGTTTTACCAAAACTTCTCTCTCTTTAATGAAAAAACTAGAAAACTATATATAGGAAAAACAGTCTGACGGCGTCAAGAGTAACTTCTGACGCCGTCACCTCGCCGCCAAATACTTCCTCGGACGGCCTTGATCCACTTGTGACGGCCTATGTGACGCCGTCACCACCTACGATATTTTATTCTTGCCACTTTGACGCCGTCATAAAGCCTTCTGACGCCGTCACCACCTACGGTGTTTAATTCTTCATGTCTGACGCCGTCAAGATGTTGGTCTTGACGCCGTCACCTTGTATCTTCAGCATGGATTTTTGGTACTTTGTCGTTTTCTTCACTTTTATGCTCCAAAAACGTCCAAAATGGCTTCTTTTCCAGAATTCACTCTCCAAACACCTAAAATCACAAAAGGAACGATCTAGGGCAATATTTGATCAAATAAAGTCGGATTCGGGCTTAAATGACCCCCTAAAAACGGATCATTTTTCGCCTCATCATATACCCTTACACTTGAGATTTGCTTGTCCTCAAGCAAATGAGTTTTTATGCTACTCAAAAGACAAGTTAGGGGTCATTTAACACTAATATAAAAGTAATTACAACAAATAATCGTTCCACTAAAGACCAATAGACAAGCACGGAGGTCATACACAAGCACCTCACAAATAGTGTTTAGATACTCACATCTCTCGGGTGTAATAAAGTAATATAACATTATGGAAATGGAATATATCTCTCACTACCTGTCATAGCAAAATAGATTACCATAGGCTTGGGAAAGGATCAAACCTCCACCACATGGCGTAAGCACCTAGGATAAACTATCAAAGAGGTCTTTTAAAAGGGTTATAACGTTAGGTGTAGGGATATGAATTACACGGTTTTGTTGGATAAAGGAAGTTTTACTGGTGGCGAGTTAACAATCTTGGTTAATTACATGTACTAGATGGCGTTGCTAAGCCAAGACTAGACTCGACTTAAGCTAATAAATGAAAAATAACAAAAATATAAAATGAACATAGAATGAAAAACGGGATGGTAGTCCGTATGTTTTTTTTTTCTTTTTCCTTTTTTTTTTTTTTTTTTTTTTTTTTTTTTTTTTTTTTCATACACTCTTACCCTACCATCCAAAATAATACATCATAGGGGTTGAGAATTCCCCTTACACTTGAATCTTTACATACTTTACATTCAACTATTCTAATGACTCGAATTAAGAAAATCAAAACACTTGGAGCACTTTTAAGATTAACGCACATATGGGGGTAATAATATTATGTTCTTCCCCATTACTCCATAAAATAAGTACTTACCCATGAGTCCCAATTGTCCCAAAACAATATGTACAAGGATATGACTCGACTTAGCAACCATGTAATCAATTAGAAAGTTAACTTAGGGTTTAACAAATAACAATAATGCACTAAAAATGAGCGCATACACGGAAGGCTAAGGCGATTTGGGTGTACATTTAAGTGGGGTGTAACAAATTCTTCCTTTAAGTAAGATGCTTAAAGTTAGAAACGAAAAGATAGGCTCGGAGGGGTGTACTAGGGGTATCGTGTACTAAAAATGAGTACAACGCTAAGGGTGTGGGAAAAATTAGTTGACTTAACTAGCCAAGTAATATGACTTAAATGGTCAAGTAATTATAATACGGGTTTAACACAAGGGTGATCCTAATGCCTCTTATCATGTAGTAAATCCTACTACACGAATGTAGTCTCACTAGCGGTCTCGGAATGCATCACTAACACAAGTTCTAGAATCTAAATGCTACCGGTACACTCATAAGCACCAGTAATAAATGCTTTTCCTATCAAAACTAAAGGCGAACCTCACATTTTTGGGTGGAAAGTTTTTCTGAATATACGGTTATGTGCTAGTCATACAATCTCCTATCCATGAGACGCTTGCTATGGCTAAAGTTTCACTCCTAAATGTTGTAAAAAATTTTAAATTTGGCGCTAAAATTACACTAACAAGTATTTCTCATAGTTTTATTACACATCTACTATCAAACAAAACAGACTCAAGCGAAAGTGCATATGTAAGGTATCATCTTTTTACCCTCCCCTTACACTTAGGATGAACATTGTCCCCAATGTTCAAGTAAAGAATGTAAAAGTGAAAAAGTAAAGAGAATGAAATCAAATACTCCCCTTATTCGCTCGGTATGGATTATAGGTTGGCCAGGTTAAATCTTCCTCCAAGAAAATGAACAATCAAAGCTTCCCTTCCAGAATATAAATCATCTTCTTGTCATAAATAACCTGTAAATCCTGACAAAAGTAGACAAGGCAACCTCGCGTAAAATCGGCGGCATCCTATATAAGTTACTAAATCCTAGAAAACAAAGTAAGATATAATGCTTGTGGAATGAAGTTTGCAGATTTCCTGGAGATTATAAAACTTAATAATTCACAAAAACCATAAGACTCCGTTAGAAAAACAAAACCGGTAAAATTTCCAGATTTTTGACTCGTGATGCCGTCAAGAGCAATACCCTGACGCCGTCAGAATGGACCTGCAGAAATTCTTATGTTAAGTTTCCGAAAAATTTCTGGAAAAACTTTGTCCTACTTCCTGGAAAATCCTGCAAAACTTCATTATGACTCAATACAAGCATTTGACTCTAACAAATACGAATATACATGTTCATTAAATATTGTGGAGAATCATGATCGGTTTGTTTCTTAAAAACATATTTGGGGTTTCCCCTTACACTTATCTTTTGCAAAAATACCTTTAGGTTGAAGTTAAGACTAGGCCAAACAACATAATAAAGTATTTCCACATTTTAATTGAGAAACATGATCAACCAACAATAAAAATAAAACATGCATACGGAAACAAATAATAATCAAACAATTAAAATCACACAAAACATGGGTTGCCTCCCAAGAAGCGCTTTTCTTTATTTACGAGTCTTGTAGCTAGACTCAAAGTCGTGGGTTACTACGTGATTTCATCATTGGTTCCATTCTCTAGGTCGTCTTCTAAACCAGTTTTGTATTCCGGACCTAGTTGCAAGCATTCTTTGTAGAAACCAAGCATCCTATTTCTAACATACTCTACTCCTCTACGTCTATCCTCCTCATTCCTATAATAAGCCGCTTGCTTGTGTTCTTTTTCGAAATTAGAGAGAAGGCGGTATTGTTCGATCTTGTAGGGCATTTGATAAGCGACCTCATCATTATCTTTCTTGAACCTAACTATCCCTAAAGTCGGATCATAACTCATCCTAGTGGCCTCAACAAATGGTTTTCCAAACACTACTTGACTTAGGCAAGCGTCTATCACCGGACGAATATCCTCAACTATCATAAAATCAATCTCATAGGTGAGATTCCCTATAATTACATGCAATCCCTTCACTCTCCCTGCAAAATTACTTATCCAGTTCTTACCGGGCATCAACCTAAAATTGAGTTGCTTCATCATCACCCAATTGTAATAAGTCCTAGTCATGATGTTCACGGGGGATCTAAGGTCGATGTAAGCTTTCCATATATGCATGTGCCCGATATTGCATGGGATGTTAATGTTAGAGGGGTCTCCCATTTTGATAAGGGGGTCGCCAAAGATATATGTTCTCTCGGGATTATCGAATAAATTCTTATGGTATTCCCGTTCTTCCTTGGTTGGCAACTTATCAAAGTATTCTTCTATAGGCTCTACCTCCTCTAATTCCTCATCCTTATTTACCTCAACTCCCCTACTCTCATCCTTACTATCAATTTCTACTCTGACTTCATCCTTGTCACTCTGCTCTATTTCCTTATCTATTGGCTTAATGGTGACAACATTGACAAAGTGGACATGTTTGGATGATGAGGGGTCCTTAATTTGGATTCCACTATTGGTGTCCCTAGTTTCCTTCCTAGGTGTGATTAAGGCTTGGTTGTTGAGGGCTTTCAACAAGTTGTCAATCTTATTGGTCATCTCCGTTTGTTGTTGGTTGAATTCGGTTTCAAACCTAGCTATGCGAGCTTCTTGAGATGCCATGAATTTTGACATCAATCCTTCAAGATTGTTGGTACTACCATAGTTGTTAGAAGGATTGTTGTTGAAGGTACGGTTGGATGGTGGACCGTTTGATTGGTAACGATTAGGCGGGTTAGATGAATTGGGTTGATTTTGTTTCCACCTAAGGTTTGGGTGATTTTTCCATGAGGGGTTGTATGAATCACCGTATGTGTTTGGCTCGGGCTTGAAAGTGTACCACTTATCTCCCGCTTCGTCGGTACGCGTGGATGCGTAGTCCGCAAAAGCTGTTCCGGGGAGTTCCATACAATCACGAGTGTCATGGGGACCACTACATAATTCGCATGAAGAAGTGATTTTGTTCACTTGGCTTGAAGGCTTCGGAGCTTCGTAAGATTTCATGAGAAACTTGACTTGGTCCTCAAGTTCCAGGATCCTACGGTCGGGAGTGCTTGAATTGTTCGAAGGCAAAGATATTGCCTTGACCGTTTTGTTCAAATCACGGGGATCATTCCAACTTTCATTGTCATAGAGAGCAAGATCTTCTATGAGTTCCCATGATTGTTCCGCACTAAGATCACGTAGCTTACCACCGGCCGATTGGTCAATGGTTCGCCTCGTAGAGATGTCGATATGGTCATAAAAAATTTGGACTTGGAGCCAAAGATCTATGCCATGATGAGGGACTTTTTGGAGTAAGTCCTTGAAACGAGTCCATGCTTCATAAAGAGATTCATTTTGACGTTGTTGGAACATCAAAATGTCATTCCTAAGCTTAGTAGTTCTCCCCGGTGGGAAAAATTGAGCAAGGAAACGAGTGGTGAGATCATCCCATGTGGTGATGGATCCTGCGGGTAAACGCTCAAGCCATTGACTAGCTTGATCCCGTAGAGAGAATTGGAATAGGCGTAAACGGGTAGTCTCTCTAGTTTCAATACCTAGGTCTATGGAATCTACGATTTTGAGGAAATCCTTAAGGTGTTGGTTTGGATCTTCGGAACGAAGTCCATGGAATGCACATCCGCTTTGCACCAACCGGATGGTGTCGGATCGCAAGGGGGTCACATTGTCTCCGGTGAGCTCAATGGTGTTTCGGTAGCCTTGGTGGCTAGGTCGGGAATACTCTCCTAAGGTTCGGGGCCTAAGGGGTTCTAATGGTGGGTTTTGTTGTGGTGGGATGACGGGTTCAAAGATGTTACCACCTTCCATGATGTCGGATGGTAAAGAGTTACGAACAAAGGCACGAAGAAGTAAGATAGACTAAAGAAGACCTAAAAAATAAAAATAAAAATCTTACTAGAAAGGAATCTAGCAAGTAGACCTAATAAAAAGAAATCCTAACCTAGACAATAACTATTCCCCGGGCTGCGGCGCCAAAAACTTGATGCGTGGGAATCGCACCTTGCTTTACCTCTCGAGGGATCTCGCGAGGCTTACAACCCCCACCAGGCAGTGTACCTGATCGTTGTAGTATAGTATAGTGACAAGTACCGGGGGATTGATCGTTCAGCTTAGGAATAGTGTCGCTAGGATTAGAAAACCTAATTAATAGTTCTAGAGGTGGAAGATGATTATTTTTTGTATTTTTATATTTTTATAAAAGCAAGTAAAATCTCGGGTTTTGGAAGATAAGGCGGAATTAGTTGCTATTCAACTAACCCAAAGCTAATATATAATTAAAATAAACTAATGAAAATGAAATTAAACTAAATTATACTAAGGTTGTGAGCAGTGGTTGGAGAAATTGTGTTTACTTAGACTTCATTACTCCCTAGATATCTTTTACATGTTAATTACTTGTTACACTTGTATGGATGACGGATTGTATTCCTTAATACCATTCGTGGGGTGGCATACATAACTCCCCAACTCTATGAGCTCTTATCTCCTCCTACACCATGACCCAGCACAACTATAGGGATTGTAAACAGTGGCTCATGCATTAAATACAACCAATAAAGACCTAGTACGCCTCGGTTCATGTTTCTTAAGACGTTCAAGCATGTTACCATTTGGAGATCTGCCAGTTTTCTTAAGCCTAACATATAATATCATTCATCCAAAACAAGAATAGACAAGTAATCAACACATAATCAACATCTAGGTTTCATTAGATCTAAGCAAACACAAAGGAAATCTAGCCTAGCATAGTAGAATTAAGATAAGAACAAGAGATAAACAACCAACACATAGACATATTGATTGAATTAAAAGTATACTTATCTCAATTACAATGCAAGGTCTCAAGGGTTTGGAACCCTTGAAAAACCTGTAAAAGAGGCACCAAAATCGTCTTTAGGGTTTTACCAAAACTTCTCTCTCTTTAATGAAAAAACTAGAAAACTATATATAGGAAAAACAGTCTGACGGCGTCAAGAGTAACTTCTGACGCCGTCACCTCGCCGTCAAATACTTCCTCGGACGGCCTTGATCCACTTGTGACGGCCTATGTGACGCCGTCACCACCTACGATATTTTATTCTTGCCACTTTGACGCCGTCATAAAGCCTTCTGACGCCGTCACCACCTACGGTGTTTAATTCTTCATGTCTGACGCCGTCAAGATGTTGGTCTTGACGCCGTCACCTTGTATCTTCAGCATGGATTTTTGGTACTTTGTCGTTTTCTTCACTTTTATGCTCCAAAAATGTCCAAAATGGCTTCTTTTCCAGAATTCACTCTCCAAACACCTAAAATCACAAAAGGAACGATTTAGGGCAATATTTGATCAAATAAAGTCGGATTCGGGCTTAAATGACCCCCTAAAAACGGATCATTTTTCGCCTCATTACTTACCCTACCATCCAAAATAATACATCATAGGGAATGGTAATTCCCCTTACACTTGAATATTTACATACTTTACAATAAATTAAACTAATGACTCGAATTAAGAAAATCAAAACACTTGGAGCACTTTTAAGATTAACGTACATATGGGGGTAATAAATGATGTTCTTCCCCATTACTCCATAAAATAAGTACTTACCCATGAGTCCCAATCGTCCCAAAACAATATGTACAAGGATATGACTCGACTTAGCAACCATGTAATCAATTAGATAGTTAACTTAGGGTTTAACAAATAACAATAATGCACTAAAAATGAGTGCATACACGGAAGGCTAAGGCGATTTGGGTGTACATTTAAATGGGGTGTAACAAATTCTTCCTTTAAGTAAAATGCTTAAAGTTAGAAACGAAAAGATAGGTTCGGAGGGGTGTACTAGGGGTTTCGTGTACTAAAAATGAGTACAACGCTAAGGTGTTTGGAAAAATTAGTTGACTTAACTAGCCAAGTAATATGACTTAAATGGTCAAGTAATTATAATACGGGTTTAACACAAGGGTTATCCTAATGCCTCTTATCATTTAGTAAATCCTACCACACGAATGTAGTCTGACTAGCGGTCTCGGGATGCATCACTAACGGAAGTTCTAGAATCTAAATGCTACCGGTACACTCATAGGCACTAATAGTAAATGCTTTTCCTATCAAATCTAAAGGCGAACATCACATATTTGGGTGGAATTTTTTTTTTGAATATACGGTTATGTGCTAGTCATACAATCTCCTATCCATGAGACGCTTGCTATGGCTAAAGTTTCACTCCTAAATGTTGTAAAAAATTTTAAATTTGGCGCTAAAATTACACTAACAAGTATTTCTCATAGTTTTATTACACATCTACCATTAAACAAAACAAACTCAAGCGAAAGTGCATATGTAAGGTATCATCTTTTTACCCTCCCTTACACTTAAGATGAACATTGTCCCCAATGTTCAAGTAAAGAATGTAAAAGTGAAAAAATAAAAAGAATGAAATCAAATACTCCCCTGATTCGCTCGGTATGGATAATTAGGTGGCCAGGTTAAATCTTCCTCCAAGAAAATGAACAATCAAAGCTTCCCTTCCAGAATATAAATCATCTTCTTGTCATACATAACCTGTAAATCCTGAGAAAATAGACAAAACAACTTCGCGTAAAATCGGCGGCATCCTATATAAGTTACTAAATCCTAGAAAACAAGATAAGATATAATGCTTGTGGAATGAAGTTTGCGGATTTCCTGGAGATTATAAAACTTAATAATTCACAAAAACCATAAGACTCCGTTAGAAAAACAAAACCGGTAAAATTTCCAGATTTTTACACTTGACGCCGTCAAGAGTTAACTCGTGACGCCGTCAGAAGTGATCTGCAGAAATTCTTATGTTAAGTTTCCGGAAAATTTCTGGAAAAACTTGGTCCTACTTCCTGGAAAATCCTGCAAAACTTCATTATGACTCAATACAAGCATTTGACTCTAACAAATACGAATATACATGTTCATTTAATATTGTGGAGAATCATGATCGGTTTGTTTCTTAAAAACATATTTGGGGTTTCCCCTTACACTTATCTTTTGCAAAAATACTTTTAGGTGGAGTTAAGACTAAGCCAAAACAACAAAGTAAAGTATTTCCACTATTTAGTTTAGAAACATGATCAACCAACAATAAAAACTAAGCATGCATACGGAAGCAAATAACAAACAAACAAAAATAAAATCACACAAAACATGGGTTGCCTCCCAAGAAGCGCTTTTCTTTATTTACGAGTCTTGTAGCTAGACTCAAGGTCATGGGTTACTACGTTACCTCATCCCTCGAAATGATATACCCCATGTAGTTGCGATCATTACTGTTATGGTGGTAGTGCCTTAACCTATCGATACTTGCAATCACCATTCCACCAACTTTGCTTCTCAAGTTAGCTATCCCATCTTGGCTCACACCTTCAATTGTAAAAGGTCCATACCACCAAGGACTTGGTTTATCGGGTGGTATTGTTGTTTCTAGGTGTCTCAAGAGTACCAAATTCCCTTCCTCAAATGGTACATGATTTTCTGCGGGTTGAGTCTGTTCGAATTCGATCTGAACCTTATTGCTTTTGCTTCTTTCATATTTAGCTTCCTTATAGCTTTTGATTCTTGCCTCCCATGCAAGAATTTTATTCTGAACACGAATAGGTGTCGTGTCAATGTTGTTTTTGATCTTTCTCCAACTCAAATTCTCATGTCTACTTCGCGGAGTCATGGGGAAGCTAATCTTTCTTTTTCCAGATTTAAGCTCAATCTTCCTACCTTCATACTTAATGAAAGCCCTAGCGGTGGCGAGGAATGGTGCCCCAAGGATTATTGGCATGCATCCATCTCCTTTATCATCGATGATCATAAAATCAACGGGGTACATGAATCCTACGACATTAACTAATACATCTTCTGCGATTCCTAGGGGGTATACGTACGAGTGTCCAGCGAGGGATAACCTAACACGAGTAGGGGCTGGCATTTTTGACGTTAGTTGGATGTAAATAGTTAGGGGCATAAGGTTTACTTCCGATCCTTGGTCGGCGAAAGCCCTAAGATATTTCAAGTCCCCGATGCTGGTTGGTATCTCAAAGTTCCCGCACGCTATCTGTTTAGTAGCCACTTTTTGTACCAATAACCTCTCGAATACTGATCCCCCTGGTAACGTATCATACTCATCTCTTAACTCTTCCTCTTTCTCAGAACCCTGTTTGAAAGGTTGGTTACGCCCATCTCCCTTAATCCAATTTGTTATGGTGTTTTCATTTATATCATGTTTCAGGTAGTAACTCAAAGGCTGGGATACTGGCGGTTTTTCTAAGGTCTGTTTAGCAGGGGTTTCTACCTTCTCGTTATCCTTATGGACAATTGTGATGGAATTAACAAATTGGGTAGTGGGAGTGGCGCTTTCTTTCCTTAGTAGCATTCTTTCGGGGGTTCTCTGGTTGGCATACCCCTCTAATAGACTCATCATCTCATTCATTTTTTTCTGCATCTCCTCTTTTTGCTTATAGACTGCTTCCTCGAATTTAGCAAGCCGATCTGAGTGAGTTGCCATATATTCTCTCATCCTAGCTTCAAACTCCGAGCTAAGCTCCTCGGGAGGGAAACATGGTGGGGTATAGTTTTGAAAACTCTCGACATTTTCTCTAGAGGGTGACTCGGATAATGGTGCCGAAGTTGGTTTTGAGACAGAATTGACGGTAGCCCGTCTAGGACTTAAAGGTCTCCTTTGCCTCTCCTCAAAATAGTCCACTTTTGCCTTAAGTTTACATAGGAGTTCATCGGGGATTTCGGAGGTTCCCCCAGATGTTGAGACTGCATTGATAGCCGCTTTTATTGTATGATTAAACTCCCACATCTCATGATTATCAGTGGCGAGCTCCTCAATAATTGCCCAGGACTCCTCGGCATTCTTATTACGCAGTTTACCTCCCGCAGCCCTATCGATTGTGCGCTTAGTGTGATAGTCTACATGGTCGTAGAAAATCTGGACTAATAACCAAAGGTTTATACCATGATGAGGGACCTTATGGAGGAGATCCTTAAAACGGGCCCATGCTTCGTAGAAAGTTTCACCCTGACGTTGTTCAAACATCAAAATGTCATTTCTAAGCATTGCAGTCTTCCCCGGTGGGAAGAATTGAGTAAGGAAGCGATTGGTGAGATTATCCCATGTAGTGATGGATCCCATGGGTAAACGCTCAAGCCATTGACTAGCTTGATCCCGTAGAGAGAATTGGAATAGGCGTAATCGGGTTGTCTCTCTAGTTTCAACACCTAGGTCTATGGAATCTACGATTTTGAGGAAGTCCTTAAGATGTTGGTTTGGATCTTCGGAACGAAGTCCATGGAATGCACATCCGCTTTGCACCAACCGGATGGTGTCGGATCGCAAGGGGGTCACATTGGCTCTGGTGAGCTCAATGGTGTTTCGGTAGCCTTGGTGGCTAGGTCGGGAATACTCTCCTAAGGTTCGGGGCCTAAGGGGATCTAATGGTGGGTTTTGTTGTGGTGGGATGACGTGTTCCAAGATGTTCCCGTTGTCCATGATGTTGGGTGGTTACGAACAAAGACACAAAGAGATGAGATAGACTAAAGAAAACCTAAAAATAAAAATAAAATCTTACTAGAAAGGAATCTAGCAAGTAGACCTAATAAAAAGAAATTCTAACCTAGACAATAACTATTCCCCAGGCTGCGGCGCCAAAAACTTGATGCGTGGGAATTGCACCAGGCTTTACCTCTTGATGGATCTCGAGAAGCTTACAACCCCCACCAGGCAGTGTACCTGATCGTTGTAGTATAGTATAGTGACAAGTACCGGGGGATTGATCGTTCAGCTAGGAATAGTGTCGCTAGGATTAGAAAACCTAAATACTAGTTCTAAAGGTGAGGGATGATTATTTTTTGTATTTTTATATTTTTTAGAAAGCAAGTAAATATCTCGGGTTTAAAGGATTTGGGCGGAATTAGTTACTATTCAACTAACCCAATACTAAGATGCAATCAAAATAAAATACAAGAAATGAAAATAAACTAATTATACTAGAGTTGTAAGCAATAAGTGGAGAAAATGTGTTTACTTAGATTTCACTACTCCCTAGACATCTTTTACACGTTAATTACTTGTTATAGTTGCATGGATGATGGATTGTATTCCTTAATACCATTCATGGGGTATCGCACATAACTCCCCAATTCTATGAGCTCTTATCTCCTCCTATACCATGCCCAGCACAACCATAGGGATTGTAAACAGTGGCTCATGCATTAAATACAACCAATAAAGACCTTAGTACAATCGGTTCATGTTTCCTAAGATGTTCAAGCATGTTACCATTTGGAGATCTGCCAGTTTTCTTAAGCCTAACATATAAATTCATTCATCCAAAACAAACTATAAACAAGTAATCAACATATAATCAACATCTAGGTTTCATTAGATCCAAGCAAACACAAGATAGATCTAGCCTAGCATGATGGAATTAAGACAAGAACAAGATATAGACAACCAACACATAGACATATTGATTGAATTAAAAGAACACTTATCTTAATTACACATGAAAGGTATCAAGGGCTTGGAACCCTTGAAAAACCTGTAAAATTCGTACCAAGTTCGTACTAGGGTTTCTCCAAAACTTCTCCTTTTTTTTATGTGTAAAAATTAGAAAGCTATATATAGGAAATAGGGTCTGATGGCGTCAAGACCAAATAGGTGACGCCGTCACCTCGCCGCCAAAATAATTCTCGGACTGCCTTGATCTACTTCTGACGCCGTCATGTGTTATTCATTTCCAGGCCGTCATGCATTTTCCTCTTGACGCCCTTCCTTGTGACGCCGTCAAATCTGTACTGGATCGTCATGGAAATTACTCTTGACGCCGTCAGGATGTTACTCTTGACGCCGTCACCTACTGTTCCCAGCAAGGAAAATTAAGACTTTGGCGTTTTCTTCACTTTTATGCTCCAAAAACGTCCGAATTGCTTCCTTTTCCAGATTTCTCTCCCAAAGTACCTAAAATCACAAAAGGAACGATTTAGGGCAATATTTGATCAAATAAATTCGAATTCTGGCTTAAATGACCCCCTAAAAGTGGTTCATTTTTCGCCTCATCATGCTTATATTATAAGTTTTGTTGTCATAAAGATGTTGATGAATTAGTTGTAGCTAGAGCTTAGTATCATAAAATGACATAAAAATACATCAATTTACTTTTATAAGATGTTGATGAATTAGTTGTAGCTAGAGCTTATTATCATAAAATGACATAAAAATACATCAATTTAATTTTATAAGATGTTGATGAATTAGTTGTAGCTAGAGCTATCCAAGAGAACACACCCAGAGCGACTAACACTAAAACAGTGAAAAGAGCGTTGTTTCAAGACCAACCATCACAATCAAAGAAGCAAAAAGGTACATGTCACATGTTTATTTAACATAGATAGTCTTTTATTCAATGAAATATCTTATAACCATATAAGATCTAGCTCACATACATATTACACACATCCTTATCTTACAAGTCAACAAACATGAATAGTTGCACTTACAAAGAAAAACATACATTACAAACAATAGATGCCAACACACTTTTACCATCGTGGTTCTAAATTAAGAAATCCACCACACCCTTAAGCTTCTGAATAAACAGATCATGATTACGAGCATTCAGCTCCAATTCAGCTGCCATGATCCTCGTTTGCATCACCTTTTGGTCATCTTTTTGTTTGGCCTTTCTTAAATACTATGCTGTTTTTTGCGCATAAGTATTTCCAATGGTTTCCAACTAATGTATAAATTCACCCCTTTCACGAATCACGCCAACCAATATCCTACAAAGAGCAGTCATTTGTTGAGCCATTTGGAGATCCTCAATTCCAGCTTTGCGACAATAAAGGACAAACATCTCTAATGTTGGGAATTATACTAACAGTTATCACGGCTAGCGAAGATTTTACAACTGCTGAAGAATGCACTTGCAGTGGAAACATATTACCACTGCTAGTACATATATTACCACTGCTGTTAGGATAATTGTTAGGAAACGTGTAAAGATAAGTATAGAATAGATCTTGTGTATATCTTATTCTATTAGAGTTATACTTATCTTGTAGAAGAGGACTCCTTGTGCTATAAAAGGAGGTCCTAGGTTAAAGTTAGATATACGTTTTTCTAGAGCTTCAAGGTGTAACCCTAGTTATATTAAGATCACTCGTATTATTATCTTTAATAATATTGGATCTTACAGTTTGTTACATATATTGTTCTCATTCATTAATAACTGTTTCATTCACAATCAAGCTTCTGAGTATTACTAAGTAGATTCCGCATACTTAGTGATATAACTCAAAGTATCAATCTAACACAGTTCAAGGTGTTTAGATCCATCAAGTGGTATCAGAGCCAGGCTTTGATACTTTGATTTAGAAGACCCCAAGTTCACTCAGAAGAATCAATGGAGACAGAAACTAGTCAATCAAACATTGCTGCTAAGCTTCCCAAGCTTAAGTTGAATGACTATGAGATGTGGAGGCTAATGATCGAACAATTCTTTATGGTACAAGACTATACACTCTGGGTGATTATTATGTTTGGTAATTCCTTCAAACCTGGTACTACCTCAGAGATGGTTGGTGGCAAGGAGGTAGTAAAGGTTAACACTGGACCTGTCACAAATGATGAAAGACTTCAGATGAAGAATGATCTGAAGGCCAGAGGTTTGCTGCTGATGACTCTTCCTAGAGATCAAGTTCTAGCATTCAGCAAGTACAAGACTGCACAGACTCTGTTTGAGGAGATCTGTAATATTTTTGGTGGTAATGATTCCACCAAGAAGACTCAGAAGACCCTGCTGAAACAGACTTATGAAAACTTTGGTTCAACAAGTAATGAATCTATTGATAGCATCTTCACAAGGCTACAAAAGATTGTTACTCAACTCACTGTTTTTGGAATTGAGGTGGAAAGGGAAGACCTCAATCTAAAGTTCTTAAGAAGTTTACCCTCTGAGTTTGGAACCAATGTTGCAGTGTGGGAAGACAAGCCAGATTTGGAGAATATGAAGCTTAATGATTTGTACAATAACTTCAAGGTTATTGAACAAAGATTGAAGAAAACTGGCAAACTAAGTACAGGTTCAGGAAGTGTAGCACTCATATCATCATCTGTTGATGATAGTTCAGATGGAGAAAGTGATAGTGATGATGATGATGCTAACATTGTTGTTTCCACTGGTAGTGGAGGTGTTTCCACTACTAGTTTAAAAAGACAGATTGCTGGTCTTAGTGATTCTACCTTTTATGCCTTTATATCAAGTCAGATGGGTGGTTCAATTCTCAATCATGAGGATTTGGATCAAATTGATGAGGATGATATGGAGAAGATGGACATTAAATGGCAGGTTGCATTACTAAGCTTAAAGGCAAAGAAGTTTTGGAAGAAGAATGGAAGGAAGATTACCATTAATGGCAATGAGACAGTAGGTTTTGACAAAAAGAAGGTGGAGTGCTATAATTGTCATAAGAAGGGGCACTTTGCCAGGGAATGCAGGAAACCAAGGAAACCTAACAACAGGTCAACTTGATATAAGCAGGACAAGAAGAAAGAACCTACAACTGAAGAGCCAAAGGTGCTATTGGCTATTGATGGAGTGAGCTATGATTGGAGCTTTATGGCTGAGGATGAAGAAGATGATTCAGAGTCTGCAATGCTTGCTACAGAGCTTGCACTAATGGCTTTTTCTGACTCTGAGGTACAAATTAATAATGCTTGTTCTAAAACTTGTAAGGCCTTTAAAGAGTATGAGAAAATTAAAGCACAATATGATGAACAATTGCTAGAGTTAAATCATACTAATTATAACTTAGCAAATCATAAAAGAGGTCTTGGTGTTTTAGAAACTCAATTAGAGCATTATAGGGCAAATGAATCTAAGTTCAATGATGACATTGCTATTTTAAAAAGAGACTTAGATTATCAAGTTGCTGTGAACAAGGCTCTTAGGGAAGAGTTAGAAATAGTTAAAAGGGCTAATGAGAATATACAGATAACTTGTAATACACTGGATCACCAATCCAAGTGTATTGACAAAATTTGGGAAGCCCAAGTTGTGAACAAAGCCAAATCAGGAGTTGGATACAAATCTGTCCCACCACCTCTAAGAGGTGTTCTATCACCTCCTGGCATTGACTTAGCTCACACAGGATTAGAAGAATTCCAGGAACCAACCATGACATATGGACCAAAATTTGTTAAAGAAACTGTTATTGAAAAGGTTCAGGTTGAGGTTGATACATTTGATAGTGCTAGTGACTCATCTCTTAAAGATGAAAGTTTGAATGTTGAGTCTAAACCTAGTGTTCCTGAGAATGTACATGTGGATGTTAAAAGAAGTATTCCTGAAGTTGTCAAAGAGAAGCCTAGGACACAACCTAATTTCACTAGGTCCACTACTAGATATGCAGAGATGTACAGAAATAGGTCAACATCTCCTAGGGGGAATATGAGGAGTTGGAATCATGTTAAATCTAGGCAATTTGGTAGTGACTTTGTGTTCAACAACAAACCCTGTCATATATGTGGTAGCTTTGATCATCTTTCTTATAATTGTACTTATCACATGGGTAGAAGGGAAGTGTTTGGGAATACTAGGGTGAATGGATATAATGCTAATAACTTAACTCACCCAAATCCACTTAGCAAGATGATTCCCAGGTCTGTTTTGCTTAACACTGGCATAAAACCTATTTCCACTGCTAAGCCAGCAGTTGCCACTGCCAGAAATAAAAACAGAGTTTACCCCAAGTCCCCTATTACTACTTTTGTTAAATCTACTCAAACAGGGAAAAAGACCAATTTTGAAAAGAAAGTTTACAATAATCACAAGTGGGTACTCAAAATTTCAAAATCAGCAGTTTCCACTACTAAGCCAGCAGTTACCACTGCAAGGCCAAAGGTTTCCACTGGTGGCTTTGTGAACAATAAGAGGGTAAATATGGGAAATGCTGTTAAGGCCTCAGCACGTTGGGAATGGAAACAAAAAGGAACCATCACCTCAAACAATCCCAATGGTGTATCAGTGACCTTTGACAGATACAATTATATTGATACACGAGGCAAATCCAAGTCATTTGTGGCTTGGGTCCCCAAAAGGAACTAATTCCTTTATTTTGTGTGCAGGAACATTCAAAGCCTAAAGATGATCAAGGATACTCAGACAGTGGATGTTCCAGGCACATGACTGACAATAAGTCCTATCTTTCAGATTTCAAACCTTATGATGGACAATTTGTCAGCTTTGGAGGAGGTATTGGTGGCAAAGTTTCTGGTAAAGGAACTATCAAGGCTGGAAACTTGGACTTTGAGAATGTGCACTATGTGAAAGAACTCAAGTACAACCTTTTCAGTGTGTCACAAATGTGTGACAAGAAGCATAGAGTTCTATTCACAGAAGATGAATGCTATATCTTATCTAAGGATTATAAGCTCCCTGATGAAAGTGAAATTTTGCTTAAAATCCCTAGAAAAGGCAATCTATATCGCATTGACATGAAGAACATAGTGGTTAATAATGATGTTGCTTGCTTGCTTGCAAAAGCCACTTTGGATGAATCCATGCTTTGGCACAGAAGACTTGGTCATGTTAATTTCAAGACCATTAACAAGATTGTGAAAGATGGTCTAGTCAGAGGTTTACCAAAGAAAAGATTTGAAAATGACCAAACATGTGTTGCCTGTCTCAAAGGAAAGCAACACAGAGCTTCATGCAAGACCAAGGCATTCAATTCTATTGATCATCCACTTTTCATGCTGCATATGGACTTGTTTGGTCCTACATCTGTGAGCAGCATCAATTTGAAGAAGTATTGTCTTGTTGTGATTGATGACTTTAGTAGATTCACATGGGTTTTCTTTTTAAGAACCAAGGATGAGACCACTGGCATCCTTAAGACATTCATCACTGAAGTTGAAAATCAAGTTGAAATGAAGATCAAGATCATCAGGTGTGACAATGGGACAGAGTTCAAGAACAAAGCTATGGATGATTTCTGCAGAGACAAAGGTATTAAGAGAGAATTTAGTGTTGCAAGAACTCCTCAACAAAATGGAGTTGCTGAAAGAAGAAACAAAACGCTAATTGAGGCTGCTAGAACCATGTTAGCTGATTCAAAGCTACCAGTGACTTTTTGGGCTGAAGCAGTTAACACTGCTTGTTACATTCAGAACAGGGTTTTAGTGGTTAAAACAAAGAACAAGACACTTTATGAGCTATTCAGAGGAAGACCTCCTACTTTGGAATTTATGAGGCCATTTGGATGTCATGTTACTATTCTCAATACCATTAATCATCTGGGTAAATTTGAAGAAAAGTCTGATGAAGGCTTCTTTGTTGGATATTCTATGGTTAGCAAGGCTTTTAGAGTCTATAACTTAAGAACAAAGAAGATTGAAGAGAATTTGCATGTTGAGTTTCTTGAAAATAAAGCTAACATGGCAGGTTCAGGACCAGAATGGCTATTTGATCTTGAAACATTATCTAATACAATGAATTATGTACCTCTTACTTCAAGTACAGGAGACAAAGATCTTGAAGATTCAGAAGAATTCATTGATGAAGATGAATCTTGCAAAGATGATGAAGATGATAAAGATCAAATTGTTATGCCACTTTGGGACTTTGTTGATAATTCTGAAAAGAAAAGTGATGCAGATGGTGTGAATTTTGATGTTCTGAATAAAGAAATTCCTGCTAGCAGTGGTAACTCAATTCCCACTGCTACACCTGAAGTTTCCACTAATAGTCCAAATATGGAAAGTTCATCTCAGGAATCACCCAGTGATGATGTTGAGATCTCAAACATGCCAACAACATATTATATTCCTAGCACATCACAGACTTCAATTCACAAAGTGCATCCACTTGATAATGTTATTGGTGAGCTACAATCAGGTGTGAAGACTAGAAGACAGACAAAGAAAGATGATATTCATGGGTTCATTAGTGAAGTTTATGAGTCCAAGAAGCATAGGAGAAAGAATGAATGTTTGTTTTTCTGTTTTCTCTCACAAGTGGAGCCTAAAAATGTATATATGGCATTAGAAGAATCTAGCTGGGTTGAAGCTATGCAAGAGGAGTTGTTGCAGTTTAAACTTCAAAAGGTTTTGGTTCTTTGTGATTTGCCTGATGGTATGAAGGTCATTGGTACTAAATGGGTTTTCAGAAACAAGAAAGATGAAAGAGGTATAGTAATCAGGAACAAAGCTAGATTGGTTGCTCAAGGATACACTCAAGAGGAGGGTATTGACTATGAGGAAGTTTTTGCTCCTGTTGCAAGGATTGATGCTATTAGATTGTTTCTAGCCTATGCATCCTTTATGGGCTTTACTGTATATCAAATGGATGTTAAGAGTGCCTTCATGTATGGAACAATTGATGAGGAGGTCTATGTCTCTCAACCTCCAGGCTTTGAAGATCCTCAACACCCAAATAAAGTGTATAAACTTGTTAAGGCTCTTTATGGCTTACATAAGGCTCCAAGGAAATGGTATGAAACCTTAGCTACTTATCTTTTGAATAATGGGTTTCATAGAGGAAAGATTGATCAGACTTTGTTCATCAAGAAAGACAAGGGTGATATTCTACTTGTTCAGGTATATGTTGATGATATTATCTTTGGGTCTACTAAACAAGAGATGTGCAAAGAGTTTGAAAAGTTGATGAAAGATGAATTTCAAATGAGTTCTATAGGAAAACTCACATTCTTTTTGGGGCTGCAAGTACAAAAGAGTAAAGAAGGCATCTTTATTAGTCAAGACAAATATGTGACTGAAATTATAAGGAAGTTCAAATTCACTGATGCAAAACCTTCAAATACCCCTGCTGATAAGACTACTCATCTATTGTTGAAAAATGCTAGTGGTGCTGATGTTGATGTGCATACTTACAGATCTATGATTGGTTCTCTGATGTATCTTACTTCATCAATGCCATACATTATGTTTGCTGTATGTGCTTGTGCAAGATTTCAAGTGACTCCAAAGACATCACATATGACAGCAGTAGAGAAGATTTTTAGGTATTTGAAGACATATCCTAATCTAGGATTATGGTATCCAATAGAATCCCCTATGAAATTGATCATATACTCAGATAGTGACTATGCTGGTGCAAGTTTGGATAGAAGGTCAACTACAGGAGGATGTCAATTTCTTGGATGTAGGTTGCTGTCATGGCAGTGCAAGAAGCAAACTATGGTAGCTACTTCAACCACTGAAGCAGAATATGTAGCTGCTGCTAGTTGTTGTGCTCAGATCTTATGGCTTCAGAATCAATTATTGGATTATGGGTACAATTTCATAAACACCATTATATATATATATATATATATATATATATATATATATATATATATATATATATATATATATATATATATATATATATATATATATATATATATATATATATATATATATATATATAGACAATAGTAGTACCATATGCATTATTAAAAATCCTGTGCAACACACAAAAACTAAACATATTGAAATTAGACATCACTTTATCAGAGATTGTTTTGAGAAAAAGCTTATTAATGTTGCCAAAATCCATACTAATAACAACTATGCTGATTTATTAACAAAAGGGCTTGATGTGGGTAGGTTTCAGTACTTGGTAACAGGTATTGGAATGCTAAATCCATAAATCTTTGATGTCTAATACTTTTTCAGTGTTGCAGGATAGTTTTTAGGTACTAATATTGTTTGTATATGTGTGTATGGTTTTCTACTAACCTGTATGCAGAGAAATTAAAGCACAGTGGAAATAATCATACAACAGTGGAAAGCTTGACTATCTCAGTGATTAAAGAAAAAGGACAAAGTACTTTTATTGATGCCAAAGAAAGTACATTACAACCATTCAAGATAGTCACCAGATAACATCACAAAACAAAGATCTACAACCTAACAGCTACACGTTCAGCATAACTACTCCATGAGTTTATTTCCTTTTCCCTCATAATCATGCTTGCCCTTAGAAGCTCTCTTTCTCTTGTCATCAAAAGAAAGTTTCTTTCTTGGACAAGCAAGGCCCATAACTTGCTTGGGAGGCTTGGGTGCTTGTGCAGGCTTCTCAACAGCGGGCCACTTCATGTTGGATATTGCTGACTCCAATGCTGTAGTGAGGGCTCTTGGAAGTTCCTTGGAAAGATTGAAGGTTGGATCATCGTCATCAGAGGAAGCACTGGAATAAAACTCTAGGGATGGAGCAGGAGAAGCTATAGTCTTCTTGGATTTCATGTTGGAAGATGTAGATGTGGCAGCACTTGGAGGAAAGTAATCACTTCACCCTGTAGAAGGTTCTTCTGAATTTAAGCAATAACTAATCTCCTCATCAGAAGAATCATCTGACGATATGTAGACAATTGGGAACCAGCTCATTGTGTTGATGTAGGGTTTGTGATGTTGAAGATAAGTGTTGATGAAAAATTAAGGGTAATGAGCCCCCTTTTATAGCAAAGTCAAGGTCGAATGCTAATTAATGAAGGATATTTACTCTTACCTGTTTTAGTAGGTTGGAGGAGTAAATTTGGATATTATTGGGTTGACTTTTGGGAGATATTTTTGTAAATAGTAACTTGGTCAAAAAGTTGCTTTAGGTTAATTTTTGGTGTCACTTAATTATGCAGAATACAAACCCATATTGGTTGAGAAATTGGAGTTATAAGGTGTGTACCTCAGACACACAACAAATGGTTATTGATTCACCATGTCTTATCAACATAAGAATCAACTAGTCCAGAGCAAACGGCTCCTGATAAAGACTTAACAAATCCGTTTATGGTTGATAGTTTACCAAAAACTATATGGTTATCAACTCACCATACTCCAAGTGATGAAGAGTTGGCTAGTCCATAGCAAACGGCTCATGGTAAAGACATATCAAATCCGTTGATAGCTGATAGTTTGCTAAAAACTATGATAAGAGCAGCAAATTTTCATGTTTTACTTACCACTGTTCTTTGATATTTTGTGAAAATTTTACCACTGATAGTTAACTAGTTACCACTGCAAGAGTAATTTTTCCACTGGTGAACTAGCCATTACAACTGTTGTGTCAGTAATCTATTTTTTACTAGCCGTTGTGAATATAACCGTGTTTCCTTATTAATAGGGTAAATTTTTGTGAATTATCTACTTACCAACTTTAATTTATTCTTTTTCAAAGATAAATCTTTCTAAAAGATAATTCACATTACGCGAACTCCTCAAACCCTATTAGTATAAATTGATCATCATACAACTTAATTTTTATCCTTGATTACTAACACTTTTATCTTCTTTTCACGAAATATCATGGCGATTCTAAAATTTGTCGAGGAGCACAACCAAGTGGCCTACCTACAAAAGTCAAACGAGAAGAGTGGCCCTGTTTTTCATCAGATTGTGGATTTTCTTAATACAACCCATATAAGGTATGCTTTAACTGTTAATCCCACAATCTTTGTCTCTCATATCAAACAGTTCTGGAACACTGTGGAGTCCATAACTCTTGAACAGGGAGACACACATGAAACTGTGGAAGGCAGAGATTCAAAGGTTACAGAATGAATCAGATGAAGGCAGGGATTCAAAGGTTACAGAATGAAGTTGAGAATCTCAAGAAGAAAAGATCTGCCAAAGTTGTGTTTTCTTCTTCACCTTCACCTCAGGATGAGTTCTCTGTAGGTTCTAGTAAAGATTTAGGAGATTCTTCCAAACAGGGGAGGAAAACAGATGCTGAGACTAAGGGGAGGAAGATAGATTTTGGAGAAGATTATGGTTTGGATGCTGATGCTGATTTTGATTTTGATGATATAGTTGGAACTACTACTCAACAAATTTCCACTGCTGCAGAACAAGTTCCCACTGTAAGTCAAGATATTCCCACTACAAGTGAAAATGTTCCCACTGCTAGTCAAGATGTTACCACAGCAGAGGAAGAAGCTGCCAGAATAAGAGCAGTAAAAGGTAAAGCAGTTGTGTCTGGTACAGAACAAGAGCAAACAAGGAAGATTTCTAAGAAAGATCAAGCTCAGATAGATTTTGATGCAAGAATGGCAGAGCAATTAGCAGAAGCTGAGATTGAAAAGAAGAAAAAGCAAGAGGAAGATGAAATTGCTAGTTTTTTGGAAGCAAAGAGGTTGGACAAATTGGAAGCAGTGATGGCAGAACCACTTTCAGTTGTTCCACCAACTGTATTACTTGAGAAACCTCCTATGTTCACTTATGTGCCGACAGAGGAAGAAATTGAGTTCATGATTACTCATGATCCAGTGATTAGAAAGAAAGCTATTGAACTTATTGCTAATACAACCTTAAATGAAGAACAAAGGTCTGCTCAGCTGAAAGATTTCATTCAAATGAAGAATCAGCAGGCTCTTGATGATATCATTGGAGATGTTAGAAAAGGTCAAAAGAAGCCAAGGCAACCTACAAAGGCACAGATCATTGCTGAGATGAAGACTTTTTGTTGCCATGTTGGAAATATGAAGATGGCACAGTTCAAAGGAATGTCACATGATCAAATTGAAGGTATTTATTACAGGATTAAAAGACAAGATAGTAACTTCATTCCTATGGATAAAGAACCTATATTTATGAAGCCAAAAAGGTCAGGAGTGAGTCTTGGATCAAAAGATGCAAAGAAATTGAAGACTCAGGAATCATCTCAAGCAGAAGAAAGTGTTAGCAAGTTGACAGAAGAACAAGATACTAATATGATGTTCATAGAGACTGATGTGCTTAACATTGAACCTTTACAAACAAAATATCCAGTAGCTGGTTGGGAAATCTATTCTGATGATTTTGGAGTTCCTTGGAAAATTATCAGAACTGGAAGTGTCACAAGTATTTGCAGAGACTTTGAAGATATTGTTAGATCTTGTGATAGAGAAGACTTGGATACTTTGTGGAGGATTGTTCAAGATCAGTTCAAGTAAGATGAACTTGTTGATGTCAAGGCTAAGGAGTTGTGGGTTCACTTTAGAAGATTATATGAACCTGATCCAAGTGACAGACATTGGAGATTTGAAGCTCACAATATGAATACTTTGTGGAAGTTCTATGACTCAAGTGCTGTACATCATGTTTCTACTCAAGATGGAGTTGATGTGTTCATATTAGCTGAGAAAGAATACCCATTGAGAGCTGGTGTTTTAACTGTGATGATGTCAGTAAGGCTTAGATTGTGACAACTGGCAAATTAGGGAACCATTTTGAAAACCCGCATTTCTTTAAAATTTATGATCTTGGAATATTTGAAAATTTTAATCGTGATGAGATTTGTAAACGTTGGAATGTGATTTTAAACCTTGAGCTATTTATGGAAGATGATTATTAATTCTTTGTTTGGTTTGGTACATTTCGTGATGATTTATTTGTGAGATATTTATTTGGCACTACATTGACTCCGGCACTAGGATAACCTAACAATTTTTATATATTTAAATGTTTGGTTCGGGTATTTTATATTTTTGGAATGTATCGCGAGACTTTTGAATGTTTGGAATGAGCTCGGTTCGGGAGAGTTGTTTTTCTTTAAATGAGTTCGGGTTTGGTCCGTGTATTCTACACCAAGCTACTTAACCCACTTTACCCTTATTATTATTATTATTATTATTATTATTATTATTATTATTATTATTATTATTATTATTATTATTATTATTATTATTATTATTATTATTAAAATTTCTTTTTTCTTTAAGAGTAATAAACAAAAATCGTCCTTGTGAACCTGCATAAGCAAAACAACCAACGCCCATCTTCACCAACTCTCTCTCTTTCTTAAAACTACAACACCACTGCCACCTTACAACCACCATTAACGCCACCACCGCCCCTCCTAAACAAACAAATACCACCATCATCACCACCTTGTTCCGATCTATCTTTTGGTATAAACCATGCGCTCTAAAACTTACTTTAACATCACGTACGAATTACCACCACCACATAACCATCACCATTTTTGTTTAATCTTGTTGGGTTTTTGAAGAAATCGAGTTTTGAAGCCGTTTGGAAGGTGAGTGGCCACGACATCCTTGTTGTGTGCCTCGATTTATGTTTAATCCGTATGTATATGAGTTGTTTTTGGTTGGGTTTCGAGTTTTGCAAGTGGGAAATGAAGTTTTGATAAAGATTTGATGGTTTGGTATACGGGTGGGTCGATTGGATGAAGATTTGTGGAAGGATTTGATACTTGGTTGTCGATTGATGGAGTTGAAGCTCGGTTTGAGCTTAGCCGAGACCCAAGTGGTCTCGAGTGAGATCACATTTCATGTGGTTTCATTTTGACCCGGGTTGACTTGGTAAACCAACCCGCAAGTGTGATATTACTTGTTTGCTTATTATACATGTTGGATTATTTTTGTTATCGTATTGTTATTGTTTAATCATGGTTACCTTGAGCTTGAAGTGGTACATATGGACTTGTGATTTTGATTATGGAGATGTGTTGACGAAGTGGTATTGGGGACCGATTGTGAGATGGTCGAATTAGATTGACGGAGATAGGTTAGTAGGGTGCCGTAGTCGGACGCTATTGTTGTAGCACGTGAATTGGGATTGATTTGGACAGAGATGGATTACTTATTTATGACTTGATTATGTTATTTTTGGACTTGGACAATGAGCCGAGAGTGATGACTCGAACATGTGACCAACTCATATGAATCGATAAATATTACGATCAAACGTTAAAAATAAAACTCTTAATAATATTATTAGTAATATGATCATTTATATAAGTATATAGACGTGATAACGTATATATAATATTATAAATGCGTATATTAATAATAAAACGATCACGAGTAAACATTATAATAACGTGACGATAATTATTGTACTATGTGAATAGTGTAATAAATGTCGGGAGTGTTATTATAAATAAATAACTATAAATGATGACGAAATCTAATACGTTGGATAATTAATAAATAAAAACATGTCTTTTAATAAATTAGGAAAACTTATCGAGTTATACGGGGTTGTGGTCACTTAAGTCCAAGTGGACTTTATTCTATTTTGTGACTTTTGTGTTGTCACGGATATATGACGATTAATATATCCATTTTCTATAACTACGTAACTTATTTAATCGACGGGTTAAATAGGGTTTATTTAGCTATATAAAATGAGTATATTAATGGGCATCGTATCCTACGACGCCCATAGGTTATGGTACGTGTGTTAGGATAATGAATTACTAAATATCTCGTGGAGTTGGCTAAATTGATGAATTTGGCAAATTTGACGATATATATAGGGAATTTATTGGACTACGATACTTATCATATAGTATTCTTTGTGTTATGTGAGTTAGGTTGGGTATAATCTTAGAGTGATGTATTACGTAAATAAATATGGAGGATTACCAAATCGACGGATTTGATAAACTTCGATGATTTATTTAAATAATATATTGGGCTAATATTAGACCTATAGATCGTTATTATTCTTTTCGTTGTGGCTTCTTGGTTTGAGTTGTGTCGACCCTCCACCCGCATGGATACCAAACGTCAAACTCCAAATTAATATGAGGATAATTCGAGAAATGGATTTTTGGAAAATAAAATGGAATACATTCGGGATTGGGAATATTTGATTTTGAGGAAATGATTCTGAACGCATTTATATTGTTCGGAAGTTCCGAGTCTGTAGTTGCCGTTATTTGAGTTGCTTTACGTCTTTCATCTATCGATTTCTTTTGCTGATTACTGGACTTGAGGTGAGCCATAGCCCCACTTTTACTCTTGAACTTTGTTTTCAATACTTGGGGTGAGAAACGTGCAAATGTTTTATGTGGACTATTACCGCTTGTTTACTTTTAAAACTTGCAACGCTTATAGAACTAGGTAGGATTTAGAGCGAGGCCTAGTCCCGAACTAGGTAAGCTATTGTTTGGTTGTTGAGCGAGGCCTAGTCCCGAACTAGGTAAGCTATTGTTTGGTTGTTGAGCGAGGCCTAGTCCCGAACTAGGTAAGCTATTGATTGATTGTGGAGCGAGAACTAGTCCCGAACTAGGTAAGCTATTTGACTGGTTATAGAGCGAGGCCTAGACTTGAGCTAGGTAAGCTATTGATTGGATTGATTTGAGCTATAGCGCGCACCTATAGGGTTGATTAGATTTGGTTGGTTCGTTCTGGTTGGATGATTGAGGCCTAGTCTAGCTAGCAAGAGTTTTGCGTATATGTCCACTTGATTTAGTTATGAATTTAAACCTACGATCTCACCAGCGAAAGCTGACTTTTAGCGTGTTTTCTCAGGTAATTAAGTGATGCCCTTGGATGCTTGGATTGGAGGTTTGGCTATGGCACCTGGTTATGGATCTAATTTTCTAAAACTCTGATAAATAATTGTGGACCTATATTTTTTCTTTTGGGCCTGACTTTGAATGAATTTGGGATGAATGTAAACTCTAAACCACGTGTGGTTGTATTTTCTTATGTTTACTTTATCTCGTTCTTTTATGTCATGTGTTGGATACCAATCCCCGTAGCACCCCGAAAGCTTGTTGAGTCTTCCGCTGTACCAAATTTTAGGGGTGTTACAGATTGGTATCAGAGCCAAGGTTATAGAGAACTAGGTAAATAGACACCTAAACTATAACCGATTTTTATAGAAAACGATCCTCGACCATTGCCCGCCAACCCGCCAAGCCGAAGCATCATTGTTCATATAGAGGTATATTGAGATGATTATTAGATATGGGATTCTTGAGATGATTTAAGGATTTGAGATTTATTGATTAAGTAATATGATGGCGTTTTGAGGAATTATATGGCTTAATTGTTTTTATAAATGTTTTTAGTAATGCGGTATTTTAAATCTTTCTTGAAATATATGAGTGGGATTATATGATGATTTTTGTTACGGTATTTTGAGTTCGCAGTTTAGTTGTTTTGAAACACTTACACCTACCCTACGCCGTTGTCACAGACTATGGCCTCCCGTACATTTGACGTTGTTGAGGATATTCTTACTGCACATGTACGCCCAGCACAGATCACCATGGCTCCTGATGATCCCTACAAGATTGCCATGCATTCAGCTACTGTGTCGCCGGCAGCTTCTACTTCGGCACCGCCTGCTACATCTACTACGCAGGGACCCTCATCTTCTCTAGGGCTCCCTGGTACTTCGAGACAGCTTACTCTTCATCAGGCTTTGGCTCGTGTGGCTCCACGCTTTGCCCATCGAGCTACGGCACGTATGTCGGTACGCCCTACTTCACCACCTTTACACTTGGATGCTCACACTATCCTGTCAGATGCACCACCTACATCATTGTGTTGTCGTCCTAGATCACCTACCCCATCACCACATGGTTCACCTGTTAGGAGACGACGATTGATGGTGTACTCTTCCGATGAGGAGGAGGAGGAGTACGAGGGTGAGGATGAGGCTGACGACCCTCAGGAGGCTGGGCAGGGTGATGATGACCCTGAGGAGGAGGATAACCCTCAGGAGGAGGAGATGCCTGATGATGATGGTTAGTTAGTGCCGCCAGCTCAGGCTGAGGAGCCTGATTCACCTATACATCCGATAGAGCCTGTTTCACCTGATCATCCATTTTTGTTTGAGATGCCACCTGGTAGTCCCGTTGAGTCGGATGCACCTTCTGAGGTTTCTGCTGAACATGCATAGTTAGGTGAGACTGGTAGGTTGTGGGCTCAGATTACTGCACAGGGCAAGAGGATCTCGCGGTTATCTGACCGACTTGAGATGATTGTTGGAGAGTTTATAACTGAGCTGAGAGTTGATATGACTACTGTCGTGGGCAGGACGACAGCGATGAGAAGAGGTTTGATGGAGATTCACGAGTAGATCGAGAGCTTAGAGCGAGGTTTTATCACAGCTCGCGAGGCCAATCGCAAGTTATGGCAGCGAAACACTGAGCTAGAGAAAGAGGTGGCAGACCTCAAGAGAGATAGCGAAACCCATAGTGTAGAGTTAGGATCATTGTGGAGAGAGCTAAATGGTTTGAGACAGGAGTTGAGGAGCCTGCGCCAGCAGCGTGGCTAGATAGTTGGGCTATGTTGTCTTGTTGCTTTCTACACCGAGGAGTGTTCGGTTAGAAAATCTAGTTATCGTATTTTGATGTATTTTCCGTTGATTATTCGTCTCGTTTGGAACGATTAGTATCTTTTGTGTTTTTCGGTAGTTGGAACGATGTTAGATTTCTATTGTATGGATGATGGTTATTATTATATGGTATTATGTGGCTTTTGGATATTATGGAAAATTGAGTCCCTATTCGCCTTATTGATTTCTTGTGGTGTATTGTTGACATTCTTTCCATGACTTGGCCTCATTGATTTAATTCTTGTTGAGCATATGATAAGTTCTATCGGAGACTTATGAACTGATGAGGCGAAAAATGAACCACTTTTAAGGGGTCATTTAAGCCCGGAATTGAATTTATTTGATCAAATATTGCCCTAAATTGTTTCTTTTGTGATTTTAGGTACTTTGGGAGTGAATTCTGGAAAAGGAAACAATTCGGACGTTTTTGGAGCATAAAAGTGAAGAAAACGGCAAAGACTTAATTTTCCATGCTGAGAACAGTACCTGACGGCGTCAAGAAGAAAATCCTGACGACGTCAAGAGTAAAATCCGTGACGGCCCAGTGAAAACCTGAAGGCGTCACAAGAAGGGCGTCAAGAGTTAATATGGTGACGGCCTGCATAAGGGATACACATGACAGCGTCAAACCCAGATCTAGGCAGTCCGAGAAACTATTTGGCGGCGAGATGACGGCGTCAAAAATTTGTTCTTGACGCCATCACCTCAGAAAAACTATATATACTTTTCTATTTTTTCATTCATAATAAAGGAACTTGTGTGGAGAATACTAGGGCCGAACTTTGTAAAACCTAGGTCGTATTTTACAGTATTTTCAAGGGTTTTCACCCCTTGAATCCTTTCATGTTCAATTGAGATAAGTCTTCTTTCAATTCAATCAATATGTCTATGTGTTGTTTGAATATATCTTATGCTTGTCTTGATTTCAACATGCTAGGCTAGATCTATCATGTGTTTGCTAAGATGTAATGAAACCTAGATGTTAATTATGTGTTGATTACTTGTTTATAGTTGTACGGGATGAATGATTTCAATGTTAGGCTTAAGAAAACTGGCAGATCTCCATTGTGTAACATGCTTGAACGTCTTAGGAAACATGAACCGACATGTACTAGGTTTTATTGGTTGTATTTAATGCATGAGCAAATTCTAATGATCCCATGTTAGGAGCTTCTTAGTCGGCTCGACATAGGAGTGAAGTAGGCGCTTATAGGATTGGGGAAGTAAGTACGCCACCCCATGAATGGTATTAAGGAATACAATCCGTCATCCACGCAACTGTAACAAGTAATTAACATGTAAAAGATATCTAGGGAGTAGTGAAATCTAAGTAAACACAATTCTCCCATATATTGCTCACACCTCTAGTATAATATAATTTATTTTCATTTCTAGTATTTTATTTTGATTGCATCTTAGTAATTGGGTTAGTTGACTAGCAACTAATTCCGCCCAACTCCTTCAAACCCGAGATTTTTAATTGCTTTTATAAAAACTAAAAAATACAAAAAGAATCATCCCTCATCTCTAGACCTAGTCTTTAGGTTTTCTAATCCTAGTGACACTATTCCTAGCTGAACGATCAATCCCCTGGTACTTGTCATTATACTATACTACATCGATCAGGTACACTGCCTGGTGGGGGTTGTAAGCTTCTCGAGATCCCTCGAGAGGTAAAGCCTGGTGCAATCCCTACGCTACCAAGTTTTTGGCGCCGTTTCCGGGGAATAGTTATTGTTTAGGTTGGAATTTATTTTGATTAGGTCTACTCATTAGATTCCTTTTTAGTGAGATTTTTATTTTCTTTTTATTAGCTTTCTTGTAGTCTATCTTTTTCTTTGTGCCCTTTGTTTGTGAAACCATTTTCATTTGTCTCCATGGCGGATGAAATTCTATTTAGATCATTAACTATAGAGGAACAATTAGTTTACTCGGATTGATTTGCCTCCTGTTGTTCCAATGAATTTTTAAGTGATCTTAGATATGTACAAGAGGAGATGGGTGTAAAGTTAGATGGGTTTGATGAATTTTATAAATGTGTGTTTTCTATTAGATGATCATTATCAGGATCAATCCCTTTTAGTGAGACCCTTTGGATGAATTTTGAGAAAAGCTTCCTAACCATAACCCATAAGTTCAACGAATTGGTGGATTCGTATGAGCGAGATGACCTAGTTTCTAAGAACATGAACTTAGAATCAAACCAAGATTATGATATGGTTAGTGTTGAACTACCTAGTTGCATGAGCGGGATAGATTTCACCAAAACATACGACACACATGAGGTTAGAGTTGAGCCACCTAGTTGCATGTCATGGTTAGGCACTACCATAATACAAGATGAACACATAGGTGATATTGATGTGATGGAAGAGATAGTAGAAAACCCAAGCCCACTAAGTACCCCACAAGTCCTACCATCATTTGAGGAACACACACTGCCCATGACTTACCCGGAAGAAGTAGAAGAAACTTTAGGAATCCTGATGGAGGTAGAACCCTTGGACCAGGCACCACTAGAGGATATAGGTTTGAATACTTGTAGTGATAACCTTACTCCTAGTTCTAGGGAATTTCCTAATGTTGATGAACCAGAACCTCAACCTTTACACAACTTTCCATTCTTAGATATACATCTAGGAGACAAAAGAGGAACCGACCCACCCATCAACCAATATTATCCGGGTAGTTTTAGGATGAAGGAAGCCATTGCACATAAAGGTATTTTGCAAAAGATAAGTGTAAGGGAGATCCAAATTTGTTTATAAGAACGAAATTGAGCATGAACCACAACAATATTAAATGGACATGTGTATTTGTACTTGTTAGAGTCAAATGCTTGTATCGAGTCATAATGATGTTTTGCAGGATTTTCCAGGAAGTAGGACATAAGTTTTTTCAGAAATTTTCCGGAAACTTAACCTAAAGATTTCTGCAGGTCACTTCTGACGGCGTCATGAGTTTCCTCTTGACGGCGTCACATGTAAAAATCTGGAAATTTTACCAGTTTTGTTTTTCTAACGGAGTCTTAAATTTTTTGTTGAATCATTAGTTTTATAATCTCCAGGAAATCTGCAAACATCATTCCACAAGCATTATATCTTATTTTGTTTTCTAGGATTTATTAGCATATATAGATTGCCACCGATTTTATGCGAGGTTGCCTTGTCTGTTTTCTCAGGATTTACAGGTTATGTATGACAAGAAGATGATTTATATTCTGGAAGGGAAGCTTTGATTGTTCATTTTCTTGGAGGAAGATCTAACATGGCCACCTTATTATCCATACCGAGCGAATCAGGGGAGTATTTGATTTCATTCTTTTTACTTATTTCACTTTTACATTCTTTACTTGAACATTGGGGACAATGTTCATCCTAAGTGTAAGGGGAGGGTAAAATGATGATACCTTACAGATGCACTTTCGCTTGAGTTTGTTTGTTTGATGGTAGATGTGTAATAAAACTATGAGAAATACTTGTTAGTGTAATTTTAGCGCCAAATTTAAATTTTTTTACAACATTGAGGAGTGAAACTTTAGCCATAGCAAGCGTCTCATGGATAGGAGATTGTATGACTAGCACAAAACCGTACTATTCAGAAAAATTTTCCACCCAAATATGTGAGGTTCGCCTTTAGATTTGATAGGAAAAGCATTTACTATTAGTGCTTATGAGTGTACCGGTAGCATTTGGATTCTAGAACATGCATTAGTGATGCATCCCGAGACCGCTAGTGAGACTACATTCGTGTAGTAGGATTTACTACATGATAAGAGGCATTAGGATCACCCTTGTGTTAAACCCGTATCATAATTACTTGACCATTTATGTCATATTACTTGGCTAGTTAAGTCAATTAATTTTTCCCACACCTTAGCGTTGTACTCATTTTTAGTACACGAAACCCCTAGCACACCACTCCGAGCCTATCTTTTCGTTTCTAACTTTAAGCATTTTACTTAAAGGAAGAATTTGTTACACCCCACTTAAATGTACACCCAAATCACCTTAGCCTTCCGTGTATGCACTCATCTTTAGTGCATTATTGTTATTTGTTAAACCCTAAGTTGATTATCTAATTGATTACATGGTTGCTAAGTCGAGTCATATCCTTGTACATATTGTTTTGGGGCGATTGGGACTCATGGGTAAAGTACTTATTTTATGGAGTAATGGGGAAGAGCATCATATATTACCCCCATATGTGCGTTAATCTTAAAAGTACTCCAAGTGTTTTGATTTTCTTAATTTGAGTCATTAGATTAGTTTATTGTAAAGTATGTAAAAATTCAAGTGTAAGGGGAATTTCCATTCCCTATGATGTATTATTTTGGATGGTAGGGTAAGAGTGTATGCAAAAAAAAAAAAAAAAAAAAAAAAAAAAAAAAAAAATCAAAAAAAAAATGTATATGTATATATAGAAAAAAAGAAAGAAAAAACATATGGACTACCATCCATTTTCATTCTATGTTCATTTTATGTTTTTGTTATTTTTCATTTATTAGCTTAAGTAGAGTCTAGTCTTGGCTTAGCAACGCCATATTGTACATGTAATTAACCAAGATTGTTAACTCGCCACCAGTAAAGACTGCCTATATCCAACAAAACCGTGAATTTCATATACCTACACCTAACGTTACAACCCTTTAAAAGACCTCTTTGATAGTTATTCTAGGTGCTTACGCCATGTGGTGGAGGTTTTATCCTTTCCCAAGCCTATGGTAATCTATTTTGCTATGACAGGTAGTGAGAGATATCTTCCATTTCCATATTGTAATTTATACTTTATTACACCCGAGAGATGTGAGTATCTAAACACTATTTGTGAGGTGCTAGTGTATGACCTCCGTGCTTGTCTTTGGTCTTTAGTGGAATGATTATTTGTTGTAATTACTTTTATATTAGTGTTAAATGACCCCTAACTTGTATTTTGATTAGAATAAAAGCGCATTTGCTTGAGGACAAGCAAATCTCAAGTGTAAGGGTATATGATGAGGCGAAAAATGAACCACTTTTAGGGGGTCATTTAAGCCCGGAATTGAATTTATTTGATCAAATATTACCTTAAATCGTTCCTTTTAGGTACTTTGGGAGTGAAATCTGGAAAAGGAAGCAATTCGGACGTTTTTGAAGCATAAAAGTGAAGAAAAGGCCAAAGACTTAATTTTCCATGCTGAGAACAGTACCTGACGGCGTCAAGAGGAAATATTTGACGGCGTCAAGAATAAAGTCCATGACGACCCAGAAGAAACCTGAAGGCGTCACAAGTAGAGCGTCAAGAGTTAAAATCATGACGGCCTGCATAAGGTGTACACATGACGGCGTCAGATCCAGATCTAGGCAGTCCGAGGAACTATTTGGCGGTGAGATGACGGCGTCAGCCCTTTGTTCTTGACGCCGTCACCTTCCAAAATCTATATATAGTTTTCTATTTTTCATTCATTAGGAGGAACTTGTGTGGAGAAACCCTAGGGCCGAACTTTGTACGTATTTTATAGTATATTCAAGGGATTTCAGCCCTTGAATCCTTTCACGTGCTATTGAGATAAGTCTTCTCTTAATTCAATCAATATGTCTATGTGTTGGTTGTCTATATCTTGTGCTTGTCTTGATTTCAACATGCTAGGCTAGATTTATCTTGTGTTTGCTTAGATCTAATGAAACCTAGATGTTAATTATGTGTTGATTACTTGTTTATGGTTGTATTGGATGAATGATTTCAATGTTAGGCTAAAGAAAACTGGAAGATCTCCATTGTGTAACATGCTTGAACGTCTTAGGAAACATGAACCGATGTGTACTAGGTTTTATTGGTTGTATTTAATGCATGAGTAAATTCTAATGATCCCATGTTAGGAGCTTCTTAGCCGGCTCGACATAGGAGTGAAGTAGGCACTCATAGGATTGGGGAATTAAGTACGCCACCCCATGAATGGTATTAAGGAATACAATCCGTCATCCACGCAACTATAACAAGTAATTAACGTGTAAAAGATATCTAGGGAGTAGTGAAATCTAAGTAAACACATTTCTCCCATATATTGCTCACAACCTTAGTTTAATATAGTTTTATTTTCGTTTTAGTATTTTATTTTGATTGCATCTTAGTATTGGGTTAGTTGACTAGCAACTAATTCCGCCCATATCCTTCAAAACCCGAGATTTTCATTTGCTTTCTAAAAAATATAAAAATACAAAAAGAATCATCCCTCATCTCTAGACCTAGTCTTTAGGTTTTCTAATCCTAGCGACACTATTCCTAGCTGAACGATCAATCCCCCGGTACTTGTCATTATACTATACTACATCGATCAGGTACACTGCCTGGTGGGGGTTGTAAGCTTCTCAAGATCCCTTGAGAGGTAAAGCCTGGTGCGCTTCCCACGTACCAGGAAGCTCAACCCCGCTACATTGGACCATTTCTCATTTTAGAAAGAATTGGGCCCGTGGCTTATAGGTTGAAATTACCACAGGAACTGAGTAAAGTTCACGATGTATTTCATGTTAGTAATTTGAAGAAGTGTCTATCGGATAAAACGCCGGTTATACCAATCAAGGATATTCGTGTGGATGAGAGTTTAAATTTTGTGGAGGAGCCGATTGAGATATTGGATAGAGAGATTAAGCGACTTAAGCGAAGTCGTATTCCACTCATCAAAGTTCGTTGGAATTCGCTGCATGGACCGGAATTCACGTGGGAACGTGAGGATGAGTTTCGCAAGAGATATCCGAAGCTTTTTACTTCGTAGATGGTTGGTTCCGAGTGAAACCCGGGACGGGTTTCTTTTGAGGCTGGGAGGATGTGACAACTGACAAATTAGGGAGCCATTTTGAAAACCCGCATTACTTTAAAATTTATGATCTTGGAATATTTGAAAAGTTTATTCGTGATGAGATTTGTAAACGTTGGAATGTGATTTTAAACCTTGAGCTATTTATGGAAGATGATTATTAATTCTTGGTTTGGTTTGGTACATTTCGTGATGATTTATTTGTGAGATATTTATTTGGCACTACATTGACTCCGGTACTAGGATAACCTAACAATTTTTATATATTTAAATGTTTGGTTCGGGTATTTTATATTTTTGGAATGTATCGCGAGACTTTTGAATGTTTGGAATGAGCTCGGTTCGGGAAAGTTGTTTTTCTTTAAATCAGTTCGGGTTTGGTCCGTGTATTCTACACCAAGCTACTTAACCCACTTTACCCTTAATATTATTATTATTATTATTATTATTATTAAAATTTCTTTTTTCTTTAAGAGTAATAAACAAAAATTGTCCTTGTGAACCTGCATAAGCAACACAACCAACACCCATCTTCACCAACTCTCTCTCTCTCTTAAAACTACAACACCACCGCCACCTTATAACCACCATTAACGCCGCCACCGCCCCCCTCCTAAACAAACAAATACCACCATCATCACCACCTTTTTCCGATCTATCTTTTGGTATAAACCACGCGCTCTAAAACTTACTTTAACATCACGTACGAATTACCACCACCACATAAACATCACCATTTTTGTTTAATCTTGTTGGGTTTTTGAAGAAATCGAGTTTTGAAGCCGTTTGGAAGGTGAGTGGCCACGACATCCTTGTTGTGTGCCTCGATTTATGTTTAATCCGTATGTATACGGGTTGTTTTTTAGGTTTCGAGTTTTGCAAGTGGGAAATGAAGTTTTGATAAAGATTTGATGGTTTGGTGTCCGGGTGGGTCGATTGGATGAAGATTTGTGGAAGGATTTGATACTTGGTTGTCGATTGATGGAGTTGAAGCTCGGTTTGAGCTTAGCCGAGACCCAAGTGGTCTCGAGTGAGATCACATTTCATGTGGTTTCATTTTGGCCCGGGTTGACTTGGTAAACCAACCCGCAAGTGTGATATTACTTGTTTGCTTATTATACATGTTGGATTATTTTTTGTAACACCCCCAATTCATGATGCAGCGGAATTCAACTTGGGTGTTACTCGACGGCACAACAGTCATAATAATAGAAAACGATCTCTAACCGAGTCGTATTAAAAAGATTTATCATTCAAATTATATAAATATCAGAGGTTACAAAATGAGGTCCCAATTGGTTCCATGTTTACAAATCACATTAAATGAGTTTTCGAATGATAATAAAATTTATAGCCCTCTTGAGTATCTGTGCCCTTCCGTGCCATCCTTGATCGTCATGAACCTGAAATACATGCTTGAGAGGTCAACACAAAGGTTGAGTGATATTCATAGAGTTTGTTTAATGTTTGAACACAATATGTTGGTAGTGTGAGCTATAGACTCACACCAATGTTTGGAAAACAAAACAGGTATTATAACACTAAGCTTATGACATCAAAACGTTAACGGGTACCAATATCAATCGGCGGAGTTATCCCGGTAGGTACTTTGCCGTCATACCTATGTTTCAAATATTAATGCATTTGTTTGAACTTAGTCAATACAAATGGGATTCATCAATCCCAATAGGCCTATTCACAATATTCGCGCTCACTATTTCTAGTGATTAAATGGTTCATAATAAGGGATCTCGGTTTGGCAAGGATGGTACTTAGTGATAATAAAACAATCAGGCAAGCATACAATTTAAAAACATTGTGCTCGGTTAAAAATAGCATGTATTTCCCCCAAGGGTTTGTAAAACATTGAAGTAATGTAAAGTGGGGCTATGAACTCACCTTAAGTAAGATAGCAAGTAATGAATGTAACGGTTGAATCGTGAAGGTTTCTACGAGCAACCTATAATAGAATGTTGCGACTTAGGATTTGAGTAAAGAATATGAAGTAGTGCCTATATATATATATATATATATATATATATATATATATATATATATATATATATATATATATATATATATATATATATATATATATATATATATATATATATATATATATATATATATATATATATATATATATATATATATATATATCTTGCATTTAGTCCATGATGTGGTATGATGTATAGTGTAAGTCTTTGAAAGAAAGATTCATGAAACATGTATGTTCGGGCCGACATAATTCAGAAGTCATGTTAGTAAGCGTTCGAGGAGCCAGGACACTTTAATTCGTAAATCCACAACTTATCTCGACGGCTTACATAATGAACTCCTCACATGAGGCTCCCTACTATTGTAGTAGTTGATAAAATATATAGATATAAGTTTTGATCCGCAAAGTTACATGTCCGATATTTGAGTAAACTTAGGAAAGTTTATTTTTACATGAAGATTGTTATTAGGGTAAGTTTCATATAACTTGTATGACCATTTTTCTTTGTAATAACTCATGGTTCTTTTAAGTGAAGTAGATCCAAATTGCTTGTTCAAGTTATCGTCAATTCCTTGTTTCATGTTTTCGCCTAAGTAAGTTTGTATGGTCATTTAGTCATGGCCTTGCCATGACCTTTGGTCCTTGTTCCATGGTCTTGAGACTCAACCTTGGCTCTAGCCATGGGAGTGGTCTTGATTCTAGGTCATAAGACCTCTTGGTCTTTATAAACCATAATCTATATATTATGACTTTGGTCTAAAAATGGGCTGTTAAGAATTTGAAGAAAATATCACTCGGAAAGCGTTTTCAGGGCTCGAGCTTCTTTATTCCTGAATTAAAACGTCGTTCCAGACAACTTTCATGTTTTAACTTTTTGATGAATCGGAACAGAAGGGTGACTTTCAAAATGGCAGAATGCAAAACAGTAGGTATCGGCAGTTTCGGCGTTTAGGTTTTGCTAACTTCTTATGGCCATAACTTTTGACTCGGGTACTCGTTTTGGGTGATTCAAATTGCTATGTTTTCCTTGTTAAGTCCTCTTTAACAGTAAGTAAGTTTCAAATATCATAGTTGTACTATTTTGGTCGTGGTTCTCCATAAAAGTCACTAGTTTACTTGTTTAAATAACATAAGTTAACAATCATTTGTAATAACTTGTTTTACCCATTTTTATACATCATGGACATGATCACAAGACAATATATAGCATGAATGATATGTAAATAGCATGAATATGATATTTAAGCAAGGAAGTGTATTAGAATTTGCTTACAACTTTGGCTTTCTACAAAGAAAGGTAAGTAGCATGTAAGGAAAAGGACTTTGATTGACTTAAGCTTCAACCCACTTCACTTCATGCAATCTTTCTACTCTTGTATTCTTGAAAGATAGATGATGAAAGTTGAAGTGACTTGAGTGGATTCAAACTCAAGAGAAATCACCAAAGTTCTAAAGATTGGAAGTAGTTTTGATGAATCAAAACCAAACTAGTGTTTATGTGTTGTTATGCTCTTGATCTCTTGAATAAAACTTGAAGTAAACAAGTAAAATGAAGTGTGTTGTGTGTGTGGGAAGTTGGAATGGCCAAGGAGGGGGAGGAGGGGTATTTATATGCTAATGAGGAGGTTAGAACTCATGACTAGTCAACACTTGCTCACCAAGTATAACACATGGATGAAATCTAAGGGCTCAATGCATGAGATCATGCCACAAGTGTGAATCCCCCCCCCCTATATGGTGGTTTGGAATACTTGGGGATGAAGTGTGGACTTTTGATGATATTATCCAAGTTATTGAGTTAGTTTTGGCTCCGTAAAATGCTAACCGTAAATGGTTAAGCCACGAAACGTAAAACCGGGTATCGTAAAAATACGAAACTTGGAAGAATGGTTAAACATGTCATTATACTCCATAATAAAATATAAAATGAGTGGTAGGTTCCATTGGAGTGGTAAAACCCTGCTAAAACTGGAAACACGGGTCTAAAACGCGTAATATGTAAAATGTACGAATATTGCGTAAAATTGAGAAAAGTAAAATGTTACTTTTCTAATAGGATAAAAATGATTTAAAATGACTTATAATGTCTAGACTGGGCTCAGTCTAGTGTCGGTTGGTATTAAATGTCTTTTAGACATAAAACCGTAAGCCTAAAAATCAAGGAATGACTTATAAAATCAAGGAATGATTTTTGGTCAAAGGAGGAGGGAAAAATATGTTGACTTTTTCTAATAAGTTGAAAACTCAAATCATCTTAGAAATGTGGTGCAGGTATAGGCTAAGGTTACGGCTGAATAAAAATGCTTAAAACTGAAAATTCCGGTTTTTCACGGCCGAGGCTTATTTTGGTCATGTTTTTCTCAGTCATGATTAATTCTCAAATAAATCATGAGTGTGTCAAACATTTTTCTTATGCGGGGTCACTTAACGCGGTCGAGTTTCGTTGTGCGTAGAATTTTTGAATGACGTTTTACCCTAAAACGTGTAATTCCGTGTAATTCCTTAATAACTTTCACGAAAATGATCTGATGAGTGTCAAACTTTTAATTTGCCATGGAAATGATTTATCACTCGAGGCCAAGAAACAAAAATCAAATTTCGGGAAAATTTTGGGAAAAATGAATAGTAAAAATGAATAGTGAAAATGAATAGTGGAATTTTCCGGGAATAGTAATTAACCTGAAATTGCGAATTGTTACATTTTTGTTATCGTATTGTTATTATTTAATCATGGTTACCTTGAGCTTGAAGTGGTACATATGGACTTGTGATTTTGATTATGGAGATGTGTTGACGAAGTGGTATTGGGGACCGATTGTGAGACGGTCGAATTAGATTGACGGAGATAGGTTAGTTGGGTGCCGTAGTCGGACCCTATTGTTGTAGCACGTGAATTGGGATTGATTTGGACGGAGATGGATTACTTATTTATGACTTGATTATGTTATTTTTGGACTTGGACAATGAGCCGAGAGTGATGACTCGGACATGTGACCAACTCATATGACTCGATAAATATTACGATCAAACGTTAAAAATAAAACTCGTAATAATATTATTAGTAATATGATCATTTATATAAGTATATATACGTGATAAACGTATATATAATATTATAAATGCGTATATTAATAATAAAACGATCACGAGTAAACATTATAATAACGTGACGATAATTATTGTACTATGTGAATAGTGTAATAAATGTCGGGAGTGTTATTATAAATAAATAACTATAAATGATGATGAAATCTAATACGTTGGATAATTAATAAATAAAAACATGTCTTTTAATAAATTAGGAAAACTTATCGAGTTATATGGGGTTGTGGTCACTTAAGTCCAAGTGGACTTTATTCTATTTTGTGACTTTTGTGTTGCCACGGATATATGATTAATATATCCATTTTCTATAACTACGTAACTTATTTAATCGACGGGTTAAATAGGGTTTATTTAGCTATATAAAATAAGTATATTAATGGGCATCGTATCCTACGACGCCCATAGGTTATGGTACGTGTGTTAGGATAATGAATTACTAAATATCTCGTGGAGTTGGCTAAATTGACGAATTTGGCAAATTTGATGATATATATAGGGAATTTATTGGACTACGATACTTACCATATAGTATTCTTTGTGTTATGTGAGTTAGGTTGGGTATAATCTTAGAGTGATGTATTACATAAATAAATATGGAGGATTACCAAATCGACGGATTTGATAAACTTCGATGATTTATTTAAATAATATATTGGGCTAATATTAGACCTATAGATCGTTATTATTCTTTTCGTTGTGGCTTCTTGGTTTGAGTTGTGTCGACCCTCCACCCGCATGGATACCAAACGTCAAACTCCAAATTAATATGAGGATAATTCGAGAAATGGATTTTTGGAAAGTAAAATGGAATACGTTCGGGATTGGGAATATTTGATTTTGAGGAAATGATTCTGAACGCATTTATATTGTTAGGAAGTGCCGAATCTATAGTTGCCGTTATTTGAGTTGCTTTACGTCTTTCATCTATCGATTTCTTTTGCTGATTGCTGGACTTGAGGTGAGTCATAGCCCCACTTTTACTCTTGAACTTTGTTTTCAATACTTGGGGTGAGAAACGTGCAAATGTTTTATGTGGACTATTACTGCTTGTTTACTTTTAAAACTTGCTACGCTTATAGAACTAGGTAGGATTTAGAGCGAGGCCTAGTCCCGAACTAGGTAAGCTATTGTTTGGTTGTTGAGCGAGGCCTAGTCCCGAACTAGGTAAGCTATTGTTTGGTTGTTGAGCGAGGCCTAGTCCCGAACTAGGTAAGCTATTGATTGATTGTGGAGCGAGTCCTCGTCCCGAACTAGGTAAGCTATTTGATTGGTTATAGAGCGAGGCCTAGACTTGAGCTAGGTAAGCTATTGATTGGATTGATTTGAGCTATAGCGTGCACCTATAGGGTTGATTAGATTTGGTTGGTTCGTTCTGGTTGGATGATTGAGGCCTAGTCTAGCTAGCAAGAGTTTTGCGTATATGTCCACTTGATTTAGTTATGAGTTTAAACCTATGATCTCACCAGCGAAAGCTGACTTTTAGCGCGTTTTCTCAGGTAATTAAGTGATGTCCTTGGATGCTTGGATTGGAGGTTTGGCTATGGCACCTGGTTATGGATCTAATTTTCTAAAACTCTGATAAATAATTGTGGACCTATATTATTTCTTTTGGTCCTGACTTTGAATGAATTTGGGATGAATGTAAACTCTAAACCACGTGTGGTTGTATTTTCTTATGTTTACTTTATCTCGTTCTTTTATGTCTTGTGTTGGATACCAATCCCTGTAGCACCCCGAAAGCTTGTTGTCTCTTCCGCTGTACCAAATTTTGGGGGTGTTACATAGATATTGGGAAAGAAATGAAGTCAAAGAAGATTTGTTGCAAAGGATTTATGATCAAAGTGTGAGAGCTGATAAAGAGTTAAGAAGAAGAAGATAAGTGTTTGGAAGAATTCCCATATCCTCATATATACTGACTACTTGAAGAAACTTATTGATTTATTTGTTAATCATAAGTTTATGGGAGGATTGTTGGGAATTATACTAACAGTTACCACGGCTAGTGAAGATATTACAACTGCTGAAGAATGCACTTGCAGTGGAAATATATTACCACTGCTAGTACATATATTACCACTGCTGTTAGGATAATTGTTAGGAAACGTGTAAAGATAATTATAGAATAGATCTTGGGTATATCTTATTCTATTACAGTTATACTTATCTTGTGGAAGAGGACTCCTTGTGCTATAAAAGGAGGTCCTAGGTTAAAGTTAGATATACGTTTTTCTAGAGCTTCAAGGTGTAACCCTAGTGATATTAAGATCACTCGTATTATTATCTTTAATAATATTGGAGCTTACAGTTTGTTACATATATTGTTCTCATTCATTAATAACTGTTTCATTCACAATCAAGCTTCTAAGTATTACTAAGTAGATTTCGCATACTTAGTGATATAACTCAAAGTATCAATCTAACACAGTTCAAGGTGTTTAGATCCATCATCTGACCAATTGTTATAATTAGCCTCAGCCCTCAGTTGATCACACCTAGGGAGCCTTGACATTCTCTTTTGCTTTTTCTTATTTACAATTAAAGAAAGTTGTGCAAATACATGTTCAACTATGCCTTCTTAATTAGCAGAGGCAAAAATAGTTCAGGCCTGCAATCCTTATCTTTTACATGCATAAAACAAAGTGGCCACGTATCAAGAGTAAAAATACACTAATAAAAATAGGTGCGCACCGAACATGACCCACTCTTGAATAAAAACTTGACTGTCTTCCATAAAAACAAAAAAACTCAGATATGCTGAGATTTTCTAGATTCACTAGAGATTTAGTTTCAATGGCCCTGCATTTTATCTAAATGAAGTACTGCATTACAATAATAAAAACTTGACTGACTTCCATAAAAACAAAAAAAAACTCAGATATGCTGCTATTCTCTAGATTCACTAGAGATTTACTTTCAATGGCCCTGCATTTTATCTAAATAAACTACTACATTACAATATTTTACAGATACAGATCACATAACCATAACTACCATCTTTGAATACAATATTTTACAAAAATATCTTACACAAACACACTCAGCATTGTCTTTTATTAATTTCTTTACAAAAGTATACACCTCATTTCTCCACACAGAATACTTTAAATACCCACAGTATACACCTTTTTCTGCTCATCCACAATAACATGTCCAAAATAATCCACTATTCGTGCAACAACTTTAGACTACATCCACATAATACCACTCACTTCCTGCTACGCTTCCATAAACTCACAAGATTATTATCAGTGCTGAAACAATAATAGACTGCTTATACACAAACTTTAAATTGCATCCACATTTTGGTCATGATTTGGCTGTTCCTGCTACAAAACCTCACATGATTTCTTATATCTGTCCAACCTTTATTATTCAAAAACAGTAACTTCTTTTTAATCATTCACCTATTATTTGGCCACACAATACCAAAGTTTATTCATAAAAAGTTCTTACATAGAAATACTACTTAGACTTGCATACTATAAGCATGCTTTATGATGAGGCGAAAAATGAACCACTTTTAGGGGGTCATTTAAGCCCGGAATTGAATTTATTTGATCAAATATTGCCCTAAATCGTTCCTTTTGTGATTTTAGGTACTTTGGGAGAGAAATCTGGAAAAGGAAGCAATTCGGACGTTTTTGGAGCATAAAAGTGAAGAAAACGCCAAAGTCTTAATTTTCCTTGCCGGGAACAGTAGGTAACGGCGTCAAGAGTAATTTCCATGACGACCCAGTACAGATTTGACGGCGTCACGAAGTAGGGCGTCAAGAGTAAAATTCATGACGGCCTGGAAATGCATAACACATGACGGCGTCAAAAGTAGATCAAGGCAGTCCGAGAAGTATTTTGGCGGCGAGATGACGGCGTCACAAGATTTGTCTTGACACCGTCAGACCCTATTTCCTATATATAGTTTTCTAATTTTCACATTAAAAAGAGAGAAGTTTTGGAGAAACCCTAAGTACGAACTTGGTGCGAATTTTACAGGTTTTTCAAGGGTTCTAAGCCCTTGATACCTTTCATGTGTAATTGAGATAAGTATTCTTTTAATTCAATCAATATGTCTATGTGTTGGTTGTCTATATCTTGTTCTTGTCTTAATTCCATCATGTTAGGCTAGATCTATCTTGTGTTTGCTTGGATCTAATGAAACCTAGGTGTTAATTATGTGTTGATTACTTGTTTATAATTGTATTGGATGAATGAATTCGATGTTAGGCTTAAGAAAACTGGCAGATCTCCAAATGGTAACATGCTTGAACGCCTTAGGAAACATGAACTGATGTGCACTAGGTTTTATTGGTTGTATTTAATGCATGAGCCACTGTTTACAATCCCTATGGTTGTGCTGGGCATGGCATAGGAGGAGATAAGAGCTCATAGGATTGGGGAATTAAGTGCGCCACCCCATGAATGGTATTAAGGAATACAATCCGTCATCCACGCAACTATAACAAGTAATTAACATGTAAAAGATATCTAGGGAGTAGTGAAATCTATGTAAACACATTTTCTCCACTTATTGCTCACAACCTTAGTTAATTTAGTTTATTTTCATTCTTAGTATTTTATTTTGATTGCATCTTTAGTATTGGGTTAGTTGACTAGCAACTAATTCCGCCCAAATCCTTCAAACCCGAGATTTTTATTTGCTTTCAAAAAAATATAAAAATACAAAAAGAATCATCCTTCATCTTTAGAACTAGTATTTAGGTTTTCTAATCCTAGCGACACTATTCCTAGCTGAACGATCAATCCCCCGGTACTTGTCACTATACTATACTACAACGATCAGGTACACTGCCTGGTGGGGGTTGTAAGCTTCTCAAGATCCCTTGAGAGGTAAAGCCTGGTGCGATTCCCACGTATCACTTTAGTAGCTACAACAGATGAAAATACAAGAATATCAAAATCTAACCAGCCTTGCTACTAAAACACCTCCAAAGACCAACGACACAACAAAGGACCACTAATCCTTCAGATCCATCAAACCTACATGACACTCCTTCTCAGTTCTCCCTTCACGAGCTAGATCCAAAACACCAATCAAAGTAGCTAAGATATCTTGCACCCTCTGCTGTGTCTCAACCATGCACTCAACCGTTTCAGGTGCCACATTATCAAACGGCCCAAAAGATTCACCCTCTTGGATTAGTTGCGCTCTTCTCTCAATGCTGGCTTCAAAATTAGCACATTTATGTCCAATGTACCAAATAAGATCCTCATTCTCTCTCCATTCTTACACAAACAAATACTTGAAGCAATGTTGGAGCTGGTTAGAACCGCATGACTCTTTTAAATAATCAATGTTTGGTCTCGCACCCATACTTCTTAGGTGTAAGATGTGTGAGAAATGTCACAATAAACCCACCTTTATATAAGCCAAAATAAAAACTAAACTTAAGAAAAAAAATTTAAATAATATATATATATATATATATATATATATATATAAAATCCCCCCTTCACACACAAACAAAGCAACAAATTTTATTCATTCATGCAATATCTTACAATAATGGATACAAACATCACAAAACACTAATACTAAAAACAATGAACAAACTACATGCACTTCTACCAAACAAACCAACAACACCTAAAACCACATACATACATCCTAATTATATTGCTCCATCGTCGTTACATAATGACGCTTCTCAATACACGCTTCGCTTATGAGATCAAGCACAACAACCAGCGCAGCTAGCAGCTGAAAATCTTTATTCTGTGCTTCCTGTAGACACTGCAAGCCATTAGCAACAACAGGATCAAATACACTAAAACTTCCAACCTCTTGAAGCAATGCCCTTTTAACTGCAATTCTAGCACGCACATCATCACATTTTTCGGCCAAAACCAAAATAAGGCCTTCATTATCGGCCTCTTCATGCAAAAACAACACCCTTAAAGCACGATGCAACTTATCAGAACCACATGCTTCTTTATATTCATCAAGTTTACTAGTCAAAACCATCTTTATTGCCAGTATTTTTACAAAGTAACTGCTGACATAGTTACACACACATTCACACTCCTTATATAGACAACAAATCCAAGTATCTAACTAGAAACAGTACACCAAACTAACTTACCAAACTCTCCTTCACATTTACATGTACATGAAACAGTTCCTACCTAACACTCACATGTTATACCATACCTACAAAAAAAAAATGAATTTCCAAAAACAATGAATAACAAACATGTTCATTACCATTCATTTCATTTTGTCTTCATTTACTGACTTTGTTATTTGCATTCCATTCATGAAGCAACAGCCGAGGCTGCAACTGAAGAAAAACCAAGGACCAAAGGGTCTGAAAAGAACAAGCAAGACTAAATAGTCACCTACCCATGTGAATATTTGAATGCTATCCTGCCGTTGTTAGAAGCTCAGATGTTTTGCGACATATTTGTCCTCACCATGCAGAAATATGTGGCAAAATATTGATAATCTTTTGTGTAACGCTTCAGCTATGAAGTCCTTAGATATGGAACTTAGCCCTGCATGGGTCAATGCAAATAGTGTCATGTATTTGGCTACCAAACTACTAATCTTTTGTATGGCAGTTACACTGCACAAACTTCTTAGACATGGAATCTACCCATGCATGGGTCAATGCAAATGGCAGTTATCTATTTTCTAAATAATCCTTCTTATAATTTTCTAACACCTTTATGCCAATGCAACCTTACAGCCTTACGATAATGCTACTTTCATTTTACCTTCTTTGGCAAAACTTGCCGCGGCAACGCACGGGTGATCCATCTCGTTTAGAAACATACAGTAATTAGCTAATCTAAAGAACGGCCGATCTACTTTTGAGATTTGATATGAACGGCAGAACGGGTCATAAATTTTGTCTACATTATGAAAAAGTTGAAAATTCCAATCTAGGATAAAATTTATATTGCATAAAAGTAGGATAACGTGACAAAATTGTCATACTTTTAGGCTTTTTAGCATAGTTGTCACACCCCACTGAAGGTGGAAACGTGAGATGCGACGAAATTAATATATATCACAAAAGAGATATAGTAAAAATCATAATTAAAATTTAAAGAAATAGTATAACATTACAATATTGTTCTAGCCGACCTCAACAATTGAAATATAAAGCTTGGTTTTCAAAAGATAGCATTTTACTACATAATGACCAAAGATGACACGTGAAGACTCCTTTATACAAAAGTCTTCATAAAATATGCTTACCGACGATCACCTAAAATGCATGAGAAAACGGGTCAACTATGAAAATAGTTAGTGAGTACACATGTTTTATATAGTACGAAAACCATTTTTGAGAAAGTCCGCATGACAGATGTCCTGTCAACCTATCCTGTTACAAGTCAAGCTCATAAAAGACTTGTAGCATACAAGTTCGCATATATTTCCATAATAAAAGTAGTACGCCTCGTAGTTCATACACACATGGTCATAACAATTTACAATAATAGCACCTCGTATACAATAAAGGATGCGGCATGCAATGCTCCAAAAATAAATAGTATGCATTCCGTAGACAGGGGAACGAGAGGTTGGCCCACCTGTAATTAATAGCACTATCCATACTATCTATCGCTCCGCACAAGGGAGCCGTATGAACGGTACGTACACTACTAGAAAAAGGGCTATCCTTGACTCCAAATGCGAGTCAAGAAGAGCCCTTATGACGCGCAAATGCGCGTCAAGGAAAGACCCGTCATAAATATTCATGACTCGCATTTGTGCGTCATCCCTCTATGACGCGCATTTATGACCCATGTTTTATGACTCCTTTTTGCGAGTCATAACTTAATTTTTTTTTTTTTTAAAAATTAATTTTTTCCAGTTCCTAATTTTCTATTAAATGACAATTAAAAACCTGATAATACAAAATTAAAAACACAAATATCAAAATAACACATTTCATATATTAAAAACCTGATAATACAAAATTAAAAACACAAATGTCAAATATCAAAGTCAATGAAACACAAATAAGAGTTCATATCAGATACATAAGTCCACATTATCATGCCTTGGTAAGTGATGAAGATGCCACTGAGCGTGCTATCTTTGCTGCTTCAGCTTCACTGCCTGCACCAGTTACCAAAGGGTTCACTCCGGTACATAACAAGAGCAAATTCTGCATTTTCTTCGTGTCCAGTCAGGATCTACAAGGTAAACAATATAACAAAATCAACTTTCTGCTATGAGAGCTGATACATATAAACACAACTACAGAAACGCATATGACCGAGAAAATCAACATTTCATATCACAACAAAGAACCATCAAGTGTATAACATGACAGAAAATTCAGTAGCTAATGCCAAACACAAGCAATAAGCTGGAAATAAGCACTAAGCACTTGAGCTAAAACCTGAATGCCAAACAGGCCAATTGGGCCACTTTTGCAGTCCTATGGGATCCACTAGGGATTCTGGAAGTCCAAACAAAGTAATAAGCCAAAAAGCTGAGATGATAAGCTATCTAAAAAGCTAGGTCACACCCTCTGGGTCCCACAGATGAGATCAGGAGGGGGGTTGGTTCTTGGGTACAAAAGCTGATCACTCAGCTTAAGTCAGGAAATGGGACAAAGTTTATGGGGCAAGCAGCCCTAGCAAATAAGCTGTAAATCACAAGATAAGCTATAAGACCTCAAGACAAGCTTATGGGCTCTCTAAAAAGCCAAAGGCTATGGGGTGGGGCCCACTAGATAAAAAGTTATGGCACAATGAAATTGGGTGGTTGACTGGGTCTGTGCACAGGGGAGGTGCTTCCCATGCAGCTCACTTTGAGCTTGTGAAAAAGCTTGTGGGAAAATCACAAAAATAAGCTGGCCATGAGATTTTGTAGTTCTGCTGATAAACTACTACCACAATAAATTTCAAGTGCTAACTCCTATCACAAAATTCTATAAAATTCCTTCAAGAAATGGATTTCTGCCTAGGAACACTTTTGACTATTTCATGAAAACTTGATTTTTGACTTTTATGAACTTTGAACACTGATTTATGGATTAAGTTAGGTTAATTAAGATATATGAACACTAAATTAAGCCTTGGTATCTACTTATGAGCTGTTATAAAGATTTTGCTATTCTAAAACTTACACAGACAGAAATTAGACCAAGATTTTGATGATTTTGACTTTTATAGTTTCTACTACTAAAAGCTTGACTGATTTAGTACTCTAGTGGTCTAAGTGTGATGTGTGAAGAACAAATGAGCAGTAGAACTCACTGAGACACTCACTACAGTTAATACCAAACACCTATTTTAAACTAAAATTACCACTGAGCTTGATTCTAATGACTGTGAACTACAACCTATTGATCACTACTTATTTAATTTATAATTTAAAGACTAAATTTAAACAGGAAAACAACTAGAAATACTTCTATACTAAGATGCTAAGAATTGAAAATTTGAAAGCTTACACCCTTGTGGTTTGTGTGACTGACCCGAGACAAAACCAATCACCCTCATGGGTGTTGCTGTCGCGAACCAAGAACCAAGCAAACAACCCTTTGGGTTGTGTTTGGTTTACCGAGCATCAAAACAACTAACCACCCACTTGGGTGTTACTCTTGAACCCAAAATTAACACAACTAAAATAAGCCGCAGGAGGTCAATATAAGTCATAAATCGAATAAGCTTGAACATATGTAAATAAGCTATCCAAACCTCAAATAATCAACAACAATAAAACTGCAAATTCATAACTCACCAATAGGATTAGTCTCGTCACCGTACCCACAAACTCTCACCACATCCTCAAACGCCACAGCCACATCTCTCGTCAACGGAGTGTAGTACGAAAATGCTGAAAATAATAGGAAGTAAGAAACGAGATACAAGTCAAACGCTACAGATAATTTAGCAAAATTGACAACTCAGATAATCACCTCAATATTCGGAACATGTTTTAGTATCTGATCAGCAACCCGGCAACCATTAAGACTCCTAACTGTCTGCTCGTCAACATTGTGCAATACGAAAAAGAAATCTTCCTCATAACAACTTTTAATTTATCAAACACGAAGACTTAAACTATTATACCTTACCATTCCTATCTTCTGCTACCAATGCACTTGTTGCCAACTGTGCGTTAGAGCTTATGAAAAAAAAAACACAAATATTTCATCAAAGTAAGTAAGCTGTAATGTAAGGGGTCTGATAACTATTGATCTTGGATGTCACATAGATTGACCTTCATATGTGATTAGCAATGTTGGAAAACACTTACCCTGTCGTGCAAGTGGTGGAGCATCCGATGTGCCCGCATCAGTTGCTGCACCTCGGTATTGTGAGTGATGTGAACCTGTAATGATAGAGGAATTAAATGTCAAAGAAGGGCGTCACCTATTGTATAATTCTATGAGTATTGAAACTTACGTCCAGGCATCATCTACATTTGCAAATCGTGATATAATGTGATATGACACATGACTAACCTTCAAATGGGACAATTGTTGTGCGAGTATCCTCAACGCTGTTGTGACAGATTGGAGGCATGGACATAGCAAAAGATACTCCATCATTCGGCTGCCAAATCATAACAACCCAGAAGTTAAATAAAACTCACGAAACGTAATTACACAACAGACATAGCAGGACACAATACCTGCTCCCATTCACCAAGCCGACATTGCTCTTCCCAAAATTGATCTTCCTGATAAAGAGTACCTGCGTGCAATGCGAAGATGAACGTTAGCACTGGCAGTTAGCATAACGTCAGAGCATGTATATTTATAACAAGACCTTATCATTCTTCCATAACAAGAACTTATCATATTATAACACAAATCATTAACCAAACATATTGATCCATGCAATTAACTAACTTCAAAACAATCAACACATTATTAAACTTAAACAAACTTATCGAAACTTAAACAAACTTCATACTCAGTAACGCATCATAGACATTAAACAACAAGTTTATCGAAACTTAATCAAATAAAACATTCATAAACGCATAACGAATTTTATCCAAGAAACCATCATTTAATAAAAAGAATTCATTCTTTAATCAAATAACACGTCTTCACACATTTAACTAACTCCAAACCATCAACATAGAACCCATTTCACATCCAAACACTTTTTACCCGTATTGCGCTACTGCTGACCCGTAAAACAATGAACTATCATACTCAGTAATGCATCATACTCAGTAACTTCATACTCAGTAAATTTAACTAACTTCATACTCAGTAAATTTAACTAACTATCATACTCAGTAAATTTAACTAACTTCATACTCAGTAACTTCATACTCAGGAACTTATGCCAAGAAATCACTGACCTAACTTCATACTCAGTATTACACCTGGTTACATTTTCACAAACACCTGGTGTACACCTTTATAACCTAATTATAATTGATTTTATAACCTAATTATACCTTTCAAACACCTTTCAAACTGATTTATAACCTTAAATAAATTGATAATAACCTAAATAAAACACCTTTCAAACTGATTTATAACCTAATTATAACCTAATTATAATTGATTTTATAACCTAATTATACCTTTCAAACTGATGAGATGAGAAATTAGGGCAAACTGATGAGATGGGAAAATTAGGGCAAACTGATGAGATGGGAAATGTCGAGTGTTTTGAGAGGGGGCGGGAGTGTTTTGAGTGTTTTGAGAGTTTTGGGAAACTAATGAGAGTTTGAGAAGGGTTTGGGAGGGGGCGGGAGTGTTTGAGTGTTTTGAGAAAAAATTTGTGTGTTTGAGAGGGAAGTGTTAGGTTAAGAAAAGCGGGAAGTTGTTTTTGGCCAAAAAAAAAACGAAGGAGATGACCCCATGTTATGACGCTTTTAAAAGCGAGTCATCCCCAATAAAAAATCTACTCGTTATGACTCTTATTTTATGACTTTGCTATATGCGCGTCATCTTTTAGCGTGCGTCATAAAATGCGAGTCAAGGATAGCCCTTTTTCTAGTAGTGGTATAAATTGAAGTGCGAACGGCAAACCAATCGGAGACTTACAATGCAAATGTAGCAATAGTACATCATAACAACTATTATATACTATTAAATTAAGACTGCTTCAATCAAGGGAGACTTCGCACTGCTCCGAACAAAGGACTTAAAATTATAGTGTGTACGACACATCAAGTCATAAAGTAAAATATGTATTTTCAGGTTCAAATTCAATTTCAAAGAGTTCAAGCAAAGTTATAAGTCATAAGTTCAGAATATACCAAAGGGTCCAAAACGAGTCATAAGTTCAAATAAAAACACAAGTCATGCATTTAGCGGCGTCAGTAGGGTGACCCGACCCGAATCCGAACTCAAACCCGATAAGGTCTTATCAGATCTGGTTAATCGGGTTAGGGTTGAATTAATTTTCTTATCGGGTTATCGGGTCAACTTGAAAACACCCGAAAAATCTTATTTGTTTCTTTGTAAATTAAAATCTTGCAATACGTAAAGGACGAAAAGATCACTAATAATGTATACTAATAATGGACACAATGAAATGGTTAATGATACGAAAAGGACACAATTAAAAGACGAGATGAACTCGTAAACTAATTATATTTAGTGTACACAAAAAGAAAAACTACTTATATATATGTTTTGTGAGATTAACACCAACCATTGTCAGTCTATCATAACTTGATTTTTTTGGCCTTCGATTTTAGGAAAGAGTAGTTTCATGCATATTTAATCATATCTATAAAAAATTACATGCACTCTCTTATCGAATGCAATCTATAAATGAAAAGCTGATTTGTCATATTCTTTTAAGCTAATGCTACTGAGCATGAAGGAAAAAATACGCGACAAAGAATTACAATATATAAAAAGGCTATTTTGTGTGCCTTAATTGCAAAGAAGAATAAACATACAGTGATAGTTTATTCGAAAACAATATAAGCCGTCTAGTTTATTTACGTAAAGCTGGATTTATCATATAATCCGACAACCCGAATCACCCGACCCAATAAACACTCGAATCCGATTTCTTATCGGGTCGGGTTGCATGTCACTTTTCAAAAATTCAAAACCCAACTCAAGCCGACCCAATAAAAGAGGGGTTGTGATTACTCACAAGCATAAATAGTGAACCAAAAGTTATTTAAGTTCATAATAGCGCAAACAAATTAGTTTAGATTTAAATTCATGCATATCACCCCAAATATGTAAAGCGATAAAAGAAGGGGTTTGTGAATACTTATCTCAAGCAAAGCAGTCTGAATAGAGTAAAGCGATATGTAAAGCGGTAAAAGGGGTGCATGCTTGAACTAGATAGTAGAGACTAAGGTGTCGTTTGGTTCATTCTTTTAAAGTTTTGAAATTTTAAATTTTAGTAAATTTAAAATTTTGAGAGTTTAAAATGCCTACACATGTTTACTTGACAGAATTTTACAATATTTTGAAGATTTTCATTTGTTTATTATTGCAATTTTTTAGAGAGGGACAGATAGGGGTGTCAAAAAAACTTGATGAGACCCCGATTGAGGATATCCAGGTCAGATTACATGGGTAAAAAAATTTATTCGGGTCAAACCGAATACTAAATAGGGTCGAGTATAAGGTTGAAATTTTTGGTTACTCGGTTTCGAGTCGACCTAATTGACCCAAATAAATATCTTTCTAAAATAAATTTTATAATTTTCTATATGAAGGATGATAAAAAAAAAAATCATTTTTGTTACCTTTTTACTCATATTCGGGTTGATCCAAACCCGAAAGTACCAGATTCGGGTTGACCCGAACCCGTACGGACCCGACCCGAGTTGACCCGGCCGAATTGTCACGAACCCTACTAACTCGAATTCAAATAGGCTTGGTTTCGGGTATAAAATTTTTAACCTTGACTCGACCTTGACCCGACTTGAATGTGATCAACCCGACCCGACTAAAGTGGATATCCTTTGATTAAAAAAAAAAAAAAAAAAAAAAAAAAAAAACTATGAAAAAAAGTTTATAAGCTTTTTTTTCCAAGTAAATAAAAATTCTTCCCTTTGTGAAGCCCTTTTAATTTCACCCATGTCGGCAAATCATGTAATTTTAAATTCCCCTATTTGTGTTATCAAAGATAATATTTGGGGCAAATTAAAATGCAAATGGAATGAATTCCCCCGAATATACCCTAACCAAACGGCCCTAAAGGATATTGTGTTTTATTTATGGGTTACTTGGGTCCTGGTCAAAATACACAATAGAGTAGTATGTGTTTTTGAACACAATAATATGCTATTTGTTAAAAAAAAAAAAAAAAAAAAAAAAAAAAAAAAAAAAAAAAAAATGTGTGTGTGCTTGTGCTTAGATGATCAGTCGACAACAATAAAGAAAAGGAGGTGTTGTCACCTCTTGTCTCATCAAAACTTAACAAGCATATTGGCGCCCGCCGCGTTGCGGCATGTTCTAAATTGTAACTGGTTTGTTTGAGATGTGTCTCCGAGGGCAGGTAAAAAAAATACCATTTTTTTAGGCACTTTAGCGTATATATACTGCTAACACAAAAAATTTCAAAAGTATACCTTTAGAATTATTAGCCAAAATTTTTTTAGGGTGCATGCTAATAATGGTCATGCATTTTAAACGGCGGCACCTCCTACTTAATAGCTTCCATCTAGATTTTTTTTATTACAGTAGTTAGCAAAACCGGGGCAGTCAAAAAGGTACGGGCCCAAAATATCTTATTTATTTATTAGAAAGTGTTTGTTTATTAAGTTACGCCGAAAAATTATTTCAATATTACTCTTCGCTCGGGGTGGCCCTCGAGCTATAATATATATAGTGAAAAAGTGTACCTTTAGAATTATCAGCTAAATTTTTTTTAGGGTGCTTGCTAATAATGGTCATGCATTTTAAATGGCACCACCTCCTACTTAATAGCTTCCATCTAAATTTTTTTTATTAGTTAGCAAAACCGTGGCGGTCAAAAAGGTACGGGCCCAAAATATCTAATTTATTTATTAGAAAATGTTTGTTTATTAAGTTACATTGAAAAATTATTTCAATATTACTCTTCGCTCGAGGTGGCTCTCGAGCTATAATATATATAGTGAATATCTTATTTATTTATTAGAAAGTGTTTGTTTATTAAGTAACGCTTAAAAATTATTTCAATATTACTTTTCGCTCGAGGTGGCCCTCGAGCTAATATTATATATATATATATATATATATATATATATATATATATATATATATATATATATATATATATATATATATATATATATATATATATATATATATATATATATATATATATATATATATATATATATATATATATATAATATCTTATTTATTTATTAGAAAGTGTTTGTTTATTAAGTTACGCTAGAAAATTATTTCAATATTACTCTTCGCTCGAGGTGGCCTCGAGCTATAATATATATAGTGAATATCCAATGTGTTCTAAAGTCCTATTCAAATTTTTATTAAAGTTAGGCATGGGTTATTAAATAAAGTGCTTATAGCCTACTATTTGCATAAGGGTGGGGGGCTGTGTTTAATATAGAAAGAGAATGTGTAAAATTTTATGAAATGTATTTTGTGTGTATTGGGTGTTTAAAATAGGTATTGTGTAGTAAATATATAATTAAAGTTAATTATATATAATTTAGTATTATAATGAAAGAATTATAGAAAGTGTAGGGAAAATAATGTTTGTATTTTTGTAGCATTTTAGGGAGTGTAAGAATGTATTAAATATTTGTTGTGAGTATTGGGTACATTGTGCGTTCATGCAAGTTGTGAAAAGTATTTATTAAATTAATAATTGTACGTAAGTAAAAATGCAAATGTACTAGCAATAAAATATAAAATGTAGTAGTGGTAATGTACCGAGAATGTGTAGACTAAAACTAGTCTAAAGTCTTATTGGTTTACGTTTATTTAACTAAAAGTTTATAAGTTTTTTTTTCCAAGTAAATAAAAATTCTTCCTTTTGTGAAGCCCTTTTAATTTCACCCATGTCGGGAAATCATGTAATTTTAAATTCCCCTATTTGTGTTATCAAAGACAATATTTGGGGCAAATTAAAATGCAAATGGAATGAATTCCCCCGAATATACCCTAACCAAACGGCCCTAAAGGATATTGTGTTTTATTTATGGGTTACTTGGGTCCTAGTCAAAATACACAATAGAGTAGTATGGGTTTTTGAATACAATAATATGCTATTTGTTAAAAAAAATAATAAATTAAAAAAAAAATCAATGTGTGTGCTTGTGCTTAGATGATCGGTCGACAACAACAAAGAAAAGGAGGTGTTGTCACCTCTTGTCTCATCAAAACTTAACAAGCATATTGGCGCCCGCCGCGTTGCGGCATGTTCTAAATTGTAACTGGTTTGTTTGAGATGTGTCTCCGAGGGCAGGTAAAAAAAATACCATTTTTTTAGGCACTTTAGCGTATATATACTGCTAACACAAAAAATTTCAAAAGTATACCTTTAGAATTATCAGCCAAAATTTTTTTAGGGTGCATGCTAATAATGGTCATGCATTTTAAACGGCAGCACCTCCTACTTAATAGCTTCCATCTAGATTTTTTTTTTTATTACAGTAGTTAGCAAAACCGGGGCGGTCAAAAAGGTACGGGCCCAAAATATCTTATTTATTTATTAGAAAGTGTTTGTTTATTAAGTTACGCCGGAAAATTATTTCAATATTACTCTTCGCTCGGGGTGACCCTCGAGCTATAATATGTATAGAGAAAAAGTATACCTTTAGAATTATCAGCCAATTTTTTTTAGGGTGCATGCTAATAATGGTCATGCATTTTAAATGGCACCACCTCCTACTTAATAGCTTCCATCTAATTTTTTTTTATTAGTTAGCAAAACCGCGGCGGTCAAAAAGACACGGGCCCAAAATATCTAATTTAGTTATTAGAAAATGTTTGTTTATTAAGTTACGTTGAAAAATTATTTCAATATTACTCTTCGCTCGAGGTGGCTCTCGAGCTATAATATGTATAGTGAATATCTGATTTATTTATTAGAAAGTGTTTGTTTATTAAGTTACGCTGAAAAATTATTTCAATGTTACTTTTCGCTCGAGATGGCCCTCGAGCTAATATATATATATATATATATATATATATATATATATATATATATATATATATATATATATATATATATATATATATATATATATATATATATATATAATATCTTATTTATTTATTAGAAAGTGTTTGTTTATTAAGTTACGCTAGAATATTATTTCAATATTACTCTTCGCTCGAGGTGGCCTCGAGCTATAATATATATAGTGAATATCCAATGTGTTCTAATGTCCTATTCAAATTTTTATTAAAGTTTGGCATGGGTTATTAAATAAAGTGCTTATAGCCTACTATTTGCATAAGGGTGGGGCGGCTGTGTTTAATATAGAAAGAGAATGTGTAAAATTTTATAAAATGTATTTTGTGTGTATTGGGTGTTTAAAATAGGTATTGTGTAGTAAATATATAATTAAAGTTAATTATATATAATTTAGTATTATAATGAAAGAATTATAGAAAGTGTAGGGAAAATAATGTTTGTATTTTTGTATCATTTTTAGGAGTGTAAGAATGTATTAAATATTTTTTGTGAGTATTTGGTACATTGTGCGTTCATGCAAGTTGTGAAAAGTATTTATTAAATTAATAATTGTACGTAAGTAAAAATGCAAATGTACTAGCAATAAAATATAAAATGTAGTAGTGGTAATGTACCGAGAATGTGTAGACTAAAACTAGTCTAAAGTATTATTGGTTTACGTTTATTTAACTAAAAGTCATAAGTAAATTAAATAGTTTGAGTTTAATAACGAATATTAACCTGAAAAATAGCAGGTTGTTGTAGTATCATTGTACTTGTTCTTCTTTTGTATACTTCTTTCTTCACTATTTTTACACACCACGGTAAGTGACACATTCAGTTTTCAAGTATTAGATTTGAGGGACACGGGAAACTATATTCCCTTTCGGGAAAACACAAAAAAGCCACACCTTCCAAAATGGCAAACAACTTTTCTTTTACCATTCGGCGTTGCAGTCCTGAAAGCTTTTTGGAAGAGAGAAACTAATTTTTAATTTTGTGTGAATGGTTATTGTGTGGAGATATGTATTAAGTGTATTTTTAATAATAGGAGATATATAAAAAAAATAAAAATAAAAAAGAAAGAGGGGTGCTGCAGTGTTCGAAAGAAGGTTGAAGGAAAGATAAAGTGAGCGTTTTTTGATGACGTGGCACAATCTTCTATGGCATCCCATGCTTCTTCAGCATTTAATCCCCTATGGTTCCAATTGACAAAATCGTTAATGCACTTTTGGTCACATAGGTCGACACGATCGTAAAAAATTTTAGCTAGGGACCATAAATCGTAATTATGATGAGGGACTATTCGGAGTAAAATTTTAAAACGAATCCATGCATCATAGATAAGTTCATCTCGATATTGGTTGAACATCAAGATATCATTAGGAGTGAATGGATTTCGTGGTCGGTAGTATGTTGGATTCTCGTTCTCCATAATGGTGAACGGAAGAATCAATGGAAAGGTTTTTACGAACAAATACACAAAGAAGAGATAGACTAAAGAAAGCTAATAAAATAAAAATAAAAATCTCACTAAAAAGGAATCTAATGAGTAGACCTAATCAAAATAAAATTCAACCTAAACAATAACTATTCCCCGGGCTGCGGCGCCAAAAACTTGATACGCGGGATTGCGCCCTCGCAACAGGTTTTACCTCTCAAGTGAACTTGAGAAGCTTGCAATCCCTGCCAGGCAGTGTACCTAATCGTTGTAGTATAGTATAGTGACAAGTACCGTGGGATTGATCGTTCAACTCAGAAATAGTGTTTCTAGTATTAGAAAGCCTACTAAACTAGGTCTAGAGGTGAGGGATGATTCTTTTTGTATTTTTTTTATTTTATGAAAGCAAGTAAAATCTCGGGTTTGAAGGAGTGGGCCGAATTAATTGCTAGTCAACTAACCCAATTAACTAAGATGCAATCAAAATAAAATAAAAATAAACTAATGTAATTATGTGGTGTAAACAATAATGAGAAAAGATGTGTTTACTTAGATTTCATTACTCCCTAGATATCTTTTACCGGTTAATTAGCTTGTTACAATTGCATGGATGACGAGTTATATTCCTTAATACTAGTCGTAGGGTTATGTACAATATTCCCTAACTCTATAAGCTCCTACTTCACTCCTATGTCGAGCCGACTAAAAGTTCCTAACATGGGATCATTAGAATTCACTTATGCATTAAATACAACCAAAAATCGTAGTATCATGTTTCTTAAGACGTTCAAGCAAGTTACCAATGGAAGTCTGCTAGTTTTCTTAAGCCTAAATCGTATACAATCATCCATAACAATTATAAGCAAACCATCAACCAATAATCAACATCTATGTTTCACTACATCTAAGCAAACAAAATAAAAACCTAGCCTAGCATGTTAAAAGAAAGATAAGTATAAGATAGAATCACACAACACATAGACATATCGTATGATTATTGGAAGACTTATCTTTATTCAAACATGGATGAAAGAAGGGTTTGAAACCTCTACAATATGATGAAAATTTGACCTAGGGTTTGTGGTAAAGTTCCTCCTAATGTTCCACACTTTATGAATGAAAAATTAGGAAAATATATATAGAGAATACATCATGACGGCGTCACGTTGTAGGTTCTGACGTCGTCAACTCGCCGCCAAATTAAGGGTCGTATTGCCTAGATCCAGTCTTGACGCTGTCATGTAGAAATTAAGCTCTGGGCTGTCACTTGTATTTTGACCTTGACGGCCTTGGTGACGCCGTCAGGTCAATTACACTAAAAATGTTCTGGGCCGTCATGTGTATTTTCCACTTCCACCTCTTTTGCAAAGCTTGACGCCGTCATGTGTGAAGTCTTGACGTCGTCAGGTACTGTTCCCAGCTAGGATTTTGAGACTTTGTCGTTTTCTTAACTTTTATGCTCCAAAAACGTCCAAAATGCTTCATTTTCCAGATTTCTCCTCAAAAGTACCTAAAATGACAAAAGAAAAGATTTAGGGCATTAATTGATCAAATAATCACGAATTCGGGCTTAAATGACCCCTTAAAAGCGGTACACTTTTCACCTTATCAAATACTCTTACACTTGAAATTTGTTTGTCCTCAAGCAAATGCGCTTTTATTCTAATCAAAATACAAGTTAGGGGTCATTTAACACTAATATAAAAGTAATTACAACAAATAATCGTTCCACTAAAAACCAAAAACAAGCACGGAGATCATACACTAGCACCTCACAAATAGTGTTTAGATACTCACATCTCTCGAGTGTAATAAAGTATATATCACAATATGGAAATGGAAAACATCTCTCACTACCTGTCATAGAAAATATATTACCATAGGCTTGGGAAAGGATCAAACCTCTACCACTTGGCGTAAGCACCTAAGATAAACTATCAAAGAGGTCTTTTAAAGGGTTATAACGTTAGGTGTAGGGATATGGAAAACACGGTTTTGTTGGATCAAGGCAATATTTACTGGTGGCGAGTTAATCATCTTGGTTAATTACATGTAGAATATGGCGTTGCTAAGCCAAGATTCGACTCGACTTAAGCTAATCAAAATCTAACAAACTATGAAACAAACATAAAATGAAACGGGATGGTAGTCCGTATGTTTTTCTCTTTCTTTTTTCTATTTTTTTTTTTCTTTTTCTTGATTTTTTGATTATTATTATTATTATTATTATTATTATTATTATTATTATTATTATTATTATTATTATTATTTTTGTGCATACACTCTTGACCTACCAACCAAAATAATACATCAAAGGGAAGTTGCATTCCCTTTACACTTGAACTTTTACATACTTTACAATAAACTACTCTAATGACTCGAATCAAGATAATCAAAACACTTGGAGTACTTTTTAAATATTAACGCACATATGGGGGGTAATAAATGGTGTTCTTCCTCATTACTCCATAACACTAGTACTTTACCCATGAGTCTCAATCGTCCCAAAACAATATGTACAAGATATGACTCGACTTAGCAACCATGTAATCAATTAGACAATTAACTAAGGGTTTAAACAAATAACAATAATGCACTAAAAATGAGTGTATACACAGAAGTTCTAGAATCTAAATACTACCGGTACACTCATAAGCACTAATAATGAATGCTTTTCCTATCAAATTTAAATGCGAACCTCACATATTTGGGTGGAATTTTTTTTAAGTGGTACGGTTTTATGCTAGTCATACAACTCCTATCCATGAGATGCTTGTTAAGGCTAAAGTTTCACTCCAAAATGTTGTAAAAAATTTTAAATTTGGCGCTAAAATTGCCCTAGCAAGTATTTCTCTTAGTTTTATTGCACACATACTATCAAACAAAAAAACTCAAGTGCAATTGTATCTTATATGTAATCATCATTTACCCTCCCCTTACACTTAGGATGAACATTTCCCCGATGTTCAATTAAAGGATGTAAAAGTAAAGCAGGTAAAAGAATGAAAACAAATAATCCCCTGATTCGTTCGGTGTTGATAGTGTGTCAACAAGGTTAGATCTTCCTCTAAGAAAATGAACTTTGAAAGCTTCCCTCCAGAAATATAAACCATCTTCTTGTCATATATAACCTGTTAAACTTTAGAAAACAATCAAGGCAAACCTCGTGTAAAATCGGCGGCAATCTATATATACTAAAAATCCTAGAAAGCAAATTAAGATATAATGCTTGTGGAATGAATGTTTGCAGATTTCCTGGAGTTTATAAAACTAAAGAATAAACAAAAACTTTAAGACTCCGGTTTAACAAAACTCGCAAAATTTTTCAGAATTTTAGTACCTGACGCCGTCATGTTGTAACTCCTGACGCCGTCAGAATGTTCCAGGAAAAATCTTATGTTAAGTTTCCGGAAAATTTCTGGAAAAACTTATGCCTTATTTCCTGAAAAGTTATGACTCGATACAAGCATTTGACTCTAACAATTACTAATACACATGCTCATTTAATATCGTAGTGAATCACACTCATTTTCGTTCTTATAAACAAATTTGGATTTCCCTTACACTTAGCTTTTGCAAAATACCTTTATATGTAATTAAGACGAAGTTAAAAACAAAATAAAGCATTTTCACAATTTACTTTGAATTATGATCCACAAACAATAAAAATAAAACATGCATACGGAAATAAATAAAAACAAACAAACAAATAAAGCTAAAAACATCAAACAATTAAAAACATGGGTTGGGTTGCCTCCCAAGAAGCGCTTGTTTTTGTTCGAGTCACGAGCCTGACTGTACCCTTATTTAACGTAAATAGGGGAGGTTTTCCCTACACTTTGGATTAAGTGCAGGTTGTTAGGAATACGATTATTCATATGAAGACTCGGTCACCCCGAGTAGAGTTTAGCATATTGTAGCTCGTAGTAATTATCATATTAGTTAGTATGTAGAGTAGTATTAGTTAGTATTTGTGGAGTCGGGTCGGGTCTCTTACCCACTGTCAGCCCGCTCTACAGCCCGTTTCAAGGGGCGTTTTCATTGTAACTATATATACCCTTTCCCACCCATGGGAAAGGGTTGGACCTTCATTTGCAATCTAACCTTTCACAAGTTTTCCCATACAAGGCTCCCACCTCTCTCTTCTCATTCTCTCTCTAACATCTCACTAGAAATTACATCTTTAATCATCACAAATCACTTAACCATCCATGTTCATATATTAGAGTATATTACAAATGGTATCAAGAGCCATGGTTCTATCCTAGGATTCATGGTATGCTCGAATTTATAGTATGGTTTGTGGTTTTAAGGTGGTTCGACTTATTCTAGTGGTTTTCACTCGAGTTTGATCTTGTTAGGTGTTTATCTCGACATTCTTCTTGTACTTTCTTGTTTATTAGTTGTGTAGACACCTTGTTGTAACCTTGGTTTAGTCATTTCATCACTTGGGTGGACATTGGTGGCATTTCGAGTACTTTTTCTTGCCAGCGAGTTGGTATCTCTTAGTAGAGAGTTGGCAGTTGTGTGTAGCGAGTTGAGCTTAGAGATTTGGCGGTTTGCTATTTTGGGACATACGGACAAATCGCTACGATAGTGACACTTTTGTCTCATCCTTAGCGAGTTGTCAGGTTTAGAGTGTAGCGAGTTGGCATTGGCGAGTTAAGCAGTCAGCGTATTGCTAGATAGCTAGTTGATATCTAGCGAGTTGAGGCTTCAGCGGTTTGAGAATAGCGAGTTGAGCAGTCAGCGTTTTGTCAGATTAGCGACTTGTCCATTGGCGAGTTGTATACTTAGCGTGTTGTCTGATAGCGTGTTGACAGTAGCGAGTTGTCAGGTTTTGGTAATAGCGAGTTGATAATCAGCGAGTTGATTCTTGTCTAGCGAGTTAGTGCAGGTTTGTGGCGAGTTGAGTTATTTTCAGCGATTTGGTACTTGTAGCGAGTTTAAGCCTCAGCGAGTTGTGAGTATCTTAGCGTGTTAACATTTTTGAAGTTTGTAAGCTGTAGCGGCTTAAGTTGTTTCGTCTACTCCTTCAGTAACTTGACGTTGTGAGACTATTCCTACAACTTGACTTGTTATTTCAATAATAACTTGACGTTGTGAGTTTAATCTTACGATTTGACTTGTTTTCTGAGAAGTGATTGTAATTCGACTTGTTGCAACAAAACACAAATCTCACGTGTGTTTAACAGCTTGATACGTGTAACTAATCAGTCTTCACAGCATGGCAACCACTGCATCGGATGACATTCAGGCAGCAGGATCGGACACTCGTCCTCCTATGTTGGACAGGACTGACTATGAATCATGGGCACAAAGGATTCGTCTATACTGCTTGGGTAAGGAAAATGGTGTGAACATCCTGAAATCCATTGATAATGGACCTTTCATCATGGGGACAACCAGAGACACTATCGCAGCTACTGATGACAATCCTGCGGCAGTTGGTCCAGAAAGACCTCGTATCTACGATGATCTTTCTGATGAAGAAAAGAAACGCTATGATGCTGACATCAGAGCTTCGAATATTGTCATTCAAGGACTTCCTAAAGATGTCTACAAACTCATCAACTTTAACACTGATGCGAAAGCAGTTTGGGATAATGTGAAGATGCTTCTTGCAGGATCTGAGTTAACCAAAGAAGATAGGGAGTCTCAGTTATATGATGAATTCGAGCACTTCAAAATGAATCCAGGTGAAAGCATCACTGACTACTACGTCAGATTTCACAAGCTTGTCAATGACATGAGAGCCATCAAGATGACAATGCCTAACATTCAGCTCAATTCAAAATTCATGAATAACATGGCACCTGAATGGGATAGGTTTGTTACAGTTGTCAAGCTCAACAAAGGTCTCAGGCATACTAATCATGAACAACTTTATGCATATCTCCAACAACATGAGAAACATGCAGTTTATGATCGGGTAATCCGAGAAAAGCTCAGTCTAACAACAACTAATGAGTCCCTTGCCTTTGTGTCCAATGTTCAACAACTTACTCAGTCTTCAAATGATCAATCTCAACTACCTTCATCTAGGTCTACCTCTACTAATGGACAATCATCAACTCCCTCACCAACTGCCTTAAACACCCATCCTGACTCTGGATATTCTCATACCGACATGATGATTGATAACCTCTCCAACCAAGTCTCCTAATTAGTCCAACAGTTCAGAGCTGTACTTCCACCAACTAACAACCAACTCAGGACTTCGTCTAACCCACGTAATCAGGCAGTCATTGAAGATGGAAGAGTGGTGGTGCAGAATGTGCAAGGAAGACAAAATGTCAATCCAAGAAATGCTGGTAGAGATAATGGGCAGTATAGAGTCGGGAATGCGCTTCAAGTGCAAGCTAGGCAGCCTAAGTGCTAGAACTGTGGAGGGCTGGGCCATATTGCTAGGAATTGCACTCTTCCAAAGCGTCTTCAAAACTCAGAGTACTTCAAGGACAAGATGTTGCTAATGCAGGCGCAAGAGAATGGTACTACTCTGGATGAAGAAGCTTAGCTCTTTCTAGCTGGTGATGACAAGAATACGTTTGATGCTGATGTGGATGATCAACCTATTCTGGACATGGCACTCAATGATCCGAACATCTTCCAAGTTGAAGACTGTGATGCTTTTGATTCGGATGTTGATGAAGAACCCATAGCTCAAACTATCTTCATGGCTAATCTGTCTGCCGCTGCATCATCTCCACAGCTGTCTGGCTCCTCCATCACTTCTGCTATCTCTGAGGTACCAAAGCCACTAAATTCTAATCTGAATTGCTCTATCAATCCACAGGGGGCATGTGACTCGGTACAACCCACGAACATTGACAACACAGATATCACTAATATGGGAAATACCAATAATATCCCATATGAACGGTATGTGAATGACAATGTTATGAAAGGTGTACCAAGTGACATGCCGTCAGCTGACACTAGAGAACTTGAGTTACATGAGCACACTATATACAACCCTGATGACTCCTTGATCACTAGAGTTAACATCCTTAAGGATCAGGTGGCCTTATATGAGCAGCGTGCTAAATTTGAACTTAATGAACGTGAGCAAAAAATGGAATGGCAATTGCGTACTTACATAACTGAAAACAATGCCAAACAAGAAACATTGAAAAAGGAGTTAGTTTCTTTAAAAAAACAATTGGATCAGACTGTCAAACAAAGACAGGAAATTCAAAAAGGGTTGACTTCAATCAAACTCGACTACCAAGAAAAAGAAACCAAACTTCTAAATGATTTTTCAAAACTCAAAACGTTGAAAAACAAATTGGAAGATAAGTTGTACATGCAAGGTCAAACCATTCAATCTGCTCAAATGATGGAAAAACATAAGAAACTAAGAAATGAATTTAGTGAACGTGATACCTCTAAGACTAAAGCTAAATTTCTTAGAATTGGTATAGGTGCTCAACCTGCGCTATATGATGCACACACTATGCTTGACCCTAACCATGCCCCTCCTGATGTGAAATCATATGATGAGATTGATGAGGCTGAGTATAGAACTAGGGAAAAACTTGCTGAGCGTCTTAAGGATCCACTATGTGTTGCTAAAAATATTGTGTTTCACCATGATTATACAAATGACAATCACTCAGCTATTTTTGTCCCTCAAAAGAAAATCCTTCATGAAAAAGTGTTCTGGAATATTGACATGGAAAAAATGAAAGCTGAAAGAATCATTGGTAATACACGTACCATATTTAGGATTGCAGACCCAACCATCTATCCCTTGCACACACCCCAACATCTTGTGCCATATACCCTACCCACACAGTGTAATACCCTAATTGCGTTATATGTTCTAGGCCAACTGTTTAAGGATTTTGAAAAAACATGCAAAACTAGAATTACACCAACAGGGATTACAGAAGGGGAAAGGGGTTTTGAGCAAACAAAGCAGTGTTACCTTACTGAAGTTATGCCATTTTTCGATCTTCTTAAAGAACACTTTGAAGGCCTTAAAACTACCATCAATAATAATGTGAATCAAATGAAAAAGGTTTTTAAAGAAGTAGAAAATGAGGGTAACCAATTGGCAATTGATCTCAAATACAGTGAAATTGACAGAAAAAACATCCTCATCATGAATGAGGACTTGATTGCTAATTGCATTGCACAAGATGTCTTTTACACTGTTACTGGCTCTGCCCTATCTGCTAAGCAATTTCATGAAATGTCCATTACTTTAAATGTATTTCAGAATCGTGTGATTGAGCTTGAGGGGGAGAATTACCAACTAAACTACAAAATTCAAAATGACGACCATGACAACATGGTCAGGAGTTTTTCAAAACTTGAAGTTGATAATTTTAACTTGCAACTAAAATACCAACATCTGAAAGAAAACGTAAAAGTATCAAATGCCAAGACATCTTCGGATGCTCCTGAATTTGATACATGTTTTGAATTAGCCAAAAAGGATGATGTAATTCAAGCTCACTCAAACACGATTCGGAAGTTGAGGGCCCAAATTGCACAATTAAAATTGAACAAAAGCGATGTGACCAATACCAATCACCAGAAGTCGATTGATTCTCAGAACTTTCAGAAACAGGGCATGATCAATGAATTACAACATGAAAATGAGTGGCTTCGTGCTGAAATGTCAAACGCTAAACAACGTTACAAAGAATTGTTTGAGTCTATTAAAATAACACGTGACCAAAACAATGAAAGAGTCACTTCTTTGTTAAATGAAATTGAGAATCTAAAGACTATGGTGAAGGGTAAAATGCCTGTCGTTTCATGTGATCATGCAATTTCCAATGTACATGCTTGTAAGAAATATGCGTGTGATGCTATCAATGTCTCTCTTCCCCTTAGGAACAATAAGTTAGTTCACAACAACTACCTTAAGAATCTTAAGGACTGTCTGGCCATGCTTAGAGAAACCATTGAAGATGAGAGAATATCTAAACCTAATGATGATGTTCTTATTGGTGCTTGCTTCCTCACTAATAGAGCCTAGGAACTATTAGAATATGCCATAGGATCATTCCCCAAGAATGATAACAAGTCGGAAAGGTCATTTGCATCACACTCTAAAAGTGGCAACAAACATGTTACATTAGATCACCCCCAAACCATGTCACAATCCACCATCATGATCACCGGTAAACAAGTAGCAACTAATCATACTAATGATCCCGTCATTGCTTCTACAAGAGTAAAAGGTGTATCTAATGCTAGCAAGTCACAGCCTAGGTGCAATACAAAGAATGATAGGACCTTGCCGGCTAAGAGTACACTTATGAAGGAAGTAGAAGAATCATCTAGGAACAATAAAGTTATGCTTAATGAAAGGAATCGAGTTGATTCAAACATTTGTGTTAACAATGATGTAATTAATTCGAATTCTGGTGCTATTTGTAAGACTTGTAACAAATGCTTATTTTATGGTAATCATGATGCTTGCGTTGTGTCCTTTCTTAAATCCACTATGAAATCTCCAGTTGTGAATGTCTCGTGTGTTAAACCGGTAAAACAAGTATGGAGTAAAACAGGAAAAGTGTTCACTAATGTTGGTTATCAATGGAGACCTACTGGAAGGAAATTCACTCTAAGGAAAAAGTGCCCAATGACTAGGATCACTAATTCCAAAGTTGTGCCTATTAAGAAGTGGAGACCTACTGGTAGACTGTTCCCAATAGAAGAACTTAGTACCACTCCCAATTCTAGTGCATCAAAATGTGAAAGTTCCAGTGAGATATCTGTGACATATGATAATCCAATATTTGTGTGTGCTAACCAAACGGACCCCAACTGTTTGTGGGGCTCCAGCTTTTTCAGTTATCCACGATTGTCTGGTTTCAAATGCAGGTCGTACAAATCGTCCTTTGGTATTTGGACTCAGGCTGCTCAAAACATATGACTGGAGATCGCTCGCGGCTCAAGAATTTTGTGGAATAGTTTATTGGTACGGTTAGATTTGGAAATGACCATTTTGGATCTATAATGGGTTATGGGGATTACGTCTTTGGAGACAGTGTGATATCCAGAGTTTACTACGTGGAAGGACTTGGGCACAATCTATTTTCTGTTGGTCAATTCTGTGACTCTGATCTTGAAGTTGCTTTCAGAAAACACACCTGTTTTGTTAGAGAATTAGATGGGGTTGATCTACTCAAGGGGAGTCGGGGCACTAATCTTTATACCATCTCTATCGAAGACATGTTACGGTCCTCACCAATTTGCTTGATTTCTAAAGCTTCCAAGAACAAATCATGGTTGTGGCATCGTCGTTTAAACCACTTGAACTTCGGTACCATCAATGAACTCACACGTAAAGATCTTGTTCGAGGCTTGCCCCGACTGAAGTATGAAAAAGACCACTTGTGTTCTGCATGTCAATTGGGCAAAAGCAAAAAGCACACACATAAACCTAAGACAGTCAACTCCATCATAGAAGTCCTACACACCCTCCACATGGATCTCTGTGGACCAATGAGGATTCAAAGTATCAATGGAAAGAAATATGTGCTGGTTATTGTTGATGATTTCTCTCGATTCACGTGGGTAAAGTTTCTACGATCAAAAGACGAGACTCCAGAAACCATCATCAAACTCATTAAAATGTTGCAAGTTCGTCTCAACAAAACAGTTAGATTCATTCGAACTGATAATGGAACTGAGTTTGTGAACAAACAACTTACTAAGTTTTATGAAGGTGTCGGAATTAGTCATCAAAAGAGCATTCCACGAACTCCTCAACAAAATGGAGTTGTTGAAAGACGCAACCGCACATTAGTTGAAGCTGCGAGAACTATGCTCATCTTCTCCAAAGCCCCTATGTTTCTTTGGGCTGAGGCAATTGCGACAGCATGTTATACACATAATAGATCCTTGATACATCCTCTCCACTGCAAGACTCCATATGAACTGGTCCATGGCAGAAAACCGGATCTTTCGTTTCTTCGTGTATTTGGTGCATTGTGCTATCCAACAAATGACAGTGAAGACCTGGGGAAACTCAAGGCCAAGGCTGACATTGGTTTCTTTGTTGGCTATGCTCCACAATGAAAGGGATACCGAATCTACAACAAACGTACCAGAGACATAATGGAAACAATCCACGTCACGTTCGATGAGCTGACAGAGCAACTGGTTCCTGGACAATCAAGTTCTGGACCCGTACCTAACCTCTTATCTCCTGGACCTATAAGCTCCAGGCTTGTACAGAATTCCACCCCTGCTACTCCCTTCGTACCTCCTACAAGTGATGATTGGAAAAAGCTATTTGACCCCATGTTTGATGAATACTTTGAACCTCAAAATGTGGACTCTGCAGAAGTCACTGTCATTCCACAACCAGCTGGGGTAGCTAATGTCCCAATTGATAATTCTGGTCCATCCACCTCGTTATCAAGGGATCCTGAAGCTCCCACCATCAGTCATTCAATCACCACATCTAATGGTCAATCCTCATCTGTACAATGAGTGGCAGCTGTAAATAACACTTTTGGTGAGAATCCCTTCGCTCCACCCGATAATGAGCCGTTTGTTAACATCTTTGCACCTGAACCGTCAAATGATGCTACATCCTCAGATGAATCAAACACGGCTACCTCATTTCCCTACTCTCAACCTCATGAACACCTTAGGAAATGGACAAACGACCACCCAATTGACAACATTATTGGAAACCCCTCTCGTCCGGTGTCAACCCGTAAGCAACTTGCTATCGACGCTTTGTGGTGTTTCTTCAATTCTGTCCTTTCTAAAGTTGAGCCTAAAGATTTCAAGGATGCAATGTCTAAACATTCATGGTTCACTGCTATGGTGGATGAAATCCATGAGTTTGATCGACTTGACGTGTGGGAATTAGTGCCACCTCCTGAGTGTGCTATGATAATTGCTCTCAAATGGATATTTAAAGTGAAGCTTGATGAGCATGGAGATGTATTAAAGAACAAGGCAAGACTTGTGGCTAAAGGATATCGTCAAGAAGAAGGTATTGACTTCGAAGAATCCTTCGCACCAGTTGCTAGAATTGAAGCCATAAGAATATTTCTAGCAAATGCCGCTAGTCAAAATATGGTGGTGTATCAGATGGATGTCAAGACCGCGTTTTTAAATGGCGATCTTAAAGAAGTGGTGTATGTAAGTCAACCTGAAGGATTTGTGGATCCTGAACGCCCTAACAATGTGTATCGCTTGAAGAAGGCCCTTTATGGTCTTAAACAAGCTCCCAGGGCGTGGTATGACACTTTGTCAAAATTCCTTCTTGCCAACAAGTTCTCCAAAGGTGCTGTTGATCCTACACTCTTTACCAGAAAGACAGGCAAAACCTTTCTTCATGTGCAAATATACGTTGATGATATAATATTAGCCTCCTCTGATCCCAAAGAGTGTGATCGATTCTCCCAGGAGATGAGTTCTGAATTCCAGATGTCCATGATGGGTCAAATGTCCTTCTTTCTAGGCTTGCAAATATCTCAGAATCCCAATGGGATTTTCATCAATCAATCCAAGTATGCTAATGAAATCTTGAAGAAATTTGGATTTGATTCATGCGATGCGGTTGATACTCCTATGATGGAAAGATCAAAACTTGATGAAGATGATATCGGAATCCCTGTTGAACAAACCAAGTATCGAAGCATGATTGGTTCCTTAATGTATCTTACTGCTAGCCGACCAGATCTTCTTTTTGCAGTCTGCATGTGTGCTCGGTATCAATCCAAACCTACCAAGAAACACCTGGAAGCTGTCAAGAGGGTCTTTCGGTATCTTAAAGGAACAATCCACTTGGGCCTATGGTACCCTAAGGATACCTCAATGGCCCTCACTGCCTATTCGGATGCTGACCATGCGGGATGTCAGGATACTCGTCGAAGTACATCTGGGGGTGCTCAGTTCTTGGGTAACAAGCTAGTTAGTTGGTCTTCAAAGAAACAAATGAGTACTTCAATATCCTCCACAGAGGCTGAATACATTGCCATGTCCTCGTGCTGTGCTCAGATTCTATGGATGAGGTCTCAACTCTCGGACTATGGCTTCGTGTGCAACAAGATTCCTATGTATTGTGACAACAAAAGTGCAATTGCGCTTTGCTGCAACAATGTCCAGCATTCAAGAACTAAGCACATCGACATTCGACATCACTTCATCAGGGAGCAAGTTGAGAAAGGAATTGTGGAACTTTACTTTGAAGGACTGAGTTCCAGCTTGCTGATATCTTTACCAAAGCACTTTCTAGGGATCGATTCTAATTTATCCTCCCTCGCCTTGGTATGAAGAGTCTCACTCCTGAGGATCTCATAAGTCTTCAGGAAGATCAGGAGGAGTAAAGGGGTTGTTTCATATATCCTTTGTACATAGTATTAAATCAAAAAGAAAAATAGAAAAATATAAAACTTATAAAATCCATAAAAATCTGAAAATTCACAAAAAATTCAAAAATATTCTTCTCTCGACATGTCTCTTGTGTAATCAATATTATGTACATTTCTAGAAATGTCATTCAATAATGACACGGAATCATACATATGCTTGAGAAAGAGTTTTTTTCGGTTTCTAATAAAGTTTTCTTGTCTAAAACATGTCGTTCCTAAAATTATTCTTTCAAAATATGGTTTGCTATTACTTCAGATAGCACCCCGGGCTTAGTATTGGGGAAAGTTCGTCGCCAAAAAGACGACTGTTCCTTACAAAGGCATGAATTACTTTATATTCGTGCCTTTCCGATCTGATGTACGCTTAAGTGCATCATTTCTGGTAAAAGAAGAGAAGTCTTCTTTGCATCTCAAATATTTTTCCTTCAAAGATTCTTCGGGAAAGTATTTGCTCCAAACTTGGTGGTACCATGGTTTTTGAAGATCAAACAAACCTGAAGAGTTGTTTAAAATTTACCACTCAATCGATGCTATAAAAATTAATACTTTATGCAAAATGTTTAATTTTAAAATGTGTCATCGATTGAGGGGGAGAATGATTTCAAAAACTATACATCATCAAAACAATGATCTTTGTGCATAACTTCAAGTGGATTAAGTGCAATTGTTATGTGTTAGTATATGAATTTTTCATGAGTTTATTACTAAACTCAAAATCATTTATAAACTCATCATCTCTAACACATAACATACTCCCTCAAGGTTTGAGAGGGAGCTTAAATGTCGTCTCAAAATCAGTCATTCTTAAACATGTCACATCCTTCTCTAAAACTTTATACTTATTTAAATCACTTGGGATCACAAATCTCAAATTGATTTGAAATTTTTGATCGGGGGAGAAGATGTGATTTAAATATGAAAAACTGATTCAAAAGTGATGTTTTTGAACATGAAAACAAAAATATGCTCTTTCCTATGTGCCAAACTCTTTCGCATATCAATGCACATATTGAGGGGGAGCAAAATGATTTGAGTAAAAGGATCCTTGCATCTCATATGAGTGCATCTCAGTCTTGACTCATGAATTGACGAAACACAAATGTCCTGAATCGAAAGGACTAGTCCTGGATGGGTAATAACTTCAAGCTGGTTCAACCAGTGATGTGAGCATGTCTCGAAGAGGACTAGTTTAAGTAGAATGTACCGTTTCGAGAAACCTTGGGTGAACCTGATTGGGCCGGGTAATAACTTCAAGCTAGTTTATCTAGTGATGTAAGCGTGTCTCGAATGCCCGGTCATGATCACTTAAGGTAGATCAATTCAAAAAGTGCAACTCTTCCCGACATGTGCAAATTTTCAAATCAATACATATGAGCACATGTTAAGGGGGAGCATTTGAAAATGACTAAAACTCTCAATGTGTTAACAAAATGTGTTTCTCAATTATAAACACATTGAGAGAATTTTCAATGATTTGGCAAATGGCAACTTAGGACAGTCATGGAGTTATAAGGTGACTAAGGCTAGGAAAACCGTCCTATGATCCGCCAGAGCCGGAGGGATCTACCCATGGACAATACCAAATAGATAGTATATAAAAGTCCGTAGGTATGATCATGAAAAAATGAGAAATGTGAGAATGGAGAAAGAAGGGGTTAAAGAATTAAAAAGAAATGAAATGAGAAAGGGTGAAAAGAAATAGCCCTCCAACTATTCAACCTTAGGGCAGAAACCGGGTTCAATTCATAATCTACTGATGGTTGCTAAGGCAACATCGGTAATGAAGACAAGACGTCATGGACCCAGTGACGCAATGCACTAATCCTTCTAGCCACTCAAGTTCTCTTAAAAGAACTTGTTTCATTCTCACGGGGAACCGGTGTAATCTATCGACTTATCTCTTAGAGATAGTTGATATTGAAGCAGGAGACCTCTCCCTAATCTCCGCATAGGAAAACCAAATACACTTATTGAGTCTAGAGCCTCGAGATGCATAAAAAGATCTCATAGGAACACGTGTTACTTCTACCCTGGTTGTTCTACATTAAGGACACTAGTGGTAAACTTATGAGTCCTACGCAGATCTGAGCAATCGGCCAGAACATTTATGAGGGATATTGCTTTAGTAACTCCCAGTGATTGAATGGAAATTCCTGCCAGGGTCAACATCAAGCAGCCCTGAAAGCAGGTCACTTAGGTAATTCCTTATGGATTACGCTTAGTGGTCGCGACGGTTACTAATGGTCTACAGTCGTGGAGTGATCTCCAGCGACTCACCCAATCGTTGATCTACTTAGGTAGTTTGTGTAAATCCTTTCAGGGTTTGCCGATTGGGAACGGTCTTGGTAAGGGTTAGAAGGAGTCTTCACACTATGCTGTTGACAATCTCTAATTCCGAACCTATAAGCACCGGATGATTTGTTGCTAACTGTCTACTTGCAGGAATTTCTAACGGTTGCGGTTGATTGCTGAAAAGATGTTGATTCATCAACACATGCTCACACTTCAACTTCATAACTCAAAGATATCATGATCATTGAATGGGCTTCAACCGTGCTTCCTCAACTCTGATGAAGAAGATCATGATCCTGAAAAGTGTGAGCATGCCAACACAAAGAGGTTCATATCACATGGAGATGTTACTACTCAAAGATGACCCTCAGATACTCATATGGATGATGAAGTCGAAGCTATTTCCAAAGATCATCCATCACATTGAAGGTGTCATCTAGAGTCTACCACTTAATGCACAAAGATCTCAACAACGAAGAATCTAAAGGCTACGAGCTACAAAGATGTCATCAAAGACTTAAATGCTATGACTCAACATTTATTTTCCGGGGTGACCTCCCTTAGGGGGAGATTGTTAGGAATACGATTATTCATATGAAGACTCGGTCACCCCGAGTATAGTTTAGCATATTGTAGCTCGTAGTAATTATCATATTAGTTAGTATGTAGAGTAGTATTAGTTAGTATATGTAGATTCGGGTCGGGTCTCTTACCCACTGCCAGCCCGCTCTACAGCCCGTTTCAAGGGGCGTTTTCATTGTAACTATATATACCCTTTCCCACCCATGGGAAAGGGTTGGACCTTCATTTGCAATCTAACCTTTCACAAGTTTTCCCATACAAGGCTCCCACCTCTCTCTTCTTATTCTCTCTCTAACATCTCACTAGAAATTACATCTTTAATCATCACAAATCACTTAACCATCCATGTTCATATATTAGAGTATATTACACAGGTGGAAGTAGCGATACACACCCTTAGGGTGGAAATATGCTACGTGAGGTGAAGAGGGTGAGTGAATGGCTTCCTTCATCCAAAAACTACCCGGATAATAATGGTTGATGGGTGGTTCGGTTCCTCTTTTATCTCCTAGAAATATATCTAAGGATGGAAAGTTGTGTAAAGATTGAGGTTCCGACTCATCAACACTAGGAAATTCCCTAGATTTAAGGGTAAGGTTATCACTATAAGTATTCAAATCTATATCTCTAGTGGTGCTTGGTCCAAGGGTTCTACCTCCATTGGGATTCCTAAAGTTTCTTCTACTTCTTCTAGGTAAGTCACGGGCGGTGTGTGTGCCTCAAATGATGGTAGGACTTGTGGGGTATTTAGCGGGCTTATGTTACTTACCTCATCATTCCTTGTGTCAAGATCACCTATGTGTTCATCCGGTATTATGGTAGTGCCTAACCATGACATACAGCTAGGTGGCTCAACTCTACCCTCATCCCCAAACAAACTTGTTTCATGATCTTTGAAATTTGTGGTCAATTGACTTATACTAACGTTTGTTGGGTTGTCTACTCTATAATAATATTGGGCACCATCTTCTGTGGCATCCCGTGCTTCTTCAGCATTTAATCCCCTATGGTTCCAATTGACAAAATCGTTAATGCACCTTTGGTCACATAGGTCGACACGATCGTAAAATTTTTTAGCTAGGGACCATAAATCGAAATTATGATGAGGGACTATTCGGAGTAAATTTTTAAAACGAGTCCATGCATCATAGATAGGTTCATCTCAATATTGGTTGAACATCAAGATATCATTAGGATTGAATGGATTTCGTGGTCGGTAGTATGGTGGATTCGCGTTCTCCATAATGGTGAACGGAAGAGTCAATGAAAAGGTTTTTACGAACAAAGACACAAAGAAGAGATGGACTAAAGAAAGCTAATAAAATAAAAATAAAAATCTCACTAAAAAGGAATCTAATGAGTAGACCTAATCAAAATAAAATTCAACATAAATAATAACTTTTCCCCGGGCTGCGGCGCACTTGATACGCGGGATTGCGCCCTCGCAACAGGTTTTACCTCTCAAGAGATCTTGAGAAGCTTGCAATCCCCGCCAGACAGTGTACCTGATCGTTGTAGTATAGTGACAAGTACCGGGGGATTGATCGTTCAACTCAGGAATAGTGTCGCTAGGATTAGAAAGCCTACTAAATTAGGTCTAGAGGTGAGGGATGATTCTTTTCGTATTTTTTATATTTTATGAAAGCAAGTAAAATCTCAGGTTTTGAAAGAGTGGGCGGAATTAGTTGCTAGTCAACTAACCCAATTAACTAAGATGCAAAAAAAAATAAAAATAAATGAAAATAAACTAATGTAATTATGTGGTGTAAACAATAATGAGGAAAGATGTGTTTACTTAGATTTCATTACTCCCTAGATATCTTTTACCGGTTAATTAGCTTGTTACAATTGCATGGATGATGGGTTATATTCCTTAATACTAGTCGTAGGGTCGTGTACAATATTCCCTAACTCTATAAGCTCCTACTTCACTCCTATTTCGAGCCGACTAAAAGTTCCTAACATGGGATCATTAGAATTCACTTATGCATTAAATACAACCAAAAATTGTAGTACACCTCCGATCATGTTTCTTAAAACGTTCAAGCAAGTTACCAATGGAAGTATGCCAGTTTTCTTAAGCCTAACATCGAATACAATCATCCATAACAATTATAAGCAAACCATCAACCAATAATCAACATTTAGGTTTCACTACATCTAAGCAAACACAATAAAAACCTAGCCTAGCATGTTAAAAGAAAGACAAGCATAAGATAGAATCACACAACACATAGACATATCGTATGATTATTGGAAGACTTATCTTTATTCAAACATGGATGAAAGAAGGGTTTGAAACCCCTACAACATGATGAAAATTTGACCTAGGGTTTGTGGTAAAAATCCTCCTAATGTTCCACACTTTATGAATGAAAAATTGGAAAAATATATATAGAGAATACATCATGACGGCGTCACGTTGTAGGTTCTGACGCCGTCAACTCGCCACCAAATTAAGGGTCGTATTGCCTAGATCCAGTCTTAACGCTGTCATGTAGAAATTACGCTCTGGGGCGTCACTTGTATTTTGACCCTGACGACCTTGGTGACGCCGTCAGGTCAATTACACTAAAAATGTTCTGGGCCGTCACGTGTATTTACCACTTCCACCTCTTTTGCCAAGCTTGACGTCGTCATGTGTGAAGTCTTGACGTCGTCAGGTACTGTTCCCAGCAAGGATTTTCAGACTTTGCCGTTTTCTTCACTTTTATGCTCCAAAAACGTCCAAAATGCTTCCTTTTTCCAGATTTCTCCTCAAAAGTACATAAAATGACAAAAGGAACGATTTAAGGCAGGAATTGATCAAATAATCACAAATTCGGGCTTAAATGACCCCTTAAAAGCGGTACACTTTTCGGCTTATCATGTGCATAAAACAAAGTTGAGTTTTGGTCCACGAAAACAGTTTTGCATGTTTTTCACCCCAAGGTTTATAAATCAGTATTTATAAGAAAATGGGACTATAAACTCGCCTTAATGATAGAAATCTGCTAGTCAATAAGTAATATAGTGCAACAACTCTGACACGCGACCTAAGTCAGTATGGTAAGTCTTAGCGTACAATTCATGTTTTTAAATGTTTTGACTCATTTGAAAAGTTTATGTGTGACCATGTGCTTGTGTATTTCTTGCTTGTTGTGTGGTAATATATATTTCAAAAATGGTTTATTTTAAATACTCTTGGTGATGGCTCATGGTGAAAGTGGACGGTGGAAATACATGGGACGGAACATCCGTGCTAGTACCCCCTCCGTATATATACTCCCTCCGTCCCTAAATAAATGTCCATTATTTACTTTTAAAATCTTTTTCTTTCAACTTTGACATTAAATTATTCCATTTGTGTTATATGATACTTGATGAAAATTATACCAACGAAAATATATTTCAAACCCAATCTATTCATATATTTTACATCAAGTATTACGTAACACAAATAAAATAATTTAAGGTAAAAGTTAAAAATGAAAGATTTTAAAAGTCAATAATAGACACTTATTTAGAGACAGAAGGAGTATTAAATAAAGTTTAATACTTATGTATTTAATTAACTAGTTATAATGCCCGCGCACGCGCGGGTTTTCTTAATTTTTTTGAATCATATATTTTTATTTATTAAAAAACAAATAATTTAATCTTTTTTTGTTTGATTTATGATGTTTAATTATAGTTTTTTATTATTAAAGATAATTATTTAAAAATTTTAATCATATTATTAATTGCATTTTATCTATATTTTTTGTATTTATCTTCTACTTGTGTTAATTGTATCTTATCTATATTTTTTGTATTTATCTTCTACTTGTGTTATGGATAAATATAAAATGTTACCTAATAAGAAAATAATATTTTTTTTAAATACAATTATTACTAAATAAGGTATGAATTGATTTTTTTGAAATGAAAAATTCCCAATAGGGGTTTTATTTTATTATATAAAAGATTAGGGTTTATAATTAATTAAATAGATGTTAAGAAATAAATATAATAATAGTGGTAGTAGAGGAATATTATATTATAAATATTATTATTATTTATGATATAATTTTAATTATAAGGAAATTTTGTAATAAGTATTAAGTATTTAGAAAATTAAATAAGTATAAGTATCTTTATCAAAATTTTCTAAGTGTTGAGATTTTAAAAAAAATTGGGCATGACCTATTCGTTTATTCAAATGTTTTCATTTTCTCAAGTGTTGCAATTTCCTCAAATAATCCGTTTCATTAATTATATTTGCAAAACTAGTCTGTAACATATATACTAATCGTTATACATTTAGTTATCATTCCGTTTACTTATAAATTATAAGTTTCGATACCAAAGTCAATGCATGGTCAACCTACATGCAAAGGTCAACAAAAGTCAATATTTATAAAGATTTGGCCAAAATTCCATTTATTACCCTTAACGAGCCTAACGCGTCAAAACAAGTCCAAAATAGTTTTAATTGATATATATCGTATCGTTTAGTAAAAATATTTATAGTGAGTCGAAAAGTATTTCAAAACTCATTTTTGTTACCCGACATATTTATTGGGCCGAAAATCCTTTAATGAGCCCAATAGTCCAATTTTAGCCCAAAAACTATTTAGCCTTTTTAATTAAGTTAATATATATATATATATATATATATATATATATATATATATATATATATATATATATATATATATATATATATATATATCTCGTTATGTTTCTAAAAATCAATTTAACATATTCGTTATCGCGTTTGGTCAAAAAGTCAAATGCGTTGGATTTCTTGTTGGGCTTGGCCCAACAGTCACTGAAAACCATAATAGCCCAAAAATATTAATTAAGCCCAAAATTCCTTATTAGCATATTTAATTACGTATTGAAATTTAATTAACCCAAATAAGCACTTAAAATTAAGCCATTAAGTTAAAAAGTCAAACTTGGTCGAAATTCAATATATTCGACCCAAATTGTACTATTTGACCAAAAATTGTATTTTTACAAGCTAAACACCATTAGTTACCGCTTATTCGATAAGTTGTACAAAATAAACTTTTAAGCATAAATTCCACCATTTCACCACTTGAGCCAAAATTTTATGTTTTTCAAAACCCCAATAATTTTGTATTTTTATTTTAGGCCGATTAGTGTATAATTGCAAATAAGTGTGTATATCGTTTTAAACTCACGTAATTAACACTAATCACATTTGTATCCTCAAACTAGTACCACAAGCAACAAGATTTACCACACAAGCAAGAAATACTCTAATTTGTACAAATATTTCATAATAGTCGAGCAACATGTATATATATATATATATATATATATATATATATATATATATTTATCAAACCCTAGCTTTTTTATTTTAACAAATTATATACATTTAGCACTTTGTATCATCATTAGACATCAAATGAACATGAATATATCAAGATTAGAAAAGTTTGGATGTGTGCTCACCAAAGGTGTGTTTGTACGTGAGCTAGGATGACCAAAGGAGACCCAAATTTACCTACAATACGTTCCGTTTAACCCAAAACTCTTGAAAATACACCCCGATTAGCTTGAACTTCAACAAAAATTTATGGATCTTGAGATTTTTATGTTGGCCGTGAGTTATGAAGAAGAAAAATGATCTAGGAAGCTTTTGGTGATAAGAATGGATAAGTGTTTTTGGTTTGTATGTCATTTAGAGTAAAGTGCATATTTTATAAGCTTAATATCCAACTTAGTGGCAAAATTTTGTCCATACATGGGGGAGGGTTATCTTGGCCGGCTAGAGGATAAAACACAAGATGAGGGAAAACATTTTTACTCCTCGTTTGTGTATCATGTATCGGTTTGAGCTTAAATGTTATCGTAAAGTCTCGGTTTGACGTTTTTGGACACGTACACGTAATCGACGTTTTTGTCAGAAATGTAATAAAATATTATTACTGACTCAAAATGTATTTATATGACTATTACCATATATACTGTAGTGTCGGTTCGCGCGCTGGGTTGCTTTTTAGTAAAATGTGAAAAAAAATGTGAGAAAGCTCTCAGTTAATTACGAAACTTGTCGGTAACTATCAGAAATAGAATAATTTACGCTTACTGACAAAAATAAACTTTTTCAGCAATGACTTTAAGCTACAGTATGCGGGACAGCTCCAAAAAATATTCAGAAAAGCTCAAAACCTGCATTATGCATAAAAATGCTCCATTTAAAAATAATAAATAAATATTTATTATTAAATTAAAATGTAAAAATTACCATTTGTCACACCTGCCGCATCTATCAGACTTAGCCCATCGATGTCAAAAGTAATAAACTTCAATTCCTCGATATTTTTTATTTTCGATAAAATCAAGTTTTCTAGCACGTTCTCGTCGCAACTATCTTGGACCATTTCTTTCAAAGATTCTCTACTAGACGAAGATCCTGAAAAATGCGTAGAGTCTGATTTTTAACTCTTGTAAGGCCATGGCTTTCCAGGAGGACATGGTATTGTATAATCTTAAAATAGCTCGTTTGGTTCTTCAACGCCATCGACCGTAAGAACGCGTCTTTCGGGTTGAATGGATTTGGCAGCATACCATTTGTGGTGATCTTTAAAGACCTCACATGCTTCATAGTGGACAAACACAAACCCCCATATTTGTTTGAATATTTTGTAACAACGAGATAGCTATGCCGAATCGTTTTCACCACTGTTCATGTTCATTGACAATCCCGACAAACTTGTTGCAATCCTTTGTTAACATTGCCATTTTCCCATGATCATATCCTTGGTACGTTCAGTGGTTGAAATGTGGTTGAATTCACTAACTTGTGTCTAAAACAATTTTAAATTTCGGTCAATGCCAAGTCTTGGGTCTACAGATATTTGTATGCATGTTTTGGCCAAAAAAATTTCCTGTCCAATGGGTATGTACGATGTCGGTTTTCTTTTTTCTCTGCTTTCTTCCTTTTTTCTTTTCCTTTTCTCACTGGAGAAGACTTGTTTTAAGAAGCTTGTAATGGTGAGTCATGTAAAGCTCGTGGTGGCATCATTTGTGTTGGTTGTGAAGAATTACCGAGATTTATTTGGTTGATGTATTGTTGTTGTTGGGTGAAAAAATTCATTTGGTTATAGTGATCTTGGTTCATTGGTAGTGCGAAAGAGGGTTGTGGAAATTATGGCATCAAGTTTTGTGGGTATTGTGAAATGATGGCATCGGGTTTTGCCTATGTTGGGAAGAAAAAGAAGGGGCGGATGATGGTGTAGCGCGTGACGGAGAACTAGATTTAGCGGACAAAGATGACGAAAGAAGCCAATCATTGGTGTTTTTTTGTGATATTTTTGGAAGATAAAATGGAAGTGTATGTGAAGGCGTAGTTAAATTATTATTTGGATTGAAAATTTTTTAGCTAAAATGGGTCTTTATAAGTGAAAAGTGGAGTTTTTTTAGCCGTTTATTAATGTTACAAAAAGTTCAAATTTTGAAAGAAAAATAGAATGAATAACAGCATGTTGGTGCAACAGCTGAGAAACCAACGACAGACAATTGGCGCACTGGACGGTGCAGAACGGCGACGCTGTTTGTGTGTGGGTTGTCAAATTATTATACAACCCCTAATGTCCATATTTATTGTACTACGTATTACTTAAATTTAGGGTTTTACTTCACATAGCAAACTAGCTATTATATGAAAGTACTTTCGAAACTTAAAAGCATTGGTTACCTTTTTAAAGATCTTCGCATTTTTAGGTAATCTTTTTTATCGTAAGTTGCCTTAATTTGACAGTCTTGAGTAGGAATTTTTAAGACATTTTTTTTTTTGGAGTAATTGAATACGACCTATTGGCCGCCAGAATCGAATTTTAGTTTACTTGAGTTTTGAGTTTTTAGTTTTTGTATAGCAAATCCTTTTGTTTTAATTTCATGTGGAATTTGTATTTCTTAGTGGTAGCATATTACAGAACTTATACTCTTTGTCTATACATGTACGGTTTACTAGGACCTCATATACAATTGGTGATATCACGGACTCATTTGCTTATTAAGTTTTGGCTTCTTCCTCGTGCATTGGAAATCATGCATCCAACAATCATTGCTTCAAATTAAAACAATACGGCTAAGGAGTAATGGGTCAAGAATTTCTGCCGTATGAGATAAGCAAAGTAGTCCAGCCCATACGTATGGCCTTAGCCTATAAAACAATAGTTGAATTTCCTAATTTGTTATACTAGTTATAATACCCGTGCACGCACGGGGTTTTGACATAAATTTTAATTATAATGTTTTTTTTTGAGTAATTGTTAATTTAAGGTAAATGTGCTAAAAGCCGAACCTTTATACTACCTCCGTCTCAAAATAAGTGTCCAGTTTAAATTTTCAGAGTTAATTTGATTCAACTTTAACCTTAACTATTTTTGTTGATCTTATATATCTAAATCAAATTCAAATTCAAAAGAATAGTATTACAATGGGTTGTTTAATGATTCAGATTATATTAGAAGGTACATAAGTTACTTTGCAACGCATAATCTTTTTTCAAGTGTGATATATAAGCATCCCCCATATCATACGAAGAAGGGAAGTGGTTGGCAGCACTCTCAATTTTTATTAGGACACTCCACATTATACAATAAACAGTTGTACCTTTAGTATAAACTGCTTTAACTACTTGTACCGTGACTGTCCCGATAAAAAAAAGAAAGTGTGCCAATCACTTCCGTATAAAGAACAACACTCCATTATGCTCCAATCAAATAGTTGTTTATAAGGATATACACAATTTACCCGTAGAGTAAATATTCGACGTGAAGTCTCTTTGCAGCTCAGATAGTCACCATATAATGAGTTTATAATTGCAAATATACTCATTGTGTTACACCCAATTTGTATTTTAAACAAAATATATCTCACGTATGCCATTGAATCTTTGTGTCAAATCTTATAGAGTTTGCATCCAAGACCTACGAAATTATGAAAACATGTCGAAACTCACTTGACAACATTAGTGACCCCTAATAATAGTTAACTTAAAGTACACAAAAACACTAAAAACTTATTTATACAAACTCCATTTACAACTATTAATAGAGGGAGATTCTTACTTGAGATCATCATAACACATACAGAAAGCATACCAATCACCACTTTATTATGCCCGAACGCTATAAGAATCAAAACTTCAACATAATCTACCATTAAGTTGAACAAATTTCACAACTTTATCAACTAAACAATACAAAAGACCCACAAAAGCAAAACTTCAACAAAACACAAAGTCAAATTTAACAAACTTTATCAGCTAAACCCAACACCAAAAGATCATTAAAAAAAATAATAAATAAAAAAAAAAAAAAAAAAAAAAAAAAAAAAAAAAAACTGAACTTAAACCTAATCTCAGTCATTAATACATTTTTAAGCTTAAACATCGACAACTATATACGTTTTTGTACTGTTTTATACGTTTTAATATTCGTTTTTGATTCTCCAATCGGTTTGATTTTGGGAAGGTATGGTTTGATTCGGGTTATAGAAGATGGATGCGATTGTTATGTCCGGTGATATTGGATATTCATGAATTAAAACATAAACATTTGTTCATCACTGCAAATCTGCAATACATCATGAATATCCAATCTCATGAATTGAAAGAACGAATGTTTAGGCTTTGTTATGTGGGGTAGAAGAGAAGAGAGGAATGGAAAAACTGATTCTTATGTGGGTTAAAATTTGTGGACTCTGTTTTTCAAATATGTTTTCACGATATCCGTATATAAACTTTAAATAATAATTACATGAGTTGTTGATATTTATATTACCGTTAATAATAATTTAGCTGTATTTAATATTCAAATCCGTGTACGCATAGATTAAATTTTTAAATAGGATAACATGAGTCCTTATTTAATTTACATAGTAAAAAAAATTTAATGGATGAAAGTTTAAAACAAATATTTGTTTTTAAAATATTTAATGTATATTAAACCTAATTCGTATATTTGTAGAATTTTGTAAGTTTAATGGATGAAAGTCTCAAGCCAGTACTAATACTCATGTAATTGTAAACAAAGTTCATATTATAGAGTGTAGGGGTTATAAAGTGTAAGGGGTTATTTTTTTTTTTTATTATCTAAAGTTATAAAAAAATATGGAGATTTATAATTTTACACTTAACCCCATATAATATATTTAAAATTCAACCACTAATGTTTTATTAATTACCCCCTCTTTTTTTAAGTTTTTATTTTCATAAATTTGACACATATATTTTTATATGTTTTTTTCCTCAATCAAATTCTCCACCAAATTTATTAAAGTTTGACCAAAATCAATTGAATTTTGACTTTTTATTTGCCAATCACGTCGCTCGATTTTGCTTATGTGGCAAAATCGAGCTCTCCTATTGGCCCAATTTTTTTTACATTGAGAAGGGATTTACAAAAACACTCCGAAATGATGTAATTCTTTTATTATATAAAAGATTTCAATCTAGTGATAAGAGATTGATAGACTTTCTTCATGGATTCAAAGAAAGAAAATAAACCACATGCATTATGCATGCCGGTCCCTGTACAAGGCCACATTAATCCAATGCTAAAACTCGCCAAAATCCTTCATTCCAAAGGCTTCCATATCACCTTTGTCAACACCGAATTTAACCACCAACGCCTCCTTAGGTCACGAGGGTCTGACTCCCTACGTGGCTTGCCTTCCTTTCGTTTTGAGACCATTCCTGATGGCCTTCCTACGCCAGAAAACCTTGATGCTACCCAAGATATACCATCTCTAGCAAAGACTATGGATGAAGAATGTTTGGATTCATTTAAATCCGTCATTGCCAAAGTGAGTGTTACTTATTCACCAGTGACTTGCATAGTGTCCGACTTTCTTATGGGCTTCACCTTCGCCACTGCCAAAGAATTTAATATCCCGGAGTTTCTCTTTTGGACTTCTGGAGCTGGTTCATTAATATGTTTCGATCAATATCCAATTCTTTTGGAGAAGGGTTTGATGCCCATTAAAGGTAATAATATTTTTACTTCTTTTTTATATATATATATCTATGATTCTCCGATCCAGAGGTTAGTGATAGTTGTACTCCCTCTAACCCCTCTTACCTCCCCCTTTCATGAACTTTATTGACGGAACAAAAAGTTTTTGTATTTTTATTTATTTTTTATTTTTTACGTTCCTTATTTTTTGTCTATTAATACTTTTGACTTGTCAAACTTTATATTTTATGTTCCTTGTTTTTTTCGATTTTACCCACTTTGTTTAAAAAACAAAACAATTTTTTATGGTTTTACATTCCGTATTTTTTTTTCTACTACTTTTAGCTTATTAAACTTTTTGAATAGCAAATATATACATAGTTCCTAGAATTTTTTAAATCTTCTTAGATGGAAAGGGTTTTTGGTAATATAGACGTAGCAAAATAACGAAGTTTGATATGTCTAATGTCTAGGAAAAGGTTGAACCTCGTACATAGCATAATGGATTTTTTTTTTTTTTTTTTTTTTTTTTTTTTAATGTAACATATACATTATGCGTAGCAAAACGACATAGTAATTTGCTATGTCTAACGTATATGTGTATAATATAAGATAATGTAGTGATATTGGAAACATGGCTTTGTTGAAAAAAATGTTAAAGATTGATTTGGTCTTTTTATTCATAATTTAATGTTTTTTATAAAGAAAATTTATAAATATATTATTTTTGCAAGCTATTATTTATTACTCATCCTATTCCAACTTAATTGTCCAATTTTCGTTTTTAATGTGTCAAAATTCAATTGTTTACTACAGTAATAATTATGAAAAGAGAAATTAATCACTATTAGTTGAAATTATTATTAACAAAAATTGAAGCATACATTAATTAAGTAGTTAATGATAATATTCTATTTTTTAGCCAGGATTATGTTATTTCCTTAATTTGTGTATTTTTTGGTAGAGGGACAATTATTTTTAGGGAAAATTCCATAAATACCCCAAAAGTACAATGGTCTCCACCCTAAATAACCCACAAAATTTTGTTTTCTCCAAATACCTCAAAGGGAAAGGGTCGCCTGAAAAACTTGAGCGGATCTAATAAAATAGTGACATGTGTCCCTATGTGTGTCCCTATCATGTACTAACAAAGTACTACTTTATACAGGTACTTTCTTGGGCGACTGACCCCACATTTCTTGGGCGACTTGCTTTTTTTATTTTTTTGTAAAAAAATTAATAATAAAGTTAAGTACATTTTTGATCCTTGTAATTTGATTGGTATTTCATTTTTGGTACCAAATTTTAAATGTGATGTGGATCGACTTATCTTTGAGTGTTTCAAAAAATTGTTTGCAGATCAAAATAGTTTTGTGTAAACTAAAATTGAATTTTTTGGCTTCAACCACACAACCACCATTCTTCCAGAATCTAATGCATATGCAAAAATAAAAATATAGCACAAATAATGTATTAATCAATGTTAGTGATTAGAAAAAGAATATATCTAACTTATTTGTTTAGCTGCATAATCATACTATACTAACAAACTCCCTAGAACAAGATATGGAGCTATTACTTCTGCTGGTAGTTCAGTTTTATGTTCTTCACAAATTGATTCTTCGAAAGTCTACGTAGACCATAAAGGCCGAGCCCAAAGTCATCCAAAGTGTCTGGGCTGGTCACGTCAATCCTTAAAATTCCAACCTGTCACACAATCAATCTCTTTGAATTTCTATCACACCATTTCTATCACAACCTTTCTCTCTTTTCTAATCATAACAAAATCTCTAGATTCATTCTTTTTCTTTTTTCACTATGACTTGAATGTGACCCACTCACCATGATGACCAACCCCCACCTCATCCTCCACCGAGACCCACCCCCACCTCCACCGTGATGACCCCACCTCCACCGAGACCCACCACGTCCGACAGCAACTACCACCCTGCCGCCGGATCCTCTATAACACGAATGGGTTTTTGCATATTTTGAGGGTTTTTTTTTTTTTTTTTTTAATAGATCTATGTTTTTATATTGTAGATCTAAGTATTTATGGTGTGATAGAAAAGGTTTCTCATTGATAAAAGGAAAAGAAAGAGTTTGATGTTACTGGTTGACGATAATGTAGTTGGAGAATGATAAAAGGGAAAGAAAGAGTGTGATGTTAGTGGCCGGAAAGTATGGTGGAGGTGGTTGGTGACCAAATGGGGGAGATGAATTAGAAAAGGGGTGTGGCAGATCTGAAGAATAAATATGTGTTTCTATTTGTATAAGATGTGTTTCTATTTTGTATTTTATGAAAATAAGATGTGTTTCTATTTGTAAAAGAAGAAAAAAAAAGAGTGTGACAAAAAATGAAATACGAATCAAACAACAAGGACAAAAAATGTAGTTAATAATTTTTTTACAAAAAGACAAAATAGTGAAGTCGCCCAAGAAATGTGGGTCCCAGTCGCCCAAGAAGTACACTTTGATAGTTGTACCATGAAGGTACAATGTGGGACCATGTATAGGGACACATGTCACTATATTACACCATCCGCTCAAATTTTGGAGGCGACCTTCTCCCGTTGAGGTATTTGGAGAAAACAAGATTTTGTGGGTTATTTAGGGTGGAGACCCTTGTACTTTTGGGGTATTTGTGGAAAATTCCCTTATTTTTATATGAATGAAATACTACCATAAAGTCGGAAACCATCAACCAACCACCATGTCCTTGCAACCAGCATAGTACAATAATAATGGTGTGATGCGATAAGTATTTGTCCTATCGTAAGACACAATTTAAATTCAGAGTGAGACCCTACGGCTTAGTTAAAATGCAAATTTATTGGCACAGTACAAATTATTGCTGACAAATATTGGATACCTTTCGATGTTCGGGATATAACAAAGATGTGGTTTTTATGTTGGAAAATGAAACAATGTCTGTTGTTGATTATTGTTAGTATATAGCTAGTGGTGAGATAGTGATAATCACCGTCAGCTCAGCGTCACGTCAGTTTCTCTTTTCAAAACCAACAACACAACTAATATCACCACAAAAACATACCTCATTTAAACACAAATATACCACACAAAAACTAAAATCACGAACACACACAAGACACAACAACAACTTACACAACTCGGTCGCCTGAACGACCAATTTCTCCCGAAACAGAACCTAAGACGCGTCATATGAGGTGCGGGTAATAATGAAAGACGCGGTGTGCCACATACACATAGCCCGCTTCTCCAACTACTTATTAGTACTAGTCTTATCACCCATATATCTGTGGCGTTAAAATAATTCTGTAATCAAAATATCAATGACAATATTGATGAACTTGCAACTAGAAATGTTTCCTACGAAATATTATTGTGAATAAATGTTTCCTACCAAATATTAAACTTGTGGAGTTTTTGGTCTTACAGGTCTCCATAAATATTACTATGAATAAATGGTTAATGAATTCTGTTAAACATTTAAAATTTCAGATAGGGTTGTCTATGTTTTGTCTTTCTAAAAGCTCAGAATGAAATTTCTCCCTTTTTTTTTAACAATCTTTAGATTCGCGATCCATATCACATAGAAGGAAACTGCAATTTAGTTTGTTAGACATTTTTTAATTTGTTGCTACTTCTGTTGTTCCCTTCAAAGTGTTTGCGCAATAAGATTTAATATCGGACCAAACTTTTTTTAAATACAACGGACTAATCTCCACCCTCCATCTTCCCTCTATCTTTATTTGATTTAATGGATGAGATTAATCTCAACAATTTAAAAGACCCACTTTTTTTTTTCTTTTTTTCTTTTCAAAATATTAATATCATTCAAACCGTTAATCGTTAAACGAAAAAAAATATACCGTTACGATGAGCATTTAATTATCTTTTTAAAGATGGGCACTTTGATATATTATCGAGATTTTTTTTTTCATTTTTTTCACGTTTTTTTTCGTGGCCGAAAAAATCATATATGATTTTTTCGGCCACGAAATAAAATGATTTTTTCGGCCACGAAAAAAAACGTGAAAAAACGATTTTTTTTTTGTCGAAAGTATATCAAAGTGCCCGTCTATAGAAAGATAATTAAATGCTCGTCGTGATGGTTTAATTATTTTCGCTTAACGATTTACGGTTTAAGAGATATTTAAATTATAAAAAATGGGTGAAATATTAAAATCATTTTAATCTTAACCATTGATTTTTTTTAGATGGATGGTGGAGATGAGTTACTTGGTATGTAAGAAAAGTTTGATATTTAATATAACTCTCTTTGTGCAATAAAACTTAAGTTTTAAAAACTTTTCATGACGCTAGCTGTGGTTTAAATCATTGTAAGCAAAGACAAAATTAAAGAAGATTTATATAAGATATTCTTCAACATTTAAATTTGTATTTGAATTAATCAAATAATTTACAATGATTTTTACGGAATAATAATCTCAGTTGAATGACATGCAAGGCATAGTGATCTCCTCACTAACAAAATTCCGAAACTAATATCACCATTTCTCTTTGTTCTACAGATCCAAGTTTCATAGTCAATGGTTATCTGGATACGGTTCTAGATTTTGTACCTACCATGAGTGGCATACGTCTTAAGGATATCCCCCCTTTTGTTAGATATAGCTACCCAGGTGATGAGTACATGACCCACTTCTTTATGTTACAATGTGAAAGAGCAAAATCAGCTACTGCTATTATCTTCAACACTTTTGATGAACTAGATCGAGATGTTTTGGATGCGGTTTCCTCAATATATCCCCCATGTTATGGAATTGGCCCTTTAAATTTACTCGAGAACAAAATTGTAGACAAAACCTTAGCATCTCTAAAATCAAACCTTTGGAAAGATGACGCTGAATGTTTGAGTTGGCTTGACACGAAAGCACCCTCATCAGTTATCTACATTAACTTTGGTAGTATCACGGTGATGACACCTCAGCAACTTGTCGAGTTTGGTTGGGGCATCGCGAAAAGCAATTATTCATTCTTGTGGATAATACGTCCCGACCTTGTTATTGGTGAGTCTTCTGTTCCTCCAACTGAGTTGATTAAAGAAACAAACGATAGAGGGTTGTTGGCTAGTTGGTGCCCCCAAGAACAAGTTCTAAAACATCCATCAATAGGAGGGTTTTTAACTCATAGCGGATGGAATTCCACTATTGAAAGCATTTCGAGTGGAGTGCCCATGATTTCTTGGCCCTTTTTTGGTGACCAACAACCAAATTGTTGGGTGTGTTGTAACAAGTGGGGTGTTGCCATGGAGATTGACAATGATGTAAAAAGTGATGAAGTACGGAAGCTAGTGGTTGAATTGATGAATGGAGAAAAATGGCATGAAATGAGGAAGACTGTCGCTGACTTGAAGAAGAAGGCCGAGGAGGCATGTAACTCTCCTTTGGGTTCATCCATGGTTAACTTAGAGACAATAATTCATCTCATGAATGCGTCTACTTCTACATGATTCATACTATATTTTCAGAATGATGCATCCATGTGTTTTTTCTATATTCTACTTTGCATTCCAATAACACTCTATATTTCGTTAGCGTTTCATGATATGATATCAGGGTACCCGCGCGTTGCGGCGGCGGGTACCATGTGATAATTAACCAGAGAAATAGATCCCGATGAGGCCTCGTTCACCCGTTTGTATCGGTTCTAACAGGTCCTCTTCGGTTCGTTTTCAGATAGCTTTTATTGGGTAGCCGAACCGGTGGCGACTTCGGTTTCCGGTTGAACCCGTTGGTCCGATCCGGTCCGGTTTTCAAAACTATATGTACTATCAACTTGTTAGCTTGTATGAAACTTTGTATGTTTTATTAGTTACTAGCAGGGTAACGGCACGTTCCGGCGGCGGTTACCTTGAAATAATTTTTTTCGGTGAATCATGTATTTTAGTTTATTATGTTCTTTTTGACAATAAATTTACAGATATCAAGAATTTCATTTGGTCCATGACTGTTCGGGCTCGAGCCCATTTGACCCGTTGCCCCGTGACTATATCAACGAACCCAAAAATAATTCAACCCAAAATTTTATAGTTAATCTCATATTATCGAAGCTCAATCAAAACCGCGATATAAAATTATACCCAAAACTTCAATTTTAATATTTCAACTTATCAAAACAAGTTAATAGAACCACAACAATTATTATATCAAAAAAAAAAATGTCTAACTCAGCTTTTAAAAATTTGTTATGTTTGTTCGGAAAAAGGTGTTGTTAGCAATAGTGTTTGGGTTTGTATAGAACAGGGTCACGGTGAAATGATAAGTGTCAATGGTCAACAAACAAGGGTCATTGGTCAAAAGGGTCAAGGAAGAAGCGTCGATGGTCTTGATTGTCAATGTTGCAACTTGTTCTGCTCGTATAATCTTGGTATTTACTCTGTTCATTATTATTCTTACAAACCGCTAAGCCACCGCTCGATGTGATTGTATGACCGAAACAAATAGGTTGAGGTTTCATCGGGTTACATCTCAATTGTGAAGGAGGTCGAGGTCATATACCCTTCATATTGTCTACCGAGTCACTGCCCTTAACTCCTCAAGTGGTTAAGCGTTTTGTTTAGATTTGATTTGCGTAGTTTTCTCCTTTGATTGTTATATTTCCATAGTTGTAGCAATAAGGAACGCTATAGTAATCTTAGTGTGAGTTAAAAATATCGGGAATGTCATTGTAATCAATAGCATCTTGCTAACCTTTACATATATTAATAACTTGTGGTGGCCTGTTTTTGTTGTCATTGGTTCAAATGGTGGATCGAATGTTTTTGGTTATGATAGACAAACTATGGTTTTTTTTTTTTTTTTTTTATGTTTGGAAAAAGGTGTTGTTAGTAGTAGTCTCTGGTTTGTGTGGAATAGTGAAATGACAAGTGTCAATGGTCCAAAGGGTCAACAAAGAATGGTCATTGGTCAAAAGGGTCAAGGAAGAAGCGTCATTGGTCATGAATCATTTACTCTGTCGATTACAATGTTATTCTTACAAATCACCAAGCCATCGGTCAGCGTGATTGTATAACTGAAATGAGCAAGTTAAGGTTTCATCGGGTTACATCTCACGTGTAAAGGAAGTCGAGGTTGTTTACCCGTTTTCATATTGTTTATCGAGTGATTGCCTTCACGTGGTTAAACAAATTGTTTAGATTCGATTGGCGTAGTTTTCTCCTTTGATTGTTATATTCCCAAAGTTTGCTATAGTTTTCTTAGTGTCAGTTAAAAATGTCGGCAACATTTGACATGCATATATTTTGCTAAAAAAAAGACAAATACTCTAATTACCATTAAAAAAATGTTTTAATCTATTAAAAACAACAATATAGATGATGATGTGACAAAAGCCCCCACTTTGAGATGAATATGATAACATGCAGTTTTTATTAAGGAGGTGTTTGTTTTGGTCAACTTATAAAACTAGCTTAATAGTTTTCTCAAGCTAAATAAGTCATTTTTCTCAACTCAGATACTCTTTAGCTTATTAGTAGATTCTCTAAGATGAATTGTGGCGTGTTTGATGAACCTAGATGGATCTGGGAGGTGATGCTCATATTTTAAGTTTTGTTTTCATAAAGACGTTGATGAATCAGTTGTAGCTAGAGCTTATTATCATAAAATGACATAAAAATACATCAAATTAAATTTATAGGATATATTTGAAGCTTTTACGTGTTTGTCAATAATATTTTTAAGAATATATAACTAATCTTATTAATTACAAGTTCTGCTCATTCCTTTTATCTTAAGTGAAAATAACAAAATATTTAATTTATAAACATATTTCATCAAATACTTAATTTTTATATAAAAAACCAGCCTACTCATGAAACTAGCAAGTTCTTACTAGTTTTTATAAAAAAATGCAAGGTTGAAACTAGCAAGGTCAACATTGCGATTTTTTAAAAATAACTAGCCTTGCAAATTTTTTAAAAAATTAGCAAGGTTTTACTATTTAAAAAAAATAGCAAGATGAACTTTGCTATTTTTCAACTTTACTATTTTTCTAAAAATAGAAAGGTCTTGCGATTTTTCTTTAAAAATATTCGCACTAATAAATCCGCAAAATGTAACATAACCTTGTGATTTTTATCATTTTCATTTTTCCCGTATCTTAAACTTATTGAAGCTGAATAATCTTTCCAAAGAGCTTATAAAGTTACACTAAGAAAACAAACCAGCTTGTATTTCCTGAGACTTATGCTTCACTTCAATTCACAAACCAGCTGATTCATGTGAACAATCAAAAAGAGTGATGGGTTAAGCTCTTGTTGGATTTTAAGAGACTAGTAAGTAACCAAACACTCTCCTTTACGTTTAAATTGGTGTTATTTATACAATTTGTTGTCATTGCACATTACCTGTTTGATCAAATGCCTGAAACAAAGTGTCACTCATTTAAGGTTAAAATGTTTTAAATGCTAACTAGTACCATTGCTAAGCTGTTGTTATATACAAAATGAAATAAACAAACAAATCAACACAAATACTTCAATTCTTTGTGAAACCTTGTACAATACGTGCTACAAATGACGTATTTGTTATGATCAAACAAATTACTTAAGCACAATTTGTAATCCTGTTAAGTACGACCAGTTAACTCGTTAAACTAAATCAAGTAAAGCCGGTATTAAGATGTTTGATATTCACCCTGTCTTATACGGTTATACTATATTTGAGTGTTTAGGACGTGTTTTGAACATTCGCCCTTTATTGTTGCCCATTATTAACTTTACTGTTTATGTGTTAGATACTAGTAATAATCACCATCTCTAAGCTGTTGTTAACAAACAGATGAAACTTTGTACAATACGAGCTAAATATGACGTATTCTCGAAGAACACATCCTGACTTTATGCTACGATCAAAGAATTTACTCGAGCACAACTAGTAACCCTGTTAAGTGCGACCAGTTAACTCGCTAAGCTAGATCAAGTAAAGCCCGGATTAAGATGTTTGATATGAAGGCTGACTAATACTATATTTGAGAGTGTAGGGGGTGTTTGGATTAGCTTATTTTAAACAGCTAATGCACTTTAGAAACAGGCGAAAATTGTTTTGTACAGTAGTAAGCCTTCAAATAAGCTCCATTTTTAGGCTTATTGTGTTTTGGAACTGAAATCAACCAATAAGCTCCAAGTATAAGCTAGTCTAAACACCCCTTGATATACTTATCTGTTCACCCCTAATTTCTTCATTTTGATCGATTCTCAGGTAACCATTTTGAAAATATTATGTTTTCACCCAAAATCCAATTACGGCGCAAAGCAGTTCAATACCACCTCTGCAAACATTTAGAGTTTGCTCCTTTTTTCACACACACTATTGTGTCTGATGAACTAAGGCAACAGCAATCACAGCTAGAACAACTTGAAGAAAGTGTTACTAACCCGATCTTACTGGACCAAAAGAATCCACAAGCTATGTGCAATCGATCACAATGTAGACGAAGCCATCCATCTAGTTAACAACCTCAGTATTCATGGATACCGTCTTGATTCACTCAACCTCAGCAGCATAATCCACGCTCTCTGTGACTCTAACCGGTTTGAGGAAGCTCACAGTTGTTTTCAGTCATGCCTTTCTGGCTCTTCTGCTATTGGCATTGTTGTTCCCGATGAACGAACGTGTAATGTAATCATTGCACGTCTGTTAGATTGGGGGAAACGACCATATGTCACATTGCGTGTTGTGCATAGGATTATTGCTGTGAAACCTCATTTTGTTCCTTCGTTAACGAATTTTAACCGTTTGATTGATCAGTTATGTTCGTTTACATGGGTTCATTTCGCTCATGTATTGTTTTTTCATATGCAAAGTTTGGGGCATTGGCCTAACGTGGTGTCATATACCACTTTGATCGATGGATATTGTAGAATTGGGGATTTGGGTTATGCACATAAGGTGTTTAACGAGATGTTAGAATGTGGGGTAAGGCCTAATGCGTTAACATATGGTGTTTTGATTCGTGGGGTTCTTTTTAAACGGGATATTGAATTTGGGTACTCGTCGCTGCTTGCAAAACTATGGGAAACGATGGCAGATGAAGATGATGGTCATTTAGTTAATCATGCAGCTTTCACGAATCTAATTAGTACTTTATGTCAAGAGGGAATGTTTAAAGATGTTTTTGATATAGCCGAAAAGATGCCTCAAGGGAAGAATGTAGACGAAGCTTTTGCTTATGGGGAGATGATAAATTCACTTTGTAGATATGGAAGACATCATGGTGCCTCAAGGATCGTTTATATAATGAGGAAACGAGGTTGTGTTCCTAGTTTAGTTTCCTACAATTCTATTGTTCACGGACTTGCCAAAAATGGTGGTTATTTAAGGGCGTATCAGTTATTGGAACAAGGGATTGACATTGGTTATGTGCCCTCTGAGTATACGTACAAGGTTTTGATAGATTGTCTTTGTTTAGAAGAATATGATCTGCGCAAGGCAAAGAAACTTCTTGACATCATGTTGAACAAGAACGGTATTGATAAGGCAAGAATTTACAATATTTACTTACAAGCTGTATGTCAGATCAAGAACGATGTTTCAACTGAGCTTTTGAACACACTTGTTTTCATGCTCGAGACAAATTGTTATCCTGATTTAGTTACTTTAAACACGGTAATTAATGGGTTTTGTAAGATGGGAAAAGTTGAAGAGGGAATTAAGGTATTGGACGATATGGTTATGGGAAAGTTTAACTTTTGCACACCCGATAATGTAACATTTACCACTATTATAAGTGGATTATTAACCGTCGGAAAAACACAAGAAGCTCTTGACCTGCTGTTCAAAATCATGCCCGAAAAGGGGTTTCACCCGAATGTCATAACTTATAATGTTGTGCTTCGTGGTTTATTTAGGCTCCGTCTTGTGAATGAAGCAATAGAGTTCTTTAACTCCATGGTTCAGGGTCAAGTGGTTGCTGATAGTACTACACATGCGATAATGATAGATGGATTATGTGAGTGTGATCGAGTAGATGAAGCGAAAGTATTATGGGATGATGTTATTTGGCCATCAGGAGTTCATGACAACTTTGTATATTCAGCCATTGTTAAAGGGCTTTGTTGTTCGGGTAAGTTTAATGAGGGTTGTGATTTTATATATGAATTGGCGGATAGTGGAGTTAGGTTGAATGTCGTAAATTATAATATTTTGATAGAAGGTGCTTATAAGTTGGGATTAAAGAAAGAAGCTTATCAGATTGTTGGTGAAATGAGAAAAAATGGGGTAGTTCCTGATGCAGTTACATGGAGGATCATTGATAAATTACACAAGCAAAGGAAACAATTAGGTCTTGAAGAGAAAATCAACCTGTAAAATAGTTTTGTTTCGTTTATCTGTAATTTTTAGTTTTTCTGTGAATCATTTGTACCTTCGGCTTTTTGAAATACAGCATAAACTTAATATGAATTATGCGACACAAACATGACATGGCATGTAATTTCAACACAAAACTTGCATGAAGTTATGCTGGTTGGGTTTATGTCATAAGGGTTGACATGAGTTGACCCAGTTAACCCATGTTTCACCTGAAATTGGCTATGTCTTTATATTGTTGTGGTTCAGGCTCGAGTCAAATGGGTAAAAAGCGACCCAATAACCCGATACACATTTAAATCAAACATGTTGAGTCGTCTTCTGGTTAAACAAGTTAATAAAGGCATTGCTATTAATAGTTCATTGCTCTTTCAATGTTCTTGGTCACCATCATTAATCACACTAAACTACCACCCAATCAGAAGTACCACCCAACTATCACCATAAAAAGACCCTACAAATCTGAGCATCGAACACAATGGAAATAAATGGGAACAGACGGAGCACAAACGCAGAACAATATCTATGCATAAGAACCAACACCAAATCTTGATGCACATTTACAGAATACTTGTTATAACTGAAGATGATACTTGATAATATTAGAATCGCAATTCAGTACCGAAATCATATGCAACAAAACATATATTTAGTCATGAAACTGAGTAATCTCATTTGAGCAATTAACAAACATACAAACGCTAACAGTACATCATGGCCTCATGGGTTAAACAGAAGCGGGAAGATAAAGGCGCATAACATACAGCAACTTGCACGGTCGTATGTTGTGGTTGAAAAATGGGCAGGAATGCAGGATGGGTAATGGGTCAAAAGCGGGATCTGTGGGTTAAGTTGGGTTGACTTGTAAATGAATGTTTAATTTACGGATGATATAGAAATATTATCATGATAATTTAATTTAGTTTCAATGATGCAATTGAAGGGGTTGTATGCATTTGCTGGTTTGCAGATTGACTTTTTACCCGTTCTCCATTGTAACTTTACCCGTTTGACCCGTTAGAGATACAATAGCCTAGATAAAATATTTTTACATACTATGAAATCTTAAATCATTAGAATGTGTCAAACAGTTGAACATCCGATAATATAACTATTACAAATCCAAACAATATCTTCTACAACCCGTTCAGTTATAAGTGATTATCTGTTTCTTATTTTTCCATAACACAACCATTTCAAGACATGATGTGAAACTCCCTTTACTACTCCCCTCTGTTTACAGCACAAGATTCATCTATTTAGATGCATAGTAACTACAATTCATCCGTTTTATACCCTTTTTCTAATGGGTTGAATGGGTAAAAATCAATATAGTTGGTGTACATAAAACTGGTCAAGGTTATATGTTGTGGTTAAAAAAAGCTGAATGCAGGATGGTAATGGGTCAAAAGCGGATCTATGGTTGGGTTGGGTTGACTTGCAGATGAATATATAATCTATTGATCTAAAACTATCATTATAGTAGTAATATTTAAATTTAGTTTTAAAAATGCAATTGAAGGGGCTGTGTGCATTTACATACACCTTGATCAACTTTTAACCCCTTCTCTAGTTTAACGAGATCAAGTAATTTACTCATTTGACCCATTACATGTGGACCTCATTCCAAAACATCTGTCAGAATAAGAACAATCATCACAAGAACATATCTAAGCAAGCTAACAGGTATCTCTCTCAAAGCAATATAACGCAAAAGCTTCATAACAACCCATGATTATTTCAAAGTTGAATGCAGCATATGATATGGTAACAAAAACTGTCCAGAGACGCCTAAATACGGATCTCAAGTCTTGGAAAAACAAATTCTTTTCTGCCAATGAAATTGATTTTAGGCAAATAGAGAATGACATCAATTTCTTGGCTTCTATAAAAAAACATACACATCACCAAAACCGTAGCGGATCATAATCCAATTTCATTCCAATCCCAATCATAAGTTTTAAAGCAATTCAACATCATTACAATGCTATACTAACATGAACATTAAAACACATAAAGCAACATGAAACTCTAATTTTGCATTAAATACCATTGATTTCAGATAACATAAACTAAGAACATGGTTATACCACCATTAATCCATAAACATCATACCCAACCTTAAGACATTAAAACTACATCAAAAACACATGTGACACTTGAGATCTTGAATCTTTACCAACAATCCTTACCCAAATGCCCTCTTTCACCGCACAGAGAACAAACAGCCATATACCCCCTCAGACCACAGTAATAACAAACCCCGTCACCACCACCGCCACCCCAAACCTGGCCACAATCCCTTCCGAGATGCCCAACCTTACTACACTTGTAACAGCCAACACCACTACAATCCTTAGTCCTATGCTCCCCACGACAGACACAACAACAAACTTTCTCATCATCATCATCATCATCATCACCACCATCACCATCATCCTTATCACCATCACCATCACCATCACCATCACCATCACCATCACCATCACCATCACCATCACCATCACCATCACCTTTATCACCACTAGGTTTCCAAAAGCTAGGTCCACGACAGTCTGTCGCCCAATGCCCACCTTGACCACAAAGAAAACAATAAACCTTAGGACAATCCTTAGCCGTATGCCCAGTTTCACGACACTCATAACAACCCTCGCTACACTCATAAGCCACATGCCCACTCTCACCACAGTAATAGCAAACACAAGCACCACCAACACCAACACCAACCTGATCACAGTTCCTAGACTTATGCCCAACCTGACCACACTTACGACAACCACTCGGACCAATCCCGCTTACCAACTCCTTTTGCACCCAAGTGGGACCACCAGCCTCACCAACACCCTCATCATCACCAACAAAACTACAATCCTTAGCCAAATGACCAGTCTCACCACACTTATAGCAACTACACTCCCTAGCTAAATGCCCACTCTCACCACAAAAGTAACAGCCACCTAATGTACGACCCATATTGGGGTCTTTTTCATCTAAACGCTTATGTAGTTTTTTAACAGAGTTTTGATGGATTGTTATCATGTTTTGGTGGCCTTTTATTGCTTTCAAAACAATTTCATTAACTTGTGCTTTTGTGATATCGAAATTTTCAGCAGCTTCACCTATTCCCTTATACAAAGCAGTGTGAATTATTCTACCTTCCCTAATACTCTCGAAAATATTTTTATCATCACTCTCAAACAACTTCGAACTGTCATTACCCATCTTTCAAACTTAAACCCTAAACCCTTTGTTACTGGTATACTATGATTTTTATGCGAATTGTTTTCTTTTTATATTTTTTTCTCCTGTGTGTCTTTCCTGGAAGCTTCCTTTTCTTAGTTTTGTCAACTTCAGCCCTTTTCCTTCTGATTATTATATATTTTAGTCCTTGAGGTTTTTATTAACTTATTTTTTCAGCAACACTTTTCATGTAAAACCGCCCGAGTCCTGACATACACCGATAGTCCCGAAACCGAATAATAGCTTCTCGGGTCGGGAGTCGAGATGGATTTTTAGCATTTTCGGGATTCGAGACGGGCCAAAAACCGACAAAATACAAGCAAAAACCGACAACTTTCGGGACGGGCCAAAAAACTGACTACTTTCTGGTCGGTATTCGGTTTACAATTTAGGTGACTTTCGGGATCGGGATTTGTCGGGACGGGTTGGGATCCGGCCCGATGCTCACCCCTAGTAAAGGGTTAAGGGTTAGGTTAAAGCAAGATTTTAAAACAAGGTATTTTAGATTTTTATTTTTTTAAAAGGTTGTTGTTAACTTTTTTTTTTTTTTTTTTTTTTTTTTCTTTTTTTTTTTTTTTTCGTGTAATTTCAGTTTGTCAATTAAATTAACTAATGTGACGTCTAGCTATGAAACCAAATAAAATTTGAAAAATCGATTAAAGAACAAAGCCTATAAAGAACCAAACACATAAAAATGTGTCTTGTTCATTTGTTTAACTTTGACCAAACAAAACGAGCTATCATGGACACTTAAACAAATGGATGTATGTGTTCATGATCGTGCGTTAAGAAGAATTTCTTGCTTGTTTATTGTTTGTCCATTAAGCAACAATTAACAAACAAGTATAAAATATTCATTAAATTCATATTGAGTTATGTTTAATAGCGTTGGTTGGCTTATTCCCAACAAAACCGGTTCATAAATATATAGTTTGTTAACGTTAAGTTTGTTTACATTCCTATTTAGAAGTTTTTATAACTTAGAGCACTAAGCTTAATGTATCATTTTTATTTTGTCAAAAATTTGGGACTTGAACTTAAAAAAAAAAAAAAAAAAAAAAAAAAAAACCCAAATAATAAGCTTAGAGCCAAGGGTATCTTCACTTTCACACCTGCACCATTCCTATGTGAAAGCCCCATTCCTATGTGAAAGCCAAATGGCGCCACCATTTCTGTGTGACCACACAACCACCACCTGCGCCATTTTCGGCATGAGTAAACTCACGCACGCCAAAACTCTACTATTTTTGAGTCTTTTGACCGTTTGATGTAAAGTAACGGCTAGTTTTTATTTATTTATTTTAACTATACCACTCTATAAATATACAAATATTTTTTACACACAATTGCTTACTTTCCAACTAAATTCTCTGTATCCCAAATTCACAACACACATTCTCTAAACCAAATATGAATTCCAATGAAGAATATTTTAGCTTTTTAGACGTCGACGGTGAAACTGGTATTTTCTTTATTACACAAGCTTATCAGTATCAACAATCGTTGCATAGACAAGCTCAAACTTCAAGAACGCATAACTCGATATTCTGTGATGTGAAATTGCTGAAGAACGTTTGTGGGACGACTCTTTTGGTGATAGTCCAAAATATCCGGAGTATTATTTTAGGCGTCGCTATTGTACGAGCATGAAACTATTTTTAAAAATAGTAAAAGGTATTGAAACTTGATAGCATATCAATATTAGTGGCTCAAGTCCACTAAATCACACGCTCGAATCAAGCTCGTTACCGAAGCAAATCAACACGTCCGACTGAGTAAGACAAACACATCTCCTCGCTGTTAATAGTTGTTAAGATGTACCACCTGACACTGTACAGTGGGGACGCACGACAAGCACCACTATGTACGAGCTAAAGGACGAATGACACTTGTCTTCCTTGTCGGCTCCTAGATGATCAACACCTGGCTCTCTGACAGCCGTTAAACATCTCAGAAAGGTTTATCTCTAAACCCTAAAAGTCTCGTTATAAATAAAGAGCAACACACACAACTTCACAAAGTTTCACGCACTTGGGCAAATACTGCTTCACAGCAATGCAATATGGTTCTTATTTAAGTGTTACCCGAGCTTCTTGATCTATATTAATCTCATCGAATCAGAACAGCCCGAACAAACTTGTTCACAACTGTAATCTCCTCGATTGTTTCACCAAGTGATCAAATACCGGTTACAATTGTATTCAGTCTCATGGCAAAATCATCAACTGATTCATCGTTCTTCATCCGAATTACCTTGAATCACTTCTCAAGGTTTGTACTTTGGCTTCCTTTACATGATCAACTCCCATGTGCATTGTACGAAGCGTCTCCCACGCTTCCTTAGGCGAGTCATTCTCAGCCAACATCATTAGCACATCTTCTAGAACCGCCTGGTAAATGGCTGCGAGTGCCATCCGATCTTGTCATTCCTCGACATCGACTTGCTGAGTTACACTCGTGCTTGCAAATTCACCCGCATTTTCAAAGACCACACTGAGTAGTTAGTCTTTGTGAGCCGGATATTGTTTCGTAATACTACCAGCTTTTTGAATATTTTCATCGTTAACTGAAGATGACGATGAAGTTAGCATGGGTATTTTTGGCATACACTTGACCATCCACTAACGCAACACAAGCTCCGATACTACTTTTTGGTTATCAAGTGTATATAGAAGTGTATGAGAGTAAGTAGAACTTAAAGAAGAAATTAAAGTGACAATGGAAGTGGAAATGGAAAAAGAAATCTTTCTTACGGATAATTTGCATTACAATGATTTCATATCAATTTATAGCTAAACAAAGGTACTACTCAAAACATGAAACGGACAAAACTATTAAACTCAAATAAAAACTAATGAAAGCAAAGATTAAAGACATAACAAACTGTTATTTGTAGACTTGTAGTGGGTAGTAAACTAGATAAATGCCCTTTATTTGTGTCGGTTTCAATCCCATTGAATGACTCTCGTCAATTCCAGGTTGGTTCCGAACCAGGTTATAACCCGCCCGAGACCAGTTTACATTTCACAGATGGTTCTTCCATCGGGAAGCCTTTCAATATCATAATCCTGACATATCTTCCTAAACTCATCAAAATTTCGGGCGTACAAAACCTCACATGAAAAATCTGTATTAGGAAATACAGCCTCGACGTCTGAAAACACCAAACGCCACCGAAGTGTGGGAGGTCCTATTGAAGACGACAATAGAATGTCATATCTGGTGATGGTTATTGGAAACCTTTCTGAAGTTGATTCGCTACACATTTTTTCCCCATTCTGGTAGTCAAGATCAAGTTTAAAAACTTCGCTAGTTGCTTGTATCCCATCACCATAGGTACGTATGAGTTTCTCTCGGAGATCTTCAAGCGAACCATGTGAAATAACCTAGGAAAAAGAATGGTCAGAAATTTTAGATGCATATAGATTTCGTTGGGTTACAACCACTTTTGACATGCTATGCTCGTTCAGACACATACACGTTAGAAAATGCACAAAATGAAAAAAGAACAAAAAAGATATCGGCTTGTCCGTTTACGATTCCCCAACACCAAGCTCCGTAATGAATCCCACGCTGACCACCCCATATCGAACCCTTGGAGGCCAACCGTAGCATATGCTCTTATGTTTTACATATCGTCTGACCATATATTATTAATTATGATGTCATTTTCCAAGAGTAGCAGAAGCATAAGGGCAAGGATTTTAAATCATTAACTAGTTACCATTACTATAAGTATGTATGTATGTATGTATGTATGTATATATGCAAACAAGTTAATTTGTGTTACTTTTGGTTTGCATTATTCACAATTACAATTTCTTTAATGGACCGAAAGTGTTTGATGTTCAACCATCCCAGCAATACCCATTTCGAATCTACTAAATCCATATCGTTTGTGTGTTACTTGCTTACTTTTATTGTCTAAACCTCATTTTCATCACCTCTGATACAGATAAACAAGTTTTACCATGTTGTGGCTAGTTTTATAATTCGAAAATGTTGTAGTTTTATGTGTTGTGACAATGATAAGGAAAAAAAACCCCTAAAAGTTATAGTTTTATAATATAATCTGAACATGTTGCAAGTGGACATGGAATAACTGTGAGAGTCTGGAACAATCGTATCTTGTCTCAATAGGAGTATAAGTCTAGGTTAATGTATAAATGTCCAAAAGAGTCCAAGCATAAGTCTAGGTTAACTTAAAAGCGAAGAGATAATGATCGACGAGATCCAATAACATTAGTAAAATGCAAAACAGTCTGTTTTACATACCGTAGGTGAGAGGCCTCTAGTATGCGAGTAAGGAAGCATGTCTTCCCCGACATCCAGATAGTCATGTACACCGTCTGATACTAATAGAGAATACATCTCTATATTGGTTTTATGAGACCAATAAACCCCCTTACCTTTTTGAATAAGAAATAATTCTCCATGCTGATCCACAAGAAGATGAACCGGAGCTTTGATATGTCCTTCACCAATTAACCAGTAAAAAAGTCCTGTAGGAACCTTTTCCGGGCTGTGGTTGCGTTTGTTTCCACCACAAACTTGTGATCCAATTATCGACTTTCCTTTCTCAGTTTTATCCATTGGTCGCTAAAAATTAACAAACCAATAGTAGAATATGTTAGTTAAATCTTATTACTACTCTTTATTCAGAGCAATGACAGCTACAATGAGAAACCCCCTAGGCATTTAGTAACTGTAATATAATAACTTCAGCTACAATGACCAAAATTAAGAAACCCTAGGCATGATATTTAATTAAACATCATAATGATTCTACAAATCATTGTTTGCATAAAAAACTGAACTAAATTCAAACAATAATGTGAAATTATTTGGACCGTTTTTACACAAGGAAACAGTTGAGGAAACAATTTGCATATATATGTTGATTTAACGATAACAAAGTATTTTCAATAATGGGTACAAATTACACTATCTAGTACTTAGAAATCATAGGCATTACTGCATAAAGAAAACTATATAGCTGGTTGTTTACTAACTAATGTTATGTGTTGAGATTGATTATAATGACAAAGTGAATTATATATATTATTGATGAAGTAACCGCGGAAACTGTGCACCGTAGCTGGGAAATTTTTGATGAAGTAACCTCAAAAAGGGGCAGTTTTGTCCCGCCGAAAGTGGTCAATGTTGTAGTGATTAGCACACAACTCAAACAAGAATTAAAATTTGGCTTTGTTCCCAATCACAACAATTGTAGAATATTCTAATAACTAATAGAGATATGTACCTGTTTGTGAGAAATTGTACGAATGATGATGACGACAATGCGTAACCCTTTAGACGAATTAGAAAGTTTAAATTCGGGCGTTTCAATCTTTTAATATATAGACTTTTTTCCTACCGCCAAACAAAAGAATAAATTGCAATTGGGCTTTTTATACACTATACAAGATTGGACAATTATGGGCCCCTCTTAAATTTTGTGCTAGTCTTTCAAAACTGGTATGCAATCTAGGGGTGTGCACAAACATGACATGGCATGCAATTTCAACACAAAACTGATAAGGGATGACATGAGTTGACCCAATTAACCCGTATGGAATATCGGAAGGGTTGACCTGAAATTGGCTATGTCTTCATATTGTGGTTCAGGTTCGAGTAAAATGGGTAAAAAGTGACCCTCGTAACCCACTGACCTGATACACATTTAAATCAAACATGTTGCGTCGTCTTCTGGTTAAACAAGTTATTAAAGGCAACGTTATTAACAGTTCATTGTTCTTTCAATGTTCTTTGTCATCACTAACCACCCCAAACCACCATCCAAGTATCAAACCACCACCCAGTCATAGCAAATACCACCCAATTATAACCATAAAAGACCCTACAAAATTGAGCAAAGAACACAACGGAAATAAATTGGAACAAAATGAGCACAAACGGAAAACAATATCTAAGCATAAGAACCGACACTTGTTGGAAAATGAGTTTTGCAAAGTTGGTTTTTTGCAAACTTTGGACATAATTTAATGTATGTATATTTTACATATATTTGTGTTTCTTGGGGGCGTTTTGTTCTCCTCCAAGAGAGCTTCGCAACAAGCTAAAGTATGTCCAAAATAGAGCTAAGATGAATGAGATATCGTGTCTCAAAGTGGGACACTTGAAACACAAAACTTGGAAACAAAAACACATCCCACATCGCTTAGTGAAGGAAGTGGAGACTAGTTTATAAGGTAATCCTTATACTAGCTTTCAAATTCCTTTAGGTGAGCTATGCTCCCACTCCTACGCGTGCGCAGGGGGTGCAGATTGTGGGATTTCTAGGCCAAAATGGGTTCGAAGCTTCTGAACTCATGCGAGCCCGCGCGACCTGCGGACACGAATGCAGCTCCGAAGCCTCGCATACATCCGTATATTTTTGCTGCTGATTCGTAATCCAGTTTCCAATATCAGATTCTTGTAAATCTATTTGGGGAATAGATTTAGACTTTGTGAATAAGTTTACAGCAGTTTCCAATATCAGATTCTTGTAAATCTATTTGAGGAATAGATTTAGACTTTGTGAATAAGTTTACAGAATATTTTTGTGTGAATAAAAAAGATATCAAAATCGTGTTATTGCTTTAACAGATTTGCAAATCTTTTATTATCAGTCATATATTTTATCTTGGAGCACAAGATAGGTTTTGGCTCTATATAATAAACGTTTGTTCATTCAGTTTCGGATATACAGAGAATAACGTAGCTCCATTCCGAACGTTTCCAGCAGTACCTTCGATCAGAAGCACACAAGTTTTCGTGATCTTTCAGGCAAGGTTAGTCAGGTCCGGCTGTACAACAGCTTAGTACGTTGTACCCTGGGAAACAGACGGCGAATCTGTTTTAAGGGAATCGTGTCTAACACGAGCCTCGTGCATCTACTGCTTTCATTTAATTTACGTTAAAATAGTGTCGGTCTTCTGCTTCTACTCCATTCTGTCTGTATTTATTTTCTGTTATTTACATTCTGTTAATTATATTATTTATCTTAATCTGATTTTATAAATAAAGTGTTAGCATTAAAAATATGTATTAAGAAGTGATGGTCATTCTCATATTAGGAACTTTGTCTTTGTGTCGTTAAAGTATGTAATTGTCTAAGATAGTTGGGCATTGGACTTGGTAATCTAATATGTTAAGAGTTATGTTAGTAAGCCTTTTGTAATTCATGTAAACCAAGTCCAAGCCCAAGTCCATTAGAAAGCCCATGAGGCCTTTCTCTCTAACTATAAAAGGCACCTTACCTCTCATTTGTAAGGTGTGCTTGTGTGTGTAAGTGTGTGTGTTTCTCTTAATAAAGTTCCATATTTCATCTCTTTCTCTCTACACATACACGACATCTACAAGTCACCATCTTTCCATCTTTCATTCTTATTGTGCTTATATTGTGTGTGATAAAGTTATGATATCTAAGGTCCTACAAGTGGTATCAATCGCCTCACAATGATTTAGGAGTGTTTTCTATCAAGTTTTTGCTAAAAAGTTTCGTATTTTTCATTTATACGTGTACCTTTTATTCAAAAAGTTTTGATTTTTAAACGTTTTAGTGGTAAAGTTGTTGTTTTTATTGAAGCTTTAGTGATTCTAAGTGTTTTGGGAAAGATTTGATCATTAGAAACAAGCGAAAAAAGTGTTTTTGGTTGAAAAAATCGCATTTTTCACGTTTTCTGGTCATCCTACGCGTTACTTGGGTGAATAGTACGATCTACAGCTGTCTACAGTACTTTCTACGCGTAACTTAAGTCAAAACCCTTTTCCTACGCTTAAGTTTGGTTAAAACCCTCTTCTTACGCATAAGATTAGTGTTCTACGCTTAAGTTGGAAGTCTACGCTTAATTTCCTACGCACAAGTCAGATCCTACGCATAAGTTGATATCTTACGCGTAAGTTTCAAAAATCTACGCATAAGTTTCTTCAAAGGTCTTCTCTTCGTGCTACGGTGACTCAGTACTTCCCTGACTTGGATAAGTTTGTGGAATACTTCGACACGGAATATCTTTCAAGCTTGGATAAGTTTGAGAGATCAATTTGGTTGAAAAAACCTTACGCGTAACAATTCTTACGCATAAACTCTAAGTTTACGCGTAAAATCAAAGTCTACGCATAAACATTATTGTTTACGCATAACTTTAGATCTTACGCATAACTTACAGGTTACGCATAACATCTTACGCGTAAGATTATTCAAGGTTTACGCGTAAAATCAAGCTTTACGCGTAAGTTTTTGACTTTTTGACAACCAAACTTCAAACGGCCATAACTTTTGAACCGTAACTCCGTTTTCGACGAATCAGCTGTCAAAACGACCGCGAGACCGAGAAGAAGGACACGTTGAATAATCTAAAGATCATTCAAGCCAAGCTTCGAGGCCCAAATCCACTCCGAACGGAAGTTATTGAGGTTTCAAGGTTTCAGATCAAATTTTTCACCATAAAAACTTGCATCAACTTACACTAAACACAACTCCTACTTCGTTGGAACGATCCAAGAATCAACTTTATCAATCTACACTTCATCAATGGCTACTCAGCAAGATATTCATGCAGCTGGTGCGGAAAACCGACCTCCGATGCTTGAAAAAGGTGGATATCTCCCATGGACAAGCCGCATGCTTCGTTACATCAAAACAAAGCCTGATGGTAAATTAATGATCAACTCCATTACAAATGGTCCATTCAAGCCATGACAAGTTCAAATTGAAGGTAATCCAAATGCAACACCTCCTACTCAACCATTCGTGCGTGAATAAACAGAAGCAGATTACACAGAGGAAGACAAGAAGCAGATCGCTGCAGATGATATGGCAATGCATTTAATCCAACTTGGATTACCACGGGAGATCTTTGCTGCGGTCGACAGCTGTGAAACTGCTTATGCTATGTAGGAACGTGTTAGGAGGATATGTCATGGAACAGAGATTGGACAACAGGATGTTGAGAACAAACTTCTTACTGAATGGGAGAATTTCACATCCACTAACGGTGAACAGATTGAATCTTACTACACAAGGTTTTGCACTCTGATGAATGAGTTAATCAGATACAAGCTGACACCTCGAACAATTGCAACAAACATCAAATTCATCAATAACCTTCCATAAGAATGGGGTCGTTATGTTACAATTGTCAATCAAACAAAGGATTTACATAAGGTGAACTATGATCAACTCTATGACTTTTTGAAGCAAAACCAAGCTGAGGCTAATGAAGTAAGGAAAGAAAGATTGGCAAAGAATCATGTTCCTCTCGCATTAATTGCTACTACACCAACACCGCTACCAGTGAACACACAACAACAATCATCATCTTCCACTCACAACTACATGCAACCATCATACATTCAACAACCAACACCGGTCTACCAACAACAGTTCTACCCACAGCAACAACATGTTATTCCACAACAGCAATACCAACAATTCCAAGAACCAGAATTCACTGAAAATGATGAAGCTACTGTTGCATTAACCCAAGCGTTTGCTTTTCTGTCAAAGGCATTCCAAGGACGCTATTCTACACCAACTAACAACAACCAAAGGATTTCATCGAACACTCGCAACAAGCAGATTGCTCAGCCGAGTTTCAATATGGGCAACGGAGGCCAAATGGTTGGAGTTTATGGGAATCAACAAGGATATGCTACTGGAATTAACATGGGGAATCAGAATGCAGGAAATCAGTATGGTCAGTATGCAGGGAATCAGTTGGGTCAGTTTGTTGGAAATCAGAGGGGTCAGAATGTTGGTAATCAGGCAATGGGGAATCAGAATAGAAATGTTGCAGCTCCAGTAGTTGGGAATTTGGGAAATGGGAATCAGGGTAATCCGGTTAAGTGTTTCAACTGTCAGGGTGTAGGTCATATGGCAAGGAACTGTCCTACTAAGCCGAACAAGAAAGACACAGCGTACTTGCAGAAAGCATTACTGTTGGCACAAAAGAATGAGGCAGGGTTTCAGTTGAACGCAGAGGAGAATGATTTTATGGCTCTTATGGATGACATGGAAGATAGAGAGGATATCGATGCGAACTGCATATTCATGGCGAATCTTCAGGAAGCTAAGTATGACACGGATTCTGACACACTTCCTGTTTATGACACCAATGCACCATCTGAGGTATCCAACTTCAACACATGTCACAATAATGATATATTTGATATGTCTCCTCATGAGGAACAACATTCTGAGAAGCTAGCACCCACTTATGATACATACCTGGACACGCCAAGTAGTAGCAATGCTACTCCTTCAGCAACTCCAGATGTGAATCATAATGGAGTCTTCGTTTCACAGCATGCTGAGAATGATGAGGAAACACGTGCTTTATTTGAATCATTATTGAATAATTGTCGTATTGAAATTGAGAATGTGAAAAAGGTCAATCGCGATGTTAAGGCCGCGAATGTTAAATTGACCGCTGAGCTTGAGAGTTACAAGGAAAACGCTAAAGCTTTTGAGTTTCATCACAAAAGATTGTCTGAATTAGAAACTGGTTATCAAAATTCCGTTTCAAGAGAAAAACAATTGCAACTCAAGTTTGATACACTTGATGTTAATTCTTTCAAGAAGATAAAATCTTTAAACGCGGAAATTTCTGATTTACAAAACCAACTTTCTAAACAAAAAACAGCTTATACCAATCTTGAAAAAGAAAGGGATGAGTTGAAAAAGGACTTTGCAAAGAAAGAAGACAAACTTTTGGCCGAAATCGTAGAGTCAGAACACATGATTGCTCATTTAGAAGAATTAGTGGTTAAGTCGGGTCAGTCAAGTCAAACAATGAAAATGATTTCAAATCAAACTAATCCGGTTTACCATACGAAGCATAAAGTGGCTCTCGGTAACAACACCCCCTGTAATCTCAAGAAAGCTCAGCAAACTCAGAATTGTTTGTTTAATGGAAATGTTTTGTTGGCTAAGCATGATCCTCCCATTGTTCGTGATTCTGTGGAAACGATTGAATTGGCCGAAGAGAGCATTAATAAAATGAAACAAAAGAATCCAGATTTGAAACCGATTGATTACAACAAATTGAACAAACTTTCGGGAATTACTTTTGTTCCACAAAAAGAACCATCTGTGTTTTCCAAAAAACGACCATTTGCAAAAATGTTTTCTAAGAAAGTAATTGTTTCCAAATCTCTTTCAAAAATGGAACAAATTTCTTCTAACAACACTTTTAATACAAGTGAGGCTAGAGAAATTTTGGATGACGTTAAAAAGAGAATTCAAGAACTTCAAAATATTGTGGCTTCTAAAACTACAATCGATATTAACAACTGGCATTCCAGTTTTCATATTGAGCAGAAAAAAGTTTTTGAAAACGAAATTACTATCCCACTGAATAACATCAGTGCGAGGGTAATTCATTTTGAACGTGCTTTCTTAAAAGAAACGGCCGAATTTGTCAAGGACCACAAATCCCTGGTAAACGAAGCTAATGATACTCGTGAAAACATAAATGTTTTGGAAAACCTGAATGATTCTCTCTTCGAAGCTGTTATGACCACTGACATTATGTCCATCATTTTACAAACATATTCTGTTCAAGACGATGAAAGACTGAGAGCTGAGACCTCCGAAATTGTTTCAAAATATGAAAATGCTCTTATAAAGCTTGAAAAAGAAAATGTGTCATATTTTAAACAACTTGATCGAAAAAAGGAAGAATGCAAGTATGACAAATTGTCGTATGAGCGTGCCTTAAAGAACATAAAAGAGCAAAATGATCTGTTGAGGGCTCAACTTGAAAGTCAAAAAGGAAAGGGTGAGGAAACTAAGTTTGCAAAACCATTGACTTCGGAGAAACCAACTGTTTCAAACACGGTTCAAAAACCAAAGATGTCAATTTCAAGGTTTGCTCCAAAAGTCGATGAGAAAAAGAATTTGACAAAACCAGTCACTCCAACACCCTTGCCCAAGATAAGTGAAAATGATAAGATTGTTGATAAAGGAAAAGCGGTTGTCGAAACACCAAAAGTGATAGCACCTGGCCTTTTTAGGATTAGTCCCACTAATGCGTCTGCCTCCACTTCTAAGACAAATGCGTGCAAAAAGGCTAATTCTAAAGAATCTAGTGATGCTAAAAAGGACAACAATATAAATCCTAATGTGTGTGCCTTACCTTCTACAGGATTAGAAAGCACCTCTAGGAGCAGCAGACTAAAGCCTAGGAGCAATACAAGGAACAATAGAGTCTCGCCTGTTTCTACGAGTAGTAGCAAGAATAAAGTTGAAGAAGTAGAAGAACACCCTAGGAATTTATCGCTTTGTAATAAGAAACATGATTCATCTGAATGTAATGTCGAAAGTACTGGTTCTAATGCATGTAATGACTCTGTTTGTTTAATATGCAAGAAATGTTTAATTAATGATGCTCATGATGAATGTGTTTCTAAGAATGTGAATGTTACGCCTAAACAGAAGTATGTTCCAAAAGGAACTAGTGCCAGATCTAGATCTATAGAAAGATTAGTTCCACGCTTTAGGTCTACCACTAGTAGTCGAATGCCTAGGAACTACCTTAAGTTTTGTATGTGGAAACCTACGGGTAGAGAATTCATTCTTCAGGATGGCAAATTGAAAGTTGTTCAAAATAGACAAGTAGATACTTTCTATGAATGTGATTCAGATTTTACCCCTAACCAAATGGAACCAAATTCAAAATGGTTTCCAAATACAAACTCTTCTGTTCTTGGCAGGTTATCGAAATATGTCTTTGGATCGTCGACTCGGGTTGCTCCAAGCACATGACCGGGAATTTAAAGCTGCTGATCAACATCGTCTGGAAATTCATGGGAACTGTACGCTTTGGAAATGATCATGTAGCAGCTATCCTGGGTTTTGGAGATCTTCAGTTTGGGAATTTTTTGATCACTCGAGTTTACTATGTCGAAGGGTTGGGACACAACTTGTTTTCAGTTGGGCAGTTTTGTGATGCAGATTTAGAAGTTGCATTCAGGAGAAACACGGTTTTTATAAGAAATTTGGTTGGTGATGATCTCTTAACTGGTAATCGTGGTACAAACTTGTATGCTATCGGCATCAACCAAATGGCTTCTACATCACCAAGTTGTCTTATGACAAGGGCAACCGAAACTAAGTCCTGGCTGTGGCATAGACGTTTATCCCATCTCAACTTCGACACGATCAATAAGTTAGCGAAAGACAACATCGTCACCGGACTTCCTAAGTTCAAATACACCAAGGAACACCTATGTCCATCATGCGAACAAGGAAAAAGTAAAAGAGCATCATATAAACCCAAAACCGTACCTAGTTCGGAAGCAAGGTTACATATGTTGCACATGGACTTATGTGGCCCAATGAGAGTTGAAAGCATTAATGGGAAGAAGTATATTCTTGTTATTGTTGATGATTATTCAAGATATACTTGGGTAAAGTTTTTGAGATCAAAAGACGAAGCACCAGGCATCATCATCACCTTTCTGAAGCGTATTCAAGTTCTACTTCAAGCTCCAGTAAGGAGTATAAGAACAGATAACGGCACAGAATTCACAAATCAGGAGTTAAGAACTTACCTCGAAGATGTTGGAATTACACATCAAACATCAGTTGTTAGAACTCCACAGCAGAATGGGGTAGTTGAAAGAAGAAACCGAACTCTTGTTGAAGCTGCTCGCACAATGCTGATTTTCTCTAGTGCACCTCTATTCTTATGGGCTGATGCTGTAGCCACTGCTTGTTTTACTCAAAACCGATCCTTAGTCCATCCGAGATTCAATAAAACCCCATATGAGCTAGTGAACAACCGTAAACCTGACATCTCTTACCTTCACGTGTTTGGCGCTCTGTGCTATCCGACGAATGACAGAGAAGATCTAGGGAAGTTAAAAGCTAAGGGTGATATTGGAATCTTCATTGGTTATTCAGAAAACTCGAGGGCATTCAGGGTATATAATAGAAGAACGAAAAAGATAATGGAGACGATGAATGTGAAGTTTGACGAGATTTCACAAATGGCTTCTGAGAGATACGCTCTAGAACCCGCGCTTAATCCAATGGCTTCTAATCAAAACGGATTAGGACCCGCACCAAACATGCAGACTTCTGGACACATCAGTTCAGGACTCGTGCCTCAAGGAGCTCAGTCAACAAACACGGATAAACCTTCAGAACAAGAACTGGAAAATTTCTTCGAGTTAATGTTTGATGAATATTATGGTGGAACTTCGACAAATGCATCTCAACAACATTCCGCTGCACCCGCTCAAAACCATCAACCACCACCACCACCACAAGATGCATCTACAACAATCGAAGCTAAAGCACCAACTACATCAACATCATCTACATCTACTCAAGCACCTCCAGTACTTGAAACTGTTCTACCAATCGTTGATGAGCAAAACCAAAACACAAGTTTTCAAGAAGAACCAACAAATAATTCAAACGATGTTGCGTTAGAAGAAGGAGAAGAAGTATTTGAAAACCCGTTTGCAACAGACTCTGCTGAATCTTCTTCAAGGTTACAAGAACCATCTAACACACACTCGTTCAACCAAAGGTACCCTTCTACGTTTCAATGGACAAAAGACCATCCAATAGAACATATTATTGGTGATCCTTCAATGCCAGTTCAGACGAGGAGACAACTTGCCACCGATCTCGAATTGTGCATTTACATTTGCTCAATAAGCACCAAAGTACCAAAGAACATTCGGGAAGCAATGGCAGAAAACCCTTGGATTGAAGCAATGCAGGAGGAATTTCTTCAATACCTGTTACATGACAGTTGGGAACTTGTTGAACGACCACTTGATAAACGTGTTCTTGACCTCAAGTGGTTGTGGAAGAACAAACTGGATGAGGAAATGACTGTTATTCGCAACAAAGCTCGTCTCGTGGCTAAAGGATATCCACAAGAAGAAGGGATAGATTTCGAAGAATCATTCGCGCCTGTAGCTAGACTTGAAGCAGTCCGGATTTTCTTAGCCTATGCAGCTCACAAAAACATCACAGTCTATCAGATGGACATTAAGATAGCTTTCTTGAATGGAACTCTGAAAGAAGAAGTGTATGTGAGTCAGCCAGAGGGATTCATCGACAAAGATCATCCAGACTACGTCTACAAGCTTAAGAAAGCAATTTATGGTTTAAAACAAGCTCCAAGAGCGTGGTATGACGAACTATCATCTTTCTTGCTCAAAAACAATTTCACAAAAGGAACGGTTGATGACACCTTGTTTATCAAAAAATTCAGAGATGATATTTTGATCGTTCAAATTTACGTGGACGACATTATTTTTGGATCAACCAATCCTAACCATTCAAAACATTTTGAAAATCTCATGAAAAGCAAATTTGAAATGTCCATGATGAGGGAACTAAAATTCTTTCTTGGTTTACAAATACATCAATCCCCTCGTGGTATTTTTATCAATCAAGCTAAATATACAATAGAGATTTTGAAAAAACATGGAATGGAAAATTGTGATTCTGTTGGTACACCAATGGTCACTTCACCAAAAATAGGTGCTGATTTGTTTGGGAAACCCATTGATCCGAAGAAATATCGGAGCATGATCGGTTCTCTCATGTACCTAACTGCTAGCCGACCCGATATTCAATTTGCTGTTTGTTTGTTAGCACGGTTTCAGGCAAAGCCTACCGAACTTCACCTCAAAGAGGTTAAACGGATCGTTCGGTACCTACGAAGCACCATTAACATGGGACTTTGGTATCCGAAGGATTCGGAGTTTAATCTAACAGCATTTTCAGATGCAGACCATGCTGGTGATCAAGTTACAGCAAAGAGTACATCAGGTGGAGCACAATTTTTGGGTGAAAAGCTAGTAAGCTGGTCGTCAAAGAAACATGATTGTACTGCACTTTCAACCGCCGAAGCCGAGTATGTGTCTCTATCTGCGTGTTGTGCCCAAGTTCTTTGGATGCGGACACAACTCACAGATTATGGCTTTACTTTTGACAGAATACCTATGTATTGTGACTCAAAAAGTGCCATAGCCATCTCGTGCAATCCCGTACATCACTCTAAGACGAAGCATATCAAAGTCCGCTACCATTTCATCAAAGAACACGTGGAAGAGGGTACTGTTGAATTATTTTTCGTTAAGACTGATTATCAACTCGCCGATCTGTTTACTAAAGCCCTTCCAAAAGAACGGTTTGACTATTTAGTTCGACGAATTGGCATGCGAAGCCTAACTCCTGAGGAGCTAGAACGTCTTCTCGAATCTTCTTGAACTATGTTTTCAAAATCGCTTCGCTGTAAATATTTTTGAAAAAAACAAAATACAAAATTTGAAAAACCAACAAAAACAAAATACAAATATATAAAATTTTCAAAAAATACAAAAACATTATAATATCAAAAAATCCAAAAATATTCTTCTCACGACATGTCTCTCATATAAATCAATATTCTGTACGTTTCTAGAAATGTCATTCAACAATGAAATGGATATGTACAGATGCTTGAGCGGGAGTTCTTTACAATGTTTTTCTAAAACATGTCGTTTCTCAAAATTTTCTTCACTATGGCTTTCGTATACTTCAGTACGAAACCCGTACTTAAACGATGACTTCTGATTATTTTCAAATCAAGGACTCGTACGTTCAATGACGAACTCTTTTTCAAAAAGTTCGAGTCTAAACAAACGAAAAAGATTTCAAGCATAAACTCGTTTTCAAAACAAAATTCTTGAGCACTTTTTCACGATTGTTCAAAAGATTTCTCAAAATCTCTCAAAATGAGTGCTCAAGACAACTCCCTAAAAACCCTTAATTAATTTTAAATATGCTATCATTAAGGGGGAGTACAAATAGAAAAAATGTTCCGAATTCATGCAGAATCTGTCTTTCTCTCCAAAAGCTTTTTATTAATCAGTTGATATCAAAAATATCACTATATGCTATTTTTGAGGGGGAGAAGACATGATTAAAATGTGATCAAAATGTGTGGCTGAATCTCAAAAGAGCTCGACTCAGTAAGTACCAATGAATTGACGAAGCTTAAAATGTCAGTAATCGAAAAGACTTGTCCTGGACGGGTAATAATTTCAAGCTAGTCTAACTAGTGATGTAAGCGTGTCTCGAATAGGACTTGTCTGAGTAGAATGTACCGTATCGAGAAACTTTCTTTGGACTTGACCAGGACGGGTAATAATTTCAAGCTAGTCTAACTAGTGATGTAAGCGTGTCTCGAATCGGTCATGTTCACTGAAAGTGGATCAATTCAAAAGTGCAAACTCCTCTCGCATGTGCAAATTTCTTAAATATTCATGAGCACATGTGAAGGGGGGAGTCCTTCAAAATTACAAAACTCTCAAAGTGGTAACAACAATGTGTTTTATTATCATAAACACTTTGAGAGATTTTCACAAAAGGTTTTATGGCATGTGATCAACAATAGGATAGTCATGGAGTTATAAGGTGACTAAGGTTAGGAAAAAACCGTCCTATGATCCGCCAGAGCCGGAGGGATCTACCCAAGGACAAATCCAATAGATTAGAATTAGAAGTCCTTAGGTATGATTGAAAAAAAGGAGAAAATGAGAAAGGAGAAAGAAGGGGTTGAAGAATTAAAAAGAAAAGTTATGAAAAAGGGTGAAAAGAAATAGCCCTCCATATGTTCAACCTTAGGGCAGACACCGGGTTCAATTCACATGCTACTGGTTGTTACTAAGGTGACATCGGTATTGAAGACAAAGACGTCATGGACCCAGTGACGCACTGCACTAAACCTTCTTAACCACTCAAGTTCTCTTAAAAGAGCTTGTTTCATTCTCACGGGGAACCGGTGTAATCTATCGACCTGTCTCTTAGAGATGGTTGATATTGAAGCAGGAGACCTCTCCCTAATCTCCGCATAGGAAACCAAATGTGCACTTATCGAGTCTAGAGCCCCGAGATTCATCAAAAGATCTCATAGGAACACATGATATTTCTACACTGGTTGTTCATCATTAAGGACGCCAGATGTACACTTTAGAGTCCTACGCAGATCTTAGCAATCTGCCAGAACATTTATGAGAGAATTCACTTTTGTGATTCTCAATGATTGAATGGAAACTCCTGCCAGGGTCAACATCAAGCAGCCCTGACAGCAGGTCACTTCGGTAATTCTTTATGGGTTACGCTTAGTGTTCGCGGTGGTTTCAAACGGTCTACAGTCGTGGAGTGATCCCCAGCGACTCACCCAGTCATTGAGCTACTAAGTAGGTCTCGTAAGCTCTCTCGAGAGTATCTGACATGGGAACGGCCTTGGTAAGGGTTAGAAGGAGTCTTCACACTATGCTGTTGACGATCTCTAATTCTTATCTGTAAGTACCGGATGTTTTATTGCTAACTGTTTATATGCAGGGACACTTCATCTCCATGGCGACAGATTCCACGTGCTCATACATACATCTGGAAGTTAAAGAAAGCTCCCTCAAAGATCTATACAACACAAAGTTCAAAGAAAGATTCTACGCCAAAAAGAAGAATCTACAAAGTATAAAGACTAAAGATCTATGTGAAAGAACGGGAACTACAAATGCATGTATCACAAAGACTGAAGATGTATGAGCATGTTGGAATGGCAAACAACCACCTCAGACGCAGAAGTGACAAAAGGCAGATAACTCCACATCACAAAGGAACAAAGAACGATGAAAAATCAGTTATCTAAGATCACAAAGCATGAAGGAACAAAGACTAAAGACTATTCTACAACGACACACAAAGTTAAAGACAAAGAACACGGAAGACCCACTCAAGTGGAGCATCATTCGAATGACCACCCCTTAGGGGGAGATTGTTAGCATTAAAAATATGTATTAAGAAGTGATGGTCATTCTCATATTAGGAACTTTGTCTTTGTGTCGTTAAAGTATGTAATTGTCTAAGATAGTTGGGCATTGGACTTGGTAATCTAATATGTTAAGAGTTATGTTAGTAAGCCTTTTGTAATTCATGTAAACCAAGTCCAAGCCCAAGTCCATTAGAAAGCCCATGAGGCCTTTCTCTCTAACTATAAAAGGCACCTTACCTCTCATTTGTAAGGTATGCTTGTGTATGTATTGTGTGTGTTCTTGAATAAAAGTTCTCTTCATCTTTATTTCTATTTCTACAAAGCTAACGCCACACATATATTACCAAGTCACCATCTTTCCTTCTTCTAGTGCTTATATTTGTGTTAAAGTTGATATTTCTAAGGTCCTACATAAAGTGTACACTGTTTCCTACAACACTAACTCTTTATGCCACACATTTACGGAATACTTGTTATAACTGAAGATAAGCTGATGATATTAGAATCACAATTCAGTACCGAAATCATATGCAACAAAACATATATTTAGTCATGAAACTGGGTAATCTCATTTGAGCAATTAACAAACACACAAACGCTAACCGTACATCATGGGTTAAACAGAAGCGGGACAGACAGCAACATGCATGGTCATATGTTGTGGTTGAAAAATGGGCAGGAATGCAGGATGGTTAATGGGTCAAAAGCGGGATCTGTGGGTTAAGTTGGGTTGACTTGCAAACAAATCTTTAATTTACGGATGATATAGAAATTAGGAACAATTGCAGAGTTTGATAGCTGTGAAGATACAAGACTTTTGTCACAACCAATTAGAAATTACAGGTACTTTTAACCCATTCACTTATGAATGGTCAATTCTGGTTATGTTCGATCTCTAACTAGTCAAATGGGGTCAAGATAACTTAAGCGACAAGTCAAACAGAATGAAAGTCGGCCGAAAGTGAAATTTTACTGCATGAAACCTCCTACACTATTATATATAAAAATCAGTTTTGTTACTAAAATAACAAAACTCTCTGGTAATCATTTTTGACATGCGGATAACTTTTTAGAAAACTATAACTTCCTCTACTAGATTTTAGTTCCTACGCCTTGGTAATTGGTATACAAGCTGTTGGAACAGATTTTAAATAGTGTGATGGATGGAATAGCGCAGGAATGCAGGATGGGTAAGGGATCAAAACGGGATCTATGGGTTAGGTTGGGCTGACTTGTAAAAGACTTTAGATAGTTGAATGCAACGTATGAATCATGTGGTAACAAAAACTGCCCGCACATGCCTAAATAAGGATCTCAAGTCTTGGAAAAACGAGTTCTTTACTGTCAATGAAATTGATTCAAGGCAATAGAGAATGAGATCAATTTGTTGGCCTCTATATAAAAACGTAAACCTCGCCAAAAGTCTTGTGGATCTTTATCCAATTTCATTCCAATACCAATCATAAGTTTTAAAGAAAGTCAACATCATTACAACGCTATACTAACATGAATTTTAAAACACATTAATCAACGTGTTGAAACTCAAATTTTGCATTAAATGCCACCGATATCATATAACATAAACTACGAACATGGTTCAACCACCTTTAATTCATAAACATCATACTCAACATTAAAACATTAAAACTAAATTAAAAACACATGTGACACTTAAGATCTTGAATCTTTACCAACAGTCCTTACCCAAATGCCCTGTCTTACCACACAGAGAACAAACAGCCATATACTCCCTCAGACCACAGTAATAACAAACACCGTCACCACCACCCCCACCCCAAACCTGACTACAATCCCTACCGAGATGCCCAACCTGACTACACTTATAACAACCAACACCACTACAGTTCTTAGCCGTATGCTTCCCACCACATATATAACAACAAATCCTATCCTCATCATCACTATGGTCCCTAGGACACTCATATGGATAGTGCCCAACTTCACCACATCTACAACTTAATTCAGGACAGTCCTTACCCATATGCCCACTTTTACTGCATAGAGAACAACACTGACTACACTCCCACGCGATATGCCCAGTCTCACCACAATTATAACAAACACAGTCACCACCACTACCAACCTGGGTAAATTTCCTAGCTCTATGCCCAACCTGCCTACACTTATAACAACCACTACGACCAGCATAACCATTACAGTCCTTGGCTAAATGCCCATTCTCACCACACTTAAAACAACTACAATCCTTAGCTAAATGAAAATTCTCACCACAGAAATAACAACATACATTACCCTGGCAAAGACGTGTTTTACGGTCCCTTTCTTCGGATTCTTCCATGCGCTTATTTAGCCATGCTATAGAGTTTTGATGGATTTTTATCATGTTTTGATGGCCTTTTATTGCTTTCAAAACTATTTTATTAACTTCTGATTTTGGGATATCAAAATTTTTGGCAGCTTCACCTATTCCTTTATACAAAACAGTTTGAATAATTCTCCCCTCCCTAATACTCTTAAAATTATTTTTATCACCCATTTTCCAACTAGAATGAATGCTTAGTTTGAATAAATGTATATAAACCCTAAACCCTTGTTACTCATAAATTATTTTTACACGAATTATTTTCTTTTTATATTTTTTTCTCTTATGTCTCTTTCCTGGAAGCTTCCTTTTTCACTCTTTTGTCAAGTTTAGCCCTTTTTCTTCTAATTGTGTTATCTTTTAGTCCTTAAACATTTTATCAACTTACATTTTCACTTTTCAGCGACACTTTTCATGTTATGTACCAAACAACATTTCAAGTTAGATTATTGACCAAGTTAGTAAAGGGTTGTAATGGCCAAAGGGAGCCAAAAGGGTTAGGTTGACCCGATCCGAAGTGAGGGGCGGCTCAAACACTTTAGAGACCTTAAGCGAGATTTTAAAACGAGGTTTTTCCGATTTTTTTTTGGCGTAATTTTAGTTTCTCAACTAAATAAACTTACGTCTAGCTATGAAACTAAATAAAATTTGAGAAATAATTGAAGAACAAAAAGAAAAAGGAGAAATGAAGAAAACAACATTGTCCCAGTAATTTTGAACAAAGCTTGTAAAGAACCAAAGTACCAAACGCATACGAACACGTCTTGTTCGTTTGTTTAACTTTAACCAAACAAAACGAGTTATTACGGACACTGAAACAACATATGTTTGTGCTTTAAGAAGAATACGATTTTCTTGTTTGGTTATGTGTGTCCATTAACAAACAAGTATAAAATACTCATTAAATTCATATCGAGTTATATTTGCTCGCGTTTGTTGGCTTATTGAATATACTCAATCCGTCTCAAAATATATGTCCAATTCACTTTTTGAATCCATCTTTGACCTTAAATATTTTTGTTTGTATTATATAATACTTGATACAAAATATATAAATTGATTGAGTTTTAAATGTATTTTCATTAGTATAATTCTCATCAATTATTATATAATACAAAAAGAATATATAAGGTAAAAGTTGCATTCAAAAAGTCAAAATGGACTTATATTTTGAGACGCGAGGAATATGTATATTAGTTGAAGTACACGGTGTCCGCGTCATGTCTGCCAAAGTTAAAAATAAAATCATAAACACTCCCTACTTTAGGGTTGGTTTAGTAAGTTAAACAGTTTGTTAACATTAAGTTTGTTTATAATTAGAGTACTAACTACTAAGCTTAATCTTTCATTTTGTATTATGTCAAAAGTTTGGGACTTAAACTTTTTTCTTACTCAAATAATAAGCTTAGTATCTCATAAATTGCAAGCCTAAATATCAAATTTAAAACACATGATAGGCCCAAAATCCCAAATTCTTTAACCAGGTTATGTAAATCAAAGGCCTTAGAAGTGGAGGGGAAAAAAAGGAATCTAGCTATGCGTACGGAGCCTTGAAAAGAATTTTACTATCTTAACTACTTATAATGGAAAACTAGTCAAAGTGAAATGTGAAAAACTGAAATTTTAGTCAATGCCAATTTTACCCTTGTCAATGAGTGATTGCACCAATTAAGGAAATAACTACAACTTTGAATGGTACATTAAATGGGGTTTAAATATGCTATAAACCAGCCAATCTCTCCATTTTCGCTTTATTGTTTTTTCTCTCACCAAAAAACACACACTCCCATTTTCATTTTATTCCTCCTCCACCATCACCCAAATCACATTCAGCCACCACCAGCGTACGAACCACCACCATCGAAACTAACATCAATGAAACCCTCAACTCCATCGAGACCCACCACCACCGAAAACCACTACCACCACGGAACTCCATCCCGACAACCTCACTTGGTAATGAGGGTTTTTTTTTTTTTTTTTTTTTTTTTTTTTTTTTTTTTTTTTTTTGGTAGATCTAAAATGATATATCATGTTTTGAAGGTTTTTATATCGATATACATATAAGCATATTTTTTTCAAATCTGATTTGCTGTGCTACCTTTGCCGGAAACCACCATCATCCACCCCCACATCGCCGAAGGGTTTTCCAAGTTTTGTGTTTTTTTTGAGTTTTTATTCTATATCTACATATTTTCCAGGTTCCAAATGTTTTTTTAGATGTGTATTATATTTGTAGTTATGAGTTTCTTATTTGTTTCGTAACATTTTTTAGCATTGTTGTATTCTCCAACTATCGTCGCTGACTCCTCCTAAACCAACCAGTCAGCCGTGTGCAGCTGTTAGGCCCACCTGGGAGAAAGTGCAAGTTAATATTGACCGTGGAAGTACAGGGAAATCCCCGGGTCGTTAAATCCCAACGAGATTGAAATTGTATTTGTAAACGATTAGGAAAGTGAGTGGTACTGAGGACAGTAACAAAGATGATTTGAGGGTTGATTATACTACTGATTGCTTGATATTTGGAAAATATAAAACTATAACAAAAATACAGATATAAGCACAAAATCAGATAATCAGATAACAGACAGAGAAAAGTGGTGTTTAACAAGTTATAAACTACAGGGGTTAAAAGTGAAACTTTTGAAAACTTAATATTAAAGAAAATAGAAAATGAAATTGAAATTATGAAAATGATTATTATAATACTTAATTATTATTTAATTAATAAAACTAATTAAAATCTAATTTAAAACTTAATTTAAATTAACTAAAAATTACAACTATTACAAATAAACCTAAAAACTTATAACAATAATTTCTAAACCTAAATAAGAACTTGAAGAAAGTATAAAAAATGAAAATAGATATTTTTGTCTTTTTATAAGTATTTTATTAATTAAAAACTAGTTAACTTAATTAAACTATTTTAACTATTTTAAATTACTATTAATACTAAATTAGCTTAGAAAATTATGATAAAATTTATAAAACTAATTAACCATCACAAGAATCCTATAAAATTATAAAAACTACTAAAAATTATATTTAAGGTTATTCCACTAATTAATTACCTATTAATTATTTTAAATATAATTTAATTAAATTAAATAAGAAAATTAGAAAATGAACAGTGGAAATTATGAAACTATTTTTTAAAAGTCTTAACTACTTTATAAAACTTAGGAAAAATATAAAATTCTACTTTAGTTGATTAAAAGTAAAGAAATCTATTTAATTATTAATATTACCTATTTAATTATTTAAACTAGTTTTAAATCTAATAAATAGTAAACTGCTTAGGAAAAATCTAAGAAAATTATTTTAACTACTTAAAGGTACTAGGTAATTTATAAAATTATAAAATTGGACAAGTGCTTATTAATAAGCTGAAATGAAAATTAATTAGATAATTTCTATTAAATAGAAGCTATCACTATTTTTATGTTTGCTTTTTCTGGTTTTTCTTTTATAAAACTACTTAAATACTTAAATTAAGAAACTTTTACAAAGGAAACTACTTTAGAACCTTAAAATAAGCACTGAGAGTGCTTATAAGCTTATACAGTTGACTATGGTTGACCAAACTAAGAAATAAGCTAAGTTGAGGTTATGTGGGGTCCACTATGATGAAATCTGGTTTACCTAAGTTACTTATACCTAATTAAGCTAGATGTGGTGAGATAAGCTCCTAGGATAAGCTGGAAAGCTCAAATAAGCACTTGCTTATTTTAGTTTCTGACTCAGAAGTGGGACAAAGTTCCAAGATGATTTCAGGTGGGGCCCAGTGGTCAAATGGTCAGACCAAGGGTCAAGGTTTCAAGTCTGGTAGGAGGGGGGTTGTAAGAACCCAATTGTAAGGTATGGGACCCACTGAGTGATCCACAAATTACCACCAAAGGTGGGGGGTGAGCTGGGGTCTGTTGAGACAGGGCAGTTAGCTTGCCCTGCAGGTGTGTTCCAAGGGCAAAAGTGTCCACTAATAAAATTCACAAAATTCAAACAATGGTGGGATTCTAAAGACTAGCTGGTAGGCTACACACTCAACAAGTTTCAAAGCTTGATTCCACTCCTAAAATTCATAATAATTCCTTGAGTTTTTTAGATTTCTGACTAGTATCACTTTTGACTTTTCCTAATTTATAACTCAGTTGACTTATATGAAGTTTAGTTGATCCTAGATGATTATATAAGTTATAAAAAACTTAAGTAAGACTAATTTAGGCTTAAACTACTAATAACAAGCTTATGTGAATGATTATGATACTCAAAACATCACACAGTTAACTGTGTGGTGTTGATTCATGGAATTTTGACTTTTAGTGTTTGAAATGCAAAGTTTATGGTTCAATTGACCTATTTTACACTAAAGCAGCCTAGTGAAACAAAAATAAACAACAGACAACAACAAAGTCTTAGCTAACAAGCTTATTCCAAACACCCTAAATCCTAACTGATTTTGTGATTACCAAAGTAAAACAATAATTTGACCTACAAATCTGTTTCTAAACCTTATACTAACACTAACAGAGATCAAGTAAACATGAATCAACAATATCCTAAGTATTAAACCATGATATGCTCAAATTGATACTTGGCTGTGAGATTTTTAGAAAATGAGTAACAAGTATTTTTACTTAATAACTTAGCAATCTCAAACCACAAATACACTAGAATACATTAATTAAACCTGAGAAACAAAGATAATGGCAATGATAAGCTAGAACACAGTTTGAAATAAAAATTTGTAAATAAGACTTACAATAAGCACTTCAAGCTGAACCAAGAACAAGAACCAAGAACCTTTTCCTAACATCCACCAATGGATACTAACCCAGAATCCACAGCTTCTTTGCTTCCAATTCACTCTAAATCCAAGAAATCAAATCCAAATTGCCACAGTTGACTTTAGTTGACCAATTTATATTTGTGGAATTTTTTTAAAGCTAAACTGAATTATAAGTTACTAAAAACTTAGTTGAGCTTATTAGGAGCTTATGTGAGCTGATTAGTCCTTATCATCCATTACAAACAATATTACACATGATTTAGAAATTTGGAATTAACTTGAAAATTGAACCAACTAAGATATGACTTAAACCTTGGAATTTATTATCACAAAAGCTGAGATTACACCTTAATTGACTAACACAAAGCTTAAAAGCTTGAATACTAACTGAAATAACAAGTTACAACTTATACGATTTTACTTAAGCTAAAATAATCTATATCTTTTTCTTCTGCTCTTCTCTTCCTTTTATAAGCCCTCATTAGGGTTTCTTGAAGCACTCTGAACATTTCCCACTTCCATCTTGACCCTCCATTTCTCTGAATCAATCTCATCTGTTTAAATGCAAAATGGCGCCAAAAGTCCCCACGTTAACTTGGGGCCAAAGGTGATCAATTAAAGAACTTTAGGAGTATATGGAGGTGTCAGGGGACAAAAGAGATAGTTTTTAGGCAAGTTGGAGAAATAGGGAAGAAAACAGAGGTGGTGGTATGGTTTGGAGTGAAAAGGAGTGGGAATTGCATTAAATGGTGATGTGGGATTGCTGTGAGGTGGAAGGGAGTAGGTTGGGTGAGCTGGAGGGTGAGGAGGTGGTGGAAATACCACCTGGTTTTGGGTGAAGCAGGTGTGGGAGAGGTGGAGCTACAGTGGTGGTGGTTTAGGCGGTTTGGGGTGTTTGACTGGGGTCAACCCCCGTTATTATTAAAAGGGTGCGTTGGGTTATCTTGGTGGGCTGGGAAAAAGCTGGGCCCAAAAAAAAATATAAAAGGGGTGGGCTAGTTTATGGACTAGGCTTAGGATTAGGTTTAGGTTAATAAAAAGGGTCCGGTTTGGTTTGTATTTAAACAAGGACCAAAAATGTAATTTGGGCAAAGATGAAGGGCTGACTTTTCCACTTTTCCAAACTTCTTACAAGGACTAAACCTGCCATAATACCATAATACAAGTACAAAAGATGTATTTTTCCATTTTTTAAAATCCCAGGGACCTTTTCTGCAATTTCCTCAAACTCCAAGGACCATTTATGTAAATTTGGATTTTAAAGGGACTGTGGTTGTAATTTCTCAAAATGTTATCAAAATTGTTCCATTTTGTCATTCATGCATAGTACAAGGGTATTATTTGTAAATTTCCAAGTTTTGAATACCCAGGGACCATTTTTGCCAATTTTGTAACTTGAGGGGTAAAAGTTGCCAGTTTGTGTAAACTTTCATCCAGGGATCATTTGTGAATATTTTTGGTTTCCCAAGGACTTAAGTTGACTTTTCATTTATTTTAAACCTTCAGGGACTAGTTTTGACACTTTGTGAAACTTGAGGGACTGAAACTGCCAATTATGCAAACTTTGTACGTTTTTCATTTGTTTTTGCATATTTCGTATTTGAAACATATAAAACACACTTCTAAGATATTTTAAGTATTATGATGCATTTTTGAGTGTTTTTGTATGTTTTGGCAGCTCAGATTGGTATAAAATGATGAGTATTTAGACACTCATCAATCCCCCACACTAAACTATTGCTAGTCCCTAGCAATCTATTTGAGAAAAAATTAATGGATTTTTACTCTTTACCTAAAGCCATCACTTCTGGAGTAGCCAGGTGTAAGAACTGTGGCACACCTGATAACCGTGTGATTTTTAGCAAACCACCAGCTGTCAACGGATTTGATTTGTCTTTACCAAAAGCCGTTTGCTTCTGGACTAGCCAACTCTTGATGGAATAGTCAACATCTTGGTGAGCTGATTACCAATTATGGTTTTTCCACGGCCTTTACCACAAGCCATAATCTTGCGGGCTAGCCAACTCATTAGCTTTTGAGGATAATGGGGAATTGAGGAACCATACAATTTTTGGCAAATTGCAAGCCATCAACGGTTTTGAGATGTCTTTACCAAGAGCCGTTTGCTCCTGGACTAGCCAATCTTGTTGTGGGTTAGACATGGAGGATTGATACCATTATTTGCATTTCTAAGTGTGAAAAAACTGGTAATTTTGATCAAATGGGGGTTCTTGATGGAACATGTGTTGTGTTTTGCATTCGTGAGAACGCTCCCCCACACTTAGAACTGAATATTGCCCTCAATATTCACAGTACTTGGTGTCCCACCAAGACTTAGAACGTAAGAAGGTAATATTATTAACCGTTTATTTTACTCTATTTACATACAAACTCACTTTTTTCTTTTTATATGTCTTATAACATTTTTTTTTTGAAAAAATATTTACATATGTACAACATGTGGTTCGTCTCCCCCATACTAGGGTGGTAGAAAGGGATGAGAAGACAGAAATATGGGTGAAAACCCATACTGCTACTGTTTTTGATTACCGAGTCGCTAGCTTGACTCGACCTCGAATTTATTTGTCCATGAGGTAGCTTGTTTTTGATTCCCGAGTCTCTAGCTTGACTCGACCCCGAATTAAAATTGTCCTTGGGGAAACTAGTTTTTGTTAACCGAGTCACTAGCTTGACTCGACCCCGAATTTATTGGTCCATGGGGTAAGTTTGGAGATCCGGGACAACCATTGGTTGTATGTCCCCTCCAAAATAGTGTTTTAACTGATGACCATTTACTTTAAAATTGGGACCGTCGGGTTACAATAACTCAACAGTTCCATATGGGTATACTTTGGTTATAGTAAATGGTCCGGACCAACGGGTTTTTAGTTTTCCCGAGAAAATTTTTTATCTTGAATTGAAAAGAAGAACTCTGTCACCAACGTTGAAAACGCGGTTCTTGATTTTAGAGTCATGTATCTTCTTAGTCTTTTCTTTATAGATTAAAGAATTTTCGTAAGCTTGATCACGTAATTCATTTAGTTCGTTTAGTTGAACTTTACGGTGATCACCCGCTGTCTGAAGGTCGAAATTTGCATGTTTTAAGGCCCAATAGGCCTTATGTTCTAATTCGATCGGAAGATGACATGCTTTCCCGTACACTAGCTTATATGGAGTACACCCGATGGGTGTTTTGTAAGCAGTGCGGAAAGCCCATAATGCATCGTCCAGCTTATCCGACCAAGAGGCACGGTTTTCACCAACCGTCCTCTCGAGAATTCTCTTAATACCCCGATTTGAGACCTCCACCTGCCCACTTGTTTGGGGGTGGTATGCTGTAGAAAGACGGTGAGTTACACCATATTTCAGCATTACTCTTGCAAATTGTTCATTGCAAAAGTGAGTACCACGATCACTGATAATGGCACGAGGAGTCCCGAATCTGGCAAAGAGAGATTTTAAAAATTTAACAACTACTCGGGCATCGTTGGTGGGTAAGGCTTTTGCCTCAACCCATTTTGACAGATAGTCGACAGCCACGAGTATATACTTATTCCCTCGTGAAGACGGGAATGGCCCCATAAAATCAATGCCCCACATATCAAATATTTCACAGACTTGGATGGCATTTTGCGGCATCTCATTCTTTTTAGAAATATTTCCGTGACGCTGGCAAGCCTTACAGGTTTTGATAAGTTCATGGGCGTCTTTATATATCGTGGGCCAAAAGAATCCTGAATCAAACACCTTTTTGGCGGTGTAGTTTGGGTTATGATGTCCCCCCGTGGGTCCATCATGACAAGCTTTAAGAATTTCCATGGCTTCTTGGCCATGGACACACCGTCGGATGACTTGATCCGCACATATTTTGAACAAGTAGGGGTCGTCCCAGAAGTAATGTTTTACATCTTTAAAGAATTTTCTTTTCTGTTGGGATGACATCCCTTTCACAACGAAATTTCCCGCACGGTAATTTGCAAAGTCGGCAAACCATGAGGTGGTGGTATTATCACGGGTAGAGATTAGATTTAGAGTTTCCAGAGGAAAAGTTTCATTTATCTCTTTTCTCTCGAGAATATCCTGATGAGGATTTTCTAACCGAGACAAGTGATCAGTAGCAAGGTTCTCTGCTCCTTTTTTATCTCTTATGAGAATATCGAATTCCTGAAGGAGCAGGACCCAATGGAGTAGTCTTGGCTTTGCATCCTGTTTAGTGAACAGGTATTTCAAAGCCGAATGGTCTGTATACACCACGCTTTTGTTTAAGATTAAGTAAGACCAAAATTTTTCGAAGGCATATACCACAGCTAATAATTCTTTTTCTGTGGTGGTATAGTGTGTTTGAGCCTCATTCATGGTCTTACTTGCGTAGTGTATTGGCTGAAAATGTTTGGTTTTGCGTTGCCCCAGAACTGCACCAATAGCATAATCGCTAGCATCGCACATAAGTTCAAAGGGTAAGTCCCAGTCGGGGGCAACAAGGATTGGTGCCTCAGTAAGCCTTTTCTTTAAAATAGAAAAAGCTTCGATGCACTCGGGGGAAAAGATAAAAGGAGCATCCTTTTCAAGAAGATGAGTCATAGGCCGGGCTATTTTTGAGAAATCCTGTATGAATCTCCGATAGAACCCAGCATGTCCGAGAAAACTCCTTATTCCTTTAACAGTGGTGGGATGAGGCAGTTTAGCAATAACATCAATTTTTGCCTTATCGACCTCAATCCCACTTTTTGAAATTTTATGGCCGAGGACAATGCCCTCTTTAACCATAAAATGGCTCTTCTCCCAGTTTAGACAAAGATTAGTGTTTTCACAACGTTGAAGCATTTTTTCTAAATGGGAGAGGCATGAGTCGAAAGAATTCCCGATGACTGAGAAGTCATCCATGAATACCTCCATGGTTTTTCCAATCATGTCATGGAAAATAGCCATCATGCATCTTTGGAAAGTGCCTGGAGCATTGCATAACCCAAAAGGCATGCGACGATAGGCAAATGTCCCGTAAGGGCATGTGAAGGTAGTTTTATCTTGATCCTGTGGATCAATGGGAATCTGGAAGTAACCCGAGAAGCCGTCAAGGAAACAATAGTACTCGTTTCCCGCTAGTCTTTCGAGCATTTGGTCCATAAAGGGCAGAGGAAAATGGTCTTTGCGGGTGGCTTCGTTAAGTTTTCTGTAATCAATACATACTCGCGACCCTGTAACCAAACGAGTTGGTATTAACTCGTTGTCCTCATTTGTAATAACTGTAATGCCACCCTTCTTTGGAACACAATGAACTGGGCTAACCCAAGGACTATCTGATATAGGGTAAATCAATCCCGCATCAAGAAGTTTGATAACTTCAGCTTTTATAACTTCGTGTATTTTTGGATTTACCCTTCTTTGATGCTGCACGATAGGTTTAAAGTCCTCTTCCATTAGGATTTTGTGTGTACAAAAATCCGGGTTTATACCCTTTATGTCTGAGAGCTTCCAAGCAATTGCTTGCTTGTGGGACTTTAAAACCTTAAGCAGCGCGGTTTTCTCCTCATCTTTTAAATCTTTTGCAATAATGACCGGTAACTTATCGTTACCTTCCAAGAATGCATATTCTAGATGAGGAGGCAGGTCCTTAAGTTCAACCTCGGGGAAGTCATCATTTTTCTCAACATATTTGACTTCCACCTTATGAAGTTGTGGAGGTAGAACAGGAATGGGAGAAGGATCTTTGTTCAATAACTCCTTAAGGAGAAGTATATCCCCCTCCGGGTCAATCTCTTGGTAATCAATTCCTTCGGGAACTGAATCACTTTTGAGAAAGGCCTCTAATTCCTCAAGGACGAAATCACTTCCCCCAAACGGAGTGAGGGAAGGAGAAGAATTAGCGATTACGGGATCAGAAGAAGTAGTGGGATTGCCACTCGAAAAATTATCAGCGAATCCAAGGATTTCCTGAGCATACTCCTCAGATGCAATGTCAATGACATCAATTCGGTTGACCGATTCAGCATCATAATTCGAGGAGTATCTCGAGGTTTGATCAAGGTTGAACGTTATCGCTTCATTGCCAACTCGTAACGTGATTTCCTCATCGAAAACATCGATTAATGCACGTCCCGTTCTTAAGAATCCCCTCCCAAGAATGAGAGGAACTCTTGAATCTGCATCGAAATCAACAACGACAAAGTCTGCCGGAAAATGGAACTTTCCCACTCTCACAAATACGTCCTCGGCAATACCAAGGGGACGTGAAATTGAACGGTCTGCAAGCTCGAGAGTCATGCATGTGGGACTAAGTGCCTGAAGAGAGAGCTTTTTCCAAACTGAATGAGGCATTAAGTTGATGCTTGCACCAAGATCGGCCAAGGCAAAGCATTCAACCATACCAGGGAAAGTACATGGTATTAGAAATCTCCCGGGGTCTCCTAGCTTTTCGGGAAGCTGTTTTAACAGAACCGCAGAGCAGTTCTCATTAAGTGGAGTTCGTGCCATTTCAAACATTTTTTCTTTATTGCTCAACAGGTTTTTGATTGTCGATGCGAATTTGGGCATTAAAAGAAGAGCGTCCGCGAAACTAATATCGAAGTGTAGTTCTTGGAAAATTTGAAAGAATTTTTCCATCTGATGATTAGCTTTTTCACGGAGCTTTTGGTCTTGCAATCGTGAGGGATATGGAATTGTTGTTTTTGGGTTGGCTTTTGGATTTTCAACAGGACCTTCGGTAGTTTCAAACCTGACTTTTTTAAAAGGAGTTGGGACCGGGAAAACTGGAGGAGGGATGTCATTGGTACCTCCGTTGTTTTTAGGAAGTACCGTATCCGTTGTATCCTCAGTTTCACATTCCTCTACAGGAATAGGAGAAGAGGTAGAGGGAGCTGTAGGTCCTTGGTAAGAAACTCCACTTCTTGTGGTGATCGCCTTTACATCGCCCCTCGGATTAGCGATCGTGTTGCTAGGTAAAGTTGTACCTGAGCCCGAGGGTCGATCATTTAAAGACTTCTGGAAATTAGACATTTGACTAACCAGCATTCTGTTCAGTTCTTCTTGGGATTTCATAAACTATTTTAATAACTCATCATGTGATGGTCCAGTTGGAACAATGGCTTGATTTTGGTTTGGAAAATTTTGAGCCCGATTGTTCTGGAAATTCCCATGTTGCTGATTGTTGTTGCCTTGGAAGTGGTTTTGTTGTTGAAAATTACCCTGTGGGTAATTGTTCTGACCTTGATTACGGTTATAATTCCCTTGGTTCTGATTTTGTTGAACTTGGTTTTGACCAGAGTTAAAATTCCCTTGGTTGTTATAACTTTGGTTCATTCGGTTCTGGTTCTGATTCTGGTTAAAGTTCTGGTTTCTGTTTTGAGGCTGATTAAACCCTGGTGGTCCAATATAGTTATTAGAACGGTAGCTCAAAAGGTTTCGGTCTCCTTGCGGTTGGTAAGAATTACCTCCCGTATTATAGGAACCTTGAGCTGCAGACACATTTTCACGAGCAAAGCCACCGGAGGCTGGGCACTCTGTGTAGGGATGTGGACCACCGCAAGTTTCACAACTTGGGTTAACAGTTTTGACCTGATTAGGATTATTCTGATGGATACGCAAAACTGCTGTAGACAAATCATCCAGCTTTTTAGCTAGGATAGATATTTCATTGCTTGCCGGAGTGACAGACTTAAATGAATCATTCCTCTCAGCAGAGGAGTCCCAAAAATTATGATGGGCAGTCATGTTTTCGATTAAGTCATAGCACTCTTCAGGGGCTCTTTTCATAAAGGTACCCCCAGCAGCAGCATTGATGGTGTCACGATGACGGAGTGTCAAACTGATTCCTCCCGAACCGTCACTTATTTATCACACAAGCCAACCGCTTGTGAACGGTCAACCGTAACGTCTAAATGGAGCCCGGGAGGAACTAGCAAAGTTAATCCGTGGGTCTTAAGTACAGAAAAGTACGTGAGTACAGAAAAGTACATCCCCAGGTCGTTATGTCCCAACGAGGTGTGAACGTGATACTACAATGACTTATAATGTGTTAAAATAATATGCATATAGAAAAATAGGGATCTGAATGACTAACACTGAATGTGAATAGTAATAGCTCTGTCACAGCTAGTTCAATTAAGAAACGTACAATCAGAAACCTTAAAATGATAAAGTATATACAAACATACGTTTAAGTTTAAATAAACGTAAACGTAACGAATAAAACAAAACTTTCCTAAAGAGGGAATTTGCATGCCTAAACGGCTTAAATGCAAATTAAAAGAAAATAAAATAACTAACTATATCTACAAAGTTTATTATTATAGTACGAAAACCTAGAAAACTAAAACGCGTACGTTTGTGTTTAAATAAACGTCTATGTACAAAATAAAAAATGAATACCGTCCAATATAAGTCTCACAAATGTGAAAATTACATTTTTGGAATCCTAAAATAATAAGAAAATTATTAGAATATTAAAACTTATTTTTATACTATGTACTTAATTATTATTAATTAAAACTATTTATTTACTATTTATTAATTTACATAAAAATAAGAAAATGTAAAATAAACTTAAATAAATAAAACAAAAACTTAGAAAAGTTAAAAGTAATATAAAAGAAATTTTGAAACTAAAAATATATTTATTATACAAGTATTCTATTTATTATTAATTATTTACTATTATTTAATTACTAATATTATTTATTAAATTATTATATATACTAAATAAGCAAACAAAAATCTAAAACTTTTTACATAATTCTAAAATACTTATAAAAAGCTAAGAAAAATATAAAAACTATATTTAATATACAAAAATAAGAAAACTTAATTTAAAACTATTATTACTTAATTAAACTAATTAATACTAATTAAATTATTATACATACTAAACTTATTTATAAAATTATAAAACTTTTTATAAAACTTCCTAAGTATCTCAGGAATACATAAAAAATATAAAAAGTTTGTAAAAATTATAAATAAGCAGATTTAAAAATACATTACTAATTATATCCTAAAAGGTAGTTAAACTATATTAATTATTATATATATTATATGAACAGTAAAAAATCTGAAAAAAATATGGAAAGTAAATTATGTTATGAAGATGCTAGGAAAAATAAAGTGGGGGCAACAGCTTATTCCAATAAGCTGGAATAAGCTGATCAGTTCACATAAGCCAAACAGCCAAAAATGGGTTAAGTATATTGAGTGTATAGAGACTAACGGAACTGGTGCCCCAGAGCAGATGGAAGGGGTGTGGGAGTTAAGCATGTATACTAGCGAGAGGTCCCAAGTTCGAATCCACCCACACCCATTTTTTGCTTTTATTTTATTTTTTGATTTTCTTTTTGCAAAACTTTATAATAAGTAAAAATAAGTAACTTTAACAAAAACAACTTATACAAAACTTGGAAATAAGCTCTGTGGGAGCTTATTTCCTTCACAGTTAGCTTTTTGGCTTTAAGCTTCTTAAATAGAAGCTATCACTGTGGTTAAAGCTTCTTTTTGGTTTTTTTTTTCTTTTTATAAAACTATATATATATAGATATTATATCTACATAATGAAAATAGAACTTATAAAACCTACAAATAAGCAATTCGTGGGCTTATTACCCACACAGTTGAGCTTTTGGGCTCTCAGTTGGGGTAAAAAGCTTAGAATAAGCTTAGAAAAGCTATACAGTGGTAAGAAAAAGCAAAAGGTGTATATGTACATGTATAATAAGTGTTTATGAACAAGAATAAGCACTGAGGAGTGCTTAATAGTACAAGCTTATGGTTTAGACAGTTAAGCCTTTTGGGCTTAACTTGGATTGAGTTGAGGCTTCTAAGAACCTATAATAAGCTTCATACTAAAAAGTAGAAGATAAAAAGATTATGTACAAGTATTATATACATATTTACAAAAGCTTGTATACTGGATTTCACTTATAAGCTCAAAATAAGCAAATAAGCAATTTCCATATACCTCAGATCCAAACACCCCCTGCAACTAACTTTAGTGACAATTTAAGCTTAGTAAATAAGCTGAAAAAGCCAAACTAAGGATTGGAGTATCAAGCTGAGGTGATTGGCTTTCCAAAAAGCCAAAGCTCATCAAGTGGGGTCCACTGATGAGCTTTTGAGAGGCTTATGAAAATCCTCCCATTTCACTATGTATGATGGTTACCCAGAACACATAACAAAATGGGACACACAAAAAGCCAATTGCAGCCCTAGTTAATAAGCTGCAATATAAAGATTAAGCACTAGATCCTAAAGTTGGGTAGGTGAGCTTCACATGAAGCTAATTTACTCAGGCTCTAGATCACAAATGAGCTTGTGGTGAGCTTGTAGAAATGGTGTAATACCCCTGATTGCTCAGGGGTATGTTGTGAGTGGGCAAACAACAAGGCTCACAAAACTTATCTAATAAGCTCATAAGAGCTCAACAAGCACTGAGACATTGAGTTTGGTAGTTAAGCTTCACATGAAGCTAAACCACACAAGCTCAAGCTCAATAAGGAACTTTTTATGGGCTATTGAAAATCAACTCATTACACTGTTTGCTTCAGTGTGATGAGTGGTGAGTAACAAAAAAGGTTGGTGGTGTAAGCTATCTAAATAAGCTAAAAAAATAACAAACAAGCATAAACATAACAACTATGCTACTAAAACATTATAGAGAAGCCAAAAGCACCAAGATGGGTCAAGTCATGAGACTTTGACAAGCTCATGAACTTGACAGTCCAACTTGTGCACAGGGCAAAAACATGCTTAAATAAGCACTACTAAAAGCTAGTAATAAGCTGAATTAAAAATTAATAAAAATCACACAGACAGATAAGCAGCTAATCTAAAACACCCTATAAGGACAATTTCTAAAACTAAATAATAAGATCACACTAAAATCAGACATTTATTCAAAAACCTGAAAAAACTAACATTTTGACTTTCCACATAAACATAAAAAGTTGACTAATATGAGATTCTAATCTAATTTACTGATTCAATAAGTTATATTAAACATTGAAAACATGAAACTAACAAAAATTAACAACAATCAAACAGATTGGGTGAGTATGGCATTGAAAATCATCACAGTGATCAAATGAAGGATCATGGATGTGATTTTTGACTTTTATATAAGTAAACAATAGATTTGATGGACTGTCAATCCTCAAAGAACTCAGTGTACCCTATATCCATCAAAAATAACAACTTAGACCTATCTAAACACCCTTGAATCAGTTATGCCAAACACACCTAAAATGAACTTAATTTTAGCTTTTCATTACATAAGACTGTGTACACTAATTTTATCAAATCTAAAAGCTTTCATCTGTTAAATTAGGACTTTTATAAGTTTAATCAAGTAGTCACACTAGGTTAAACCATGATTATCAAAAATCAAGTATAACACAGTTGAAATGCAATTTCAAGCATAATCAAATTCCAAACATAACGAACTTATATTAAGCTATAATTATATTAACTAACAACAAATAAACATAAAAACATGAAAATTAAAGTATGAACATATCATAAGTAGTAAAATGCAGAAATGGTAAAAAATGCTTACAAAGTGAAGCTAGCTGAGAACTTAAGAACCAAGGACCAATGTTACATCCTATAGCCTCCCATGAGGCAACTAAACCCATGGCAATCCAGAATAGCCAAGCTCCAAGCTAAGAATACCAAGAACACATGATTTTTAATTTATTTTCTATTTTTATCTATTTTTAGTGATTTTTGGATTTTAAAGACTACAACTGAATTAATGGTTTCTACAAGCTTTAAAGCTTTTGTCAGGAGCTTATGTGACTTATAGAGTCCATATAATCAACTACAAACAAGGAAATTAAATGACATGAAAAATAAAGGATAATTATGAAGAACATGAATTATAAAAGAGAACTTGCATTAAACTGAGATTGAGTTCCATTACACTACTTTGATGAACAATTACACTACGAAAAACATTTTAAAGGATTACACTACGAAAGCAGTTAAAGATTAATTAATCTACATGACTTAGGCTATTCCAAAAGTGCTTATTCTTCTGCTCCATCTCTTTCTTTTATACCCTCTGAAATCCTTGTTGCCCACACAATAAATCCCATCACTAATCTGAGCCATTGGATGTGCAGAGATGATCTCATCCGTTTAAATTGCTTTTGGCGCCAAAAGTGGTTCTGATTGCATGAGGAGGTTTGAGAGCAATTAATGCTACTTGGTATGTTGTGGAGGTGGAGGGTACATGGTGTGAAAGGTGGGGCAAGTTGGGGTGGTGAAACCAGGGAGTTGGAAGGTGGTTTGGTGACTCAGTGGTATGGAGAGGAAGAGGGAATAGTGGTGGTGGTTTAGGCGGGGTTTGACTGGGGAGTTTGACCCGGTATTTAAAATGGGGTGTGGGCTGGGGTTTTGATTGGGCCAAAGAAATGGGTAGGCTTGGTTTTGTTTGTTTGGTTATTTGGATTTAAGGAGTATATAATTGTATCCGTTTGGTTTGTAAGGTGTATAGGCCCAAGTACTAAAATTGTAATTCTTGAATTCTTTAGGGACTAAACCTGTAACAATTCCAAAGTTATAACAAGGACCAATATTGTTAAGTTAGATAAACCAAAGGATTTATTTTTCATTTTTACAATTTAAAATACCCCGAGGACCATTTATGTAATTTTCCAAAGTTTAGGGGGTTAAATTGTAATTTCCTCAAAGTTATCAAATTAGTTCCAAATTATAAATTCATGCATAGTACAAGGGTATATTTGATAAATTTCAAGTTTTGAACACCCAGGGACCTATTTTGCCAATTTTGTAACTTGAGGGGTAAAAGTTGCCAGATTGTGTAAACTTTCATCCAGGGATCATTTGTGAACATTTTTGGTTTCCCAAGGACTTAAGTTGACTTTTTGTTCATTTTAAACCTTCAGGGACTAGTTTTGCCAATTTATGAAACTTGAGGGACTGAAACTGCCAATTATGCAAACTTTGTACGTTTTTCATTTGTTTTTGCATATTTTGTATTTAAAACATATAAAACACACTTCTAAGATATTTTAAGTATTATAATGCATATTTGAGTGTTTTTGTATGTTTTGGCAGCTCAGATTGGTATAAAATGATGAGTATTTAGACACTCATCAATCCCCCACACTAAACTATTGCTAGTCCCTAGCAATCTTTTATGGAAAATTAATGGATTTCATCTCTTTACCAAAAGCCATCACTTCTGGAGTAGCCAGGTGTAAGAACTGTGGCACACCTGATAACCGTGTGATTTTGAGCAAATCACCAGCTGTCAACGGATTTGATTTGTCTTTACCAAAAGCCGTTTGCTTCTGGACTAGCCAACTCTTGATGGAATAGTCAACATCTTGGTGAGCTGATTACCAATTATGGTTTTTCCACGGCCTTTACCACAAGCCATAATCTTGCGGGCTAGCCAACTCATTTGTTTTTGGGGAGTTGAGGAACCATACAATTTTGGGCAAATTGCCAGCCATAAACGGATTTGAGATATCTTTACCAAGAGCCGTTTGCTCCTGGATTAGCCAGTCCTTGTGTGGATTAGACATGGTGGACTAATAACCATTTGTTGTATTTAGTGCAAAACACTAATACCAAATGAAAAAATTTTAAATTTTGGCCATTTTTGGGAAAAAGGGCATACAAGGGTATATAAGTGATCAAATTCGCCAGAATTTCCCCCCCACACTTAGAAATGAATATTGTCCTCAATATTCAAAGTCCCGGCTATTATGCCGAATCCTTGAACGTAAAAAGATAACATTTAAAAGCTAAGTGGGGTAACACAACAATTATTTTATTTTTCTGTATTTACAATTTTTCATTTCATTTTCAAAATATATACAATATGTGGGGCACACCCCCACACTTGGGCGGTACACACGGGTGAAAACCCATGTATATGCTACTGTTTTTGATTACCAAGTCGCTAGCTTGACTTGACCCCGAATTAAATTGTCCATGGGGAAATGGAGTGGGATTGCCACTCAAAGATTGGGTGAGAAATAGGAGTGGGATTGCTACTCACAGAATTATGAAATGATAAGATAAAGGAGATTATTTTTGGTTTTTATCTTTTATAAATGTTTTTGTATTTTTAGATTTGTATATATATGTACAAAAGAAAGAAAATTCCTAACAACCGCCCCTCGAAAGGGAATCTGGGTCTGACAGAGCTCAGTAACTGAAAACAGCCAACAACCAAATGTTGTAACTGAGGGACTAATCAAACTGGGCAAGTTGTGTGCATAGGAAAAATGTTTTTGTATTTTTATATTGTTTATGAAATAATATAATATATGTAATCACTACCTCCCAGGCTTGTGTCAGGTTTACCACGCAAGCTAATCACTTGTGAATGATTAACTGTAATAAATTTGTCCTGACAGCCCGGAAGTTGAATGATAAAGTATAATGTACATACAAAGGATAGATATTTCAACAAAATATAAAATATAAGTCATAGTAGGCAGCACACCTCCCCGGCAGCGGCGCCAAAATTTGATTCCTCCCGAACCGTCACTTATTTATCACACAAGCCACCGCTTGTGAACGGTCAACCGTAACGTCTAAATGGAGCCCGGGAGGAACTAGCAAAGTTAATCCGTGGGTCTTAAGTACAGAAAAGTACGTGAGTACAGAAAAGTACATCCCCAGGTCGTTATGTCCCAACGAGGTGTGAACGTGATACTACAATGACTTATAATGTGTTAAAATAATATGCATATAGAAAAATAGGGATCTGAATGACTAACACTGAATGTGAATAGTAATAGCTCTGTCACAGCTAGTTCAATTAAGAAACGTACAATCAGAAACCTTAAAATGATAAAGTATATACAAACGTACGTTTAAGTTTAAATAAACGTAAACGTAACGAATAAAACAAAACTTTCCTAAAGAGGGAATTTGCATGCCTAAACGGCTTAAATGCAAATTAAAAGAAAATAAAATAACTAACTATATTTACAAAGTTTATTATTATAGTACGAAAACCTAGAAAACTAAAACGCGTACGTTTGTGTTTAAATAAACGTCTATGTACAAAATAAAAAATGAATACCGTCCAATATAAGTCTCACAAATGTGAAAATTACATTTTTGGAATCCTAAAATAATAAGAAAATTATTAGAATATTAAAACTTATTTTTATACTATGTACTTAATTATTATTAATTAAAACTATTTATTTACTATTTATTAATTTACATAAAAATAAGAAAATGTAAAATAAACTTAAATAAATAAAACAAAAACTTAGAAAAGTTAAAAGTAATATAAAAGAAATTTTGAAACTAAAAATATATTTATTATACAAGTATTCTATTTATTATTAATTATTTACTATTATTTAATTACTAATATTATTTATTAAATTATTATATATACTAAATAAGCAAACAAAAATCTAAAACTTTTTACATAATTCTAAAATACTTATAAAAAGCTAAGAAAAATATAAAAACTATATTTAATATACAAAAATAAGAAAACTTAATTTAAAACTATTATTACTTAATTAAACTAATTAATACTAATTAAATTATTATACATACTAAACTTATTTATAAAATTATAAAACTTTTTATAAAACTTCCTAAGTATCTCAGGAATACATAAAAAATATAAAAAGTTTGTAAAAATTATAAATAAGCAGATTTAAAAATACATTACTAATTATATCCTAAAAGGTAGTTAAACTATATTAATTATTATATATATTATATGAACAGTAAAAAATCTGAAAAAAATATGGAAAGTAAATTATGTTATGAAGATGCTAGGAAAAATAAAGTGGGGGCAACAGCTTATTCCAATAAGCTGGAATAAGCTGATCAGTTCACATAAGCCAAACAGCCAAAAATGGGTTAAGTATATTGAGTGTATAGAGACTAACGGAACTGGTGCCCCAGAGCAGATGGAAGGGGTGTGGGAGTTAAGCATGTATACTAGCGAGAGGTCCCAAGTTCGAATCCACCCACACCCATTTTTTGCTTTTATTTTATTTTTTGATTTTCTTTTTGCAAAACTTTATAATAAGTAAAAATAAGTAACTTTAACAAAAACAACTTATACAAAACTTGGAAATAAGCTCTGTGGGAGCTTATTTCCTTCACAGTTAGCTTTTTGGCTTTAAGCTTCTTAAATAGAAGCTATCACTGTGGTTAAAGCTTCTTTTTGGTTTTTTTTTTCTTTTTATAAAACTATATATATATAGATATTATATATACATAATGAAAATAGAACTTATAAAACCTACAAATAAGCAATTCGTGGGCTTATTACCCACACAGTTGAGCTTTTGGGCTCTCAGTTGGGGTAAAAAGCTTAGAATAAGCTTAGAAAAGCTATACAGTGGTAAGAAAAAGCAAAAGGTGTATATGTACATGTATAATAAGTGTTTATGAACAAGAATAAGCACTGAGGAGTGCTTAATAGTACAAGCTTATGGTTTAGACAGTTAAGCCTTTTGGGCTTAACTTGGATTGAGTTGAGGCTTCTAAGAACCTATAATAAGCTTCATACTAAAAAGTAGAAGATAAAAAGATTATGTACAAGTATTATATACATATTTACAAAAGCTTGTATACTGGATTTCACTTATAAGCTCAAAATAAGCAAATAAGCAATTTCCATATACCTCAGATCCAAACACCCCCTGCAACTAACTTTAGTGACAATTTAAGCTTAGTAAATAAGCTGAAAAAGCCAAACTAAGGATTGGAGTATCAAGCTGAGGTGATTGGCTTTCCAAAAAGCCAAAGCTCATCAAGTGGGGTCCACTGATGAGCTTTTGAGAGGCTTATGAAAATCCTCCCATTTCACTATGTATGATGGTTACCCAGAACACATAACAAAATGGGACACACAAAAAGCCAATTGCAGCCCTAGTTAATAAGCTGCAATATAAAGATTAAGCACTAGATCCTAAAGTTGGGTAGGTGAGCTTCACATGAAGCTAATTTACTCAGGCTCTAGATCACAAATGAGCTTGTGGTGAGCTTGTAGAAATGGTGTAATACCCCTGATTGCTCAGGGGTATGTTGTGAGTGGGCAAACAACAAGGCTCACAAAACTTATCTAATAAGCTCATAAGAGCTCAACAAGCACTGAGACATTGAGTTTGGTAGTTAAGCTTCACATGAAGCTAAACCACACAAGCTCAAGCTCAATAAGGAACTTTTTATGGGCTATTGAAAATCAACTCATTACACTGTTTGCTTCAGTGTGATGAGTGGTGAGTAACAAAAAAGGTTGGTGGTGTAAGCTATCTAAATAAGCTAAAAAAATAACAAACAAGCATAAACATAACAACTATGCTACTAAAACATTACAGAGAAGCCAAAAGCACCAAGATGGGTCAAGTCATGAGACTTTGACAAGCTCATGAACTTGACAGTCCAACTTGTGCACAGGGCAAAAACATGCTTAAATAAGCACTACTAAAAGCTAGTAATAAGCTGAATTAAAAATTAATAAAAATCACACAGACAGATAAGCAGCTAATCTAAAACACCCTATAAGGACAATTGCTAAAACTAAATAATAAGATCATACTAAAATCAGACATTTATTCAAAAACCTGAAAAAACTAACATTTTGACTTTCCACATAAACATAAAAAGTTGACTAATATGAGATTCTAATCTAATTTACTGATTCAATAAGTTATATTAAACATTGAAAACATGAAACTAACAAAAATTAACAACAATCAAACAGATTGGGTGAGTATGGCATTGAAAATCATCACAGTGATCAAATGAAGGATCATGGATGTGATTTTTGACTTTTATATAAGTAAACAATAGATTTGATGGACTGTCAATCCTCAAAGAACTCAGTGTACCCTATATCCATCAAAAATAACAACTTAGACCTATCTAAACACCCTTGAATCAGTTATGCCAAACACACCTAAAATGAACTTAATTTTAGCTTTTCATTACATAAGACTGTGTACACTAATTTTATCAAATCTAAAAGCTTTCATCTGTTAAATTAGGACTTTTATAAGTTTAATCAAGTAGTCACACTAGGTTAAACCATGATTATCAAAAATCAAGTATAACACAGTTGAAATGCAATTTCAAGCATAATCAAATTCCAAACATAACGAACTTATATTAAGCTATAATTATATTAACTAACAACAAATAAACATAAAAACATGAAAATTAAAGTATGAACATATCATAAGTAGTAAAATGCAGAAATATTAAAAAATGCTTACAAAGTGAAGCTAGCTGAGAACTTAAGAACCAAGGACCAATGTTACATCCTATAGCCTCCCATGAGGCAACTAAACCCATGGCAATCCAGAATAGCCAAGCTCCAAGCTAAGAATACCAAGAACACATGATTTTTAATTTATTTTCTATTTTTATCTATTTTTAGTGATTTTTGGATTTTAAAGACTACAACTGAATTAATGGTTTCTACAAGCTTTAAAGCTTTTGTCAGGAGCTTATGTGACTTATAGAGTCCATATAATCAACTACAAACAAGGAAATTAAATGACATGAAAAATAAAGGATAATTATGAAGAACATGAATTATAAAAGAGAACTTGCATTAAACTGAGATTGAGTTCCATTACACTACTTTGATGAACAATTACACTACGAAAAACATTTTAAAGGATTACACTACGAAAGCAGTTAAAGATTAATTAATCTACATGACTTAGGCTATTCCAAAAGTACTTATTCTTCTGCTCCATCTCTTTCTTTTATACCCTCTGAAATCCTTGTTGCCCACATAATAAATCCCATCACTAATCTGAGCCATTGGATGTGCAGAGATGATCTCATCCGTTTAAATTGCTTTTGGCGCCAAAAGTGGTTCTGATTGCGTGAGGAGGTTTGAGAGCAATTAATGCTACTTGGTATGTTGTGGAGGTGGAGGGGACATGGTGTGAAAGGTGGGGCAAGTTGGGGTGGTGAAACCAGGGAGTTGGAAGGTGGTTTGGTGACTCAGTGGTATGGAGAGGGAGAGGGAATAATGGTGGTGGTTTAGGCGGGGTTTGACTGGGGAGTTTGACCCGGTATTTAAAATGGGGTGTGGGCTGGGGTTTTGATTGGGCCAAAGAAATGGGTGGGCTTGGTTTTGTTTGTTTGGTTATTTGGATTTAAGGAGTATATAATTGTATCCGTTTGGTTTGTAAGGTGTATAGGCCCAAGTACTAAAATTGTAATTCTTGAATTCTTTAGGGACTAAACCTGTAACAATTCCAAAGTTATAACAAGGACCAATATTGTTAAGTTAGATAAACCAAAGGATTTATTTTTCATTTTTACAATTTAAAATACCCCGAGGACCATTTATGTAATTTTCCAAAGTTTAGGGGGTTAAATTGTAATTTCCTCAAAGTTATCAAATTAGTTCCAAATTATAAATTCATGCATAGTACAAGGGTATATTTGATAAATTTCAAGTTTTGAACACCCAGGGACCTATTTTGCCAATTTTGTAACTTGAGGGGTAAAAGTTGCCAGATTGTGTAAACTTTCATCCAGGGATCATTTGTGAACATTTTTGGTTTCCCAAGGACTTAAGTTGACTTTTTGTTCATTTTAAACCTTCAGGGACTAGTTTTGCCAATTTATGAAACTTAAGGGACTGAAACTGCCAATTATGCAAACTTTGTACGTTTTTCATTTGTTTTTGCATATTTTGTATTTAATACATATAAAACACACTTCTAAGATATTTTAAGTATTATAATGCATATTTGAGTGTTTTTGTATGTTTTGGCAGCTCAGATTGGTATAAAATGATGAGTATTTAGACACTCATCACAAATCATTATAAAAGGTATCAATAATGGTGACCAGAAGCATATTGGATTAGGACACCTATCAATAGCAAGTTTGTAGCGTTCCCATGCCTCAAATAAGGACTCTTCAGGAAGTTGTCTAAAATTGCTGATATCATTCCTGAGCTTTGTGACCATAGATGGTGGAAAGTATTTGGCCAGAAATTTAGTGATCATCTCATCAAAAGTGTGGATCGAATTCTTTGGAAGTCGATCGAACCATGAAGTTGCATGATGAGTGAGTGAATATGGAAACAGGTATAGACGTAGGCCGTCATCGGTGACGCCATTTTGTTTCATGCTTTGGGTGACAGTTAAAAATTTGTCGAGATGCCTGTTGGCATCGTCACCCGGCAATCCGTGGAACTGGCACGTATTCTGGATCTGTTGTATCATGTGGTGTTTTAATCCAAAATCCGTGGCTCCAATAGTGAGTGGTGCAATTGGTCCACCCCTCCCTTGCATAGTAGGTTGACACAGTTCCTCCATAGTTCGGGTGTCAGGAACTGGCTCATCCTTGGGAAGGAATGGGGGCTCGTCGTTCATTTTTAATGTGTGTTCTTCTTCAACAATACGTAACTCGGGTACGTTTTTCTTCTTTTTATTCTTTATTTGTGAACGAGTGCGCATGCACAAAAATTAGTTTTTAACACAAGATCGAGGCAAAACTACAGTGAACTTAAACCCAATAATCACAAATGAACAGCTCCTTTAAAAAAGGTACACTATTCACAAGGATACAATGGTAAGTTTTTAATCTTAGATTTGGGAACTTATTATGTTCACACCCCCAGTTGGTAGGTGTTCTGCCTTGGTTTGCGGTGGTAACTTTTATGTAATTATATTCACAGTAAAATGTTTTTGGCTTTTCGTGTATGGGTGAAAAAACTTGGACAATATTTTTGAAACTGATTCGTTAACCGAAATCGTTCCTTTAAGATTACTCGCAGGCTGGCGGGAGGAAATAAATGGATCCCTCTTAAGTTCGCAATTTAATGTCAGAACTTACCTTAAACCAACTGTATAGGTTGTAATCGTAAAGATACGAAGTAATTTAACTTCACAGTTTTGTTTTGTTGTTTATGATTTGTTTGGTGTTGTTAACACTTCAGGAGAAATGTTAATGAACGTTTTCAGATATGATTTTGCTTTTCTTAAAAATTTACAAAGTGGTGATATTTGTACAGGAGGGTTTTTTGAAAACCACTAAACTTTTACCGTTTTGAAATACGCAACAACCTCCCCGGCAGCGGCGCCAAATTTTGACTCCTCCCAAACCAACCAGTCAGCCGTGTGCAGCTGTTAGGCCCACCTGGGAGAAAGTGCAAGTTAATATTGACCGTGGAAGTACAGGGAAATCCCCGGGCCGTTAAATCCCAACGAGATTGAAATTGTATTTGTAAACAATTAGGAAAGTGAGTGGTACTGAGGACAGTAACAAAGATGATTTGAGGGTTGATTATACTACTGATTGCTTGATATTTGGAAAATATAAAACTATAACAAAAATACAGATATAAGCACAAAATCAGATAATCAGATAACAGACAGAGAAAAGTGGTGTTTAACAAGTTATAAACTACAGGGGTTAAAAGTGAAACTTTTGAAAACTTAATATTAAAGAAAATAGAAAATGAAATTGAAATTATGAAAATGATTATTATAATATTTAATTATGATTTAATTAATAAAACTAATTAAAATCTAATTTAAAACTTAATTTAAATTAACTAAAAATTACAACTATTACAAATAAACCTAAAAACTTATAACAATAATTTCTAAACCTAAATAAGAACTTGAAGAAAGTATAAAAAATGAAAATAAATATTTTTGTCTTTTTATAAGTATTTTATTAATTAAAAACTAGTTAACTTAATTAAACTATTTTAACTATTTTAAATTACTATTAATACTAAATTAGCTTAGAAAATTATGATAAATTTTATAAAACTAATTAACCATCACAGGAATCCTATAAAATTATAAAAACTACTAAAAATTATATTTAAGGTTATTCCACTAATTAATTACCTATTAATTATTTTAAACCTAATTTAATTAAATTAAATAAGAAAATTAGAAAATGAACAGTGGAAATTATGAAACTATTTTTTAAAAGTCTTAACTACTTTATAAAACTTAGGAAAAATATAAAATTCTACTTTAGTTGATTAAAATTAAAGAAATCTATTTAATTATTTAAACTAGTTTTAAATCTAATAAATAGTAAACTGCTTAGGAAAAATCTAAGAAAATTATTTTAACTACTTAAAGGTACTAGGTAATTTATAAAATTATAAAATTGGACAAGTGCTTATTAATAAGCTGAAATGAAAATTAATTAGATAATTTCTATTAAATAGAAGCTATCACTATTTTTATGTTTGCTTTTTCTGGTTTTTCTTTTATAAAACTACTTAAATACTTAAATTAAGAAAATTTTACAAAGGAAACTACTTTAGAACCTTAAAATAAGCACTGAGAGTGCTTATAAGCTTATACAGTTGACTATGGTTGACCAAACTAAGAAATAAGCTAAGTTGAGGTTATGTGGGGTCCACTATGATGAAATCTGGTTTACCTAAGTTACTTATACCTAATTAAGCTAGATGTGGTGAGATAAGCTCCTAGGATAAGCTGGAAAGCTCAAATAAGCACTTGCTTATTTTAGTTTCTGACTCAGAAGTGGGACAAAGTTCCAAGATGATTTCAGGTGGGGCCCAGTGGTCAAATGGTCAGACCAAGGGTCAAGGTTTCAAGTCTGGTAGGAGGGGGGTTGTAAGAACCCAATTGTAAGGTGTGGGACCCACTGAGTGATCCACAAATTACCACCAAAGGTGGGGGGTGAGCTGGGGTCTGTTGAGACAGGGCAGTTAGCTTGCCCTGCAGGTGTGTTCCAAGGGCAAAAGTGTCCACTAATAAAATTCACAAAATTCAAACAATGGTGGGATTCTAAAGACTAGCTGGTAGGCTACACACTCAACAAGTTTCAAAGCTTGATTCCACTCCTAAAATTCATAATAATTCCTTGAGTTTTTTAGATTTCTGACTAGTATCACTTTTGACTTATCCTAATTTATAACTCAGTTGACTTATATGAAGTTTAGTTGATCCTAGATGATTATATAAGTTATAAAAAACTTAAGTAAGACTAATTTAGGCTTAAACTACTAATAACAAGCTTATGTGAATGATTATGATACTCAAAACATCACACAGTTAACTGTGTGGTGTTGATTCATGGAATTTTGACTTTTAGTGTTTGAAATGCAAAGTTTATGGTTCAATTGACCTATTTTACACTAAAGCAGCCTAGTGAAACAAAAATAAACAACAGACAACAACAAAGTCTTAGCTAACAAGCTTATTCCAAACACCCTAAATCCTAACTGATTTTGTGATTACCAAAGTAAAACAATAATTTGACCTACAAATCTATTTCTAAACCTTATACTAACACTAACAGAGATCAAGTAAACATGAATCAACAATATCCTAAGTATTAAACCATGATATGCTCAAATTGATACTTGACTGTGAGATTTTTAGAAAATGAGTAACAAGTATTTTTACTTAATAACTTAGCAATCTCAAACCACAAATACACTAGAATACATTAACTAAACCTGAGAAACAAAGATAATGGCAATGATAAGCTAGAACACAGTTTGAAATAAAAATTTGTAAATAAGACTTACAATAAGCACTTCAAGCTGAACCAAGAACAAGAACCAAAAACCTTTTCCTAACATCCACCAATGGATACTAACCCAGAATCCACAGCTTCTTTGCTTCCAATTCACTCTGAATCCAAGAAATCAAATCCAAATTGCCATAGTTGACTTTAGTTGACCAATTTATATTTGTGGAATTTTTTTAAAGCTAAACTGAATTATAAGTTACTAAAAACTTAGTGGAGCTTATTAGGAGCTTATGTGAGCTGATTAGTCCTTATCATCCATTACAAACAATATTACACATGATTTAGAAATTTGGAATTAACTTGAAAATTGAACCAACTGAGATATGACTTAAACCTTGGAATTTATTATCACAAAAGCTAAGATTACACCTTAATTGACTAACACAAAGCTTAAAAGCTTGAATACTAACTGAAATAACAAGTTACAACTTATACGATTTTACTTAAGCTAAAATAATCTATATCTTTTTCTTCTGCTCTTCTCTTCCTTTTATAAGCCCTCATTAGGGTTTCTTGAAGCACTCTGAACATTTCCCACTTCCATCTTGACCCTCCATTTCTCTGAATCAATCTCATCCGTTTAAATGCAAAATGGCGCCAAAAGTCCCCACGTTAACTTGGGGCCAAAGGTGATCAATTAAAGAACTTTGGGAGTATATGGAGGTGTCAGGGGACAAAAGAGATAGTTTTTAGGCAAGTTGGGGAAATAGGGAAGAAAACAGAGGTGGTGGTATGGTTTGGAGTGAAAAGGAGTGGGAATTGCATTAAATGGTGATGTGGGATTGCTGTGAGGTGGAAGGGAGTAGGTTGGGTGAGCTGGAGGGTGAGGAGGTGGTGGAAATACCACCTGGTTTTGGGTGAAGCAGGTGTGGGAGAGGTGGAGCTACAGTGGTGGTGGTTTAGGCGGTTTGGGGTGTTTGACTGGGGTCAACCCCCGTTATTATTAAAAGGGTGCGTTGGGTTATCTTGGTGGGCTGGGAAAAAGCTGGGCCCAAAAAAAAAATATAAAAGGGGTGGGCTAGTTTATGGACTAGGCTTAGGATTAGGTTTAGGTTAATAAAAAGGGTCCGGTTTGGTTTGTATTTAAACAAGGACCAAAAATGTAATTTGGGCAAAGATGAAGTTCTGACTTTTCCACTTTTCCAAACTTCTTACAAGGACTAAACCTGCCATAATACCATAATACAAGTACAAAAGATGTATTTTTCCATTTTTTAAAATCCCAGGGACCTTTTCTGCAATTTCCTCAAACTCCAAGGACCATTTATGTAAATTTGGATTTTAAAGGGACTGTGGTTGTAATTTCTCAAAATGTTTTCAAAATTGTTCCATTTTGTCATTCATGCATAGTACAAGGGTATTATTTGTAAATTTCCAAGTTTTGAATACCCAGTGACCATTTTTGCCAATTTTGTAACTTGAGGGGTAAAAGTTGCCAGTTTGTGTAAACTTTCATCCAGGGATCATTTGTGAATATTTTTGGTTTCCCAAGGACTTAAGTTGACTTTTCATTTATTTTAAACCTTCAGGGACTAGTTTTGACACTTTGTGAAACTTGAGGGACTGAAACTGCCAATTATGCAAACTTTGTACGTTTTTCATTTGTTTTTGCATATTTCGTATTTGAAACATATAAAACACACTTCTAAGATATTTTAAGTATTATGATGCATTTTTGAGTGTTTTTGTATGTTTTGGCAGCTCAGATTGGTATAAAATGATGAGTATTTAGACACTCATCAGTCGCTGCCACTGCTGCCTCGCCGGAATCTTCGATTCCGTTATTGGAATCTACTTATGTCGGAGATGTTAGGGTTGGTTTTAAAATTTGTTATTAAGCTTCTTGGGTAAATTTTGTTTTAATTTTATTCGTTTATTTTCTTATGTAATTTTGTTAGTAATTTTATTTATATACTTTGTTGTGTAAATCTATTTTCGTATTTGTTTTAAGTTTATTTGTATTTTTGTTATTTGTTTTAACTTATTTTTTGTTTGTAAATTTGATGTTCAGATTATAGGTAATACTATGACGGCTATGTTTGGCGACACCAGTAAGCTGTAGTAGTAAACAGTAGAAAAGTGCTGGAAAGGAGGATGAAGTCATCTCTTCTTAATGGTTAATTTTCTTTCAAAAAAGTGCTTGGCAGGAGCATGAATAAAGAGGAACCACCTATGTAAATGTTGAAGTTTTGCCGCTTCAGGAAGCTATGGACTTTTAGCTTTTACAACATTTATGAATTGGATATGGACACATGGCTTGTATAGTGTCAGGAGTATTTAAGTGTTTGAAAATGTATGTGTGTTTTATCTTCAAGTATTTAAATGGGTTGAAGGGTTCAATTCTTAGAACACCCTGATTCTCGAATATTTGAACGTGTAATGTACTAAGATGGAAATTCAATCCTCAGGATATTTTCATTTACGCATATGTTTTGTTTAATGTTTGATTTTCATGCAAAGGAAGTGAACTAAATTTGGGGAGCATTGTTAGAAAATTTAGTGCACTTGAAGGATCTAATCATACTTGGAAATGGGTTAGGAGGTACGGAGTGTACATCCATCAAGTCACTGATTCCCCTGACTCTATAGTGGTTGTACAGGATTCTGCTGAGTGCAGGTTCCTGCTTATGGTTCCTGCTGAAGTGCTGGTTCCTGCTAATGGTTCCTGCTACTAGTGTTAGGATCCGGCTGATAAGTAGAGTTTCTGCTGATAGAGTGTTGTATGTAACTGAGTTGACCTATTCAAATGGCAATTACATCTGCACTCATGACCTCGTTTAATTGGTCATGTAACCACTATTTTAGGCTATAATGGGGATAATTATGTGGAGATTAATGGGCCGATGAATTCTCATAATTCCATTTGACTAGCCATGAGTATCTTCCTATAAATAGGAAATAAAATGATGCATGATATTTACACAGAAAACATATAACACTTATACACGAAGGGTTATTGATTTGTGCCTAAATCACTAACCACATTTGGTCTTATCCCAAGTAGATATTCGTGATACCTTGGCATTGGGGTCGAATAGTTTACTTTGGAAAGTGATAACATGATTCCAAGTGATATCCGGTAACCTTAATTGGTACGTATTTAGGCTATTGATTATCTTCACCCTGTTCTGGGCTCATAACCACCAACAATCAAAGTAAACTATTTTGTGATAGTCAATGGCTGCTGCTATGGGGCATATGGCTACAAACTTTTCCAAATTGAAAAAGTTTGAAGGTGTTGATTTCAGAAGATGGCAAAAGAAGATGCACTTCTTGCTGTCAAGCATGAATGTGGTGTATGTTCTTAGCACTGCCATTCCTGAAGATCATGGGGATGATGCTACTGTGGAACAGATAAGGAAAAGAAGCAAATGGGAGAATGATGACTATGTATGTAGAGGTTTAATTCTCAATGGTATGTCTGATTCTCTCTTTGACATTTATTAGAATGTTGAATCTTCTAAAGAACTGTGGGATTCCTTGGATGCCAAATATATGGCTGAGGATGCTTCAAGTAAGAAGTTTCTTTAAGTAATTTCACAAATTACAAAATGACTGATTCAAGACCAGTCATGGAACAATACAATGAACTTCTTGGAATACTTGGAAGGTTTACACAACACAAAATGAACATGGATGAGGCTATTTCAGTCTCTTGTATCATTGACAAACTCCCTCCTTCTTGGAAAGACTTCAAGCATACCTTGAAACATAAGAAGGAGGAACTGACTCTTGTTCAGTTGGGTAGTCACCTGCGTATTGAGGAATCTCTCAGGGTGCAGGATAATGACAAGCCAAAGAGTAGCAATGCTACTGGTGCATCTGTTGTCAATATGGTGGAACATAACAATTCCACCAGGTACATTGACAACAAAGGCAAACGTAAACATCATGATAACACAAGGGCTGATCCTAACAATAAGGCAACACCTACTTGTTGGAAATGTGACAAATCGGGTCACATTAAAAAGGATTGCAAAGGTGTTAAGGTTGGTGGTAAAGCCAATGGTTCAGGCACTAGTGGCTCAGGGAGTGGTGGTTCTGCCAACTCACTGAAAGGTCAGAATATGTTTAATGAATCTCTTCAGGTTTATTATGTTACATATGTATCTGAATCTAACTATGTGCAGGATGATGATGTTGCGTGGTGGGTTGACTCTGGAGCAACTGTTCATGTGTGCAAAGATAGAAGATGGTTCAAGACCTACGAGTCACTGAATGATGGTTCTATCCTTCACATGGGAAATGAGTCAACAGCTTTGGTGCATGGTCGTGGTTGTGTAGATCTTAATTTTAGTTCTGGAAAGATTGTAACTTTGTTTAGTGTTATTCATGTTCCTTATATAAGGAAGAACTTGGTTTCAAGTAGTGTTTTGAATAATCATGGATGTAAACAAGTTATTGAATCTGATAAATTTATTTTGTCTAAACATGGTGTGTTTATTGGTTTTGGCTATTTGTGCAGTCAAATGTTCAGGCTTAACATTGTCACTGACATTGGTAATTCAGCCTTTATGTCAACCTCTAAACTGAATGACTCTACCCTGTGGCATGCTAGACTTGGCCATGTACATTTTAAAAGGATGCAAGATATGTCTAAAGATGGGTTAATCCCAGCATTTGACATGGACACTGAAAAGTGTAAAACTTGCATGTTGACCAAAATCACTAAGAAACCCTTTCAGGGTGTAAAACGTGAGACTGAGCTCTTGGAGCTTATACACAGTGACCTGTGTGACTTGCATGCCACTCCCTCTTTGGGGAATAAGAAGTACTTTGTGACATTTATTGATGATGCTTCTAGGTTTTGTTATGTCTATCTATTACATACCAAGAAGCATTAGATAAATTCAAGGTATTTAAAACTAAAGTTGAATTGCAACTTGGGTCTCTGATCAAAAGATTTAGGACTGATAGGGGAGGTGAATACATGGACACTTTGTATTTTCAGTCTGTTGGTATAATCCATGAAACGACTGCTCCCTATACTCCTCAACAAAATGGTATCTCTTAAAGGAAGAATAGGGTACTGAAGGAGATGGTTAATTCCATGTTGTCCTATTCAGGACTGAGTCAAGGGTTCTGGGTGAAGCTATGTTAACAGCTTGCTATTTATTAAATAGGGTTCCTAATAGAAGGAACAAGATTACCCCTTATGAACTCTGGAATAAAAGGAAACCCAACCTGAATTATCTTAGGGTATTGGGTTGTAGGGCAGTTGTAAGACTCCCTGATCCTAAGTTGAAAACTTGGGGTGAAAGAGGCATTGAATGCATCTTTGTTGGATATGCTAAGCATTCCAAGGCTTATAGGTTCTATTTTATTGAACCTAATGAATATGTTTCAATTAACTCAATAATTGAATCAAGGATGCACTATTTGATGAAAATAGAATCTCATCAGTCCCTAGACCAATTCAGAGGATTCCAAATGGAACTGATGACATTGGTGTATCAAAGGTCCCTGATGAATTATCATCTCAGGCCCCTGATGAGGTTGTGGTTCAACAACCTGAACCTGAGCTCAGGAAGAGCAAAAGGGTTAGGACTCCAAAGTCATTTGGACCTGAGTTTCAATTATACTTAATTGAAGGTACAAGGAATGAGGTCTATGACCAATATTCCTATTGCTTCATTGTTGAGGATGATCCCAAAACATTTGAAGAAGCAATGAAGTCCCAGGATGTTGCTTTCTGGAAAGAGGCAATAAATGATGAGATTGACTCCATCATAGGCAACAACACTTGGGTGTTGGTTGATCTACCTCCAGGTTGCAAACCTCTTGGTTGCAAATGGATTTTTAAAAGGAAAATAAAGGTAGATGGAACTATTGAAAAGTTCAAGGCTAGACTAGTCATTCAGGGCTTTAAACAAAAGTCAGGGATAGACTACTTTGATACTTATGCCCCTGTGGCACGTATCAGTACCATCAGGCTGCTGATTGCTTTAGCATCAATTCATAATCTTATTATTCATCAGATGGATATGAAGACAGCTTTCTTGAATGGTGAATTGGATGAGGAGGTTTATATGAACCAACCTCAGGGCTTCATCTTGCCTGGCAGTGAAAACAAGGTGTGGAAACTGATTAAGTCTTTATATGGACTGAAACAGGCACCTAAGCAATGACATCAAAAATTTGATGAAGTGGTTTTGTCTAATGGTTATGTTCTTAACCAGGCTGACAAATGTGTATATAGCAAATTTAATGAATATGGTAGAGGAGTCATCATTTGCTTATATGTTGATGACATGTTGATCTTTGGCACTGACCAAAATCAAGTTGACCTAACAAAGGAATTTTTGTGATCAAAGTTCTCCATGAAGGACATGGGGGAGGCTGATGTTATCCTTGGTATAAGGATTAAACATGAAACCAATGGTATATCAATTTCTCAGTCTCATTACATTGAGAAGGTACTGAAGAAATTCAATTGCTTTGATTGTACTCCAGTGAGTACTCCCATGGATACCACTGAGAAGCTTATGCTTAATACTGGTAAAGCTGTATCTCAACTTGAGTATTCCAGGGTAATTGGCTGCCTGATGTATGCCATGACTTGTACAAGACCTGATATTGCTTTTGCTGTGGGTAAACTGAGCAGGTATACTAGTAATCCTAGTGCTCAGCACTGGCAAGCAATTAAGAGGGTATTGAAGTATTTGAAGAGAACTATGGATTATAGTCTCTCATATACTGGTTATCCTTTAGTGTTGGAAGGATACACTGATGCAAGTTGGATCAGTAACACTGAAGACAATTCGTCTACCAGTGGCTGGGTATTCCTACTTGGTGGAGGTGCAATTTCTTGGGCATCCAAGAAGCAAACTTGCATCACCAGTTCAACAATGGAATCAGAATTTGTGGCCTTAGCAGCTGCTGGTAAAGAAGCTGATTGGTTGAAAAACTTGCTTCTTGAGATTCCATTATGGCCTAAACCTATAGCACCTATTTCTATCCGGTGTGATAGTGTTGCTACATTGGCAAAGGCTTATAGCCAGATGTACAATGGGAAGTCTAGACCCTTAGGTGTCAGGCATAGCATGATTCGTGAACTTATCATGAATGGGGTGATTTCTATAGAGTTTGTTAGATCTCAACAGAATTTAGCTGATCACTTAACGAAGGGTCTTGCTAGAGACTTGGTTATAAAGTCTGCTAAAGGGATGGGTTTAAAGTCCAACTTAGTCACTGAATGCTAAGACACCCAACTCCCTCCTGAGGAAACTTGGGAGCTGAGTTCAATGTGGGAAGCTGAATATTCAGTGTATTGAAGCACATGTTTTACAAACATCCCAAGGTTTGTGCTTGGAACCTGCTGGAAAGGAGGATGAAGTCATTACTTTTTAATGGTTAATTTTCTTTGAAAAAGTGCTTGGCAGGAGCATGAATAAAGAGGAACCACCTATGTAAATGTTGAAGTTTTGCCGCTTCAGGAAGCTATGGACTTTTAGCTTTTACAACATTTATGAATTGGATATGGACACATGGCTTGTATAGTGTTAGGAGTGTTTAAGTGTTTGAAAATGTATGTGTATTTTATCTTCAGGTATTCAAATGGGTTGAAGGGTTCAATTCTTAGAACACCCTGATTCTCGAATATTTGAACGTGTAATGTACTAAGATGGAAATTCAATCCTCAGGATATTTTCGTTTACGCATATGTTTTGTTTAATGTTTGATTTTCATGCAAAGGAAGTGAACTAAATTTGGGGAGGATTTTTAGAAAATTTAGTGCACTTGAGGGATCTAATCATACTTGGAAATGGGTTAGGAGGTACGGAGTGTACACCCATCAAGTCACTGATTCCCTTGACTCTATAGTGGTTGTAGAGGATTCTGCTGAGTGCAGGTTCCTGCTGATGGTTCCTGCTGAAGTGCTGGTTCCTGCTAATGGTTCCTGCAACTAGTGTTAGGATCCGGCTGATAAGCAGAGTTTCTGCTGATAGAGTGTTGTATGTAACTGATTTGACATATTCAAATGGCAGTTACATCTGCACTCATGACCTCGTTTAATTGGTCATGTAACCACTATTTTAGGCTATAATGGGGATAATTATGTGGAGATTAATGGGCCGATGAATTCTCATAATTCCATTTGACTAGCCATGAGTATCTTCCTATAAATAGGAAATAAAATGATGCATGATATATACACAGAAAACATATAACACTTATACACGAAGGGTTATTGATTTGTGCCTAAATCACTAACCACATTTTGTCTTATCCCAAGTAGATATTCGTGATACCCAGGCATTAGGGTCGAATAGTTTACTTTGGAAAGTGATAACATGATTCCAAGTGATATCTAGTAACCTTAATTGGTACGTAGTTAAGCTATTGATTATCTTCACCCTGTTCTGGGCTCATAACCACCAACAGTAAATTGGTAATATTAAAAGTAAAATGCTAGCGGTATATTGGAAAGCTTCTTTAGGAAGCATTAAGATTGCAAGATGTTGAAGTGTTGCTAAACGCTAGCAGCAGTGTTGTCAAACAAGCATTAAGACTGGAACGCTTGCCACTTGTGTCTTAACGCTCTTAAACGCTTCCAAAAGGGTGTTGCCAAACATGACCGACGTGTATTGTTTTTGATTGGTCGGTCATATAAGAAGGTACAACACACCATCTATACAACTCATTTCTTCATTCGTAACTTAAAATCCATCTCAAAACTTCAAAAATACGATTTGACGATATCAAATCTCCCAAATAAATTACACCTTGCCAAATTTATTACAATCAATCAATACCTTAAATAAACATACGAATTATATTTAATTTGAATACAAGAACAACTATTGAGGTGGGTGTCAAACTTGAAATATGGAAATGATTTGGTAATTCCTGTGGAATCCTATTTTGGGCATATATATCATAAGAGAGTGATATCCGAAATAGATTGCAAGTTATTTATTTATTTATTTATTTATTTTTTAATATATGGTATTTGATTGGAATATTTTTCGATTAAGTCCGCATCTTACGAAAATCTCATACCAGAGTACCTGCGCATAGCAACTGAATTTTATAACAGCACATAAACTTTTTTTTTGTCACTAAACGATGTGTCGCTATAAAATCCCGTTGCTTTGAACGGGTACTCGTCTAGTCTATATATACGAGGCATTAGAATCAGGAGTTTTGAAAACATAGAGGCGCTTTAGCAGCTTTACCATTGAACCATCATGCCCGAACTTGAAACCTTAGCAACTTTACCATTGAACCACCCTGCCTGAACTCCAACATGATAACCCGATATTGTTATAGGGTTGAGACAGTGTTGAGACAGTCGGGTTAGAGCTGCATTGTTTATCTTATCGAGTCAAGAAGTGATAAGACACGAAAAATAATATCTATTTTTTTTAATAAACTTATAAAAGCGCATCATTCTTTGCATGGGACGATTAAAATCTTATGTTGATTTAGTTTGTTTTTTCCCCTTTGTTAGTAAAATTTAGTTGTTTTTTCCTTTGTCCAATCAGCTCATTTACCCATTACTAATGCTTGCATTTTCGAAAGAAGCAAGTATTATTCAGTTACTCAAATAGACCCATAAGAGGTAAAATATTACGTTGATGATGTCCAAATAGACCCATTTGATCTGTTTTCTTGTTAAGCATATTTCAGAACTAGTAATGTGGCTATAAAAAATCAAATAACAGGCATCCGTTTATCCATACATTATAAGCATACTCTTGAAGCTTCACAACAATAATAATAAGATCAAAAAGATGAGCATAATGTTTTCAGGACATCCAATTTCATCACTTCCTCATCTTGATGACTAAACCTTGCTTTAGGGGTACTCTCACAGTCCCGAACCTCATTTGGAGCAGGTTCGGTTTCTAGGGATGCATAGTCGGTCATCACAGCAACACAGAAACACTTACTTCAAAGATCCACTGCATGGTTAAGTAACCGACAAGAATATGTATCTTTCGAAGATTAATGGAGTATGTTTAACAGATATATATTAACCCAAATACTATGATATTTCCTAAACCTCGCCCATTTTTGAAGTATATAATATGATAACCCAAATACTATCAGGGCACACATAATAAAAACACACACTTTCTGTTAGCCCTACATAAAATCAATTGTATCACAACTCATCAAAGTATGTCCAACTTCAATTGTTTTAGCAGGAGCTGGCCTCATCGATACTCCAATTCACAACTACAAGTTCACATGTTTTGGTCACTATGGTAAAATCAAGCATACACGGTATGTTGACTAATATCGCTGGGTAGCTTAAGTAAAAAGGGATCATAAGTCTGTGATCACAAATTCTTCCGTGCCATTGATAAAAAAAACATATAAGGCAAATAGAGAATGACATCAGTTTCTCGGCTTCAATAAAAACCATAGAAAATTTCATTCCAATCCCAATCACAATTCTTGAAGCAATTCAACATCATTACTTTCTACCTTAATTCTCTCTATCACAACACACATTCTCTAAATCAAATATGAATTCCGATGAAGAATATGTTAGCTTTTCAGACGTCGATAACGAAAATCAAATGTAACACCCCAACCCGACAAGGGTAAAGGTTTCACAATATGGTTTCACATCAGAACATACATAACTAAACAAAAGCGGAAGTCTTACAAAACAATCAAAAGGAAACAATAAATGAAACAAAATTCTAAATCTCTATAATACATAAATAACATCAATCTAAGATGACTATGGTCAAGTCTGCACTCAGCTCTACTCTCAATCCCCAAAAAGCTATCCTAGAAGCTATCTTGAATACCTGACGGAGAAAAAAAAATGCAGTTGAGCTTAAAAAGCCCGGTGAACGGATATAACAATAATGAACTTAAATATAAATGCTGAAGTACAAATGATATAGTATGGGGAAACATAATTAGGCATAATGGATATTAGGTAAATGTAGTGTGTAGGTTAGGTAAGGAATCTATACATATTCAAATCATATCATCACATAAGGCAACATAATTGGAGGGGAGACCTCCCTGAGTTGTGAAGGACATGTATTGCACACACAACCACAATCACCAAACAATATCATATCATAACATATCACAAAAAAGATCTAAGATACATCCATACGCCCCTGAAAAATAACTCATCACCATAGTACACATTCATATATAACAGAAGGGACGTGGCAGAACATCATTCTACTGCCCTAGAGTCATGTCAGAGGTGCATCATTGACACGGACATAGAACCAACACTATTCTCAAAAACTATTACGTGGAATTAGCCTAAGACACTAAATCCACATGCCCAAACTCATGAACCGTTAATTCCTGTAGGGAAGCGCGAATGCTATAAATAGATCTATTGGGGATGACACCCCCGTTCGGTTTGACCGGATAGGCAAACGCGAGCGTATAACATGTCAAAACATGAGTGTCACGGGATAGACACATGCAAGGGCTTTATTTAACGTGCTTCTAGAGCATGCACACTGTCAAGCTTCGGTTGCAAGAACTTAGTGCTGACGTATAATAGACATCACCTTATTGTGACATTATATTCGTTGTAATGATCACATAGTCTGCTCATGGTCAACACTTTAAACTTTGCTATAAGATAAACTTTATCTTCATGACATTGTGAGTGACACAATGGTCACAAAACTTTATATTGAACTCACATTGCTTTTACTCTACATTGTTATTTATACAAACCTATGAACTCACCAACCTCGTGTTGACACTTTTTAGCATGTATTTTCAGGTTTAAGGCTATAGCTAACTGTTGAAGGCTTTTGGCATGCCACGGCAGGGTCATAGACAACTCTGACATATGTTTGAGACCACTTAAACTCATTTATGGGCCTATATTCCCGCACTATTTTTGAACGATGTAAATTGAATATTTTGATAATGAAAATTATTCTAAATGGTTGAGATAAAAACCGTTCTTTGTACTTGTGTTATGATACCAATTGAGTAGCACCCCATTGACATGCATGCTTCTGCTGGACCCGTATTTTGGGGGTGTTACAGATTGGTATCAGAGCCTTGGTTATAGAGAACTAGGTACTTTTAAAACCTAGACTATAACTACTTTTACAAAAACTTGACCTTATGACCGCCACATGCCTACCTACCGAGCCTGTTGCCTTACTTATAATAAAACATTTCCTTTTAAAGTAAGGGACATATTACTAGTGTAACTGAGCTGAGTATTTCAAAATTCATTGAACCTCGGTGGAATATAAACTGATCACCTATATTCGACCAGGGACAGTGGGACATAGCCTGAACACCTATGTCCGACTCAAAGGTTAAATTTGCGATACTGAGAATAGTTATAAGATAGTACTATCCAGATTGATTTTCTACTTGACTTCTGACAGTTTCAAAATTTTTGTGTGTGTACATAAGCATTGCATATCATAAGAGTTCATATCTACACACAACACACTGGCATCACAATACTCTTTCATCACAATACATTTTTTCTTGTATGGAATACTTTTTCATCACAGTCTGGTCATGTTACAGTCACCTCCACCTCAAACCCTACACTCAATCGATGTTGTACCTTCCACGTTAAGTACTAAGTACACTATTGAGACAGCCAACTAATTGCTAGTAGCAATCAACACCCTCCTTCAGGGTCGTACTATGAACTTACCAAACTCCCCATTCAGCAGGGATGTTATGCCCAACAGAAACCTTAAGACCTTAAGGAGCGACCTGGACAACTATACTTGGAACAGACACCTAATCCTTCATGTATCCCTCGAGAATACTAGTTTTCTACCTTGCTACCTTGTTATAGGATAATAAATTGTGTTACTATTAACATACAAACTATTTTCAATTATGTTACAAACCATTTTGCAGTCATCCTACAAAATGTCTTACCGCTATTTCCTGAAATCAAGATTTTGATCCTGCTACTATTTTATAAACAATAAATTATTTTCCTACTGTCCTATAAACTATTTTACGAATCATCTTTACAACTATTTTATCATGACGTAATAAACCGATTCATTACCTTACTACCATTCTATAAAACAACAAACAGTTTCGCTAGCATTTTGTAAACAATATTATAATTATCATACAAGTCTTACTACACTTTACCAACTATTTTACTCCCATATGAACTGCTTTGCTGCTAAATCACAAAAACTAAACTACAATTTTACAAATGGTAAATGATTTTCCTATTACTCTATAAACTATTGTACAACCCGTTCTATAAAAGATTTTGCAATCACCATGTGAACTATTTGCCCAATTGAAAAGCACTTTATGTTACCACCTCTTGATACTGTTAATGTAAATTAAATACTCATGTTTATGAAATTCGCTTGATATTAAACATTGAACCCCACTCAGACTTGACAACTAGACTCCGTCATTATGCACCTTAAATTTGTTGAAACGAACATACCTGACCACACATTTTCTGACATCTTTTCTTTTTAAGGACTTTCCTTTTGGAAATGCGTTTATAGAAATCACAAAACTCGTAATGGTATTTTTCCCGAGATACCCATTTTGATGTGCCAAAACTCTCTGGTCAAACTTTATTGAGACTTTTGTATATTAATGGGGTGACTATATGTTGACTTTTAAGACATGGTTTTACCCACACCATGTCTAAACACTCTTTTACTGAAATTACGAGTCTTTTGAAGTCGCATCAGTTTACCTAACTACAAATTTTCAACAAAGAACCAAAACCTATCCCCATCGACAAAGTTCGTAGAAACTCACAAAAAGGACCTGAAACTCATGTGGGGAACATGTAGATGAATTCTCGTTCGTATATACTCATCTCTTTTTTACCATAATGGGTAACTTGAATTGAATCGCGAGGACGCGATTCCGTTTAAGGAGGTGTGACTGTAACAAACCGAAATTTTCCAAACTAATTTTAAATAATAAATGTCAATTTATTATTACCCAACTATCTATCTAAGCATACAGGAGCTTACACAACTATTTCGGGAAACAAACCCGCACACTATAGCTTACAGTAACCCACTATATTGTTTATTCTATCAGAAAATACGGACATTTTGTTTTCTGACTGTTACTGAATATCAACGAGAAATATCTCGCGCACAGCACCACACGCGAACCGACACAAACCAAGTAACGTCATCAATTCAATATTTGTTTTTCAGAATCCAAAGTTATGTTTTTATATTGCTATTATAAAAATGCCCTCATAAATTATATTTTTCGCGCTCACACTACCATCGAAAACAAAAATTAACACCGGAGCTCAACGAAACACGGGGAATACTTAAACCTACTAATCAAACAATTACTTTTATTTTAATTAACCCTTTACTTTCTTTTATCCTCACTTATATAAAACTAACCAAAAAAAAAAAAAAGAAAAAAAAGTTTCCCACACCCTCACTGCCAAATTCATTCTTCTCCCTCTCACGCTACTGCTACGCTTCATCTTTTCACCACCCCCATCTGAACCAAACCAGACCTGACATCAATGTCAGTAAAACAACAAAGGGTTGTCCTACCCTTCCCAGGTCTGATCTCTTTTGTCTAACTCTTGAAGTCAACACAAACCCACAAGGAGATGACGAGGCTGTGATGAAGGTATCCTCTTTTTGGCTAGGAATCGACTGTCAACAAGTGTGAGAGGAATCAAACCTTCCTTAATGTTTATAAGCTTAATTGGGTTTATGGATTATTGGTGTTCTTTTGATATTCGGTTCAACAAGAAACACCCAAGAGGTGTTTGTTTGTCTGGTGTCGCAACCCACCCCAAAGGGGTGTTCGTTTTTGTGTATCAATGTCCCAAGAGGGTGCGTTTGGCTTACTCGTCTCGGACCACACCATAGCCACATAATCGAGGGTGGTTTATTTGCCCCGATTCATCAACCGTAACATATCTAGGGGGCGTTTGTAGTTATCTTACACCTTTGGGTGTGTTCGCTTGCTCGTTTACTCCAGTCAAATAGTAGTTGTTGTCTTCCTTTTTTGGCTGCAAATTGTCCATTTATTACTTAGTGTATGATTTTTTTTGTGTCACGTTCTCAGTAAGGGTGATCCCGTAAGAGTGCGCTAGGGTGCGCTTGGATTGAAATGACTAGGCCAAGCCCTTTGCTAATTAGGGTGTGTTTGATTACAGTAGGTGGTTAGGAATTGCTTATTTTCTTACCACACTTTCCTATTTCAGAACTAGCTACTTCAATAATTTTGAGTTAAACCTTGATTGTGTTTGAATTGTGAGCGCATAGAGCTGTGTTTTGGTTGAAGGAAACAGTGAGTAAACCATCAGTAGGATGCGTTTGGTTTTTCTTTTGTTTCATTTGGGGTCACCAGTTTCTTTTCAAAACATTGATAACACATTTGTTAAAATACTTGTTTCAAAACAATTTAAACTACTGGTTTTAATAGTAGCTCATTAAGATATGCAAGTTGTTTATTACAAGTCTTTTGAAACTAAATAGTATTGGGTGATATTCGTTGTGTGTCGGGTGACTGTTGGGCCGACAGCCCAACCCAAACCTATGTGGTTTTCGGCTTTTGCTTATTTGTTTCCCGGCTTATTTCACCTTATTCGATCTCGACTTAACTCCACATCATGCTACGCGACTTGTTATTCTTCTAAAACGTTTTTTTTTCAATCAAACTAACTATACCCAACATATAAAACTATAAGCTAAAAAGCAAATTTTAAATTTATAAAACCTAGACTAAACAAAAGATATAAGTTTTAAACTCATTTTAAGACCTTTGATTAACAATTGACTATTTATTTATTATTTTTTTAAACTTATTGTGACATATCTCAAATGTATAAAAATTTATCCGAGTTTACTAAACAATATGAAACGGTTGATACTCAAACATTGTGACATAGTCACCACGGAAAAACTAAAATGTATACATGGGTCATGCCCGATTTTCATATACACTTAACTTACTTTCCATTAAACCCGATTAAAAGACTAATTCAACTAACACATATATACATACATATACTTACACTACAAATTAACGAATATTTTCACCCCTTCAGACCACGTCTACCATTCTCGATACTTGTATTATTTTTTCGTACTTTGTCTTCGGATACTTGTGAAGCGACTACTACTTTATCATGTGTACTTTATACTTATACTTATACTTATACTTATACTATACACTTTCAAGAGCCAATACTTACAAACATTTAGAAAACTATTTTCAAACTTTAATGCTGCCACACGAACAACAATAACACAATACTTTAAAACTTTTGAGTTTAATTAAACCTAGCTGAGTCTTAAACTTAAACTGCTGACTAAAACTTGCCATACGAATCTAGGTCGCGTGTCGGTGCTGCACACTATCACTACTTGACTTTGTACTATCAGACTGCTATTTGCTGAGGTGAGTTCATGGCCCCTACTTTTACTTGTTTTATAACTATTTTGGGGGAGAATGCATGCTCGTTTTTAACTAAACTCAATTCTTTTTTTATTCAAATGCGCAATTGACTGCTCAGATATCACTGTTTTGCTGAAATACTTGATTGATTATTCAAATGCATTTATGTGTATATTGGTTTCATACGTGATTATTGATTGACCCTGAACGGTCAACCTAAATTGACCAGGTGAATGGTCAACCAGGTCAAATAGCCTAGAGTCAATGCTCCGCGGAAGTACAGTGTTTCCCCGGGTCGTTATGTCCCGACGAGGTGTGGATGGAAATCAAAAACGGGTTTGTGATCGGGTGAATTTGGACAGGAAAGGGTATATAAGGGGTTTGAATAATTACGCTAAGGAAATACGGATGATAACGATTTAAACACACTATATTAACCTAAAACGTAATCTAAGAATTTAAAATCAGAATTTGCTTATACGTAAGCAGAAAAATAAGCCAAACGGCTTAAATAGAAGCTATCACTTTATTTATGTTTTTGGTTTTTCTAAATTTAACAAACTACTTTTACAAACGTACCCTAAATTTAAAAACGCAAAAGTTATTTAAATAAAACGCGAGTGCGCAAAATAAAAAGTGAATTTTGAGCTACGCTAACCCTACGGACATGAAAATTACATTTTTACGATCTTAACAATAAAAGAAAATTTTGTGAAAAAGAAAATTATTTTTTTGAGTTTTTATTTATTTATTATAAATTAAAAACTAAAATAATGAAATAAATCCTAGAAAAATGGTAAAACTATTTGAAAAATTACGAAATTTTTTATAAAAGTTTATTATAATATAGAGGAGCTAGGAAAAATAGGAGAGTAAAATAAGCAGTTTTAAATAATCAATAAATAAGCAAACAGAAAGCTGACTAGCTAAATAAGCAAAACAAACAACTAGTTAAAACATTTAAGAGAACAAATACAAATAATAACAAAGAGTAGCAGAGATGGAAGGGAGTGTTTGGGTTGTGTCTGTGGTTACCATGAGGTCAGGGGTTCGAATCTCACAACCCCACCTTTTTTCCAAATGTTATATTTTTCACTTTTTCTTTTGCAAATTTATTCTAACCAACAACTTGAACAACTTTCATGAAAATATTTTTTCTGAAACACTTTTAAGCAAGCCTATGGCAAGCCTAAAACCCAACAGTTGGGTGGTTTGCTTTTCAAGTGATTTTGTAAAAAAAAAAGACTTTGAGCATATAAACCACAACAAAGGAACAGGCAACAAACTTGGTTTCAAACACAAGCAAACTACCTAATGGCCACAATTAATCCTCAAGCATCAACCAGGAACAAAAGTAAATCAAACAAGCTCAACAGCTGCTGATTTGCATCAGCATAAGCAGGCCAAAAGGGGCAACTAGGGAGGCTAATTTGATCTAGCAAACAAGCATTTAAAAGCGAATCAAGAATAGATCTAGCAAGACAGCATATCATGCTTCTCAAAACCCCCAAGATCAAGTAACAAGCTCAAGAAATGAGCTTGATATGGCCATGGGAAAACGGGTCAGAACAAGGGTTCTGTGGTGAAAACAGGGCAGAAGGGCATAATCAAGGGCCTAATAAGCTTACGAAAAAACATTCTAAAAATAAAACAAAAACACTAGCGTAAAGACAAGCTGTCAAATAACAATTGTGCAAATTTTCAGTGAAAAAGACTAAGCAACAAAGAAATTAAAAATGCATGTCAAGGTGGCTGTGGGGTACATGGATACGTATTACCAATGGCGGGCCTGCTCCAACAGTTATTTCTCTTCCAAAAGTCCAAGGTAAGTTAAAAAAGATCAAGCCTAAACTACGAACTATCTATAAAATAAAAACTAACATCCAATCCTCACTTTACCTTAACAAAATTAGAACTAAAAAGAGGGCAGTGAAGCTGCAGCAGTTGTGACCAAATGGTGTTGCAGGCCAAACTTTTACTACCCTAAGGAACTGGAAAGTGCAAGGCGAGCAGTGATTACAGTGGTTTGTGATCTGAATCAGCGAACAAAACAAATGATGAAAGTGAACAAGAAATATATTCAACTGATTCAGTATTTGAGCAGGACTTCCAATAAGCCACACTTAAAGTGAAATAAAATAAGCTCTAAGCTAATAGCTACTTATAACAATCAAAACCATAAACTGAAACCTTCCAACTCCTAACTAACGGGTGAGGTCAAAAGGGAAAATTGGGACAGATGGTGCAAAAGGGCAATAACAGCCATGGAGGGGCAACTCTTGAGGCCTGAATAAGCAGCATATAAAATTCACAAAATTGAAATAAAAATAGTAACTTGAAGATAAGCTAACAAATTAACGATATATCCAATTTCAGGTCAAGATATCCAGTAGTGACCAAATTAAAAATGCATGCTTGAAGGGGTTTGGGGACCTGCTGTAACTGATGCAACAGTAGGCGCAAACGGGTTTAAATGGGTAAAACTATGTTGTCATCTTATGACTAGAATTCAAATAACTAAATTACACCTAACAAACTCTTTTGAAGCTATATATTACACTGAATATAACCTTAAACTAGATTACTTGGTTTAACTGTTTGTAAAAAAAAAAACTAAGGACACCAAATTCCTAAACTTGATTACAGGTCTTTAAGCTGCCTAAACCTGTTTGTTTTAGACCTAAAACAACTAATTATACTAAGTTATGACAATCCTAAGCAATGTAAATGACCAAATCAGTCTTGACCACAATTTTTAACCCTTGTGCCAAACACCACTTTAAGGGGGTAACTGTTGGTATTTTCAATTGGAACCAAGGATTTAAGCTACAGTTGGGATATATACTTGCACACTAGGCTAAACTAAACTTAAATAAGCAATAATACATCAAACAATAAGCAGTGGAAAATAAGCATAAATAGATAAGCAGTTATTAAGCTAATGAGCAGGGTAATAAGCTGAGTATTTTTTTTGATGAAATAAGGCTTTTATTTAATTTAAAATCAAAGGTTTACAACTGAGATTGAGAGCAAACAACACTTAAATTAATTCTAAACTAAATTACACTACTTCCTAATATTAAAAACCTAACTGCCTTCAAAGGCTTACACATTATCTATTTATACTAAGATTTTAGGGTTCCCATCTCTCTTCATGTGCTTCTCTTCACCATTCCTGGCCCTTGGATTTGCTCTGACAAGATCTCAACCCTCCAAAAGGTTTTGGCACCCAAAATGCTAATAATAGCTAAGCCCTCTGATAACTTGTGAGGAAGGGTTTTTATTTGGACTGGGGTGGAGGAAAGTGGGGTGTGGCAGGGATAAGGTGGAAGTGTGATGATGGTGTTGGGTAATGGTAGAGTAGCAGCAGGCTAGGGGGAGGGAAAAGGGGTGAGGTGAAGTCAGGTTGTGTTTGTTTCAAGGTTGTCAGGATCGGGATTTTCGGCTTTGCAAGATCGTGATCGTAAGATCCTATGAAAATGTATGTATTTTTGCATAGGGGTTGTATTTCTATACTTATATATATTTTTATATAATATTTTATATGATAAACGAATATAAATAGATGCTAAAACAATAAGTTCCTTGTTCAAATACCGTATTAGTAAAACATTAGATATATCTTTTATATAATAAAACAAAACCCCTATTGGGAATTTTCCATTTCCAAAAAATGCATTCATACCTTATTTAGTAATAATTTTATTTTAAAAAAAATTATTTTCTTATTAGGTAATATTTTATATTTATCCATAACACAAGTAGAAGATAAATACAAAAAATATAGATAAGAGGCAATTAATAATAGGATTAAAAATTTTAAATAATTATCTTTGATAATAAAAAACTATAATTAAATATCATAAATCAAATAAAACAAAGATTAAATTATTTGTTTTTTAATAAATAAAAATATATAATTCAAAAAAATTTAAAAAACCAGCGCGTGCGCGGGCATTATAACTAGTTGCAATATATACTTGCACAAAGTTACTTCATGTTTCAATCGCTAAATGAGCAATTTGGATATAAAAGAGATACTACATATGTGCACCACTCATGTTTCAATCATTAAATAATGATGTTCGATACAAAGGAAATACATACATAGTCATAATGAAAGTTTATAAACTAGCGATGGTGCAAACTAGCAATTATCAAAGAAGAATCTGAGATTTTTGGTATATTTCAATTAAGAATTAGTTTTTTTTTTTTTTTTTTTTTTTTTTTTTTTTTTTTTTTTTTTTTTTCATCTTAATAAAAAGAATGCCCATACTTTAAAGTTTGCTTCGTGGTGAACAATAAATAAACTAGTTTTTAGTTTATACTATTTGAAATGTACATACGCAAGACTTAATATAAATTAATAAATCATATGTGTGTTGGTAAAAGTAGCATGTAGTTGTCATGAAAATATTGTTAGTCATTATCGTAATAATTTCGTACTTAATTTAGCCAATGCTAATGCTAATTTCCTATAATGAGCATCTGTCACTTTAAACCGAATGGTCAGATGTGAAAAACAATGAATTAGTGATTGTGATTGGGATTTTTGAATCAAACATGGGCTTAAATGCTTCGCATAGGAAAAAAAAAGTAAAAAAAAAGGGTTAGCAACAGGATCGGATCGTAAACGATCCCACGATCCTACGATCCTGAACGATCCTACCTAATTTAAGATCCCGTTAAGATCCTGATCGTTTTTTGAGTGTGTGATCGTAGGATCGTGCGATCCTACGATCAGGATCGCGATCCTGACAACCTTGGTTTGTTTTATTTATTTATTTTTATTTGTTTTGGGCTTGAGGTGTAAACGGGCTAGGAAGGGTGGGATGGATTGGGGCAATGGGTATTTAATGTTTGGGTGGGCTTTGGTTATAAAATTACAAAGGGTACCCGTTTGGTTTGTTTGAAATTTAAACACAAGGACCATTTTGTAATTATTTGAATTTTAGGGACTGAAATTGTAAGTTTCCCAAAGCTTCCACAAGGACTAAAGTTGCCAAGTAAAATAACCCAAAGACCATTTTTGCACTTTTTTTTACTTTTCAAAATTCCCAGAGACTATTTCTGCAATTTCCCAAACTCCAGGGACCAAACATGTAAATTTTCCAAACTTTTCACCCAAAGCCCGTTTTTGATAACTTTTGATTTTTTAAGGACTTGGGTTGACTTTTCTTTCAAAATGAATGCGTAGGGACTATTTTTGACAAATTTTGAAACTTGGGGGACTGAAACTGCCAATATTGCAAACTATGATCGATTTTCATTTGTTTTTGCTCATTTTGCATTTAAAACACATAAAACACAATCCCTTGGATAATTTAAGTATTTTGATGACTTTTCGATTGTTTTTGTATGTTTTGGCAGTTTAAATACGATAAAAATGATGAGTGTTTGCGCACTCATCAATCCCCCACACTAAACTATTGCTAGTCCCTAGCAATATTTTTGGAAAACTTGATGGATTTTAAGCTCTTTACCAAAAGCCATCACTTCTGGAGTAGCCAGGTGTAAGAACTGTGGCACACCTGATAACCGTGTGATTTTGAGCAAACCACCAGCTGTCAACGGATTTTAGTAGTCTTTACCAAAAGCCGTTTGCTTCTGGACTAGCCAGCTCTTGATGGAATAGTCAACATCTTGGTGAGCTGATTACCAATTATGGATTTTCCACGGCCTTTACCACAAGCCATAATCTTGTAGGCTAGCCAACTCATTTGCTTTTGGGGAGTTGAGGAACCATACAATTTTGGGCAAATTGCAAGCCATAAACGGATTTGAGATGTCTTTACCAAGAGCCGTTTGCTCCTGGACTAGCCAATCCCTTTTGTCGGTTAGACAAGGCGGACTGATTACCACAAAAATTTTGAAGCATCAGTGAAAAAAATTTTGAAAATTTTTTGAAATTTTGGCCAAAACGGGGGTATTATATAGTAAAATGTGATAAAATTCGCTAGAATAGCGAATACCCCCCCCCCCCCCCCCCCCCACCCTTAGGATGAATATTGTCCTCAATATTCAAAATCCCGGCTATTATGCCGACATTTTGAACGTAAAAGGGCAACATTACAAGCTAAGCGTGGAAAACACCATTTTTTCACTTTATTTTGGTAACCACAGTGGGGTTAATTCCCCCACACTTAGGGTGAAAACCCTATAAGCATGCTACTGTTTTTGTTTACCGAGTTGCTAGCTTGACTCGACCCCGAATTCATTTGTCCTTGGGGAAGCATGATGTGGAAGAAGCAATCTCAATCGGACTTTCATTCAAGATGTTTGGACAAACATTTGAAGCACGTGAAAGTTCCACACCGATGAGATAAGTATCCGGCTTCAAGATAATGATACATGAAAATGCCGGGATCAAATATAGTATCCTCACTCCCGAAGGAGTGAAGAAGAGAAGAAGTTACCTTATAGGTGAAGAAAAGGAAGAAAATCATGATAAAAAGCATGATTTGATCTTCTCCCTCGAGAGCAGGCTCCGTAGCCTGAGTTTGAATTTCAAAGGGTAAGCTCGTAAACAACCCGGGAGGGTGGGTGGGAATTTGCAAATCCTCATGATTGAGTGCATCTCCCCCCGGGCTATCAAACTCCGGAGGAGTCGTGACATGATGAGTGAGTTCACTGGAGAACTCCTCATGAAGAGAATCATTCACAAGATGTGAATTTGTGAACTCATGTTCCGGAATAGACTCCTCACAATCCTCATTCTGAATATCAAATAGTGGATTATCAGAAATCAAAGTGAATTCAGATTCGAATTCAAATAGAGGATTGGTGAGAGTAGTATTGATTGTTTCGGGAACAAAGTGATTAACATTCTCTATTGGACTGTCGGGATCAGAAGTGAGTGACGGATCATGATATAGGAGACTTTCAATTTCTCCCAGATCGGCTTCAAAGTCGAGGAGACCATCATCACTTTCCAATGAAAGTGGATTGATGTGAGTAAGTTCATCAGCGAACTCCTCAAAAAGATGATCAGCATTAGTTTGTGGAACTGATGCCTCAACATACTCGATGTCTCCATGAGATGTACAATCATCGCTAAAATCTGAGAAAGTCTCAAATTGATCTTTAGGACACTCAATAGGGGAAGGAATATCATACATATCATCCAAAGTTCCCTGTGACTCTCTCGGGATTGGGACAAGGTTCTCAACACTAGACTTTATTAATTTGTTCGATTCCTTATTAGGAACAGTGCTAAGATGCTCATCCCCCATGTTAAGAGAGTGAGTGTGAACTTCGGGTGTGATATCAATAGACTGAGGGAGTTGAGAAGGACTAGCAGACATGGGTTTTATAAATTTCATTTGTTCTTCTGCTAGTAGTTCTATCATAGTCTTTTCTCCCTGATTTTCCGAGGAAGGAATCACAACAGATGAACTTGATGAACCCTTACAAAATTGAGAAATATCAAGGGTAACATCGTCATCATCATCGTCAAGAAGAGCAGCATTGCGAAATATGGCACGTGTTTTAGCTGCTTGTTCTAAGACAAGTAATTCCTCCTTGCTCAATTCGTTTCTAGCATCTCGTTCTTCAGCAAGTAATTCTGCCATAGATTTCTCACGAGAGTTTTGAAACGATGTAGTAGCCAACTCCTTCTTAAGTTCTTGCAATATATCAAGAGCCTCTAGTAAAAGGTCTTGCTCAGTATCATGAGGAGTTGCTTGGTACTGTGGAGGTGGGTCTGAAAACGAATAGTCGTAATTGTTACAAGGAAATGGATTCCTTGTTTGACAATCCGTGCTAGAGTGTGGACCTCCACAGTAATCACAACAGTAAAACTGATGTGGCTGTGGGTTGTGTGTGCTAGAGTCATAATCGTAATCAGGAAACTGCTCATAGACAAGCGTGTTTCCCGATTGACAATCAGAACTGTAGTGTGAACCACCACAGTACTCACAACAGTAAAACTGTTGAGTATCATGGTGTGGTAACTGATGGAATGAATCAGTCGTGTCATGGTAGGAATAGGGGTCTTGGTTATAGACAGACCCGTTTCCCGACTCTACCATGCCACAACTGGGGCAATTGCCACCATTATAAGGATTACCACACCAATGGCAAACCAGAAAGTGTGGATGAGACATAGAAAGAATCAAATGTGTATAGAGGGTGAGGAAATAAGAATCAAAGGGGTAAGAGGGTAAAGGTGAGTATTTTTGGTGTATTTGGAAAACATTTTATACAAATGAGAAAGAAAATCTTTTTGGGTTTTTTGTGTTCGTTGAAAACTGATTTTAAAAAGTTTTCGGGAACGGTTTTGTTTTGAAAATAGGAAAATATGAACAAAGAATGGATAAATGTACAATAGAATGAATTCCAAAATCACTAATCAGAAAAACCGTCTAGAATAGCGCGCACACCTCCCCGGCAGCGGCGCCAAAATTTGATTGGCTCCAAACGGTCAACCTAATTGACCAAGTGATGGTCAACAAAGTCAAACTGCTCAGAGTCAATGCTCCGCGGAAGTCCAGTGTTTCCCCGGGTCGTTATGTCCCGACGAGGCGTGGATGGAAATCAAAAACGGGTTTGTGATCGGGTGAATTTGGACAAGAAAGGGTATATAAAGGGGTTTGAATAATTACGCTAAGGAAATACGGATGATAACGATTTAAACACACTATATTAACCTAAAACGTAATCTAAGAATTTAAAATCAGAATTTGCTTATACGTAAGCAGAAAAATAAGTCAAACGGCTTAAATAGAAGCTATCACTTTATTTATGTTTTTGGTTTTTCTAAATTTAACAAACTACTTTTACAAACGTACCCTAAAATTAAAAACGCAAAAGGTATTTAAATAAAACGCGAGTGCGCAAAATAAAAAGTGAATTTTGAGCTACGCTAACCCTACGGACATGAAAATTACATTTTTACGATCCTAACAATAAAAGAAAATTATGTGAAAAAGAAAATTATTTTTTTGAGTTTTTATTTATTTATTATAAATTAAAAACTAAAATAATGAAATAAATCCTAGAAAAATGGTAAAACTATTTGAAAAATTACGAAGTTTTTTATAAAAGTTTATTATAATATAGAGGAGCTAGGAAAAATAGGAGAGTAAAATAAGCAGTTTTAAATAAGCAATAAATAAGCAAACAGAAAGCTGACTAGCTAAATAAGCAAAACAAACAACTAGTTAAAACATTTAAGAGAACAAATACAGATAATAACAAAGAGTAGCAGAGATGGAAGGGAGTGTTTGGGTTGTGTCTGTGGTTACCATGAAGTCAGGGGTTCGAATCTAACAACCCCACCTTTTTTCCAAATGTTATATTTTTCACTTTTTCTTTTGCAAATTTATTCTAACCAACAACTTGAACAACTTTCATGAAAATATTTTTTCTGAAACACTTTTAAGCAAGCCTATGGCAAGCCTAAAACCCAACAGTTGGGTGGTTTGCTTTTCAAGTGATTTTGTAAAAAAAAAGACTTTGAGCATATAAACCACAACAAAGAAACAGGCAACAAACTTGGTTTCAAACACAAGCAAACTACCTAATGGCCACAATTAATCCTCAAGCATCAACCAGGAACAAAAGTAAATCAAACAAGCTCATTAGCTGCTGATTTGCATCAGCATAAGCAGGCCAAAAGGGGCAACTAGAGAGGCTAATTTGATCTAGCAAACAAGCATTTAAAAGCGAATCAAGAATAGATCTAGCAAGACAGCATATCATGCTTCTCAAAACCCCCAAGATCAAGTAACAAGCTCAAGAAATGAGCTTGATATGGCCATGGGAAAACGGGTCAGAACAAGGGTTCTGTGGTGAAAACAGGGCAGAAGGGCATAATCAAGGGCCTAATAAGCTTACGAAAAAACATTCTAAAAATAAAACAAAAACACTAGCGTAAAGACAAGCTGTCAAATAACAATTGTGCAAATTTTCAGTGAAAAAGACTAAGCAACAAAGAAATTAAAAATGCATGTCAAGGTGGCTGTGGGGTACATGGATACGTATTACCAATGGCAGGCCTGCTCCAACAGTTATTTCTCTTCCAAAAGTCCAAGGTAAGTTAAAAAAGATCAAGCCTAAACTACGAACTATCTATAAAATAAAAACTAACATCCAATCCTCACTTTACCTTAACAAAATTAGAACTAAAAAGAGGGCAGTGAAGCTGCAGCAGTTGTGACCAAATGGTGTTGCAGGCCAAACTTTTACTACCCTAAGGAACTGGAAAGTGCAAGGCGAGCAGTGATTACAGTGGTTTGTGATCTGAATCAGCGAACAAAACAAATGATGAAAGTGAACAAGAAATATATTCAACTGATTCAGTATTTGAGCAGGACTTCCAATAAGCCACACTTAAAGTGAAATAAAATAAGCTCTAAGCTAATAGCTACTTATAACAATCAAAACCATAAACTGAAACCTTCCAACTCCTAACTAACGGGTGAGGTCAAAAGGGAAAATTGGGACAGATGGTGCAAAAGGGCAATAACAGCCCTGGAGGGGCAACTCTTGAGGCCTGAATAAGCAGCATATAAAATTCACAAAATTGAAATAAAAATAGTAACTTGAAGATAAGCTAACAAATTAACGATATATCCAATTTCAGGTCAAGATATCCAGTAGTGACCAAATTAAAAATGCATGCTTGAAGGGGTTTGGGGACCTGCTGTAACTGATGCAACAGTAGGCGCAAACGGGTTTAAATGGGTAAAACTATGTTGCCATCTTATGACTAGAATTCAAATAACTAAATTACACCTAACAAACTCTTTTGAAGCTATATATTACACTGAATATAACCTTAAACTAGATTACTTGGTTTAACTGTTTGTAAAAAAAAAAAAAACTAAGGACACCAAATTCCTAAACTTGATTACAGGTCTTTAAGCTGCCTAAACCTGTTTGTTTTAGACCTAAAACAACTAATTATACTAAGTTATGACAATCCTAAGCAATGTAAATGACCAAATCAGTCTTGACCACAATTTTTAACCCTTGTGCCAAACACCACTTTAAGGGGGTAACTGTTGGTATTTTCAATTGGAACCAAGGATTTAAGCTACAGTTGGGATATATACTTGCACACTAGGCTAAACTAAACTTAAATAAGCAATAATACATCAAACAATAAGCAGTGGACAATAAGCATAAATAGATAAGCAGTTATTAAGCTAATGAGCAGGGTAATAAGCTGAGTATTTTTTTTGATGAAATAAGGCTTTTATTTAATTTAAAATCAAAGGTTTACAACTGAGATTGAGAGCAAACAACACTTAAATTAATTCTAAACTAAATTACACTACTTCCTAATATTAAAAACCTAACTGCCTTCAAAGGCTTACACATTATCTATTTATACTAAGATTTTAGGGTTCCCATCTCTCTTCATGTGCTTCTCTTCACCATTCCTGGCCCTTGGATTTGCTCTGACAAGATCTCAACCCTCCAAAAGGTTTTGGCACCCAAAATGCTAATAATAGCTAAGCCCTCTGATAACTTGTGAGGAAGGGTTTTTATTTGGACTTGGGTGGAGGAAAGTGGGGTGTGGCAGGGATAAGGTGGAAGTGTGATGATGGTGTTGGGTAATGGTAGAGTAGCAGCAGGCTAGGGGGAGGGAAAAGGGGTGAGGTGAAGTCAGGTTGTGTTTGTTTTATTTATTTATTTTTATTTGTTTTGGGCTTGAGGTGTAAACGGGCTAGGAAGGGTGGGATGGATTGGGGCTAGGGGTGTTCATCGGTTCGGTTATCGGTTAATCGGTTTATTCGGTTCGGGTTGTTCGGTTAAAAAAAAATTTTGGGTCATAACCGAAAACCGAACCGAACCGAAAATATATATAACCGAACCGAACCGAGAACCGAACCGAAGTTCGGTTCGGTTATGGGTCAAAACCGAAAACCGAACTTTTCACTTAAATTACACTATTTATATATTTTTTTTAATTTAATTATATATATTTTTGACAAAAAAAATATTTCAAGCATAGAAAAGTGTTTTTTTATATTAGTATAAAATTTTAATGGATATTTTTTATATTTAAAATAATATAAATATATAAAAAATATATATATTTATATAAATTCGGTTTTCGGTTCGGTTTCGGTTCGGTTTTTGAAATTTAAACACAAGGACCATTTTGTAATTATTTGAATTTTAGGGACTGAAATTGTAAGTTTCCCAAAGCTTCCACAAGGACTAAAGTTGCCAAGTAAAATAACCCAAAGACAATTTTTGCACTTTTTTTTACTTTTCAAAATTCCCAGGGACTATTTCTGCAATTTCCCAAACTCCAGGGACCAAACATGTAAATTTTCCAAACTTTTCACCCAAAGTCCGTTTTTGATAACTTTTGATTTTTTAAGGACTTGGGTTGACTTTTCTTTCAAAATGAATGCGTAGGGACTATTTTTGACAAATTTTGAAACTTGGGGGACTGAAACTGCCAATATTGCAAACTTTGATCGATTTTCATTTGTTTTTGCTCATTTTGCATTTAAAACACATAAAACACAATCCCTGGGATAATTTAAGTATTTTGATGACTTTTCGATTGTTTTTGTATGTTATGGCAGTTTAAATACGATAAAAATGATGAGTATTTGCGCACTCATCAATTATTTTCTCACGGACACAAGTGTTTTATAAACATTGATGCAAGTGCTTGAAACATATATGTGGGCTTATAGCCCCACTGTTACTCACATTACTTGTTTTACATAATGGGATGAGAAAACCTGCAAAACTCTTTTATGGACCAACACTATTCTCAAAAACTATTATGTGGAATTAGCCTAAGACACTGAATCACACATGCCCAAACTCATGAACCGTTAATTCCTGCGGGGAAGCGCGAATGCTATAAATAAATCTATTGGGGATGACACCCCCGTTCGGTTTGACCGGATAGGCAAATGCGAGCGTATAACATGTCGAAACACGAGTGTCACGGGATAGACACTTGCAAGGGCTTTATTTAATGTGATTCTAGAGCATGCACACTATCAAGCTTCGGTTGCATGAACTTAGTGCTGACGTAATAGACATCACCTTATTGTGACATTATATTCGTTGTAACGATCACATACTCTGCTCATGGTCCACACTTTAAACCTATAAGATAAACTTTATCTTCATGACATTGTGAGCGACACAATGGCCACAAAACTTTATATTGAACTCACATTGCTTTTACTCTACATTGTTATTTATACAAACCTATGAACTGACCAACCTCGTGTTGACACTTTTTAGCATGTATTTTCAGGTTTAAGGCTATAGCTAACTGTTGAAGGCTTTTGGTATGGCACGGCAGGGTCATAGACAACTCTGACATATGTTTGGGACCACTTAAACTCATTTATGGGCCTATATTCCCGCACTATTTTTGAACGATGTAAATTGAATATTTTGATAATGAAAATTATTCTAAATGGTTGAGATAAAAACCGTTCTTTGTACTTGTGTTATGATACCAATTGAGTAGCACCCCATTGACATGCATGCTTCTGCTGGACCAATATTTTGGGGGTGTTACACTCATATTGTCTGAGAGGTCTCCCCTCTATATGATTATGAAAATATGTGATTATGATATGTTTCTGAGCTCATGGTATATTTTGATTTTTTCTTATACAAGTGATTGTATAAATTCCTTAACTAAACTACATATTACATTTCCGTACTATCCATTATGCCTAAATTATGTTTCCCAAATTATAACACTTGTACTTCAGCATTTATATTTCGTTTCATTATTGTTATATCCGTTCACTGGACTTTTTAAGCTCAGCCGCAATTCTTTTCACCGCGGCAGGTATTCAAGATAGTTCTGGGATATCTTTCTGGAATTGAGAGTAGAGCTGATTGAAGATTTGACCATAGTCATCTTAGATTAATGTTATTTATGTAAGACTTTCACTTTTGTTTATTTATGAATGCACTGATGTGAAACCATATTATTGTGACATCTTTACCTTGTCAGGTTGGGGTGTTACATATCTAGTTTAAATTATCCATGTACTGTCTCACGCAATCATGGGAATTCACCTTGTTATTATAATCTAGTTAAGGTTACCCTTAAGCTAAATTGCAACACCAAGTGTTTCTTGGATTAGATGTGGATTAGTCATATAAGAATGTTAATCTCTTACTTGCAGTCAAGAGAATCCTTTAAATCATATTCCTATGTGTTGTACCTTGCACACAATAAAGATTACTCCCACTTGTGCATGGAACAACACCATGTACCATATAAACAACATGCACGCATTTGTTAATATGAACAATATGATTGTGTCAATTATAGTAGCATAACTAGTAGATATAGAGCTACTTTTAACAAGGAAACGCACATGACTATCCTTGAAAATTTAGTATCTATATTTGAAAGTATATATCTTGAGATATTCAAAGATAAAGCAGATTACTACCAAGATAACAATCTTTGTAGCTCCCACTGAATTAGAGATCATTACTATAATTCCTTATTCAGTAATACAAACACAATCCTCCCACTGAATTTGACAACATTATAAATGTTTCATTAATAGTAAAAGGAAATAGTATGCTATTCACTTTCCTACATCTTTGAGAAAACCCATTCGTAACAATTACTTAGGTACTAAAAGAATGTATTCTACTACGTAAATATGATTCATCACATTTCAAACTATTAACTTGAAAAAAATGGGCATACAATTTCTTCTTTAATTAGGTCTACCATTCCAACAATTGTATGTAGTACCTTTAAATGATCAAAGCAAAACAACTAGATAAAATACGCTAGTTTTTCTTTTATCATTTTGCGGTAATTCTTCTAGCTTCTAATTTAATAACTCATAAAGTAAAAATAATCTTAACTATTAAAGTTTGCTATGAGTTATGTATTTAAAACATAGACAATTCTAATTTTCCTATTATACCTTTCTTATTCATGAAAAGGAATAGAATTAAGTCTCACACTTCTCTTATGGAAAGAAAACTTGGTTTATTCTTTTAGCAAAGTTGACTCTAACCAAAAAACCCATATGGGTGTAGATCAATTTACTTGTGAGAAGAATAAATTATGTTTACGGTTTAATGTTGCATTAATAAATTTAAAATAATTTACAAAATTCAATTTTAATATTTTCGATAATCAATTTTCAAGAAGATTTTTTTTTGGGTAAAGGGGAGTAATCCTGCACCCTGGTAAAATATATTAACCAAAAAAACATTGAAGTACAATGGATGAGAGTGAATCTCTCATCACAGTCCCTTAGGACACTTACACACAACCACTATATAAGAATGACGTGCCATTCTTATAACTAACATAATAAACTTACAACCTATAGTGACTCTACAAATGGATCTAAAAATGAAAACAAGCTAGTACCAAAGCCATAGTCATCATAGAACTTCCAACATCTTCTTATCCATAGTGAGCAACTCTATTTTTCAAAAAATCAACATATCTTAGCACTTGAGCGCACCACCAACAAGGAGATGAAATAAAACATCCCACCACCAAGTTTGAACGTGTAAAAAACCATCATTATGAGCCAAACTTGAGAGTTCAAAGGACACGAACAAGGAGATGAACATAGGGTTTTCAACCCCAACTTCCAATAACGATCGATAGAGTTTTTGAATAAGAACCCTACAAAACTTAACTTCCATTCACGATCAAGAGCATGACCGAAACAAGTAGCACCCATGATCAAATGATGGGTAATAACATGAAGAACGACAACCCCTCAAACCCTAACAACCATTAGATCATTTAATGCCACACAAACACTACGGTGTATCACCCACAAAGAACAGAATTCACCATAGATAACCACCATTATTCGACATCACATGACCAGATAAAATATCGAACTTGCATAACCAGTCAATAATGTCACAAACGCGTACCCATCTTTAACGTACAAGAATCCATAAGATATTGATCCACTCCAGTCGTAAAGAAACAGATACCCAACGAACAAGGGTATAGAAAACCCTACCCGCAATAGTACCATACCTCTCACAACCCACATACAGGAATCAAGTCATATACCAGATACAAATAACGATAAATAGATCGACTTTCATATAAAGAATCAACAAAGTCCAACCTGCATAACCAACAGCCAATCAAACAATAAATACGAAACCCTAAATTAGGGTTACGTTCTTGGAAGCAGATTCTTGATTGCCCAGAAAAACCATCAGTCGAAACCCTAATAATATTAGGGTTACGGCCCAAGTAGCAGATCCACACGACACCACTTATGATAAGACACAACACAAAAACGATTGCATACAACCAAAACAATCAGAGATCGTTAGGGTGTAGAAAGGCATTTTTAGGGTTGATTATGAATAAACAAAAGGATAAGGAGGTGGCGGCAGCACATAAAGGGAACGATGTATGAATAGACAATAGAAATCGACTCCTATCCTTAACAAATCAGATCAAAACGTAGTTTCAAATAATCCAATGAAGAATTAAAGAAAAAACTTGGCAGAATATGGCCGGAATTTGTTAGGGAAAAGGAAATCGGAAATCGCCCCTAGAGAGAGGATTTTTATGAATTCAAGAAGATTAAATACCGATGGAAATATTTATATAACCAAATAATTTTCTTGAAAACCTAGGATCCAACTTTTCATAAATTTCACTACATCAGTTGATCTGCTAGTAATGAAATTATAAAAGATGGTAATCTGTCGTACAATAATTGGCAAACAACTTCCAATTCCTAGATCATTATGGGAATTACATCAAATTGATTCATCAATTTGCAATCTAAGCATGTTTCATCCTATCTCATGCCTTAAGTTCTAGGTCTCACGCACAACTTAATTAAGTCGGCTAACTTAGAAACAGTAAAATCTCCATAGATGGTCTCACGCATTAACATAATTTTACCTTGTCATTAAAATTTTAGCATGCGTCTCACGTTTACCAAATAATAACTTCAAGTGTTTCTTATAGTTAGATGGCATGTAACTTCAATTTCTATAGGGTATTTGTTTGATGTGACAATCAAAACATGTACGAAGATGCATGCACTCATCTTCATAACATAAGTTTTCAAAACATTTTTAATAACCAGTTTTTAAACTAAGATAAGATCAAAAACTTTAACTTGATGTATCGGGTTCACCAATTAAAGAAGTACCAACAATTATCACCCACTATATCCTACTCTTACATGTTATTCGGACAATTACCAAAAAAGTGGCACGTGGAATTGAGGTAAATCACCCTTAAGATGATATTGTACAAGTAATGGTTGTTCGGTAAGTCTAGTTGACGCACAAGCGGGCATAGAGAGCCGGTAGGAGCGAATCTCTTAGAAAACCCCTCTCTACTAGAACCTACCACACAGTTTGTCAATTTCGGTCGAGCCTATTTACCCATTATGTATAAAAACATCAATCAAGCAAAGCTTATGACTTTAGTCTTAAAAACATGCAATAAATTATAAAGCTTGCTAGTCTCGCCTGGGAGCCAATTACTGTGCGAAGCGAACCACTGTTGGCACATAAGACCTTGCAAGAATCATAATTTATCACTTAAAGTTTCACCATTATTAGTCCAATTAATTTTCATTACAAAAATTACCCTTTTATTGCTTACAACGTGTCCAACAAAACAATAAAACAAGTAATTGAACAAAATTAATCAACTAATACACATAACAAAATTAGCCACATGCAAGCTTGATTAGTTCAACCCTAATTAAATCAATTATAGGTTTCCAATATGCATGTAATCAACTAAGGCCTTTCCTTCATAATGGAAGTGAGCCACATACATTGACGAACCAATTGCGTAGGCCATAGTCAATCACACACCACACAACACATAAATTGATTTTTATTAATTGAGGTCTCCCCGATTTTCGATCTATCTAAAATAACATGTGATAAAAACAATACTAACAATTAATCAAATAATCCATGACTAACATGCATGTTTCGTCACGGATTCATGCATAACAATTACCAACTAGGTCACAAGATACGTTCATCAACACATAAACTTGTTTATATCCTAGGGTTTCTAATCCAATTAATATCTAACACAAACCCTAATATTTGGATAAAGGAGTAATCGAAACCCCCCCAACTTTTAGGGTTTCGAAAATTTTATGAACCCTAGATCATAAATTTGACTAAACATATATCTAAAACATTAAAGATTTAATTTTTATGTGTTTTTAGTAATCAATTACATGTTATAGCAAGCTCGTGATACCACTGTTAGAATTAATATACCATGACATTCATATTATTAAATAAATCAAGTAGTCACATTATGCGGAAGCGTGGGATCAAGTATGTATAACATATAAAATATTAACATAAATATAAACAAGAACGTACCTTTGTGATTCTAGCAAGAACAATAATCAATCTTTATAAACCTTCAATTGGATGAACCGTAATTAGGGTTTATATGGATCAATGATTAACCCCTTACCGTTTTGTTAATCGATCCCTTGATAATTACTATATTAAGTAATTACCTCATTCTTGTACACATGTACTATAACCGAATTAATGTTAATGCTAGTTAATGAAAACACAAGATTTGTTTTATGGAAAAAACAAACCGATCGACCCTTGGAGAGGGGTACATGATCGGCTAGAACAAAGAACAAGAGAAAAACAATTTTAGGGTTATAGTTAGTGCACAAAAGGTGAGAAACAAATAACCCTAAGCCTTGTATTTATAGTGTGTAAACTTAGAGGACAAGTTAGCTTAGGATTGGGCTTCCCCTCCTCCAAGTCGACCGGCCATAGGATCCAAGAGGGATTCTAGATCCTTCTTGGCATCTAATTATACTCTAATCCTTGATCTTTGACATATAATGATAGTTAGCCAATTCCGTTAACTACTAACGATCGTTAGTCATTATTTTGTGTTTCTAATAATTAAATATACATAACATTTTATATATAAATTATTATTCATTAATTCTTTCATACGTAATGTGTGCAATCCCGAGGTCTCGAGTTTGATAGTAGACATACACATATTAATATTTATCCACAAACTCTAACAATCTCTATTTTTGAGCAGCCGCTTTCTTTGTATTTTTGGCAAAGGTGTAACACCCCCAATTCAATGATAGGCAGCGAAATTCAAATTGGGTGTTACTCGATGGCACAACAGTCATAATAATTGAAAACGAACTGTAATTGAGTCGTTTTAAAAGATTTATCATTCGAATTATATAAATATCAAAGATTACAAAATGAGGTCCCAGATGGTTCCATGTTTACAATTTACATTAAATGAGTTTTCGAATGATAATAAAATTTATAGCCCTCTTGAATATCCGTGCTCCTCCGTTCCAGCCTTGTTCATTATGAATCTGAAAATACATGCTAAAGTGTCAACACGAGGTTGGTGAGTTCATAGAGTCTAGTGACAAAAATGTAATGTAAAACATTTGAATGATGATTTCCCAGCAAAGGTGATGAGGTGAAAAATGATCCGTTTTTAGGGGGTCATTTAAGCCCGAATCCGAACTTATTTGATCAAATATTGCCCTAAATCGTTCCTTTTGTGATTTTAGGTACTTGGAGAGTGAATTCTGGAAAAGAAGCCATTTCGGACGTTTTTGGAGCATAAAAGTGAAGAAAACGGCAAAGTCTCAAATTTCTATGCTGGGAACAGTGCATGAAGGCGTCAAGAGTTGCTCTTGACGGCGTCAGAGTCCCAAGAATAAAATACCGTGGTTGGTGACGGCGTCACACAGGCCGTCAGAAGTAGATCAAGGCCGTCCGAGGAAGTATTTGGCGGCGAGATGATGGCGTCACACCATTGCTCTTGACACCGTCACCTTGATTTTCCTATATATAGTTTTCTAGTTTTTTACATTAAAAAAAGAGAAGTTTTGGAGAAACCCTAAAGACGAATTTGGTGCAACTTTTACAGGTTTTTCAAGGGTTCCAAACCCTTGATACCTTGCATTGTAATTGAGATAAGTGTTCTTCTAATTCAATCAATATGTCTATGTGTTGGTTGTCTATATCTTGTTCTTGTCTCAATTCCATTATGCTAGGCTAGATCTCTTTTGTGTTTGCTTAGATCTAATGAAACCTAGATATTGATTATGTGTTGATTACTTGTCTATTCTTGTCTTGGATGAATGATTTTATATGTTAGGCTTAAGAAAACTGGCAGATCTCCAAATGGTAACATGCTTGAACGTCTTAAGAAACATGAACCGAGGCGTACTAGGTCTTTATTGGTTGTATTTAATGCATGAGCCACTGTTTACAATCCCTATAGTTGTGCTGGGTCATGGTGTAGGAGGAGATAAGAGCTCATAGAATTGGGGAGTTATGTATGCCACCCCATGAATGGTATTAAGGAATACAATCCGTCATCCATACAATTATAACAAGTAATTAACATGTAAAAGATATCTAGGGAGTAATGAAGTCTAAGTAAACACATTTTCTCCAATTACTGCTCACAACTTTAGTATAAATTAGTTTAATTTCATTTTTAGTATTTTATTTTGATTGCATCTTAGTTTTGGGTTAGTTGAATAGCAACTAATTCCGCCCACTCTTCCAAAACCCGAGATTTTTACTTGCTTTCATAAAAATATAAAAATACAAAAATAATCATCCCTCACCTCTAGAACTAGTAATTAGGCTTTCTAATCCTAGCGACACTATTCCTAGCTGAACGATCAATCCCCCGGTACTTGTCACTATACTATACTACAACGATCAGGTACACTGCCTGGTGGGGGTTGTAAGCTTCTCGAGATCCCTCGAGAGGTAAAGCCTGTTGCGATTCCCACGCATCAAGTTTTTGGCGCCGCAGCCCGGGGAATAGTTATTGTCTAGGTTAGAATCTCTTTTTATTAGGTCTACTTGCTAGATTCCTTTCTAGTAAGATTTTATTTTTATTTTCTAGGTTTTCTTTAGTCTATCTTTTTCTTTGTGTGTTTTCGTAATTTCCATTGACTCTTCCGTTCACCATTATGGAGTACGCGAATCCACCATACCACCAACCACAAAGGCCATTCTACCCTATTGACATCTCGAATTTCAAACAATATCGAGATGAACCCATATATGATGCATGGACTCGTTTTAAAATTTTACTTCGAAAATTCCCTCATCATAGTTTCTCTTTAGCATCCCTAACCCAAACCTTTTACTATCGTGTCAGCCGATGTGACCAAATGTGCATTGATGATTTTGCCAATGGGGGCCCTAGGGAATTAAGTGCTGAAGAAGCATGGGATACCATAGAAGACTGTGCCCAATATTATTATAGAGTAAACAACCCAACAAACAACATCACAAATCAATCAAAAACAAGTTTGAAGGAGCAAACAGGAAGTTTGTCTGGGGATTATTACTCAGGGATACCTGTGTGGATATCACCTAAAGCCATAGTACAAAACAAACACATAGGTAATCTAGATACAATGGAGGATGAGGTGGATAATCCAAGCCCACAAAGTACCCCACAAGTCCTACCATCATTTGAGGCACATACACCACCCGTGACTTACCCGGAAGAAGTAGAAGAGACTATAAGAACTCCAATTGAGGTAGAACCCTTGGACCAAGCACAACTAGAGAATATAGGTTTTAACACTTGTAGTGATGACCTTTCTCTTAGTTCTAGGGAATTACCTAGTGTTGATGAACCGGGACCTCAATCTTCACACAACTTTCCATCCTTAGATATACATCTAGGAGACAAAAGAGGAGCCGACCCACCCATCAACCCATGTAGTCCGGGTAGTCTTAGGATAAAGGTAGTGGACTCTAAGCCTTGTAGAGAGAAAGCCAATATAGGAGTGGAACATAACCTTACATGCTTACATCACCCATTCATGATTGATCACAAAACACATTATGGGTTTAAACCGGGTTTATTAGGTCAAGATGGATTCCCAACTAGGAGTCTCTCGAAATTGATAGAAGATGATCCCTTTCTAAGAGAAAATCTTAATTCACCCACTAACCTAATTGAATTAGGTAAGGCTATAATGATAGGATCCCGCATCTTTGAGCATAAAATTCATCCACCACTCTTTCCTCACGAGGCATATTTACACCCTAAGGGTGTGTATCGCTACTTTCACCCGCACTTAATCCTAAGTGTAGGGAAAACCTCACCTTTATCCGTGAAATAAGGGTAGAGTCAGGCTCGTGACTCGAACAAAAACAAGCGCTTCTTGGGAGGCAACCCATGTTTTGTGTGATTTTATTTATTTGATTGTTATTTGCTTCCGTATGCATGTTTTATTTTTATTGTTGGTTGATCATGTCTCTAAATTAAAATGTGGAAATACTTTACTATGTTGTTTGGCCTAGTCTTAACTCCAACCTAAAAGTATTTTTGCAAAAGATAAGTGTAAGGGGAAACCCCAAATATGTTTTCAAGAAACAAACCGATCATGATTCTCCACAATATTAAATGAACATGTATATTCGTATTCGTTAGAGTCAAATGCTTGTATTGAGTCATAATGAGGTTTTGCAGGATTTTCCAGGAAGTAGGACCAAGTTTTTCCAGAAATTTTCCAGAAACTTAACATAAGAATTTCTGCAGGTCCATTCTGACGGTGTCAGGGGTTTACTCTTGACGGCGTCAGGAGTTAAAATCTGGAAATTTTACCGGTTTTGTTTTTCTAACGGAGTCTTATGGTTTTTGTGAATTATTAAGTTTTATAATCTCCAGGAAATCTGCAAACTTCATTCCACAAGCATTATATCTTATCTTGTTTTCTAGGATTTAGTAACTTATATAGGATGCCGCCGATTTTAAGCGAGGTTGTCTTGTCTATTTTTGTCAGGATTTACAGGTTATGTTCGACAAGGAGATGATTTATATTCTGGAAGGGAAGCTTTGATTGTTCATTTTCTTGGAGGAAGATCTAACCTGGCCAACCTATAATCCATACCGAGCGAATCAGGGGAGTATTTGATTTCATTCTCTTTACTTTTTCACTTTTACATTCTTTACTTGAACATTGGGGACAATGTTCATCTTAAGTGTAAGGGGAGGGTAAAAAGATGATACCTTACATATGCACTTTCGCTTGAGTTTGTTTTGTTTGATAGTAGATGTGTAATAAAACTATGAGAAATACTTGTTAGTGCAATTTTAGCGCCAAATTTAAATTTTTTTACAACATTTAGGAGTGAAACTTTAGCCATAGCAAGCGTCTCATGGATAGGAGATTGTATGACTAGCACATAACCGTATATTCAGAAAAATTTTCCACCCAAAAATGTGAGGTTCGCCTTTAGATTTGATAGGAAAAGCATTCATTATTAGTGCTTATGAGTGTACCGGTAGCATTTAGATTCTAGAACTTGCGTTAGTGATGCATCCCGAGACCGCTAGTGAGACTACATTCGTGTGGTAGGATTTTCTACATGATAAGAGGCATTAGGATTACCCTTGTGTTAAACCCGTATCATAATTACTTGACCATTTAAGTCATATTACCTGGCTAGTTAAGTCAACTAATTTTTCCCACACCTTTAGCGTTGTACTCATTTTTAGTACACGAAACCCCTAGTACACCCCTCCGAGCCTATCTTTTCATTTATAACTTTAAGCATTTTACTTAAAGGAAGAATTTGTTACACCCCACTTAAATGTACAACCAAATCGCCTTAGCCTTCCGTGTATGCGCTCATCTTTAGTGCATTATTGTTATTTGTTAAACCCTAAGTTAACTTTCTAATTGATTACATGGTTGCTAAGTTGAGTCATATCATTGTACATATTGTTTTGGGACGATTGGGACTCATGGGTAAAGTACTTATTTTATGAAGTAATGGGGAAGAACATAATATTATTACCCCCATATGTACGTTAATCTTAAAAGTGTTCCAAGTGTTTTGATTTTCTTAATTCGAGTCATTAGAATAGTTAAATGTAAAGTATGTAAAGATTCAAGTGTAAGGGGAACGTTCACACCCCTATGATGTATTATTTTGGATGGTAGGGTAAGAGTGTATGCAAAAAAAAAAAAAAAAAAAAAAAAAAAAAAATGAAAAAAAAAAATCGAAAAAAAAAAAAGAAAAAAAAACATACGGACTACCATCCCTTTTCATTCTATGTTCATTTTATGTTTTAGTTATTTTTCATTTGTTAGCTTAAGTCGAGTCTAGTCTTGGCTTAGCAACGCCATCTTGTACATGTAATTAACCAAGATTGTTAACTCGCCACCAGTAAAACTTCCTTTTGTCCAACAAAACCGTGTAATTCATATCCCTATACCTAACGTTACAACCCTTTAAAAGACCTCTTTGATAGTTTATCCTAGGTGCTTACGCCATGTGGTGGAGGTTTGATCCTTTCCCAAGCCTATGGTAATCTATTTTGCTATGACAGGTAGTGAGAGATATCTTCCATTTCCATAATGTTATATTACTTTATTACACCCGAGAGATGTGAGTATCTAAACACTATTTGTGAGGTGCTTGTGTATGACCTCCGTGCTTGTCTATTGGTCATTAGTGGAACGATTATTTGTTGTAATTACTTTTATATTAGTGTTAAATGACCCCTAACTTGTCTTTTGAGTAGAATAAAAGCGCATTTGCTTGAGGACAAGCAAATCTTAAGTGTAAGGGTATATGATGAGGCGAAAAATGATCCGTTTTTAGGGGGTCATTTAAGCCCGAATCCGAACTTATTTGATCAAATATTGCCCTAAATCGTTCCTTTTGTGATTTTAGGTACTTGGAGAGTGAATTCTGGAAAAGAAGCCATTTCGGACGTTTTTGGAGCATAAAAGTGAAGAAAACGGCAAAGTCTCAAATTTCTATGCTGGGAACAGTGCATGAAGGCGTCAAGAGTTGCTCTTGACGGCGTCAGAGTCCCAAGAATAAAATACCGTGGTTGGTGACGGCGTCACACAGGCCGTCAGAAGTAGATCAAGGCCGTCCGAGGAAGTATTTGGCGGCGAGATGACGGCGTCACACCATTGCTCTTGACGCCGTCTCCTTGATTTTCCTATATATAGTTTTCTAGTTTTTTACATTAAAAAAAGAGAAGTTTTGGAGAAACCCTAAAGACGAATTTGGTGCAACTTTTACAGGTTTTTCAAGGGTTCCAAACCCTTGATACCTTGCATTGTAATTGAGATAAGTGTTCTTCTAATTCAATCAATATGTCTATGTGTTGGTTGTCTATATCTTGTTCTTGTCTCAATTCCATTATGCTAGGCTAGATCTCTTTTGTGTTTGCTTAGATCTAATGAAACCTAGATATTGATTATGTGTTGATTACTTGTCTATTCTTGTCTTGGATGAATGATTTTATATGTTAGGCTTAAGAAAACTGGCAGATCTCCAAATGGTAACATGCTTGAACGTCTTAAGAAACATGAACCGAGGCATACTAGGTCTTTATTGGTTGTATTTAATGCATGAGCCACTGTTTACAATCCCTATAGTTGTGCTGGGTCATGGTGTAGGAGGAGATAAGAGCTCATAGAATTGGGGAGTTATGTATGCCACCCCATGAATGGTATTAAGGAATACAATCCGTCATCCATACAATTATAACAAGTAATTAACGTGTAAAAGATATCTAGGGAGTAGTGAAGTCTAAGTAAACACATTTTCTCCAATTACTGCTCACAACTTTAGTATAAATTAGTTTAATTTCATTTTTAGTATTTTATTTTGATTGCATCTTAGTTTTGTGTTAGTTGAATAGCAACTAATTCCGCCCACTCTTCCAAAACCCGAGATTTTTACTTGCTTTCATAAAAATATAAAAATACAAAAATAATCATCCCTCACCTCTAGAACTAGTAATTAAGCTTTCTAATTCTAGCGACACTATTCCTAGCTGAACGATCAATCCCCCGGTACTTGTCACTATACTATACTACAACGATCAGGTACACTGCCTGGTGGGGGTTGTAAGCTTCTCGAGATCCCTCGAGAGGTAAAGCCTGTTGCGATTCCCACGCATCAAAAGGCATCGTAAATCCACTCAGTTCCAAGCCTCGCCCATACAAGACTTGCAACCTGTGTGTTTACAACCCACTGCTAAATATGATCTGGTTTATGTGAACAAAAGTAATACTTGTATCTAGATTCAAAAATAAATGTAGCAATACCTCTATATAAAATTTTTTGAGAATGATGCCAAATAAATGTTGGTGACAATGAAGTGGAAGCCATAATACTACGTTTTTGAATACTAGTGCAATGGGAAGATAATGAAGTATGTAACATGTAAACACATAAAGCATTTGAGTAAACCACAAACATTGAGTAAGGAAATTGGTGTTTAAGTAAACAAGTAGCATGTTCAAGTAAAACAAGTATTGCATTTATGTTAAAATGAGCATGTATTCTCCCCCAAAGAGTTGACAAAACAATTAAAAGAGTAGGGGCTATGACTCACCGTGAGTTGGATGATGTTTAAGGATATAATGAAATCGTTGGATTAGCCGGGGAAAACCTCTACGTGCAACCTAGAATGGAATGTTGCGACTTAGGTTGGAGTAATGTCTAAGAAAACATAAACGAGCCTATATATGTCTTTCATATTGTTCATGATGTAGTACTTTGATAGGTTGTGTATGTCGTTATATAAAAATGGTTTATGAAACATGTTTAGTTTGTATATCGCTTACTACCGTTCGGGCCGACATAATTCAGAGGCCATGTAGTAAACGTTCGAGGATCCAGGACACTTTAATTCGTAAATCCACAACTCATCTCGATGGTTTACTTTAATGAACCCCTCACATGAGGCTCCCTACTATTGTAGTATTTGATGAAAATATATATAAGTTTTTGATCCGAAAGGTTACATGTCCAGATAATTGAATAAACATAGGAAAGTTTACTTTTAAATGAAGATTGTTATTACAGTGAGTTTCTTGAGCCTAGTATGAATATTACTTGTAAAGTCTCATGGTTATTTTGATGGAGTAGATCCAAATTGGATGTTTATGTTGCCATTAACTCTTTAGTTCATGTTTTCATCTTCATAAGTTTATATGGTCTTTAGCCGTGGCTTTGCCGTGACTTTGGTCATTATTACCATTGTCCTGAGACTCATCCTACCGTGGTTGTGGTCTTGGCTTTAAGGTCTTTAGACCTCTTGGTTTTACTTAGTCATTACCAATACATGGTACTTTGGGTATTAAAAGGGGCTGTTAAGAAATTGAAGAAAAATATCACTCTTTATGCGTTTTCAGGGTTCGAGCTTCTATTGCCCTGAACGAAAACGTCGTTCCGGACAACTTTCAGGTTTTAACTTTTTGATGAATAGGACCAGAAGGGCCTATTTCAAAAAGGTTAGATCGCTTACAACTTGTTTTGGCAGTTTCGGCGTTTTGGTTTTGCTAACTTCTTTTGGTCGTATCTTTTGTCTCGTAAATTCGTTTTAGGTGATTCAAATTTCCATGTTTTCCTTGTTAAGTCCTCTTTAACATTAGGTAAATTTCCAATATCATAGTTATACTATTTTGGTCGTGGTTCTCAACATAAGTCACTAGTTTCCTTGATTACTTAACATAGGTTAACATGTAGTGTTTTTAACTTGTTTTAAAGATTTGTACATCATGAGATCAATATAACAAGACATATAAAGCATATAGAGCTTATGAAAACATAGTAAGGATGATGAGTATAAGTTTTCTTACAACGTTTGGCCTTGTAAAAGGGAAACATGAACTAGGACAAGAACTGTAACCTTCAATTGAAAACCCTAGCTTCTAATCATTCACCACAACTCTTGAAAACACTGCTAGCCTTGATATAGACCTTGTGAAAACCTTATTAACTCAGCCCTAGTACCCTTGTGTAGCTCCTAATTCATCCATGAAATCACCAAATAAACACTAGTTTCATGTAGAGAATAACTAAGCCTTGAACTTTGATATCTAGCTTCAATATTGAAATCAAAAGATGGATAATTTAGGATGATGATGATGATGGATCGGTGATGAAGAGAGAAAAAGGAAGAGTTTCTTGGTGAATAAGGTGAATGTGTTTGAGAGAGTTGTGATCAAATTTGCTAGTAATACTATATAAAACTTAAGGATTAAGTTACTTAGCTAGTGTATCTAACACATGTAAGCTTCCTAATGTTTCAAGACTTATCACCAAGACAAATGGCATGGTGAATTACCCCTATACACGTTCATATGATGGTATGGTGTGACTAGATGATTAACTTGGTATTATCTAGCTTACGGAGTGAGTTTTGGTTCCGTTAATTGCTAACCGTAAATTGTTAAGCCGCGAAACGTAAATCCGGGTATCGCAAAAATATGAAACTTGAAAGAATGACTAAACTTGTCAATATACTCTATAATAAAATATAAAATGAGTGGTAGGTTCCATTGGGGTGCTCAAACCCTGCTAAAACTGGAAACACGGGTCTAAAACGCGTACTACGTAAAACGTACGAATATTGTGTAAAATTGAGAAAAGTAAAATGTTACTTTTCTAATAGGATAATAATGAATTAAAATGACTTATAATGTCTAGACTGGGCTCAGTCTAGTGTCGGTTGGTATTTAATGTCTTTTAGACTTAAAACCGTAAGCCTAAAAATCAAGGAATGATTTATAAAATCAAGGAATGATTTTTGGTCAAAGGAGGAGGGAAAATATGTTGAATTTTCCAAAAAAATATGAAAACTCAAATTGTTTCAGAAACGCGGTGCAGGTATAGGCTAAGGTTACGGCTAAGTAAAAGTGCTTAAAAACGTAAATTTCTGTTTCTTACGGTCCAGGGTCTATTTGGTAACATTTTTCTTCGTCATGATAAATTCTCTAATTAATCATGAGTATATCAAACACTTATCTGATGCAGGGAAAATTGACGAGGTTGAGTTTCGTTGTGCGTAGGATTTTTGAATGACGTTTAAACCTAAACGTGTATTTTCTTAATAACTTTCGCGAAAATGATCTGATGAGTGTCAAAATTTTATCTTGCCATGGAAATGATTTATTACACGAGAATGTGAAATAAAAATTAAATTTTAGAAAATGAATAGTGAAAGTGAATAGTAAAAATGAATAGTGAAATTTTCAAGAATAGAAATTAACCTGAAAATGCGAATTGTTATAGTACCTACCCCTTAAAGGGAACTTCGTCCCGAAGTTCTGTGTGTGTTATATGTTAGAGTGGTGTCGATGAAGAGGTGTGGTTACTTATGAGGACTAGAGTCTGGAACTACCAGTGATGTAGTTTGATTTGTCTCAGAATACGGTGTGTCAATAGAAATTGATAACATAGTTGAATATCAATAGAGATTCATATAATAGTTGAATATCAAAGGAAATTGATATAGCCGTCGAATATTAATAGAAATTGATATAGTAGTTGAATATCAAATAGAAATTGATATTGTTGTCAAGTATCAATAGCAATTAGTAGTTGAACAACAATAGCAATTGACATAGGAATCGAATAATGGAATAAGTATTGAACATGTGGTTGGACCAAGTCCTGTTTGAATTGTACGGCTGCCCATGCATATGGCTACATGGCCTCGCAATGTGTTCTGTACGGCTGCCCATGCATATGGCTACATGGCCTCGCAATGAGTTCTGTACGACTGCCCATGCATATGGCTACATGGCCCCGTAATGAGTTATGTATGGCTGCCCATACATATGGCTACATGGCCTCGCAATGAGTTCTGTACGGCTGCCCATGCATATGGCTACATGGCCTAGCAATGAGTTCTGTACGACTACCCATGCATATGGCTATATGGCCTAGCAATGAGTTCTGTACGACTGCCCATGCATATGGCTACATGGCCTCGTAATGAATTCTGTACGACTGCCCATGCATATGGCTACATGGCCCCGTAATGAGTTATGTACGGCTGCCCATGCATATGGCTACATGGCCTCGCAATGATATCTGTTTGTTATTGCACTATCATTATGAAAACCAAAATGTAAATCTCGTACTAATGGAAATTAGGATTGTTGTTGCAATCATAGCCTAGTTGGTAATCTGTTGTTGTACCTAGTGTTTATTGACTTCATACTTATGTTATTTCGGATACAAATAAGCCCACTTGTTAATTCTTTATTTACATAGAGAGACATCCCAAACAATGTAAATAAAGGAATATAAACTTATGGTTCGGTGATTTACAATTTCTTTATTTAAATGAAAAGGCATCCCAATCCATTCAAATAAGGACATTATAAATCATCCTACCTAAGAATTCCCGACACAACATTCATACTTAGCCGGTGAGTTACAAGGTAGTGTATTACGAGATGATACTGGTGTTCCAAAAGTACAAAAGGAATATTCATACTCATCTTCGGAGATGGAGAGTAAGATAATCGGGGGAAATTGACGTAGTGTTCAAAATAGTTGGTGAGCAGAGAGTTGTGAAATAAGCATGATTTTTTAAGGGAAATGATAGAATAGTTACGTTGGAGGTTTAAATCATAACACATGATAGCATAAAGCAAGAGTTTTATTCATAAAACGTTGATTGATTATAAGATTGAAACTTATTACAAGTTTCTTCAAAATCTACTAACTGATACTTTCAGTTTAGTAATTACAATGTTTTACAACTACTGCTAGCTATTACATGGATTCTACAGAGTTTACTAACTGAGTCTATTCAGTTTAGTAGGGATATAAAAGGGAAGTGATAGTGGTGGTGATAATGGCGCTAGTACATATTCATACTCATCATCCTCCTCATAGTCTACCTCAACCCAATTTTGTTCAAAATAACGAGAAGTATTCAGCGCAAAAATAGTTGGCATTGGTTCCTCCTCTTCTTCGTTGGTTAAATCTTCGAAAGGTTCTTCTTCGTCATTAGAAGCGAAGGCATTTACGAAGTCAAATCCGAACTTGGGTGAGGGTGGTAAGACTTGAAAGTTATTAGGTAGAGTGGGAACATAATCAGGAGAAGTGGGTGCACACATGATTTCTATGAGAAGAATTACTATGTTAAAACAACTCTAAAACTTATGGGGAAATGCTCAATTATACTAAGGGTACATATATCAATATGCTAAAATGTTTGTGTAATATAAAATGCTTAATAAGTCCATAATCGTCAGGAGGATGGAAGGCACAGAGATCGGAAAGCTATAAAAATGTTTTTGCTTGTAATTGTGGTTATAGTTTAGGTCTCAATTAGACCCGTTTCTCTAAAACCATGGCTCTGGTACCAATCTGTAACACCCCCAATTCAATGATAGGCAGCGAAATTCAAACTGGGTGTTACTCGACGGCACAACAGTCATAATAATAGAAAACGAACTGTAATTGAGTCGTTTTAAAAGATTTATCATTCGAATTATATAAATATCAGAGATTACAATATGAGGTCCCAGATGGTTCCATGTTTATAATTTACATTAAATGAGTTTTCGAATGATAATAAAATTTATAGCCCTCTTGAATATCCGTGCTCCTCCGTGCCAGCTTGTTCATTATGAATCTGAAAATACATGCTAAAGTGTCAACACGAGGTTGGTGAGTTCATTGAGTTTAGTGACAAAAATTTAATGTAAAACATTTGAATGATGATTTCCCAGCAAAGGCATCGTAAATCGACTCAGTTCCAAGCCCCGTCCATACAAGACTTGCAACCTGTGTGTTTACGACCCACTGCCAAATATGATCTGGTTTATGTGAACACAAGTAACACTTAGATCTAAATTCAAAGATAAGTGTAGCAATACCGCTATATAAACAATTTTGACAATGATGCCATATAAATATTGGTGACAATGAAGTGGAAGCCATAATACTACATTTTTGAATACTAGTGCAATGGGAAGATAATGAAGTATGTAACATGTAAACACATAAAGCATTTGAGTAAACCACAAACATTGAGTAAGGAAATTGGTGTTTAAGTAAACAAGTAGCATGTTCAAGTAAAACAAGTATTGCATTTATGTAAAAATGAGCATGTATTCTCCCCCAAAGAGTTGACAAAACAATTAAAAGAGTAGGGGCTATGACTCACCGTGAGTTGGATGATGTTTAAGGATATAATGAAATCGTTGGATTAGCCGGGGAAAACCTCTACGTGCAACCTAGAATAGAATGTTGCGACTTAGGTTGGAGTAATGTCTAAGAAAATATAAACGAGCCTATATATGTCTTTCATATTGTTCATGATGTAGTACTTTGATAGGTTGTGTATGTCGTTATATAAAAATGGTTTATGAAACATATTTAGTTTGTATATCGCTTATTACCGTTCGGACCGAAATAATTCAGAGGCCATGTAGTAAACGCCAAGACACATCAATTTGTAAATCCACAACTCATCTCGACGGTTTACTTTAATGAACCCCTCACATGAGGCTCCCTACTATTGTAGTATTTGATAAAAATATATATAAGTTTTTGATCTGAAAGGTTACATGTCCAGATAATTGAATAAACTTAGGAAAGTTTACTTTTAAATGAAGATTGTTATTACAATGAATTTCTTGAGTCTCGTATGAATATTACTTGTAAAGTCTCATGGTTATTTTGATGGAGTAGATCCAAATTGGGTGTTTATGTTGCCATTAACTCTCTAGTTCATGTTTTCGTCTTGGTAAGTTTATATGGTCTTTAGCCGTGGCTTTGCCGTGACTTTGGTCATTGTTACCATTGTCTTGAGACTCATCCTTGGCCTTAGCCATGGTTGTGGTCTTGGCTTTAAGGTCTTTAGACCTCTTGGTTTTACTTAGTCATTACCAATACATGGTACTTTGGGTATTAAAAGGGGCTGTTAAGAATTTGAAGAAAAATATCACTCTTTATGCGTTTTCAGGGTTCGAGCTTCTTATTGCCTGAATAAAATGTCATTCCGGACAACTTTCATGTTTTAACTTTTTGATGAATCGGACCAGAAGGGCCTCTTTCAAAAAGGTCAGATCGCTTACAACTTGTTTTGGCAGTTTCAGCGTTTTGGTTTTGCTAACTTCTTTTGGTCGTATCTTTTGACTCGTAAACTCGTTTTAGGTGATTCAAATTGCTATGTTTTCCTTGTTAAGTCCTCTTTAACAGTAGGTAAGTGTCCAATATCATAGTTATACTATTTTGGTCATGGTTCTCAATATAAGTTACTAGTTTCCTTGATTACTTAGCATATGTTAACATGTAGTGTTCTTAACTTGTTTTAAAGATTTGTACATCATGAGATCAATATAACAAGACATATATAGCATTTAGAGCTTATGAAAATATAGTAAGGATGATGAGTATAAGTTTTCTTACAACTTTTGGCCTTGTAATGGGAAACATGAACTAGGACAAGAACTATATCCTTCAATCGAAAACCCTAGCTTCTAATCCTTCACCACAACTCTTGTAAACATTGCTAGCCTTGATATAGACCTTGTGAAAACCTTATTAACTCAGCCCTATTACCCTTGTGTAGCTCTTAATTCATCCATGGAATCACCAAATAAACACTAGTTTCATGTAGAGAATAACTAAGCCTTGAACTTTGATATCTAGCTTCAATATTGAAATCAAATGATGGATAATTTAGGATGATGATGATGGATCGGTGATGAAGAGAGAAAAAGGAAGAGTTTCTTGGTCAATAAATGAGGAGGTGAATGTGTTTGAGAGAGTGGTGATCAAATTGGCTAGTTATACTATAGAAAACTTAAGGATTAAGTTACTTAGCTAGTGTATCTAACACATGTGAGTTTCCTAATGTTTCAAGACTTATCACCAAGACAAATGGCATGGTGAATCACCCCTATACACGTTCATATGATGGTATGGTGTGACTAGATGATTAACTTGGTATTATCTAGCTTACGGAGTGAGTTTTGCTTCCGTTAATTGCTAACCGTAAATTGTTAAGCCGCGAAACGTAAATTCGGGTATCGTAAAAATATGAAACTTGAAAGAATGACTAAGCTTGTCAATCTACTCAATAATAAAATATAAAATGAGTGGTAGGTTCCATTGGGGTGCTCAAACCCTGCTAAAACTGGAAACACGGGTCTAAAACGCGTAATACGTAAAACGTACGAATATTGTGTAAAATTGAGAAAAGTAAAATGTTACTTTTCTAATAGGATAATAATGAATTAAAATGACTTATAATGTCTAGACTGGGCTCAGTCTTATGTCGATTGGTATTTAATGTCTTTTAAACATAAAACCGTAAGCCTAAAAATCAAGGAATGATTTATAAAATCAAGGAATGATTTATAAAATCAAGGAATGATATTTGGTCAAAGGAGGAGGGAAAATATGTTGACTTTTCCAAAAAAATATGAAAACTCAAATCGTCTCAGAAATGCGGTGCAGGTATAGGCTAAAGTTACGGCTAAGTAAAAGTGCTTAAAAATGCAAATTTCTGTTTCTCACGGTCCAGGGTCTATTTGGTAACATTTTTCTTAGTCATGATAAATTCTCTAATTAATCATGAGTGTATCAAACATTTATCTGATGCGGGGAAAATTGACGCGGTTGAGTTTCGTTGTGCGTAGGATTTTTGAATGACGTTTTAACCTAAACGTGTATTTTCTTAATAACTTTCGCAAAAATGATCTGATGAGTGTCAAACTTTTATTTTGCCATGGAAATGATTTATCACGCGAGAATGTGAAATAAAAATTAAATTTCGGAAAATGAATAGTGAAAGTGAATAGTAAAAATGAATAGTGAAATTTTCGGGAATAGAAATTAACCTGAAAATGCGAATTGTTACAAAAGGTCTTTCTAACTGGCCCACTTTGTTTTCGTATTTCGGTGGGCTCCACATCGTGGAACACAAGGTAATCAGTATGCTCGCTCGCTCGTCTTTTCTCACTCCATAATCTTGACAAGTTCATCTAAGCACCAAGATGAAGAAGCATACTTTTTAAAGAAAACAGTTATGTAGAATCTTGAGTCCTCGATGGACTTGATTAGTTGTTCGGTGATCATTTTCCCTTTTTCTATCTTCTCATCATCCTTGTATGTTTCAATGCCTTTTTTGCTTCAGAGCTTCATAAAGATGGCCAACGAAATTGTTACGAGTGCCTTCACCTCTATAAAATAAAATAAAAAATAAAATAAAAATACTGGAAGTTCTTTTGAATGGATGAAGATGAAGTAGACACCATTCTAGTTGTTATCTAAGGATATGATGTTTAAGATGTTTAAGAGAATTATCTTAACTAATTGCAAAGAAACTTGGGTAAGATGATTAAGGTTTTTTTTTTTTTTTTTTTTTTTTTTTTTTTTTTTTTTTTCTTTTTCAGCTAAGTGGTAAGTAGGTCTCATGTGGGTTCACATCTCTTAGCATGTCTTAATGGGAAAGGATCCATATTTCTTCCCTTATAGATATAGATAAAACAAGGGAAATAAATGGGTCTTACTTAAAAAATGAATAATATTTAATAGTTTAGTGGGTCCATGTCCTTAGCTAAGGAAAAAAAGAAACAACACCTAAGTGTATATTGAGAACAATGTTTTGAAACTCGGTTCGACCAGGCCGGGTCAACCGGTTGAACCGGTTCCCATCGAAAAATTAGGTCATATTAAACCGGGTTTTGTTTTTTCATGTTTTTTTTTTTTTTTTTTTTTTTTTTTTTTTTTTTTTTTTTTTTTAAATAAAACAAGTGAATTATATATATTATATTTGCGACGTAATTTTATTTTTAGACATTATCTTTGTTGTTAAATGTTTTCCTAGGCTCAATATATACATTAGTCATTATTTATACATATACTTCTTTTTCGTATTGTTGAAAAAAAGAGTTTTTTTAAAGTTTCATTTTTATAGAAAACTTAGTTGAGCCGGTTGAATCGGTAACCCAGTGACTTGACCGGGTCGTTTAAGACCACTTTTCAAAACATTGGATATATCAAAGCAAAATAGTGACTACTCACAATTAAAAAAATTTCAAACACAATTCAATATTCTTTTCTTCATTATATATGTTACATATACCCAAAATCCAAGTTATGGTATATGTGCAAAATGGATAGGCTTAATTGAATTCAATAGGTCAATATCGACGGGTTAAGTTAAGAAGCATTGAATTTCAACACCTTTCCAGTTTCCTTTTCAATATTATGCAGTACGTACTAAAATAAGTATAAAAAACATATACTCTAGATTTTTATTTTTACCTGCACATGAACCAAATGAAAACATCAGCTATCGGAAAAAAAAATAAATAAAAAATGCTATCAGCAATTAAGCACAAATGGCAAAAGATAACCACTCACATGTAAACGAACGATAAAAAGAACTTGTTACCAATTTATCAACGGAAGGTATCAGGTTCAAGGGTTAGGATCCTCTAAGTGGGTCAGAAAAGTAAAGTCTAAAAGGTCATGAGATGATGACAAGTGGTTCTTTTTCCATCCCATATTTCTCTAATTTCACTTATTTTTTATTTTATTTTATTTACTTATCATTCTTTTCTTACATTACTATACTACTATAATTTTTGTCATAAAAGTTAACAATATATTATACAATTTTTCTCAAAAAAAATTATAAAAGTTTAGTACTTTATTTTATGTTTTCAAATTGATGATAAACACAACTTATATGTGATAAACAACGTCTACGATAAAAAAAACTTTTTTATTGATGAATAAAGACAACTTTTAATTATAAACAACTTTTTTTATTGATTAAAAAGTACTCTTTTTATTAATGAACAACGCATAATTGCATCTAATGAAAAACTCTTTTATTGATGAACAACTATTTTATTGATGAACAATTTTTTTATTAATGAACAACTCTTTTATTGATTTATTTATTTATTTATTTTTGAACGGCGATTTAGTAGTTAGTGATTCGAGCCCACAGTGACATCCAATTGGGCAGTATGCAAGTATCGAACCTTTTTCCTTTGGAGATAAACCCCACTCCTGCTTCTATTTTTTTCGGGCCCCTGAAAGTTCATGGTGAGACTTGAACATGAGACCTCTCCAAGGATACCTGATACGACCCGGTTAGGGGTTGTATCAGGATAGGGCACCATTTTTAGCGTGTGCGAGCTCCGTAAGAAAATTGAGACAAGGAGACTAGAAAATTACTTGACAAACTTAATTGAATCATTCATAATAATGATTCGGTATATATAACCGAATAACCCTAGCTTATAAAACAAGCCAAACATAAAGATATATCTAAACAATATCAGTTTCCTAATACGACACAAAGACATATCCTAAATAAATGTAACATGACATAAAGCTCGGGGCGTATCATTCCCCACTCCTTCGAAATCACCTTGTCCTCAAGGTGTTGTCTTGAAAAATTTCTCTTGATTCTAAGATTGCATATCCTAATCCTTATCCTAGTCCTATCTTCCACTCCTGTAGTTCTCTTGCCTTCCGCTACCGCAACCAACACCTTTTTCCACTACCTTGGACATAACACAACATAATTCTTCCGCCTTCCGCTACCCATGCCGTAACACTCCCCACTCCTTCAAAAATCACCTTGCCCTCAAGGTGCTACGAAGAATATACAGATTGAGAGTCCACTAATTACTCGCTTAAATTCAAATTTACTTCATCCAAATGAATATCAAATTCACCACCTCCATCCTTAAGCGTCGATATCACTCTATTCAACTCATCCTCACCAACCTTAAGTGCTTTGCCACCACCCACAACCTCTTCAACTCCAATATACTCATCAGCATTCAATGACCCTTCAGCCTTAGGTGAAGCAAATTCACCCTCTAATGGTAGAATAACATCTATTTTTTCTTTTCAACGATATGCTCTTTCTCTTCCATTGCAATTGTCTCAAAACGAACCTCAGTGATAAGAGCTTTGAAGAAGTATTCTCCCAAAGTTAAAGGATTGGACCTCAAAAATTCCCAAATATTTAGGTTCGCAAAGCGTGTTTCCGCTGCACGGGTCAATGAAAAAACTTCGTCTAGAGTTTTGGGATTTGACCGTAAGAGTAAACATTATAGATCTAGTTCTTCTTTGAAGTTTAGCCTCCATTCCCATGGCAACATCCATGTTTTCAAAAGTTACCGATAATAGCAATGTCCTTGATGTGCTGGTCTGTACCCATTTTAGAATAACAATCAAACTCTCACCAATATAAAAAACACCGTCTATCGCGCTTCTAACCCCATCAACACCAATATCTTCATCAACATCTAAGGAACCTTTAATCATAGGTGAAGCAAATTCACTTTTAATGATGGAATGATATCTGATTTCTTTTCAATTATATGCTCTATCTCCTTCTCTTCAATTGCCTCAAAACGACCCTCGACTATATGGGCTAAGGAAAAGACTTCTACTAAGTTGTAGGCCTTGGCCTCAATAGTTCTATTTGTAACGTCGGTTTAAGTCCGGAGATATAAAACGATGTAAGTAAAGATTCAGAAATCACTGTTACTCGATTTATAAGTACCTCAAACTCACTCTGATATTCGGCCACGGTACCCATTTGCAAGAGCTTAGATAGTGCGTATTCTGCGTCCTGATCGCTGCCGCCTGTTGCCATGAATAATACTCAAGCGATTAATAACTAAATTTTTTTCCCTATGAATAGTACCTCGCGATGAACAGTACCCAATGAATAGTACCTCAATGAACATTAATTTTATTTATTTATTTATTTTTAATTGGAACCCTAATCAAAAACCCTCTCAACGAGAGCTCTCAATGAAAGCACCAATTGATACGACCCGGTTAGGGGTTGTATCAGGATAGGGCACCACTTTTAGCGTATGCGAGCTCCGTAAGAAAATTAAATAGAGACAAGGAGACTAGAGAATTACTTAACAAACTTGATTGAATCATTCATAATAATGATTTGGTATATATAACCGAATAACCCTAGCTTGTAAAACAAGTCAAACATAAAGATATATCTAAACAATGACAGTTTACTAATACGACACAAAGACATATCCTAAATAAATGTAAAATGACATAAAGCTCGGGGCATATCAATACCTCCCCAAGGTTACCCTTGGTGACCAACTGAGCTAGCCCAATTGGTTAACAACTCTTTTATCGATGAATAATGTAACTAATGAACTATTTTTATTGCTAAATAACTCCTATGATGAACACTCTTTTCTTATAAACAAATCATTTTATTGATAAACAGGTATATAATGAACAATGATTTTATAAACAAATAATTTATTTATTTTAGAAATAAATTATTTTTTTATAAAAAAGTCATTTTCTATTGATGAACGAATTTGGATTCTATCGACGGGCTCGAGCAACATAGGTAAAAGAAGCAGCAGCTGCCAATAGCATTGTTGCAGATGATACCATTGTCCAGAAGCTCTTCTTCCTCTTACGAGCTTCAGCAGCAGATTTTTTTACTAACTCAAGTTGCCTCTTCATCTCTTCTAGTCTACTCTCTTTATCCTTGAAAGCGCTCTTAATTGCTTTGATCAGTGCAACATGGTCTTTTATCCCTTCTTCCACGCCATTTTCTTCATCTTCTTCGTCACAAACCGAAAGTGGTTTCTTCAAGAACATCAAGACTCTTTCCGCGTTAGCTTCCGCTACAACTAATTTACCTTTTGTATCATCAAATTCCATACGTGTTTCACTTAGTTCTGTTTCTAAGGAAGCAACATATTTCTCCAACTTTTCACATCGAGTTTCTAGCTCTTTCTTTTCTCTTAGATGTTCCCCAATTCCTGTTGTCATATTGGCTATTTCTTTACGCAAATCTTCTACCTCCTGCTCCATTATAGCAATCTTCTCTTTATTATCAGATGTGATGGATTTTTCGTTATCAAGATTCTCGAGAGCTTCATCCCTCTCGATTATTGCTTGATCATTTGAAGCTCTGTAGGTGCTGACTTCACCCTCTAATTGTTTAATCTTTTCAACTTGATTGGCACTAGACATTTCCAGTGATGAAATCCTGTCTTCAGAAACCCTCAATTGCTCGTTCAACTTTATAATCTCAGTTTCCCCTTGTATCTTAGCATTCTCTAGTTCGGTTTTCTCATGAACGATCTGCTCAATTCTAAGCTTCTGCTGCTCTAACTCCTTCCTCGCATCTTCCAAATCTTTTGTAATCGAACTTTTTTCCTTATCTAAACTTACAATGCGTTCCTCCATTCCTTTCTTTTGCTCAACCAATACTTCAATTTCCTTCTGCAATTCAGCTTCATTATTACAAATCGTTACATATTTCTTCTCCAAATCAGCAAACTTGTTACTTAACATTTCCTCCTCAATTTTCATGCTCTCAACCAATCTCTCAAGCTCACCTACAGAAGTTTGCAGCACGTCGTTCTTCCTCTCTTGCATACTCTTTTCAACTTCAACCGCCTTCTTTTCTTGGCTTAACTGATCAATACTTCTTCCCAAATCATTAACCAGTTTGTTAGACTTATCCAAAACCGCCCGAATCATATCTCTTTCTTTTGTTAAAGAGTCAACCCGTTCTTTAACTTCTTTAATAAACTGCAAAAAATCCATTTTTGTGGGACTAATGTAGACCAAGTAATATGAGATAAATCATATATATAAGACTTTTTCCAAGGATTCTTTTCATAATCTGAAAGTTTGTTGTGCCTTACTTTGGAATCAAATATTCCTTGTGTTACAAAAAATCCTTTATTTCATTCTTAAGCAAAAAAAGATGCCCCATTAATCCATTATATTGAAAAAGATGCCCCATTTATAACTTGGGTTTGTGATAATTTAAAAAATACATATTTTTGTGACAAGATAAATCAAAAAGAATATGTGGCTCCCGCTTACTATTTCTAGGATTATCAAAAGCCCTTTTTATAGTCATAGGCGAAATGAAGTCAATTTTTTTTTTATTAATTCTTTCTTTATCTTTATTTATTTCATTATTGTCAATGTATATTTCAAGGATTTTTTTTTTGTTAGTTATACATAAAAAGATATCTACGTATATTTTTTCAATGAGGTGGCAAATTCTGTCCACTGACTTATGAATGGGAAGATATGGGTTACGTTTCATTTCTAATGTGTTGAATGGGGTTAAAAATCAATACAGTTTGCCTACATAAATCTGGTAAAGTGGGTCAATGTCATATGTCGTACGTGGTTAAAAATGCGCAGGAATGTAGGATGGGTAATGGATCAAAACGAGATCTATGGGTTAGGTTGGGCTGACTTGCAAAAGACTTTAGATGGTCTAGAAATTATTATTATAATATCTAAATTTAGTTTTAAAAATGCAATTGAAGCGGTTGTGTGCATTTATTTTACATACACCATGAACTTTTAACCCCGTCTCCATTCTAGCTAAATTAAGTAACTTTACTATCAATGAAATTGATTCAAGGCAAATAGAGAGAATGACATCAATTTGTTGGCTTCTATACAAAAACATACACCTCACCAAAACCCTTGTGTTATCCAATTTCATTCCAATACCAATCATAAGTTTTAAAGAAAGTCAGCATCATTACAACGCTATACTAACATGAATGTTAAAACACATAAAGCAATGTGTTGAAACTCAAATTTTGCATTAAATTTCACCGATATCATCTAAGATTAACTAAGGGCATCCACTATAATAAACTTTTTACAAAGATTTATACATTAATACATGTTGGGAACATAGTTTTACTTTTATCAAGTTTCGGTCATTTGTAATAACATTAGGTTGCTTAGTTTATTATTACTTAAATTTATATAATGTTATAAGGCATATGAAAGTCCAATAGGCCACTAAGCCCGCACGTAAAGCAAGATAGGAAGGAATGAAGTGTTGCCCTAATCATTGCCTATAAATAGAGAGCTCATGTAACTCATTTACTTGGTTGGTTTATTTAATATCTTGTGGAGACTCTTGTCAAATTCATTGTCTTATTAAGTAGATCAACCATCTCTTCTCTTTATCTCATTTCTATCATTGTTTATCTTGTGTATTCACTAAATGGTATCATTCGCTAGAAGAAGGTGTAGTCAGTTGTTTTTTGTTAAATTCGATCCAAAAATGTTGTTTTTAATTCGTTATTTTTTTGAAATTTCTTGTATTTTCTTGTTTGTTTATTGGTTTCTATCACATCTTTGCTTACAAACTTGTGTTACAAATCATTACAAACAAAAAGATTCAAACTTTTCATCAAAAACAAAAGATTCGAAATATTGTACAATTTTTCGAAAATTTTCAAATTTTTGAAAAATTCTTCAAGTTTGCAAATTTCTTTGAGATTTCATTGTTTTTAAGATAGTTGTACAAGAATCTTTAATCAAAAACTTGTTTTTGATGTGATTTTTACAAAAACAAACTGCCATTTTTTCGAGAAAACACTTGAACTATTTATCGAGAACACTAAACCCTTAATTATCGAGAAGTCATCTATATCAATCTCATCGAATCAGAACAGCCCGAAGAAACTTTTTCACAACTGTAGTCTCCTCGATTGTTTCACCAAATGATCGAATACCGGTTACAATTGTATTCAGTCTCATGGCAAAATCATCTACTGGTTCATCGTTCTTCATCCGAATTACCTTGAATCACTTCTCAAGGTTTGTACTTTGGCTTCCTTTACATGATCAGCTCCCATGTGCAATGTACGAAGCGTCTCCCACGCTTCCTTAGGCGAGTCATTCTCAGCCAACATCATTAGCACATCTTCTAGAACCGCCTGGTAAATGGCCGCGAGTGCCATCCGATCTTGTCATTCCTCGACATCGACTTGCTGAGTTACACTCCTTGTGCTTGCAAATTCACCCGCATTTCCAAAGACCACACTGAGTAGTTAGTCTTTGTGAGCCGTATATTGTTTCGTAATACTACCAGCTTTCTGAATATTTTCATCATTAACTGAAGATGATGATGAAGTTAGCATGGGTATTTTTGGCATACACTTGACCATACACTAACGCAACACAAACTCCGATACTACTTTTTGGTTATCAAGGGTATATAGAAGTGTATGAGAGTAAGTAGAACTTAAAGAAATTAAAGTGACAATGGAAATGGAAGTGGAAATCTTTCTTACGGATAATTTGCTTTACAATGATTTCATATCAATTTATAGCTAAACAAAGGTACTACTCAAACATGAAACTGACAAAACTATTAAACTAAAATAAAAACTAATGAAAGCAAAGATTAAAGATATAATAAACTGTTATTTGTATTGGGTAGTAAACTAGATAAAGGTATTGGCGGGGAGAAGTCTCCGCCGAAAGAGGTGAAATGTCCCCGCCAAAAGCGGTTTATGTTGTAGTGAGGTTGGTTCCGAACCTGGTTAACCCGCCCGAGACCAATTTACATTTCACATATGGTTCTTCCACCGGGAAGCCTTTCAATATCGTGATCCTGACATGTCTTCATAAATTCATCAAAATTTCGGGCGTACAAAACCCAACATGAAAAATTTATATTAGGAAATACAGCCTTGACTTTTGCAAACACCAAACGCCACCGAAGTGTGGGAGGTCCTGTTGAAGACTGTTGGAAAGTATTAATCAAGAAGTTCATATGAATCAAAAGCCTAAGGGCTGAACTTGTAGATTAGATAGTTTACAACCGTTTGTTAGTTAAAAGCAGTTAGAAGTAGTTAAAGTTAGTTATGTAGAAGTTAGTTATACCCTTTCACGAAGGGACATGTTGGTTCAATGAACCGTTTAGAAACTTATAAATAGATAGGAATATGTACAGACTTATTGTGTGGTTATCAATATATATCAGTGTGTTTATTTTAAAGCAAACCCACCCTCTGTTATACAAACGAGTCACTGCACAATTCGTGTGCATACTCAAACATGATTTATCCATGATTGATCCAAGATCCGTAGGGATAATAAATGGTATCAGAGCATGATGGTTAACGTGGATCGATCATTGCAAGTCCAGGAAGTTTATCGCCTTGAAGAACAAGAAAAACCCAGAAAACAAAGCATGAAGAAAATTATGAAGACGACCCAGTTTTTGGGCAGAAACGCAAGTAGAAAGAAGAACAAGAATGAAGATCATGTTATTTTGCAAGATAGTACGTTCCAGGAAGATGTCTTACGCATATGGCGGGAATAAGACACAGCTAGAAAACGGTTCATAGGCTTGATAATGGTTACCATGACGCTGCAAGAAGAGAAGCAAAAGTAGAAGTGGGTGAAGCATGCAAAAGTTGATGTCAAGGACCGCCAGGTTTGCAGGATGTGGACAGGGTCTACATAGGATGGAGCAGTTAGGAATGGAACACAAGAACAAGTAATGAACAAGGTAGGATGGATCACATGAAGATAATATGAACAAGGACGATGATCCATGGAACGATAAAAGGCAAGTGAACATGAAAGACCAGACAAGACCAGGGCGATCAGAATATGAATAAGAAGAAGGAACGGGACTGCAATTAGGATGAACAAGAACAGAGTGAAGAGTATGAATTCTTGATTAGGGGAGTGAATGTTGGAAAGTATTAATCAAGAAGTTCATATGAATCAAAAGCCTAAGGGCTGAACTTGTAGATTAGATAGTTTACAACCGTTTGTTAGTTAAAAGCAGTTAGAAGTAGTTAAAGTTAGTTATGTAGAAGTTAGTTATACCCTTTCACGAAGGGACATGTTGGTTCAATGAACCGTTTAGAAACTTATAAATAGATAGGAATATGTACAGACTTATTGTGTGGTTTTCAATATATATCAGTGTGTTTATTTTAAAGCAAACCCACCCTCTGTTATACAAACGAGTCACTGCACAATTCGTGTGCATACTCAAACATGATTTATCCATGATTGATCCAAGATCCGTAGGGACAATAAAGACGACAATAGAATGTCATATCTGGTGATGGTTATTGGAAACCTTTCTGAAGTTGATTCGCTACACACTTTTTCCCCATTCTGGTAGTTAAGATCAAGTTTAAAAACTTCGCTAGTTGCTTGTATCCCGGCACCATAGGTACTTATGAGTTTCTCTTGAAGATCTTCAAGCGAACCATGTGAGATAACCTAGGAAAAAGAATGGTCAGAAATCTTAGATGCATATAGATTCAGTTGGGTTACAACCACTTTTGACATGCTATGGTAAATAAAAACCCACCAAGCTCGTTCAGACACATACACGTTAGAAAATGCACAAAATAAAAAAGAACAAAAAGATATTGGCATGTCCGTTTACAATTCCCCAACACCAAGCTCCACAATGTCCCACACTGACCACCCCATATCGAACTCTTGGAGGCCAACCGTAGCATATGCTCTTATGTTTTACATATCGTCTGACCATATATATTTAATTACGATGTCATTTTCCAAGAGTAGCAGAAGCATATGGGCAAGGATTTTAAATCATCAACTAGTTACCATTACCATATGTATGTATGTATGTATGTATGTATGTATGTATGTATGTATGTATGTATGTATGCAAACAAGTTGATTTGAGTTACTTTTGGTTTGCATGAGGTAATACTAAAGATGAAATTCAAAGTATCACATTATTCACAATTACAATTTCTTTAATGGACCAAAAGTGTTTGATGCTCAACCATCCCAGCAATACCCATTTCGAATCTACTAAATCCATATCGTTTGCTTAATTTTATTGTCTAAACCTCATTTTCATCACCTCTAATACAGAGAAACAAGTTTTACAATGTTGTGGCTAGTTTATAATTCGAAAATGTTGTAGTTTTATGTGTTGTGACGATGATAAGGAAAAAAACCCCTGAAAGTTATAGTTTTATAATCTGAACATGTTGGAAGTGGACATGGAATAACTGTGAGAGTCTGGAACAATCGTATCTTGTCTCAATAGGAGTATAAGTCTAGGTTAATGTATAAATGTCCAAAAGAGTCCAAGCATAAGTCTAGGTAAACTTAAGAGCGAAGACATAATGATCGACGAGATCCAATAACATTAGTAAAATGCAAAGCAGTCTGTTTTACATACCCTAGGTGCATGCGAGTAAGGAAACATCTCTTCCCCGACATCCACATAGTCATGTACACCGTCTGATACTAATAGAGAGTACATCTCTATATTGGTTTTATGAGACCAATAAATCCCCCCTCCTTTTTGAATAAGAAATAATTCTCCATGCTGATCCACAAGAAGATGAACCGGAGCTTTGATATGTCCTTCACCAAACCAGTAAAAAAGTCCTGTAGGAACCTTTTCCGGGCTGTGGTTGCGTTTGTTTCCACCACAAACTTGTGATCCAATTATCGACTTTCCTTTCTCAGTTTTATTCATTGGTCGCTAAATGAGAAACCCCCTAGGCATTTAGTAACTGTAACATACTAATAACTTCAGCTACAATGACCAAAATTAAGAAACCCTAGGCATGATATTTAATTAAACATCATAATGATTCTACAAATCATTGTTTGCATAGAAAACTGAACTAAAATCAAACAATAATGTGAAATTATTTGGACCGTTTTTACACAAGGAAACAGTTGAGGAAACAATTTGCATATATATGTTGATTTAACGATAACAAAGTATTTTCAATAATGGGTACAAATTACACTATCTAGTACTTAGAAATCATAGGCATTACTGCATAAAGAAAACGATATAGCTGGTTGTTTTCTAACTAATGTTATGTGTTGAGATTGATTATAATGACAAAGTGAATTATATATATTATTGATGAAGTAACCGCGGAAACTGTGCACCGTAGCTGGGAAATTTTTGATGAAGTAACCGCAAAAAGGGGCAGTTTTGTCCCGCCGAAAGTGGTCAATGTTGTAGTGATTAGCACACAACTCAAACAAGAATTAAAATTTGGCTTTGTTCCCAATCACAACAATTGTAGAATATTCTAATACTAACTAACAGAGATATGTATGTACCTGTTTGTGAGAAATTGTATGAATGATGATGACTGCTGTAATGCGTAACCCTTTAGACGAATTAGAAAGTTAAATTCGGGTGTTTCAATCTTTTAATATATAGACTTTTTCCTACCGCCAAACAAAAGAATAAATTGCAATTGGGCTTTTTATACACTATACAAGATTGGACAATTATGGGCCCCTCTTAAATTTTGGGCTAGTCTTTCAAAACTGCTATGCAATCTAGGGGTGTGCACAAACATGACATGGCATGCAATTTCAACACAAAACTGACATGAAGTTATGCAGGTCGGGTTTATGTCATACTCCATGACTCATAAGGGATGACATAAGTTGACCCAATAACCCGTATGGAATGTCGGAAGGGTTGACCAGAAATTGGCTATGTCTTTATATTGTGGTTCAGGTTCGTGTAAAATGGGTAAAAAGTGACCCCTGTAACCCGTTGACCTGATACACATTTAAATCAAACATGTTGTGTCGTCTTCTGGTTAAACAAGTTACTAAAGGCATCGTTATCAACAGTTCATTGTTCTTTCAATGTTCTTTGTCATCACCAACCACCTCAAACCACCATCCAAGTATCAAACTACCACCCAATCGTAACAAATACCACCCAACTATCACCATAAAAAGACCCTACAAATTTGAGCAAAGAACACAACGGAAATAAATTGGAACAAAATGAGCACAAACGGAAAACAATATCTAAGCATAAGAACCGACACTAAATCTTTATGCCACACATTTACGGAATACTTGTTATAACTGAAGATAGGTTGATAATATTAGAATCACAATTCAGTACCGAAATCATATGCAACAAAACATATACTTAGTCATGAAACTGGGTAATCCCATTTGAGCAATTAACAAACATACAAACGCTAACCGTACATCATGGGTTAAACAGAAGCGGGAACATAAAGGCACATAACATACAGCAACATGCATGGTCATATGTTGTGGTTGAAAAATGGGCAGGAATGCAGGATGGTTAGGGTCAAAAACGGGATCTGTGGGTTAAGTTGGGTTGACTTGTAAACGAATCTTTAATTTATAGATGATATAGAAATTAGGAACAATTGCAGAGTTTGATAGTTGCGAAGATACAAGACTTTTGTCACAACCAATTAGACATACAAGGCTAGAAATTACAAGTACTTTTAACCCATTCACTTATGAATAATCAATTCTGGTTATGTTCAATCTCTAACTAGTCAAATGTGTTAGTAAATTTAGTGCACTTGAGGGATAAATTCACATCTGGTAATGGGTTTGGAGGTATGGAGTATACACCCATTTGGTCACTGAATCCCCTGACTCAATAGTGGTTATGTTTTGATTATACTGATAGTAGATTCTGCTGTTAGTGTGTTTCCACTGATGTGTTAATGTTACCACTGCAAGGGTTAATGTTTCCACTGCAAGGGTTATTGTTACCACTGCTAGTGTTAACATTACCACTGCTAGTGATAATGTTTCCACTGATAACCACAGATCCCTATTATTATGGAAATTATTATGATATAATTAATGGGCCGTTAATTATACATAATACCATGGGCTAGGGTTTGAGTATTCTCTATTATAAATAGAGATCACATCATTATGCATGGAGATAAGTAATCATACGATATACTAAACACAAAACCCTAAACACTTCTATACGCATCTGGTTCTTGGTTTGTGCCTAAAGCAAGAACATCACTTGGTCTTATCCCATAGAGATATTCGTGTAACCCAGGCATAGGGTCGAATAGTTTCTATTGGAAAGTAATACCACGATTTCAAGTGAATATCCGGTACCTTATTGATTATCTTAACCCTAATCTGGGAACCGTTATACATATAACAACCAACAATCAATAGAAACTATTAGTGATAATCAATGGCTGCTGCTATGAGACAAATGGCTGCTAACTTTTCCAAGTTGGAAAAGTTTGAAGGTGTTGATTTCAGAAGATGGCAAAAGAAGATGCACTTCTTATTGTCAAGTATGAATGTGGTGTATGTTCTCACGACTGAGATTCCAGAAGATCATGGAGATGATGCTACTATGGATCAGATGAGGGCAAGGAGCAAGTGGGAGAATGATGACTACATATGCAGAGGTTTAATTCTCAATGGTATGTCTGATTCTCTATTTGATATTTATCAGAATGTTGAAACTTCTCAAGAACTATGGGATTCCTTGGAAGCCAAGTATATGGCTGAGGATGCATCAAGTAAGAAGTTCCTTGTAAGTAATTTTAACAATTACAAAATGGTTGATTCTAGACCTGTCATGGAACAATACAATGAACTTCTTAGTATACTTGGTTATGAACATGGATGAGGCTATTTCAGTCTCTTGTATCATCGATAAACTACCTCCTTCTTGGAAAGAGTTCAAGCATATGCTTAAGCATAAGAAGGAGGAGTTAACTCTTGTTGAGTTGGGCAGTCACTTGCGCATTGAGGATTCACTCAAAGCTCAAGACATTGACAAGCCAAAGAGTAGCACTGCTACTGGTCCATCAGTTGTCAATATGGTGGAGCATAACAACTCCACCAAGTACAATGACAACAAGGGCAAGCGTAAGCATCAAGATAACACCAAATCTAATCTTAACAAGAAACCTAAGGTGACTTGTTGGAAGTGTGGGAAACCTGGACACTTCAGGAAAGATTGCAAGGGTGGTAAAGTTGGAAACAAATCCAATGGATCAGGCACAGGTGGAGGGAATGGTAACACCAATTCTCTAAAAGGTCAGAATGTGTTTAATAAGTCTTTTAAGATTTATTATGTTACATATATATCTGACATTTACTTTGTGCAGGATGATGATGTTGCGTGATGGGTTGACTCTGGAGCAACAATTCATGTGTGTAAAGATAGAAGCTGGTTCAAGACCTATAAGTCAATGAATGATGGTTCTATTCTTCACATGGGAAACGAGTCAACTGCCCTGGTGCATGGAAAAGGATGTGTTGATTTGAAGTTTAGTTCTGGAAAGATTGTTTCTTTATTTAATATTTTACATGTTCCTGATATTAGAAAGAATTTGGTTTCTAGTAGTGTTTTGAATAATTGTGGTTATAAACAGGTTATTGAATCTGATAAGTTTGTTTTATCTAAAAATGGTATGTTTATTGGTTTTGGTTATTTGTGTAATCAAATGTTCAGACTTAATATTGTTCATGATAATATTGATTCTGCTTTTATATCTACATCTAAACTTTATGATTTAAACCTATGGCATGCAAGACTTGGCCATGTACATTTTAAAAGAATGCAAGATATGTCCAAGGATGGGTTAATACCAGCTTTTGATATGAACACTGAAAAGTGTAAAACTTGTATGTTGAACAAGATAACTAAGAAACCTTTTCAAGGAGTAAAACGTGAAACTAAAGTTTTGGAGTTAATTCACAGTGACCTTTGTGATTTACATGCTACTCCCTCTTTGGGGAATAAAAAATACTTTGTGACTTTTATTGATGATGCTTCTAGGTTTTGTCATGTTTATTTATTACATTCTAAAAATGAAGCATTAGATAAATTTAAAGTATTTAAAACTGAAGTTGAATTGCAACAGAGTTCTTTGATCAAAAGATTAAGGACTGATAGGGGAGGTGAGTACATGGATACTCTGTATTTTCAGTCTGTTGGTATAATCCATGAAACGACTACCCCTTATACTCCTCAGCAAAATGGTATTTCTGAAAGGAAAAACAGGGTGCTGAAGGAGATGGTTAATTCCATGTTGTCCTATTCAGGGCTGAGTCAAGGGTTCTGGGGTGAAGCTATGTTAACAGCTTGCTATTTATTAAATAGGGTTCCCAACAAAAGGAACAAAGTTACACCTTATGAACTTTGGACTAAAAAGAAACCTAACCTTAATTATCTTAGGATGTGGGGTTGTAGGGCTGTTGTAAGACTCCCTGATCCAAAGCAGAAAACTTTGGGTGAAAGAGGCATTGAATGCATCTTTGTTGGATATGCTGAGCATTCCAAGGCATATAGGTTTTATGTTATAGAACCTAATAAGTCTGTTTCAATTAACTCAATAATTGAATCAAGGGATGCAATCTTTGATGAGAACAGATTCTCATCTATCCCTAGACCAAGTCAAAGGATTCCAAATGGAACCAATGACAATGGTGTTTCAGAGGTTCCTGCTGATGAGGTTCCTACTGATGAGGTTCCTGCTGATGAGGTTCCTGCTGAGGTTGTGGAACAACAACCTGAACCTGAGCTCAGAAAGAGCAATAGGGTGAGGACTCCAAAGTCATTTGGACCTGAGTTTCAATTATATTTAATTGAAGGTACAAGGAGTGAGGTCTCTGACCAATACTCCTATTGCTTCATTGTGGAGGATGATCCCAAAACATTTGAAGAAGCAATGAAGTCCCAGGATGTTGCTTTCTGGAAAGAAGCAATTAATGATGAGATGGACTCTATCATGGGCAATAACACTTATGTGTTGACTGATCTACCACCTGGTTGCAAACCTTTAGGTAGCAAATGGATTTTCAAAAAGAAAATGAAGGTAGATGGAACTGTTGAAAAGTTCAAGGCAAGATTAGTTATTCAAGGCTTTAAACAAAAGTCAGGAATAGACTATTTTGATACTTATGCTCCAGTGGCACGTATCAGTACCATAAGATTGCTAATTGCTTTGGCATCAATTCACAATCTGATTATTCATCAGATGGATGTGAAGACAGCTTTCTTGAATGGTGATTTAGATGAAGAGGTTTACATGAACCAACCTCAGGGCTTCATCATGCCTGGCAATGAAAACAAGGTGTGTAAACTGATTAAGTCTCTTTATGGACTAAAACAGGCACCTAAGCAATGGCATCAAAAGTTTGATGAAGTGGTTTTGTCTAGTGGTTATTAACTTAATCAAGCTGACAAATGTGTATATAGCAAATTTGATGAATCTGGTAAAGGAGTCATCATTTGTCTATATGTTGATGACATGTTGATCTTTGGCACTGACCAAAATCAAGTTGATCTTACAAAAGAATTTTTGTCATCAAAGTTCTCCATGAAGGATATGGGGGAGGCAGATGTTATCCTTGGCATAAGGATTAAACATGAAAGTAAGAAAATTTCTATCTCTCAGTCTCATTACATTGAGAAGGTGTTAAGGAAATTTAATTACTTTGATTGTACTCCAGTGAGTACTCCTATGGATACAAGTGAGAAGCTAATGCCTAATACTGGCAAAGCTGTATCTCAACTTGAGTATTCTAGGGTGATTGGCTGCTTGATGTATGCCATGACTTGTACAAGGCCTGATATTGCTTTTGCTGTGGGTAAACTGAGCAGGTATACTAGTAATCCTAGTGCTCATCATTGGCAAGCAATTCAGAGGGTCTTTAAGTATTTGAAGAGAACTATGGATTATAGTCTCTCATATACTGGTTATCCTTCAGTATTAGAAGGATATACTGATGCAAGTTGGATCAGTAACACTGAAGACAATTCGTCTACAAGTGGCTGGGTATTCCTACTTGGTGGAGGTGCAATTTCTTGGGCATCCAAGAAACAAACTTGCATTACCAGTTCAACCATGGAATCTGAATTTGTGGCTTTAGCTGCTGCTGGCAAAGAAGCTGAATGGTTGAAAAACTTGCTTCTTGAGATTCCATTGTGGTCTAAACCTATAGTACCTATTTCTATCCGTTGTGATAGTGCTGCTACATTGGCAAAGGCTTATAGCCAGATGTACAATGGGAAGTCTAGACACTTAGGTGTTAGGTATAGCATGATTCGTGAGCTTATCATGAATGGGGTGGTATCTATAGTGTTTGTTAAATCTCAACAAAACTTAGCTGATCACTTGACGAAGGGTTTGGCTAGAGACTTGGTTTTGAAGTCTGCTAAAGGGATGGGTTTAAGTCTAATTTAGTCACTGAATGCAAGGATACCCAACTCCCTTCTAAGGAAACTGAGTTCAATGTGGAAAGCTGATCATTTAGTGGACTGAAGCACATGTATTACAAACATCCCAAGGTTGTGCTTGTTACCTGCTGAAAGGAGGATGAAGTCTACACTTCTTAATGGTTAATTTTCTTTGAAAAAGTGCAAAGCAGGAGCATGAATTAAAGATGAACCACCTATGTGAATGTTGAAGTTTTGCCGCTTCAGGAAGCTTTGGATTTCTAGCTTTTACAACATTTATGAATTGGATATGGACACATGGCTTATATAGTGTCAGGAGTATTTTAGTGTTTGAAAACTTGTGAGTATTTATCATCAGGTATTCAAATGGGTTGAAGGGTTCAATTCTTAGAACACCCTGATTCTCGAATATTTGAAAGTATATGTACTAATGTGGAAATTCAATCCTCAGGATATTTTCATTTATGCACTTGTTTTGGTTTTGTGTTTGAATTTTCATGCAAAGGAAGTGAACTAAATTTGGGGAGGATTGTTAGTAAATTTAGTGCACTTGAGGGATAAATTCACATCTGGTAATGGGTTTGGAGGTATGGAGTATACACCCATTTGGTCACTGAATCCCCTGACTCAATAGTGGTTATGTTTTGATTATACTGATAGTAGATTCTGCTGTTAGTGTGTTTCCACTGATGTGTTAATGTTACCACTGCAAGGGTTAATGTTTCCACTGCAAGGGTTATTGTTACCACTGCTAGTGTTAACATTACCACTGCTAGTGATAATGTTTCCACTGATAACCACAGATCCCTATTATTATGGAAATTATTATGATATAATTAATGGGCCGTTAATTATACATAATACCATGGGCTAGGGTTTGAGTATTCTCTATTATAAATAGAGATCACATCATTATGCATGGAGATAAGTAATCATACGATATACTAAACACAAAACCCTAAACACTTCTATACGCATCTGGTTCTTGGTTTGTGCCTAAAGCAAGAACATCACTTGGTCTTATCCCATAGAGATATTCGTGTAACCCAGGCATAGGGTCGAATAGTTTCTATTGGAAAGTGATACCACGATTTCAAGTGAATATCCGGTACCTTATTGATTATCTTAACCCTAATCTGGGAACCGTTATACATATAACAACCAACAAAATGGGTCAAGATAACTTAAGCGACGAGTCAAACAGAATGAAAGTCGCCCGAAAGTGAAATTTTACTACATGAAACCTCCTGCACTATTATATACAAAAATCAGTTTTATTACTAAAATTATAGTCAATTCTGGTAATCATTTTTGACATGCGGATAACTTTTTAGAAAACTATAACTTCCTCTACTAGATTTTAGTTCCTACGCCTTGGTAATTGGTGCACAAGCTGTTGGAACAGATTTTAAATAATGTGATGGATGGAATAGCAACTATTGAGTACATAAACTAAATGGCAACTTGTAAACCACCAACAAATACAATAATACATGGTAGAGGTGGCAAATTCGGTCCATTGACTTATGAATGGGAAGATATGGGTTATTTTTCATTTCTAATGTGTCGAATGGGTTAAAAATCAATATAGTTAGCATAGAGAAAACTGGTAAAATGGGTCAATGTCATATGTCGTGGTTAAAAAAGTGCAGGAATGCAGGATGGGTAATGGATCAAAACGGGATCTATGGGTTAGGTTGGGCTGACTTACAAAAGACTTTAGATGGTCTAGAAAATTATTATTATAATATATAAATTGAGTTTTAAAAATGCAATTGAAGCGATTGTGTGCATTTACATACACCATGAACTTTTAACCCCTTCTCTATTCAAGCTAAATTAAGTAACTTTACTTATTTGACCCATTAGATGACTAAAAAACTACATGTGGACCTTATTGCAAAACATCAGCCAGGATAAGAACAATCATCAACAAGAACATACCTAGCAAGCTGACAGATAGCTCTCTCAAAGCAATATAACGCAAAAGCTTCATAACAGTCCATGATTGTTTCAAACTTGAATGCAGCATATGAATCATATGGTAAGAAAAACTGCCTAGAGACGCCTAAATACGGATCTCAAGTCTTGGAAAAACGAATTCTTTTCTGCCAATGAAATTGATTTTAGGCAAATAAATAATGACATCAATTTCTTGGCTTCTATAAAAAAACAAACACCTCACCAAAACCGTAGCGGATCTTTATCCAATTTCATTCCAATCCCAATCATAAGTTTTAAAGCAATTCAACATCATTACAATGCTATACTAACATGAACAATAAAACACATAAAGAAAAATGTTGAAACTCTAATTTTGCATTAAAGACCACTGATTTCACATAACATAAACTACGAACATGGTTCAACCACCTTTAATTCATAAACATCATACTCAACATTAAAACATTAAAATTAAATTAAAAACACATGTGACACTTAAGATCTTGAATCTTTACCAACAGTCCTTACCCAAATGCCCTGTCTTACCACACAGAGAACAAACAGCCATATAACCCCTCAGACAGCAGTAATAACAAACACCGTCACCACCACCCCCACCCCAAACCTGACCATAATCCCTACCGAGATGCCCAACCTGACTACACTTATAACAACCAACACCACTACAGTTCTTAGTCGTATGCTTCCCACCACAGATATAACAGCAAATCCTATCCTCATCATCACTATGGTCCTTAGGACACTCATATGGATAGTGCCCAACTTTACCACATCTACAACTTAATTCAGAACAGTCCTTGCCCATATGCCCACTTTTACCGCACAGAGAACAACACTGACTACACTCCCACGCGATATGCCCAGTCTCACCGCAATTATAACAAACACAGTCACCACCACTACCAACCTGGTTACATTTCCTAGCTCTATGTCCAACTTGACCACACTTATAACAACCACTACGACCAGCATAACCACTACAGTCCTTGGCTAAATGCCCATTCTCGCCACACTTAAAACAACTACAATCCTTAGCTAATGAAAATTCTCACCACAGAAATAACAACATGCATTACCCTGGCAAAGACGTGTTTTACGGTCCCTTTCTTCGGATTCTTCCATACGCTTATTTAGCCATACTATAGAGTTTTGATGGATTTTTATCATGTTTTGATGGCCTTTTATTGCTTTCAAAACTATTTTATTAACTTCTGATTTTGGGATATCAAAATTTTTGGCAGCTTCACAAATTCCCTTATACAAAACAGTTTGAATAATTCTCCCCTCCCTAATACTCTTAAAAATGTTTTTATCACCTATTTTCCAAATAGAATGAATGCTTAGTTTGAATAAATGTGCATAAACCCTAAACCTTGTTACTGTAAATTATTTTTACATGAATTATTTTCTTTTTATATTTTTTTTCTCCTATGTCTCTTTCCTGGAAGCTTCCTTTTCACTCTTTTGTCAAATTTAGCCCTTTTTCTTCTAATTGTTTTATCTTTTAGTCCTTAAACATATTATCAACTTACATTTTCAGATACACTTTTCATGTTATGTACCATACAACATTTCAAGTTAGATTATTGACCAAGTTCGTAAACGGTTGTAAGGGCCAAAGGGAGCCAAAAGGGTTAGGTTGACCCGATCCGAAGTGAGGGTGGCTCAAACACTTTAGAGGCCTAAAGCGAGATATTAAAACGAGGTTTTTTCACCTAAATAAACTTACGTTTAGATATGAAACCAAACGCATACGAACATGTCTTGTTCATTTGTTTAACTTTAACCAAACAAAACGAGTTATTACAGACACTGAAACAACATATGTTTGTGCTTTAAGAAGAATACGATTTTCTTGTTCATTTATGTTTGTGTTAGAGTTTGACAATCAAAGTACACATATTGCGGAAGCTAGGATCAAGTAATAACACGTATAAAGATTAACTAAAACATAAATAGTAAACGTACCCGATGCACTTCAAATAAACCTTGATTCTTGTACAAATAGATCAATGATAAACCCCTTACCGTTTTGTTTATCGATCTCTTGATAATTACTAAAGTAAGTAATTACCTCGTTCTTGTACACACAAACTACCAACGAATAAAGGTTTGATGCAAGTAAACAAAACACTTAATATTTTTGCCTATGAAAAAATCGATCCAACCCTATGGGGGGAAGAACCGATCGGCCACAAGAAAACAAGGAGGAAAGAAAAGTTTTAGGGTTGTGTGTGTGCACAAAAGATGTGAAACCCTAATCCTTGGCATTGTATATATACTAGGTGAATCTTGGAGCTCAAGTAAAGCATGGGTCGACCCATGGTGTGGGCTTCGACCGGCCTAGGCACCCACAAGGGTGTTCTAGATCTTTCTTGACTCCCAAGTTACACTCTAGTCCATATCTTTCGTCCCTAATGATAATTAGTCCATACGTTTAATAACTAACGACCATTTAGTCCATTAAGTGTCATAAATATATATATTCAATACATTTAATATATACATATTTATTTTACATTATTCTTGTTTGTAAAGTGTGCAATCCCGAGGTCTCGGGTTCGATACTAGACATTTACTTATTAATATTTATACGTAACTTTTAACAGCTCCCACTCGTATATCTATTAATAGTAAAATGACACTGGTTAGCGTCTTGCAACACTCCAATGCCCCTAGTTCGACCTGAGCTAGGTTTCCTGGAAAACCTTTAATGATTCATCATTATTATTATCCTTTCGCCTCTAATACTACATTAATAAAGATGTGAGGTTCTTTATTAAATTCAGTTTCTCGTCTCTTTATGATTGAACAAAATTACCAAAACATCTGAACGTATTCCAGATAGACTTTGGGCGTGGCGACGCAAACATTTTGTCAACCCTACGAGGGGCCCAGCAGTATTAAACTTCTGAACAAATCAGAAAGAGCGAATTCTCTCTTGACTACAAGAATAACCCATGAACTTTGCAACATTCTGAAAACAACCCTTATGACTTCCAATTACGGTAAGCGGTAGATTGCTTCACAAAATGCACTACATCCATGACACTTATCTGGTATCTCAAGTCTGAGGATAACTATTAAATATGATTCTCACAATAAATTTAAATCATATTATTGGGATAAGTCCAATACTCAATTCATTGAATATCATGTGAAATTGGTATGACTACGCATCAATATACTTTCAAGTATATCCTTAACCAATACTCAAAATTGTCTTAGTTTAATGATATTCCCATATCATTAATCGACAACGGACTATTTAGAATAATAAATTATTCACGGATCTTAAACATGCAAATATAGGATACATTATTAATAAGACAATGAATAAATAAACATAACCAATATTTTATTTCAGTAAATACTAATAATTGTACATTACATCCTTTATCCAAATACTAATCACAAATGGGCATGAAACTATCAGCTAATTTAAGTCCTATTCCTTCAGCATGCTTATAAAGCTTGGTGCTAGGTAAAGGCTTCGTAAATTGATCAGCTAAGTTTTCATCTGTGTGAACTTTGAGCATTTTGATTTCACCTATCTCAACTTGTTCTCTGACATAGTGGTGCTTAATCGGGAAATGTCTGGTGCCTCTCATGATTCCAGGTTCATTGGCAAATGTAATTGCGAATGAGTGGTCACAATACATTTTTATAGGTCGCTGAATCGAAGGCATAACCCCAAGCCCTGAAACGAACTTCCTAATCCAAACAGCTTCCATTGCAGCTTCTGAAGCAGCTATATACTCACTTTCTGTAGCAGACATCGCTAGTACACTCTGCTTTTTGCTCCTCCAATCAACAGCTCCTCCATTAATGATAAAGACATAACCCGTCTGAGACTTCGTATCATCTTTATCACCTTTCCAAGAAGCATCGCAGTAACCTGTTACATCAAGCTCTGCAGATGGAGTACCCCCATATACCAAGAACATCTCTTTAGTAGCCCTAAGGTACTTAAGAATATTCTTAACAGCAGTCCAGTGTTTTTCACCTGGGTTCTGCTGATATCGACTGGTTAAATTCTGAGCAAACGCCACATCAGGCCTTGTGCTTTTCACCGCATACATTATAGATCCCACAGCCGAAGCATAAGGGACTCTCTTCATGCATTGTACCTCTTCGGGTGTTGAAGCACAAACTTTATTGCTCAAGCCATGTTGCTCTTGCATCGGCAAATATCCTTTCTTGGAATTTTGCATACTGAATCTCTTCAATATTTTATCAATGTAAGCACTTTGGCTTAATCCAATTAATCGCTGAGATCTATCTCTATATATCTTGATTCCCAGAATAAATGTAGCTTCCCCTAGATCTTTCATAGAAAAACAACTTCCAAGATATTCCTTAACCTTTTTCAAACTTGGAATGTCGTTCCCCATGATCAATATGTCATCGACATATAATATAAGGAAAATTACATTACTCCCACTAGCTTTGTGATATACACATGGCTCATCAAGATTTTGAGTGAATCCATACTTCTTAATTTCACTATCAAACCTTTTATTCCATTGTCGTGACGCTTGCTTTAATCCATAAATGGATCTTTTAAGCTTGCATACACGATCTGGGAATTCTGGATTCACAAACCCCTCAGGCTGCGCCATATAGATGTCTTCATCTAGGCGACCATTTAAGAAGGCGGTTTTGACATCCATTTGCCAAATCTCATAGTCATAGTAAGCGGCTATGGCTATAAGAATCCTAATTGCCCTTATGTCAGCTACAGGAGAAAAGGTCTCCTCATAGTCAACACCAAAAGTTTGAGTATAGCCTTTAGCTACCAAACGGGCCTTATAGGTGTGTACAATGCCATCCATGTCAGTCTTTTTCTTGAAGAGCCATTTACTCCCAACTAGCTTGGCACCCGGAGGTAGGTCTACTTCTTCCCAGACTTTATTGTCTTTCATGGATTGCATTTCCCCATTCATAGCTCCCTGCCATTTTTCCTTTTCAGGACTATTCATGGCAGCTTTATAACTTGTAGGTTCATCAAGATCCCCTGTCAAGTTGTCATCACACTCTACGTTTAGACATAGACGTGTAGGAGCCTTCACAGATCTTGAAGATCTGCGAACGGGAATCACTTCAACTTCTGGTGGAGGACCTAAACTTTCAGGTTCTTCAGGAAGTTGGCTAGTGTTTTCAGAAGGTGTTACATCTTCATGATCGTCTTCCAGATCATATACTCTCCCACTGAATTCTTGAGATATGAGCTCCTTTTCTAAGAAGTCTCCATACCTTGCAACAAAAACCTTGTTTTCAGCTGGGTAATAAAAGTAGTAACCCATAGTTTCCTTAGGGTAACCTACAAAGATGCACTTTACAGATCTTTGTTGGAGTTTGTCTGCTGAGTCACGTTTAACATACGCCTCACAACCCCAGACCTTTAGATAAGACAAGTTAGGAGCTTTTCCAGTCCATACTTCATATGGAGTCTTATCAACCTTCTTTGTTGGAACCATATTTAAAATGCGAACTGCAGATTCCAAGGCATAATCCCAAAACGAGTAAGGAAGAGTTGTTAGATTAAACATAGATCGTATCATGTCTTGCAATGTACGATTCCTTCTTTCAGATACACCATTTTGTTGTGGAGTATATGGAGAAGTAAGGTGCTGGACAATTCCCTCCTTTGCTAAGTAATCTATAAACTCTTGACTCAGATATTCACCACCTCTATCGGATCGAAGAGCTTTGATCTTCTTTCCTAATTGCAACTCTACTTCTGCTTTAAACACTTTGAATATCTCAAACACCCCATGTTTATGTTTAAGTAAATAAACATAACCATAACGGCTGTAGTCATCCGTAAATGTTAAGAAGTAGCTAGCACCTCTCCTTGACACATGTCTAAGTGGTCCACACACATCTGTGTGTATAAGGCCAAGTAGATCATTCGCCCTTTCAATCCTATTTTTAAAGGGTTTCTTAGTCATCTTCCCAGCAATGCAAGATTCGCATTTATCAAATGATTCATCATTGATCTTTTCTAAAAGCCCATCATGTTGCAGCTTTTTCATGCGATCTTTGCCAATGTGAGCAAGTCGACAATGCCAAAGATAAGATGAATCCAGACCTTTCTTGATTCTCTTATTGTTGATGCTATACATTGAATTATTTTTAACAAAAGCATTATCATTATCATTCATATCAATTTCAAAGACACCATTCACAGCAATAGCATTAAAATAAAAAACACCATTTAAAGAAACCGAAATTCCATTGCTAGAAACAGTATGCTCAAAACCAAGGTTCAACAAACATGAAAATAAAATTACACCTCTAACAATTGACGGTGCATAATGACAATTATTTAAAGATAGTACTAAGCCCGAAGGCAACACTAAATCATAAACTCCTATAGCTTCAACTCCTGCATGCGCTCCGTTACCAACGTGCAAGAATTGTTGTCCATAGGCCAGCTTTCTCTCAACTCTAAACCCCTACAAGGAATTGCAAATATGAATGCCACATCCCGTATCATATACCCATGAATTCAATTTAGGAGTAAGAGTGAATAATTCAATCATAAAGAACGCACCTGATGAGCTGGGGTTACCAGCTTCATTCCCCTGCTTCTTGAGTCGCAAGTCATGAATATAGAGAGGACAATTGCACTTCCAATGGCCCTTTTCATGACAATGGTGACATGCCTGATCCTTCTTGTTTGGTGGATTCACCTTTTTCTGCTTAGGCTGATGTTGCTTCATCTTGGGTTCAGGTTGATAGGCCATGACCTGCTTGCCTTTGTTAACCTTCCCTTTGCCTTTGTTCACATGCGATTTCTTCTGGATTCTCCCACCATGAATTGCCAACACTTGCGGGGTAGGATTCTTGACCTTGGCTGGTAGACTTTTCTCATACTCAATAAGCAATGCGAGTAATTCAGATACTGTCTTCCCCGAGCAGTGCATATTGAAGTTCTGCACAAAACCAGCAAAGTCCTTGTTAAGGGACCTGTTGATCAAGTGCACTTGCACATTGTCAGGGTAACCAAATCCAATTCTGTGAAGCTGATCAAAAGATTCCTTTATCTCAGTCACATAATCTTCAACTGGTTTACCATCACCATGCTTGCAGTTATGTAGCTTGTCCAATTCATCATACAATTCAACTGCAGGTGGTTTCTCATAAGATTGCCTAAGAACATCAAGCATATCTTTTGGGAAAAAGTACTCAAACTTCTTTTGCAATTGAGCACTCATGCTAGTGAGCATTAAACAAGCAACCTCATTAAACTTAGCATGTTCCACCCTCCATGCCGCCTTGACTGCTTCTAGTGCATTAGCAGCAGGCTCAGCTGGGCATTCTTCTGTCAAATAGTCCATTTTACCGGTCGACCTCAAGACAATTCTAAGTGAGCGGTACCAATCATTGAAATTCTTTCCAGTCAGTTTCTCTCTCTCAAGATGACTCTTGAAAGCAGAAATCACAGATGGGGTATCGGGTTGAGCCATATCTACAGATAAAAGTTCAAACATTAGTATTTTCGATAATAAATATCTTCAAGAAAATAAAATACCCAAAGTTATATTCATATAACCACCAAAATTTTCTTGAAAACCTAGGATCTAACTTTACATAGTTTCACCACATCAGTTGATCTGCTAGTGGTGAAAGTACAAAAGATAGTAATCTGTCGAACAATAATTGGCAAACAAGATTTCCAATTCCTAGATTATTATGGGAATTACATCAAATTGATTCATCAATTTGCCTTGTAAGCATGTTTCATCCCATCTCATGCCTTAAGTTCTAGGTCTCACGCACAACTTAATTAAGTCGTCTACCTTAGAAACATGTAAAATTACAATTATGGTCTCACGCGTTAAAAGAATTTTACCTTGTTATAGTACTTTAGCCTAGGTCTCACGTTTACTAAATTAAAATTCCAAGTGTTTCTTATAGGTAGATGGCATGTAACTTAAATTATAAGGGTATTTATTTTTTATGTGTAAATCAAAATATGTATAAAGATGCATGCACTCATCTTTATAGCATAAGTTTTCAAAACCTTTTTATTACCAATTCGTGAAATTAATACACAAAGTTTTACTTGAGGTTTAACAAACCCTAAGATGACTTTCTACAATTATGATTTTAAAAGTAATTCGTTTAAGACATATTCAAGATTGTGATAACCAAGGCAGACTCTAAGGCTCTTTTCTAAGCCTTCAAATCACGGTTATGAATATCGTCTTAAAGGACTTAATTTTAAAAGCATATTTGTACAAAACATCAATCAAGCAAAAGTTTATGGATTCAATCTCAAAATCTTATAATAAAGTATGAATTTTGCTAGTCTCGCCTGGGAGCTGATTACCGTGCGAATCGGACCACTATTGGCAATAAGACCTTGCAAGATTCTTACTTTATCACTTTAGTTTCATCGTTATTAGTCTATATTATTTTCTTTTATGAAAATCACCCTTTTTATTGCTTACATCAAGTCAACAATTAAGAAAACAATAAAACAAGTAATTTAAAGAAAAATAAACAACTAATAATAAAACGTGAAACAATTAGCCACATGCAAACCATATTAAAAAGATCCTAATAAAATCAATTCTAGGTATAATTATGCATGTAATCACCTAAGGCCTTCCCTTCTTAATGGAAGTGGAGCCACATACATTGACGAATCAATTGCGTAGGCCAAAGATAATTTACACACCACATAGCATATAAATTGATTTTAATATATATTGGAGTCTTCCCCAATTTAAGATCTACTTAAAAACATGTGACAAATAAAGAACAACCAAGATCCATGACTAACATGCATGTTTCGTCACGGATTAACCTAACAATTAGCACATAGGTCACAAGTACGTCCACAAAAACCGGTTAAGACCTAGGGTTTCTATATGATTACAGTTTAATCAAGAAAACCACAAACCCTAATTAGGGTTTTTTAGTGGAAATCGACCCCCCCTAAAATTAGGGTTAGGGTTATAAAATTTTTATAAAAAAAAAATTTAAAGAAAACCCTAGAAAAACATGTATCTAAAACAATTAAAGATCCGATTTTTATTACGTTTTAGTAATCAATTACATGTTAACCTGGCTCTGATACCACTGTTAGAGTTTGACAATCAAAGTACACATATTGCGGAAGCTAGGATCAAGTAATAACACGTATAAAGATTAACTAAAACATAAATAGTAAACGTACCCGATGCACTTCAAATAAACCTTGATTCTTGTACAAATAGATCAATGATAAACCCCTTACCATTTTGTTTATCGATCTCTTGATAATTACTAAAGTAAGTAATTACCTCGTTCTTGTACACACAAACTACCAACGAATAAAGGTTTGATGCAAGTAAACAAAACACTTAATATTTTTGCTTATGAAAAATCGATACAACCCTATGGGGGGGGGGGGGGGGGAAGAACCGATCGGCCACAAGAAAACAAGGAGGAAAGAAAAGTTTTAGGGTTGTGTGTGTGCACAAAAGATGTGAAACCCTAATCCTTGGCATTGTATATATACTAGGTGAATCTTGGAGCTCAAGTAAAGCATGGGTCGACCCATGGTGTGGGCTTCGACCGGCCTAGGCACCCACAAGGGTGTTCTAGATCTTTCTTGACTCCCAAGTTACACTCTAGTCCATATCTTTCGTCCCTAATGATAATTAGTCCATACGTTTAATAACTAACGACCATTTAGTCCATTAAGTGTCATAAATATATATATATATTCAATACATTTAATATATACATATTTATTTTACATTATTCTTGTTTGTAAAGTGTGCAATCCCGAGGTCTCGGGTTTGATACTAGACATTTACTTATTAATATTTATACGTAACTTTTAACAGTTTGTCCATTAACAAGCAAGCAAGTATAAAATACTCATTAAATTCATATTGAGTTATATTTGCTAGCGTTCGTTGGCTTATTGTATATCTGTATATTAGTTGAAGTAGACGCTGTCCGTGTCATGTTTCCCAAAAAAAAATCATAAACACCCTACTTTTAGGGTTGGTTTAGTAAGTTAAGCAGTTTGTTAACATTAAGTTTGTTTATAACTTAGAGCACTAAGCTTAATCTATCAGTTTTTATTACGTTGATGATGTCCAAATAGACCCATTTGATTTGTTTTCTTGTTAAGCATATTTCAGAACTAGTAATGTGGCTATAAAATAATCAAATAACCAGCATCCGTTTATCCATACATTATAAGCATACTCTTGAAGCTTCATAACAATAACAATAAGATAAAAAAGAAGATCATAATGTTTTCACGACATCCAATTTCATCACTTCCTCATCTTGATGACTGAACCTTGCTTTACGGGTACTCTCACAGTCCCGAACCTCATTTGGAGGGATGCATAGTCGGTCATCACAGCAACACTGCAACACTTACTTCAAAGATCCACTGCATGGTTAAGTAACCGACAAGAATATGTATCTTTTGAAGATTAATGGAATATGTTTAACAGATACTATGTTAACCCAAATACTATGATATTTCCTAAACCTCGCCCATTTTTGAAGTATATACTATGATAACCCAAATACTATCAAGGCACACATAATAAAAACACACACTTTCTGTTAGTCCTACATAAAATCAATTGTATCACAACTCATCAAAGTATGTCCAACTTCAATTGTTTTAGCAGGAGCAGGCCTCATCGATACTCCAATTCACAAATACAAGTTCACATGTTTTGGTCGCTATGGTAAAATCAAGAATAGACGGTATGTTGACTAATATCGCTGGGCAGCTTAAGTAAAAAGGGATCATAAGTCTGTGATCACAAATTCTTCCGTGCCATTGATAAAAAAAAAACATATAAGGCAAATAGAGAATGACATCAGTTTCTCGGCTTCAATAAAAACCATAGAAAATTTCATTCCAATCCCAATCACAATTCTTAAAGCAATTCAACATCATTACAACGCCATACTAACGTTAACTAAAGTAATTAAGAAAAATCAAAACACATCATAGAAACTCTAATTTGGCATTAGAATACCACTAGCATCATATAACATAAACTAAAGAACATGTTAAACATTAAAATCTACCAACACTCCTTACCCATATGACCCATCTCACCACACAAAGAACAAACGGCGATATACCTGGCCTTTCCACAATAATAACAAATACCGCCACCACCACCAACAAGCCCTTGCAGTTCACCATTCACATCCCCATTACAAGGTGGCCAACCCCTATGAATATGCCCAAGCTTACCACACTCATAACAACCAACACCACAACACTCCTTAGCCTTATGCCCATTCTTACCACATATGTAACACAACACATCACCACCACCCTGGCTGCTGCTGCTACTACTAACCATTGTTGGGTCCTTTTTTTCTTCGTCTTCCATGCATTTTTGAAGGCTTGCAATAGAGTCTTGGTGGCTTTTTATCATGTCTTGGCGGTCTTGAATTGCTTTCAAGACTATTTTATTTACCTCAGATTTTGGAACATCTCCATCTTTAGCTGCTTCACCTCAGGGACGGAGCCAAGGGGGTACCCGCGGGTGCACGTGCACCCCATGGATTTTTTCGATATAGTGTTAATTTTTTTTAAAATTATTGATTTTACCTAAATGTATCTTAAATGCACCCGGTGCATTAAATGTGTCTCTAGTATTATTTAGTTCGTATACTTTAAATATAAAAATTTGTAAACACCCAAAGATAAAAAGAAGTTTAATAAATTCAAGCACAAAAACCCAAAGATGAAATAGGTTTGTTAATGAAACAAGTTTATTCATCATCCTAACAATTTACAAAATCCAAAATTTAACCAACACACAAAGATGAAACAGGTTCGTAAGTCGTAACATATACCTTTCAATTGTTTATTATGTCTTTTAAAGTTTTCATGTTTTGATTTTTTATGAAATATTGACTAATTTGTTGGTTCTGTATAGTGACATAGTCTATCATCATCAATAAGGGCTTAGGACAATAAGAATAAGTGAATAACTATGCAATTTCTATTAAGACAAATATGGATAATAAGTTTAAGTGATAGTCAACAATATATTAGAATATGAATAGCACCCCAATTGTGTTGTCATGGGGCATTTTTATTGTTGTCGTAGTTACAATATATATGAAAAGTAGTGCTTAATTGAAGTTGGCTTTAGTCTTGCATGTTGCTATCGCTACGGTTGAAAGATGTTTTTTTAAATGAAGCTCATTAAAACTGATTTGCGAAATGGGGTGGGTGATGATTATTTTAACGGCGCTTTAACTTGTGTGCTATAGAGAAAGAAGAACTTATTAATATTAAAAATGAGGGTGCACGTAAGTGTTATTTTGCTAAGGGAGATCGTAGAATCATTAATTAGAAGGTAATATGTTCATTTATTTATCGTTTTAATAAAATCTTCGTTTTAATTCACGTTTTAACTCTATTATATTACGGTTCAAAAAAATTTGTGCACCAGGTCATATTTCTTTCTGGCTCCGTCCCTGCTTCACCTATTCCATCATGCTCAACAGTTTGGATAAGTCTCCATTGCTTAATTGCCTCAAAAACATTTTTATCATTTTTAGACATTTTTGAATAAGTTCACATAAACCCTAAACCCTTTGTTAATGGTAAAATGGTTTTTACACGAATTATTTTCTTTTTATGTTTTGTTTATTTATTTATTTTTTTTTTTATTTTTTTTTTCCTATGTCTCTTTCCTGGAAGCTTCCTTTTCTTACTTTTGTCAACTTCAGCCCTTTACCTTTATATCTTTTAGTCCTTCAGCTTTTTATCAACTTATATTTTCGGCAACACTTTTCATGTGATGTACCAATGTACCATAAACATTTCAAGCTAGATTATTGACCATGTTAGTAAAGGGTTGTAACTAGGGAGTCAAAAGGGTTAGGTTGACCCAACCCAAACCGAGGGACGGCTCAAACAATTTAAAGGCCTAAAGCAAGATTCTAAAGTGAGAATTTTTCAAAAAAAAATTTGGATGTAATTTTGAGTTCTCAACTAAATTAACTAATGTACGTCTAGCTATGACACCAAATAAAATTTGAGAAATCGATTGAAGAACAAAAATAAAAAGGAGAAATGAAGAAAACAACGTTGCACCAACAATTTTGAATAAAGCCCGTAAAGAACCAAACGCATAACAAAGCCTATAAATAACCAAACGCATACGAATGTGTCTTGTTCGTTTATTTAACTTTCACCAAACAAACGGATGTCTGTGTTCATGTTTGTGCATTAATAAGAATTTCTTCATTTTAGTCCAAACTTTAAAAAGTTTATGAGTATTAAGAAGAAGAATTTCTTGGTTGATTATGTTTGTCCATTAAGCAACAATTAGCAAACAAGTATAAAAAATTCATTAAATTCATATTGAGTTATGTTTACTTGCGTTGGTTGGGTTATCCCCAACAAAACCCGTTTATAAACAGTTTGTTAACGTTAAGTTTGTTTACATTCCGATTTAGAAGTTTTTATAACTTAGAGCATTAAGCTTAATCTATCTTCTTTTATATTGTCTAAATTTTTGGACTTGAACTTTTTTTTAAACTCAAATAATAAGCTTAGAGCCAAGGGTATCATCACTTTCACACCCGCGTCATTCTTATGTGGCAACCAAATGACGCCGCCATTGAGTTAACTCACACATGCCAAAACCTACTATTTTTGAATCTTTTAACCATTTGAAGTAAAGTAAGAGCTAGTTTTCATTAAAAAAAAAAAAAAAAAAAAAAAAAAAAAAAAAAAAAAAAAGAAAAAAAAACTATACCACTATATATATAGTTATATATAACCAATTTTTACACACAAATACTTACTTTCTACCTTAATTCTATCTATCAAAACACACATTCTCTAAATCAAATATGAATTCCGATGAAGAATATGTTAGCTTTTCAGACGTCGATAGCGAAAATCAAATGTAATACCCCAACTCGATAAGGGTAAAGGTATCACAATATGGTTTCACATCAGAACATACATAACTAAACAAAAGCGGAAGTCTTACAAAACAATCAAAAGGAAACAATAAATGAAACAAAATTCTAAATCTCTATGATACATAAATAACATCAATCTAAGATGACTATGGTCAAGTCTGCACTCAGCTCTACTCTCAATCCCTAAAAAGCTATCCCAGAAGCTATCTTGAATACCTGACGGAGAAAAAAAATGCGGTTGAGCTTAAAAAGCCCGGTGAACGGATATAACAATAATGAACTGAAATATAAATGCTGAAGTACAAATGATATAGTATGGGGAAACATAATTAGGCATAATGGATATTAGGTAAATGTAGTGTGTAGGTTAGGTAAGGAATCTATACAGTCACCTGTATAAACAGAATTAGAATACCATGAGCTCAGACAAAACATATTCAAATCATATCATCACATAAGGCAACATAATTGGAGGGGAGACCTCCCTGAGTTTTGAAGGACGTGTATTGCACACACAGCCACAATCACCAAACAATATCATATCATAACATATCACAAAACAGATCTAGGATGCATCCATACGCCCCTGAAAAATAACTCATCACCATAGTGCATATTCATATATAACATAAGGGACGTGGCAGAACATCATTTTACTGCCCTAGAGTCATGTCAGAGGTGCATCATTGACACGGACATGGAACCAACACTATTCTCAAAAACTATTACGTGGAATTAGCCTAAGACACTGAATCCACATGCCCAAACTCATGAACCGTTAATTCCTACGGGGAAGCGCGAATGCTATAAATAGATCTATTGGGGATGACACCCCCGTTCGGTTTGACCGGATAGGCAAACGCGAGCGTATAACATGTCAAAACACGAGTGTCACGGGATAGACACTTGCAAGGGCTTTATTTAACGTGCTTCTAGAGCATGCACACTGTCAAGCTTCGGTTGCATGAACTTAGTGCTGACGTAATAGACATCACCTTATTGTGACATTATATTCGTTGTAATGATCACATAGTCTGCTCATGGTCCACACTTTAAACTTTGCTATAAGATAAACTTTATCTTCATGACATTGTAAGCGACACAATGGTCACAAAACTTTATATTGAACTCACATTGCTTTTACTCTACATTGTTATTTATACAAACCTATGAACTCACCAACCTCGTGTTGACACTTTTTAGCATTTTTTTCAGGTTTAATACTATAGCTAATTGTTGAAGGCTTTTGGCATGGTACAGTAGGGTCATAGACAACTCTGACATATGTTTGGGACCACTTAAACTCATTTATGGGCCTATATTCCCGCACTATTTTTGAACGATGTAAATTGAATATTTTGATAATGAAAATGATTCTAAATGGTTGAGATAAAAACCGTTCTTTGTACTTGTGTTATGATACCAATTGAGTAGCACCCCATTGACATGCATGCTTCTGCTGGACCCGTATTTTGGGAGTGTTACAGATTGGTATCAGAGCCTTGGTTATAGAGAACTAGGTATTTTTAAAACCTAGACTATAACTACTTTTACAAAAACTTGACCTTATGACCGCCACATGCCTACCTGCCGAGCCTGTTGCCTTACTTATAATAAAAAATTTCCTTATAAAGTAAGGGACATATTACTAGTGTAACTAAGCTGAGTATTTCAAAATTCATTGAACCTCGGTGGAATATAGACTGATCACCTATATTCAACCAGGGACAGTGGGACATAGCCTGATCACCTATGTCCGACTCAGAGGTGAATTTTGCGAAACTGAGAATAGTTATAAGATAGTACTGTCCAGATTGATTTTCTACTTAACTTCTGAGAGTTTCAAAATTTTTTTGTGTGTACATAAGCATTGCATATCATAAGAGTTCATATCTACACACAACACACTGGCATCATTATTCTCTTTCATCACAATACATTTTCTCTTGTGTGGAATACTTTTTCATCACAGTCTGGTCATGTAGTAGTCACCTCCACCTCAAACCCTACACTCAATCGATGTTGTACCTTCCACGTTAAGTACTAAGTACACTATTGAGACAGCCAACTGATTGCTAGTAGCAATCAACACCCTCCTTCAGGGTCGTACTTTGAACTTACCAAACTCCCCATTCAGCAGGGATGTTATGCCCAACAGAAACCTTAAGACCTTAAGGAGCGACCTAGACAACTATACTTGGAACAGACACCTAATCCTTCATGTATCCCTCGAGAATACCAGTTTTCTACCTTGCTACCTTGTTATAGGATAATAAATTGTGTTACTATTAACATACAAACTATTTTCAATTATGTTACAAACCATTTTGCAGTCATCCTACAAAATGTCTTACTGCTATTTCCTGAAATCAAAATTTTGACCCTGCTACTATTTTATAAACAATAAATTATTTTCCTACTGTCCTATAAACTATTTTACGAATCATCTTTACAACTATTTTATCATGACGTAATAAACCGATTCATTACCTTACTACCATTCTATAAAACAACAAACAGTTTCACTAGCATTTTGTAAACAATATTATAATTATCATACAAGTCTTACTACACTTTACAAACTATTTTACTCCCTTATGAACTGCTTTGCTGCTAAATCACAAAAACTAAACTACAATTTTGCTACAATTTTACAAATGGTAAATGATTTTCCTATCACTCTATAAACTATTGTACAACCCGTTCTATAAACTATTTTGCAATCATCATGTGAACTATTTGCCCAATTGAAAAGCACTTTATCTTACCACCTCTTGATACTGTTAATGTAAGTTAAATACTCATGTTTATGAAATTCGCTTGATATTAAACATTGAACCCCACTCAGACTTGACAACTAGACTCCGTCATTAAGCACCTTAAATTTGTTGAAACGAACATACCTGACCACACATTTTCCTTGACATCATTTCTTTTTAAGGACTTTCCTTTTGGAAATGCATTTATAGAAATCACAAAACTCGTAATGGTATTTTTCCCGAGATACCCATTTTGATGTGCCAAAACTCTCTGGTCAAACTTTATTGAGACTTTTGTATATTAATGGGGTGACTATATGTTGACTTTTAAGACATGGTTTTACCCGCACCATGTCTAAACACTCTTTTACTGAAATTACGAGTCTTTTGAAGTCGCATCAGTTTACCTAACTACAAATTTTCAACAAAGAACCAAAACCTATCCCCATCGACAAAGTTCGTAGAAACTCACAAAAAGGACCTGAAACTCATGTGGGGAACGTGTAGATGAATTCTCGTTCGTATATACTCATCTCTTTTCGACCATAATGGGTAACTTGAATTGAATCGCGAGGACGCGATTCCGTTTAAGGAGGTGTGACTGTAACAAACCGAAATTTTTCAAACTAATTTTAAATAATAAATGTCAATTTATTATTACCCAACTATCTATCTAAGCATACAGGAGCTTACACAACTATTTCGGGAAACAAACCCGCACACTATAGCTTACAGTAACCCACTATATTGTTTATTCTATCACAAAATACGGACATTTTGTTTTCTGACTGTTACTGAATATGAGAAATATCTCGCGCATAGCACCACACGCGAACCGACACAAACCAAGTAACGTCATCAATTCAATATTTGTTTTTAAGAATCCAAAGTTATGTTTTATATTGCTATTATAAAAATGCCCTCATAAATTATATTTTTCGCGCTCACGCTACCATCGAAAACAAAAATTAACACCGGAGCTCAACGAAACACAGGGAATACTTAAACCTACTAATCAAATACTTACTTTTATTTTAATTAACCCTTTACTTTCTTTTATCTTCACTTTTATTAAAACTAACAAAAAAAAAAAAAAAAAAACGTTTTTCTTCTCTCTTAATCCCCACACCCTCACTACGAAATTCATTCTTCTCCCTCTCACGCTACTGCTACGCTTCATCTTTTCCCCACCCCCATCTGAACCAAACCAGACCTCACATCAATGTCAGTAAAACAACAAAGGGTTGTCCTACCCTTCCCAGGTCTGATCTCTTTTGTCTAACTCTTGAAGTCAACACAAACCCACAAGGAGATGACGAGGCTGTGATGAAGGTATCCTCTTTTTGGCTAGGAATCGACTGTCAACAAGTGTGAGAGGAATCAAACCTTCCTTAATGTTTATAAGCTTAATTGGGTTTATGGATTATTGGTGTTCTTTTGATATTCGGTTCAACAAGAAACACCCAAGAGGTGTTTGTTTGTCTGGTGTCGCAACCCACCCCAAAGGGGTGTTCGTTTTTGTGTATCACTGTCCCAAGAGGGTGCGTTTGGCTTACTCGTCTCGGACCACACCATAGCCACATAATCGAGGGTGGTTTATTTTCCCCGATTCATCAACCGTAACATATCTAGGGGGCGTTTGTAGTTATCTTACACCTTTGGGTGTGTTCGCTTGCTCGTTTACTCCAGTCACATAGTAGTTGTTGTCTTCCTTTTTTGGCTGCAAATTGTCCATTTATTACTTAGTGTATGATTTTTTTGTGTCACGTTTAGGCAAGGTGTTAAGGTATCACCAAATGGCCCCACTTCACACTCCTTCTCCCTTGCCTACCATCCATGATCATGTGTGGGGACCAATTCTCAAAATAAAATTTGGTGGTCTGACAACCAAATGAAAAAGAAAAAAAAGAGACCCATTAATTATTTTTTATTTTGTGTGTGAGTGTGTGTGGGGTATTTAGTGGGGTATATTTTTATAAAGTGGGTATTTAATGAAAGGTGAAGTTAGAGGTTCCTTGCTCTCTAAAAAGTGAAGAGTGGTGAAAGGAAGTGAGATGAGAGAGAAAGCTGATATGGCGCTGATGTGTATGGTGAAGGTGTAGTCACCTTGCCTACTAGCCTAAGGGTGATCCCGTAAGAGTGCGCTAGGGTGCGCTTGGATTGAAATGACTAGGCCAAGCCCTTTGCTAATTAGGGTGTGTTTGATTACAGTAGGTGGTTAGGAATTGCTTATTTTCTTACCACACTTTCCTATTTCACAACTAGCTACTTCAATAATTTTGAGTTAAACCTTGATTGTGTTTGAATTGTGAGCGCATAGAGTTGTGTTTTGGTTGAAGGAAACAGTGAGTGAACCATCAGTAGGATGCGTTTGGTTTTTCTTTTGTTTCATTTGGGGTCACCAGTTTCTTTTCAAAACATTGATAACACATTTGTTAAAATACTTGTTTCAAAACAATTTAAACTACTGGTTTTAATAGTAGCTCATTAAGATATGCAAGTTGTTTATTACAAGTCTTTTGAAACTAAATAGTATTGGGTGATATTCGTTGTGTGTCGGGTGACTGTTGGGCCGACAGCCCAACCCAAACCTATGTGGTTTTCGGCTTTTGCTTATTTGTTTCCTGGCTTATTTCACCTTATTCGATCTCGACTTAACTCCACATCATGCTACGCGACTTGTTATTCTTCTAAAACGTTTTTTTTTTCAATCAAACTAACTATACCCAACATATAAAACTATAAGCTAAAAAGCAAATTTTAAATTTATAAAACCTAGACTAAACAAAAGATATAAGTTTTAAACTCATTTTAAGACCTTTGATTAACAATTGACTATTTATTTATTATTTTTTTAAACTTATTGTGACATATCTCAAATGTATAAAAATTTATCCGAGTTTACTAAACAATATGAAACGGTTGATACTCAAACATTGTGACATAGTCACCACGGAAAAACTAAAATGTATACATGGGTCATGCCCGATTTTCATATACACTTAACTTACTTTCCATTAAACCCGATTAAAAGACTAATTCAACTAACACATATATACATACATATACTTACACTACAAATTAACGAATATTTTCACCCCTTCAGACCACGTCTACCATTCTCAATACTTGTATTATTTTTTCGTACTTTGTCTTCGGATACTTGTGAAGCGACTACTACTTCATCATGTGTACTTTATACTTATACTTATACTATACACTTTCAAGAGCCAATACTTACAAACATTTAGAAAACTATTTTCAAACTTAAATGCTGCCACACGAACAACAATAACACAATACTTTAAAACTTTTGAGTTTAATTAAACCTCGCTGAGTCTTAAACTTAAACTGCTGACTAAAACTTGCCATACGAATCTAGGTCGCGTGTCGGTGCTACACACTATCACTACTTGACTTTGTACTATCAGATTGCTATTTGCTGAGGTGAGTTCATGGCCCCTACTTTTACTTGTTTTATAACTATTTTGAGGGAGAATACATGCTCGTTTTTAACTAAACTCAATTCTTGTTTTATTCAAATGCGCAATTGACTGCTCAGATATCACTGTTTTGCTGAAATACTTGATTGATTATTCAAATGCATTTATGTGTATATTGGTTTCATACGTGATTATTCTCTCACGGACACAAGTGTTTTATAAACATTGATGCAAGTGCTTGAAACATATATGTGGGCTTATAGCCCCACTGTTACTGACATTAATTGTTTTACATAATGGGATGAGAAAACCTGCAAAACTCTTTTATGGACCAACACTATTCTCAAAAACTATTATGTGGAATTAGCCTAAGACACTGAATCACACATGCCCAAACTCATGAACCGTTAATTCCTGCGGGAAAGCGCGAATGCTATAAATAGATCTATTGGGGATGACACCTCTGTTCGGTTTGACCGGATAGGCAAACGCGAGCGTATAACATGTCGAAACACGAGTGTCACGGGATAGACACTTGCAAGGGCTTTATTTAATGTGATTCTAGAGCATGCACACTGTCAAGCTTCGGTTGCATGAACTTAGTGCTGACGTAATAGACATCACCTTATTGTGACATTATATTCGTTGTAACGATCACATACTCTGCTCATGGTCCACACTTTAAACTTTACTATAAGATAAACTTTATCTTCATGACATTGTGAGCGACACAATGGTCACAAAACTTTATATTGAACTCACATTGCTTTTACTCTACATTGTTATTTATACAAACCTATGAACTCACCAACCTCGTGTTGACACTTTTTAGCATGTATTTTCAGGTTTAAGGCTATAGCTAACTCTTGAAGGCTTTTGGTATGGCACGGCAGGGTCACAGACAACTCTGACATATGTTTGGGACCACTTAAACTCATTTATGGGCCTATATTCCCACACTATTTTTGAACGATGTAAATTGAATATTTTGATAATGAAAATTATTCTAAATGGTTGAGATAAAAACCGTTCTTTGTACTTATGTTATGATACCAATTAAGTAGCACCCCATTGACATGCATGCTTCTGCTGGACCCGTATTTTGGGGGTGTTACACTCATATTGTCTGATTGTCTGAGAGGTCTCCCCTCTATATGATTATGAAGATATGTGATTATGATACGTTTCTGAGCTCATGGTATATTCTGATTTTTTTTATACAAGTGATTGTATAAATTCCTTAACTAAACTACATATTACATTTCCGTACTATCCATTATGCCTAAATTATGTTTCCCAAATTATAACACTTGTACTTCAGCATTTATATTTCGTTTCATTATTGTTATATCCGTTCACTGGACTTTTTAAGCTCAGCCGCAATTCTTTTCACCGCGGCAGGTATTCAAGATAGTTCTGGGATATCTTTCTGGAATTGAGAGTAGAGCTGATTGAAGATTTGACCATAGTCATCTTAAATTAATGTTATTTATGTAAGACTTTCACTTTTGTTTATTTATTAATGCACTGATGTGAAATCATATTATTGTGACATCTTTACCTTTTCAGGTTGGGGTGTTACATATCTAGTTTTAGAAATAGTAAATTATCCATGTACTGTCTCACGTAATCATGGGAATTCACCTTGTTATTATAATCTAGTTAAGGTTACCCTTAAGCTAAATTGCAACACCAAGTGTTTCTTGGATTAGATGTGGATTAGTCATATAAGAATGTTAATCTCTTACTTGCAGTCAAGAGAATCCTTTAAATCATATTCCTATGTGTTGTACCTTGCACACAATAAAGATTACTCCCACTTGTGCATGGAACAACACCATGTACCATATAAACAACATGCACGCATTTGTTAATATGAACAATATGATTGTGTCAATTATAGTAGCATAACTAGTAGATATAGAGCTACTTTTAACAAGGAAACGCACATGACTATCCTTGAAAATTTAGTATCTATATTTGAAAGTATATATCTTGAGATATTCAAAGATAAAGCAGATTACTACCAAGATAACAATCCTTGTAGCTCCCACTGAATTAGAGATCATTACTATAATTCCTTATTCAGTAATACGAACACAATCCTCCCACTGAATTTGACAACATTATAAATGTTTCATTAACTAGTAAAAGGAAATATTATGCTATTCACTTTCCTACATCTTTGTGAAAACCCATTCGTAACAATTACTTAGGTACTAAAAGAATGTATTCTACTACGGAAATATGATTCATCACATTCCAAACTATTAACTTGAAAAAAATGGGCATACAATTTCTTCTTTAATTAGGTCTACCATTCCAACAATTGTATGTAGTACCTTTAAATGATCAAAGCAAAACAACTAGATAAAATATGCTAGTTTTTCTTTTATCATTTTGCGGTAATTCTTCTAGCTTCTAATTTAATAACTCATAAAGTGAAAATAATCTTAACTATTAAAGTTTGCTATGAGTTATGTATTTAAAACATAGACAATTCTAATTTTCCTATTATACCTTTCTTATTCATGGAAAGGAATAGAATTAAGTCTCACACTTCTCTTATGGATAGAAAACTTGGTTTATTCTTTTAGCAAAGTTGACTCTAACCAAATAACCCATATGGGTGTAGATCAATTTACTTGTGAGAAGAATAAATTATGTTTACGGTTTAATGTTGCATTAATAAATTTAAAATAATTTACAAAATTCAATTTTAGTATTTTCGATAATCAATTTTCAAGAATTTTTTTTTTTTGGGTAAAGGGGAGTAATCCTGCACCCTGGTAAAATATATTAACCAAAAAAACATTGAAGTACAATGGATGAGAGTGAATCTCTCATCACAGTCCCTTAGGACACTGACACACAACCACTATATAAGAATGACGTGCCATTCTTATAACTAACATAATAAACTTACAACCTATAGTGACTCTACAAATGGATCTAAAAATGAAAACAAGCTAGTACCAAAGCCATAGTCATCATAGAACTTCCAACATCTTCTTATCCATAGTGAGCAACTCTATTTTTCAAAAAATCAACATATCTTAGCACTTGAGCGCACCACCAACAAGGAGATGAAATAAAACATCCCACCACCAAGTTTGAACGTGTAAAAAACCATCATTATGAGCCAAACTTGAGAGTTCAAAGGACACGAACAAGGAGATGAACATAGGGTTTTCAACCCTAACTTCCAATAATGATCGATAGAGTTTTTGAATAAGAACCCTACAAAACTTAACTTCCATTCACGATCAAGAGCATGACCGAAACAAGTAGCACCCATGATCAAATGACGGGTAATAACATGAAGAACGACAACCCCTCAAACCCTAACAACCATTAGATCATTTAATGCCACACAAACACTACGGTGTATCACCCACAAAGAACAAAATTCACCATAGATAACCACCATTATTCGACATCACATGACCAGATAAAATATCGAACTTGCATAACCAGTCAATAATGTCACAAACGTGTACCCATCTTTAACGTACAGGAATCCATAAGATATTGATCCACTCCAGTCGTAAAGAAACAGATACCCAATGAACAAGGGTATAGAAAACCCTACCCGCAATAGTACCATACCTCTCACAACCCACATACAGGAATCAAGTCACATACCAGATACAAATAACGATCAATAGATCGACTTTCATATAAAGAATGAACAAAGTCCAACCTGCATAACCAACAGCCAATCAAACAATAAATACGAAACCCTAAATTAGGGTTACATTCTTGGAAGCAGATTCTTGATTGCCCAGAAAAACCATCAGTCGAAACCCTAATAATATTAGGGTTACGGCCCAAGTAGCAGATCCACACGACACCACTTATGATAAGACACAACACAAAAATGATTGCATACAACCAAAACAATCAGAGATCGTTAGGGTGTAGAGAGGCGTTTTTAGGGTTGATTATGAATAAACAAAAGGATAAGGAGGTGGCGGCAGCACATAAAGGGAACGATGTATGAATAGACAATAGAAACTGACTCCTATCCCTAACAAATCAGATCAAAATGTAGTTTCAAATAATCCAATGAAGAATTAAAGAAAAAACTTGGCAGAATATGGCCGGAATTTGTTAGGGAAAAGGAAATCGGAAATCGCCCCTAGAGAGAGGATTTTTATGAATTCAAGAAGATTAAATACCCATGGAAATATTTATATAACCAAATAATTTTCTTGAAAACCTAGGATCCAACTTTTCATAAATTTCACTACATCAGTTGATCTGCTAGTAATGAAATTATAAAAGATGGTAATCTGTCGTACAATAATTGGCAAACAATTTCCAATTCCAAGATCATTATGGGAATTACATCAAATTGATTCATCAATTTGCAATCTAAGCATGTTTCATCCTATCTCATGCCTTAAGTTCTAGGTCTCACGCACAACTTAATTAAGTCGCCTAACTTAGAAACATTAAAATCTCCATAGATGGTCTCACGCATTAACAGAATTTTACCTTGTCATTAAAATTTTAGCATGCGTCTCATGTTTACCAAATAATAACTTCAAGTGTTTCTTATAGTTAGATGGCATGTAACTTCAATTTCTATAGGTTATTTGTTTGATGTGACAATCAAAACATGTACGAAGATGCATGCACTCATCTTCATAACATAAGTTTTCAAAACATTTTTAATAACCAGTTTTTAAACTAAGATAAGATCAAAAACTTTTACTTGAGGTATCGGGTTCACCAATTAAAGAAGTACCAGCAATTATCACCCACTATATCCTACTCTTACATGTTATTCAGACAATTACCACAAAAGTGGCACGTGGAATTGAGGTAAATCACCCTTAAGATGATATTGTACGAGTAATGGTTGTTCGGTAAGTCTAGTTGACGCACAAGCGGGCATAGAGAGCCGGTAGGAGCGAATCTCTTAGAAAACCCCTCTCTACTAGAACCTACCACACAGTTTGTCAATTTTGGTCGAGCCTATTTAACCATTATGTATAAAAACATCAATCAAGCAAAGCTTATGACTTTAGTCTTAAAAACATGCAATAAATTATAAAGCTTGCTAGTCTCGCCTGGGAGCCAAGTACTGTGCGAAGCGAACCACTGTCGGCACATAAGACCTTGCAAGAATCATAATTTATCACTTAAAATTTCACCATTATTAGTCCAAGTAATTTTCATTACAAAAATTACCCTTTTATTGCTTACAACGTGTCCAACGAAACAATAAAACAAGTAATTGAACAAAATTAATCAACTAATACACATAACAAAATTAGCCACATGCAAGCTTGATTATTTAAACCCTAATCAAATCAATTATAGGTTTTCAATATGCATGTAATCAACTAAGGCCTTTCCTTCATAATGGAAGTGAGCCACATACATTGACGAATCAATTGCGTAGGCCATAGTCAATCACACACCACACAACACATAAATTGATTTTAATTAATTTTTAGATCTATCTAAAATAACATGTGATAAAAACAATACTAACAATTAATCAAATAATCCATGACTAACATGCATGTTTCGTCACGGATTCATGCATAACAATTACCAACTAGGTCACAAGATACGTTCATCAACACATAAACTTGTTTATAACCTAGGGTTTCTAATCCAATTAATATCTAACACAAACCCTAATATTTGGATAAAGGAGTAATCGAAACCCCCCCAACTTTTAGGGTTTCGAAAATTTTATGAACCCTAGATCATAAATTTGACTAAACATATATCTAAAACATTAAAGATTTAATTTTTATGTGTTTTTAGTAATCAATTACATGTTATAGCAAGCTCGTGATACCACTGTTAGAATTAATATACCATGACATTCATATAATTAAATAAATCAAGTAGTCACATTATGCGGAAGCGTGGGATCAAGTATATATAACATATAAAATATTAACATAAATATAAACAAGAACGTACCTTTGTGATTTTAGCAAGAACAATAATCAATCTTTATAAACCTTCAATTGGATGAACCGTAATTAGGGTTTATATGAATCAATGATTAACCCCTTACCGTTTTGTTAATCGATCCCTTGATAATTACTATATTAAGTAATTACCTCGTTCTTGTACACACGTACTATAACCGAATTAATGTTAATGCTAGTTAATGAAAACACAAGATTTGTTTTATGAAAAAAACAAACCAATCGACCCTTGGAGAGGGGTACATGATCGGCTAGAACAAAGAACAATAGAAAAACTATTTTAGGGTTATAGTTATTGCACAAAAGGTGAGAAACAAATAACCCTAAGCCTTGTATTTATAGTGTGTAAACTTAGAGGACAAGTTAGCTTAGGATTGGGCTTCCCCTCCTCCAAGTCGACCAACCATAGGATCCAAGAGGGATTCTAGATCCTTCTTGGCATCTAATTACACTCTTGTTGGGAACGTAGTTTTACTATTTATCAAGTCTCGGTCATTTACTTGTAATAGGTTGCTAAGGCTTGTATGTTTATTTAATCTTAAGGCTTATGTAGCAAGCCCATGGGCCTTAAGCCCATTTCATTTTCAAGATAGGGAGGAAGGGAGTGTTGCCCTAGTCCTCACCTATAAATAATATTGTAACCCCTCCTTTGAGGGTGTTGGTTCTCTTGGTAATTTCATTTTCTTTCATTCCATTCTTAAGAGTTCCTTCCACTCTCTCTCTCTACTCTCTTTCTCTCTCTAGATCTATCTTAGTGATTATGTTGTAAAATCATGACCTAACAAGTGGTATCATTCGCCAAGGGATAATATAGGTTGAGTTAGGTTTGATTTGGTAGTAAAAACTTGGTTTTGTTGTGTATTTGGGAAAAAATGGTACTGTTCATCGCCTAGTTTTTCGAGTTAGGATTTAATTCTTAGCGAGTTAGGTGTTAATTTCACTTATCGAGTTAGGGGAATACTAAGTTCTATCGAGTTAGGGGTGATTACTAAGTTCTATCGAGTTAAGTGATCCATTTTTTCGAGTTAGGTGTTCATTTCACTTATCGAGTTAGGTGAATACTAAGTTCTATCGAGTTAAGTGTTCCATTCTTTCGAGTTAAGTGTTAATTTACTTATCGAGTTTGAGATTTTGGCGAGTTAGCCTTAATTCCCTAATCGTTTATCGAGTTAGGTGTATTGTGACTTTAACTAAGGGGAAACTCTGCCCAACTCAAGTCTATCTACCGAGTTAGGAATCTTGATTATACTTATCGAGTTTGAAACCTACTTGAACATACCGAGTTTGAAACCAACTTGAAGATACCGAGTTTGAAACAACATATTAACATACCGAGTTTGATATCAAATTTTTCAAATCTAATTACAACCTTATTTATCTTTATCGATCCAAGTTTTAACATAATCACTTACCTAAGTTTTTCCTTATCTTTCTCTTCTTGGCGGGAAAATTTGAGTAAAATTTAATTTTTACCAGAGACTAAACGTTCAATTTTTACGCGAAATTTAAATTTTGGTATAACGTTGAAAATTTTGGCCCAAAATTCAAATTTTTAGGCCAAAATTCAAAATTTTTCGGTGAAATTTGGCGGCAAAATTTTTGAAACTCAAATTTTTCTTGCAACCTTATTATTGCATTTCATAGTGATTTTCAAATTTTGGGAAACAAAATTTTTTCAAATAATTTTTGGAGGGAAAATCTGAATTCACTATTTCGACCTTGCGTGTGACATTTTGCTTGATTTTTTCGATTACATCGCAACAATCAAGGGGGAGAGCAATGTCATCTACAACGTCTCAAGGACCTTCTTCCAACTACCTTCCTCACCAATATTCTGATCAGCAACAGGACATTCTTCCAACTACCTTCCTCACTAATATTCTCATCAGCAACAGGACCTTCTTCCAACTACCTTCCTCACCAATATTCTCATCAGCAAAAGTATCATCAACAACAAAGTCACAGCTCCCTCATTCGCCATGTTATGCTCTTTGGCAATGAATCAAGGCCTCCGATGTTGCTACCAGGAACGTATACTGTTTGGAAATGGAGATTTCTTCAATGGCTCGCATATCGTCCTGTTGCAGATCTCATGCTTAAATCCATTCAAGATGGTCCATACAAAATGATATTTCTTGCTGACTCAACAGGGATTATGAGGTTACAAACTACTGTAGATTTGAATGCTTCAGAACTTGCTCAGTATGATGCTGACCAACAGGCTGTATGGTTCATAACGTTGGCACTTCCCAACTCAATTTACATGAATATGGACTTTCAAGCCAGTGCTTATGAAATGTAGAAATATCTTGAAGCTATGCATCGTACAGAAGAACTTCATCACATCAGAATGAAGCAAATTCTTGAATCTTGTTTAAACATGATTCCACTGAAGACCATTCTCTCTGCTCCACCATCTCCAGATGTTGACCATGGATCCTTAATCTACACTCCTAATGGTCTCTTCTTCAATCCTCGGAATGCACCTGAGCCTATCTTCATTCCTCAGTACCATCCTGCTACACTACATAATAATGTGCAATCTCTTCAGCAAAATCTAGTGGAGCTTAGTCAAGTATCTACTAAGAGAGGCAATGGCGCTATGACTTCAACTTCTGAATGCTTAAACACAATGAAAGATACTGATGATGAAGAAGATCTTATCGAACCAAGCATGGCATTCTTGGCATATACAGAAAATATTGCAGATGAGGAAGCTCAGGATTATGATTCAACTCCAGTCTTTGACGATAATGTTGAATACAATGCCACACTTAGTCAAATGGAAGTTGAAGGGAGTAATCTCAATGAGGTTTTGCAAAGTGTCATGGGAGATATTACATCTGATGATGAATATGCTGATTTGGAATCCAATACTGCAGATTTGGAAATCGATACTGCAGATGTGATGTTAATGGCAAACATGCAGGAATTTCACATGATTAATACTGGCTCAGAGTATGAGTCTGATAATTCTGTAGATCCAGTAGTGAGATTAAACAGAGAGAAAATGTATCAATCAAGGTCTCAAATGCATGAACGAAGTCACAACTCCATCATCTCAGACTTCATACAATTTACGAGTCAGGCTTTATCAAATTCCCGAAATTCCCGAAATCGGGCCTTCAAGCAAGGTGAAAGAGTTGTGATACAAGGAAGTATTACTCAAAGGCTGGTTGGGAATGGTGAGAATACTGCAAATGTAGTTAATGTAGGCAATGAGGTTAAAATATTGGAAGATAATTCGGGTGTCATGGATGATACTGAACCAGTATACGACACAAATGCTTCTGATGACTCTAAAGACCCATTTGAGAGAAAGATGACTGAAGCTGAGAAAAGAGCCATCAATTCTACAGAAAATTGCTTAGCTCATTTTGAATCAGTTAAGACTCAATGCAAGATTCTCTCAGATGCATGGTTTCCTACGGGGGGGGGGGGGGGGGTACCTTTAATGCATTCTTCGGAACTGGAATGGATCGTCTAACCTTCCAAAGGAAACTCCGAGAAAACATTGTTCAAATTGAAAAACAAATTGAACAGGGAAGCGATTGCATGGCAGGATTTAGAGCGCTCAAGGCTCAGTTCAAAGTGTTCATGGCATTGCATTTTAAAGCTCTCATACACTATAAATATGAAAGCACTGTATGGAGAGAGAACATCACTAGTATGGAGGTTGAAGATTTTAGAGATCAACTTGTTTCACGCCTAAACCGCTTAGAATTTATGCTTAATGAAAGATCACTTCATCTGAGTGCTATCAAAGAACAGAAGTTGCAGATTCAAGAAGAGCAAGTTCATAAAGTTGATACATTGGAAGATAATTTGGTTGCCATGGAATGCAAAGGGACAGAATCAGAAGTGCAGAATGACAGCAGTAGATTAGGGAATGATACAGATGCAGACTGTGCAGAGATCAGGCCCTCCTATGACTCAGAGCCCAACTTTGACAAAGAACAGATGGATGAGGAAGATGTCATACCCATCTATGACACAGAACCCAACTTTGACAAAGAGCACATGGATGAGGTACAATCTACTGTTGATCACATTATGCCTGCTAATGAGAAACAACAATCTGAGCAACCTAACTTCAGTAATGAAGGAGAGGTTGACCAGGATGTTGTTCAATGTCTAGTAATACATTCTGAGTCTGAGTCCTTACCGGATAATCCAATTACTGAAACATCATACCAAACTCTTGAGTCTGAAAACCTTCTTCTCAAAAAGACCATTGCCCAGTGTCATAAAGATTTTTCAAAACTAGAGGCACATTGCATCTCACTTGAACTTCAAATGCAAAATGAATCTATAAATTCGGGCAACAATGGTCAATTTTTGAATGAACTAAGAAAACGTGTGGATACATTAGTTAAAGAAAATGAGCTTTTAAAAGGTCAAATTCAAGAAAAGGTGCTTGCACATGCTGCATTGCAAAACAAATTAAGAAGACTGACTGGTCAGAGTGTGGATACTAATTTTGCAAAACCATCAATCTTGGGGAAACCGACTTCTCAAAGAAACAGAAAACAATCAGTGGTTAGACAACCAACTGCATTTAAATCTGAACGACCTAAATTTTCAAAACCTCGGTTTGCCTCCCAAGTTGTTGAGAATAACAATTTGACAAAACCAGTCACTCCACATTCTTGGCCTAAGGAAAATGCATATGTGTCTGCCAAATATCAACACGTGATTATACCTGGTTCATCTAGGATTAGTTCGAAAACAGTGTCTAAAACGAGCATTAAAAGTAAAGAGTTTTATGGCAAATATGACATGTACAAGAACTATGATCTATAAAAGGCTAGGAAAAAGGCGCTACTTCAAAAGGATGGAATTCTAGGTTCAAAACCTCATGTGAAGCCTTCCAATGTAGTGCAAAACACTGCTAGTAGTAGCAAACCAAAACCTAGGAGTTCTCAACAAACTAATAGGAATTGGCTTGCATCTAAGAGTAGTTGCGGAAATAATCATGATGTCTGTGCTTTAAAATATCTTCAAAAGGGAAATTCACTTGAAAAGGCTCAATCGACTAAGACAAACAAACCCGTTGAACCAAAAGTCATAAGTCAGAAACCTAAGAAGTGGATCAATATAGGAAGTAGGTTTTCTCAACGAAGTGATGCTCCCACATTTCACTCAACTGCATCTAAAAGGAAAACATCTCCTAGATCTAACACTAGGTGGGTACCCACGGGTAGAATTTTCAAATCAATTGGTCTTAGGTGGATTCCTACAGGAAAGATTTTAGATATTTGCACCAAAACTAATGTGAACTCCACTATTTCTACCCCTGAGACAAGAAGGAAAACCGTCGGAATTGTGTGTTCGAGTGTCAAGAAGATAATTGACACTACATCTTTATGCTTCTAACATCTGGAACCCAGTTTCTCTTGGGGATCCGTGTTCTTTGTTTTTCTTGTCTCTTCTTTCTTTCTTTCTATGCAGATTCTTCAGTAATGGCTTCGGAATAATTTAGTTTTGGACCCGCACTTCAACAATGGCTTCTGAGCACAACAGCCTAGGACCCGCATTCAACCGTCTAAAACTTTCCAGAATCTTCGGCTGAACCATTGTCTCTCTCCTGTAAAGAAGTGGAAACCATGTTTGCTCCATTGTTTGATGATACGATTGTCGACCGTCCCTATGAGGTCTCACCAATTTTCGCTGCACATCTTGATCACCATCAAGTACCTGATTCACCTCAACAAACAACAACTAATGTTGGAAGAGACGGTCCTCCAATTGCATCTTCAACAACAGCAGAACAAAGCATGTCCAACTCACGACAATCAGCTGAAGACTACATACGTATATCAGTTCCACCAACCATAAGGCTAAACTGGTATAAGATTCAAAAAGGTGAGAAACAAATTTTCCCAAACTCCACACTCTCGTTTTACACCGGTAAAGCAAGTGTGGAGACCAAAGCAAAGTCATTCAAAACCTTTCAAATTTTCAAAATCTGGAATGCTTTGGCTTCAATAAAAGAATGTCTCTGATCTGAACATCCCAAATACCGGATGTTTTCCATGCATCACAAAAACGAATCTTCAAAAAGAACCCATGAGGTTCAACATTAGATGGAAATCTTTTTCAGATTTTAAAACTCAAAAGAGAGACTCCGGGTCTCAAACAACTTTTCAACAGTAAAAGAGTTTTGAATTTCAAGCATTCTTTGTTGTATAATACTTGATTGTGTTTTCTAAAACCTTGAGCAAAGTCGTCTCACAAATTTTCAAAAAGTATTTTATAATACGATTCAAAATTCTGCTCAAGAAGACTTTCTCTCGAATAACATTCATTATTTGAGGGGGAGTATTTTGTTTAAAGAAAACTAATTTTGTATTAAAACAATGACTTGTGCACTCATTTCAGTGTACAATTCGGTTTTCAAAGAAAGGAAAGTGCCTTGCTAAACCATTTCTTAAAAACAAAACGTGCACTTTTCCTTGAAAACAAGAAGTTCTCATGCAAAGCTTATCTAAAACTCTCTTAATCTTGAGCAAAATTTATTCAAAATTTTTCAAAAGGTTTTTCAAAACTTTTCAAAATTTTGCTCAAGATTTTTTCAAATCTTTACTCCCCAATTCGATCCACAGTTTAAAAAACGTCAAAACACATGCTCGTTTTGAGGGGGAGTATTTTGAAATCAAAATGCTTTGTCAAAATCATGTTTTATGGTTTGTGCACACATAACAGTGTACAACCCGTGCTTGTAATTAAAGGACCCTGAGGGACGCATCAGTGTCTCAATCCTTATATAAGGAGCGAAGGCTTCTTACTTTTGAGTAGAATTAATCAAACATTTTCTGATTTTCATAATTCTGCTCAAAAGACAAGTATTTCACCTCAATGAGTATTCACTTGTTGAGGGGGAGCACTTGAAAAATTCATCGTTTGAAAACCAAAAGTTCTTGTTGATATCTCCCCATAAGACTCAAAAAGCATATTTTAATCAAAAGTTTATCAAAAACAACATCTCATATGCTATTTTTGAGGGGGAGAAAGATGTAAGTGATTAAAATATGAAAGTTAAATGTTGCTTAAAAGTCAAATCTCATGCGAGCTAGACTCAGATTCACCCAGGAATTGACGAAACATAAAAGTTAGTAAATTCGAAAAGACTTTTCCTCGACGGGTAATAACATCAAGTTAGTTACTAGAGCTAGTTGTCACCTAAAAGCTGACAATGGAACTCTTTAACTAGCCACGTAAGCGTGTCTCGAAAAGGATTTGTCTTAGTAGAAATGTACCATTTCGAGAAACTTTCTGTGGACTTGACCAGGCCGGGTAATAACTTCAAGCTAGTCTAACTAGTGATGTAAGCGTGTCTCGAATCGGTCTTGTTCACTGAAAGTGGATCAATTCAAAAAATGCTCGCTCCTCCCGCATGTGCAAATTTATTAAATACATATGAGCACATGTGAAGGGGGAGCCCTTCATAAGAAAACACAAAACTCTCAAAGTGTTAAACAAAATGTTTGATAAACACAAACACTTTGAGAGATTTTTCAAAGGTTTCAATGGCAATTATAGGATAGTCATGGAGTTATAAGGTGACTAAGGCCTAAGCCGGAGGGATCTACCCAAGGACATCACCAATAGTTAGAACTAGAAGTCCTTAGGTATGATACGAAAAAAGGAGTAAAGAATGAAAGGAGAAAGAAGGGGTTGAAGAATTAAAAAGAAAAGTAAAGAAAAGGGTGAAAAGAAATAGCCCTCCATGTGATTCAACCTTAGGGCAGACACCGGGTTCAATTCGTATGCTACTGGTTGTTGCTAAGGCGACGCCGGTATTGAAGATAAAGCCGTCATGGACCCAGTGACGCACTGCACTTAACCTTCTAGCCACTCAAGTTCTCTTAAAAGAGCTTGTTTCATTCTCACGGGGAACCAGTGTAATCTATCGACTTATCTCTTAGAGATAGTTGATATTGAAGCAGGAGACCCCTCCCTAGTCTCCGTATAGGAAACCTAAGTGAGCACTTATCGAGTCTAGAGCCATGAGATACATCAAAGATCTCTTAGGAACACTTAGTATTTCTACAACTGGTGTTCTACATCAATGGGCACCAGCTGTAAATTATCGAGTCCTTCGCAGATCTTAGCAATCTGCCTAGAACGTTTATGAGAGAATTGCATAAGTATTTCTCAATGATTGAACGGAAACTCCTATCAGGGTCATCTTCTAACAGCCTTGACAGGTCACTTCGGTAACTCCTCGTGAGTTACGCTTAGTGTTTGCGGTGGTTTCTAACGGTCTACAGTCGTGGAGTGATCCCCAGCGACTCACCCAGTCATTGAGCTACTTGGTAGGTCTCGTAAGCTCCTTCGGGAGTATCTGATATGGGAACGGCCTTGATAAGGGTTAGAAGGAGTCTTCACACTAAGCTGTTGACGATCTCTAATTTCTTATCTGTAAGTACCGGTTGTTTATTGCTAACTGTTTACTTTCAGGGACATATCATCTCCTTGGAGACTGATTCTGCATGCTCATACATACATCTTGAAGTCAACAAAAGCTCCCTCAAAGATCTAAGCAACACAATGTTCAAAATTAGATTCTACGCCAAAAAGAAGAATCTACAAAGTTTAAGGACTAAAGATCTATGTGAATGAAAGGGAACTACGTGCATGTGAATGTCTAAGTTCAAAGGTGTATGAGCATGTTGGAATGGACGACGACCACCACAGACGCAGAAGTGACGCATGGCAGATAACTTCATAAGATGATCACTACCACATCTATTACGAACAATGAACAATGAAGCAAAAGAACACCCAATCTCTTTTGAAGACGTCTTAAGTTATACGAGTCAAAAGTCAAAGACAAAGAAGAAGACGTCAAGCAACCGTGATGACCGACCCTTAGGGGGAGATTGTTAGGAACGTACTTTTATATTTATTCAAGTCTCGGTCATTACATTTTGTAATAAGATGATCACAACTACATCAACTAAGAGCAAAGAACGATGAATGATTTAGAAGACGTCTAAAGCATTGAAAGTCAAAGATTAAGACGAAGACGTCAAGCAACCTTGATGACCGACCCTTAGGGGGAGATTGTTGAGAACGTAGTTTTACTATTTATCAAGTCTCGGTCATTTACTTGTAATAGGTTGCTAAGGCTTGTATGTTTATTTAATCTTAAGGCTTATGTAGCAAGCCCATGGGCCTTAAGCTCATCGGAATCTGGAAATGGTCGGAAAAGTGAATGGAAAACTGGTCGGAAACTTCTACATGCTTCATAGTTTACTCGGTATTCCTTTGCTTGTATAAGCATATGGAATACTTCGACTATCTGAAAATCATCTAACTTGTACAAGTTAGATTGACATTTTCGAAATAACCTTCAAGGGTTTATCGAAATTACCTTTCAAGGGTTTTTTCGAAATTTCCTGAGAGGTGTTATCGAAATTGGTTTATGACCGGTTTTCGAAATTTGGGCTAATAACCTCTTATCATCCCAACTTATGAAACTGAGGTTCTCGATAACCTGACTCACATCGTCAATAACAGGGTTCTCGATAACATGTATCAAGTCCTCGACTATTCTCGATAAATTAAAGTTCTCGATACAGTCATGTTTTTCGAAATCATGTTCTCGATAAGTTATTTATTCTCGATAAGTGTTAAAAAGTTTTCGAAAACCATAAGAAATGAGATGATGGACAGAAACAACAGCTACAACAACACCTACAACAACACCGAAAACATCTAAACCATCTCCAATCCACTACCAAGACTCGTATACAACTAAATTCTCAGATCTGGTTTCAACTTATTTACAATCGTTAATGATTTTAAGTTCGAAACTCAATCATCATCGATCAAGATTTGGAAGCCTTCAATTTATATACGAAACCTAAAGGAAGAAGAATTATAACAATATTGTTATCTTCTTTTTCCTGTTTCGACTCAGTGACAAACAACACAAAAATGAAAACAACATGTGCCGAACCTACCTTGACCCTTTAATGGATCTTGAAGCCGTTAACGCGCTCTCTTGACTTGGATTGAACCACTAATGATATTAAGGTCAGGGTACGGTGGTCTCGTGACTCAGATGACTCGAGTAGGTGATGGTGGTAAATCGTTTGTTGTTGGATGTCTCAAAGATGAGAACTTGATCGGATTGAAAGAGATAGATTTGGTCTGGTGAGAGGATTTGGTGGCAGATTTAGGAGATGGGGGCGGATGTATAACGTTATGTGTTTTTTACACGTATATTTAGGGTGTGGTTATGGATCAGACATATATTTTTGTTACTAATCAGTGTTTTGGGCCATCAGATTGTTTGTGACACTTGGGCTTACCCCGATTTTACACTAATTGGGCCGTGTATTTATCTTAAATTGCTATTATGGGCTGGTGTTTGCTTGTTAGTAAATTCACGTGAGCCGATTGGATAAGCAATAAGGGATAAATCTTGTTTAGTTAATGCTAAAATCAGGATGAGTTTCATATTTGGGGTTCGAAATGACTATGTTTATTATAATTTTCACGGGGATACATTTTTGACAAGATCGGAAACCATTATCTAGTTCATTAAACCGTCAAAAGGCTAGTTTTTTGAGCATTTAACCGCAAGATGTGACTACGGCGTTAATTCATTATTATTTATTTGAGAGTGAAGTGGAATATCACGGGTGCGTGTACTTAGTATCTTGAAGATATCGGGGTTGGTTGGATGCATGATTCTTCGAGATCCTTGTTCGAGCTTTTATTCGTACGAATGACAAAGACTTGGGTTGTCTAGTTATACCTGATATAAGGAGTTACGTTGTTGTGCTCACAGTGTATAACTATCACTTTAAGGAGTTACGTTGTAGTGCTCAGTGTCACACAAAGTTGTGGATACTCAAGAGGTGATGTACTTCTTATACTTGATGGTGGTAGAGTATAGAGTACTTAGAGATTCGATGGTGGACGAACTCTCTACGCCGCTCTTAGTCATACAATAGTGCAAGTTTAAGTCACAAGTTTGGGTTATTCTACTCCGTTCTCAAGTTCATAATATTGGGTTTTTCTCCATTAGTAGTCACTACAAAAAGCCGTCAGAATGATAATGGGGGTCGGTAATGAGTTAGTTGAGAGGAGTATAAAAGAGTAGAGATGTTTATCAGCAGTTGATTCTCACGGGCTATTTATGATACTTCATACATAATCGCTGCCTCCGTTTCCATCGTAAACATAGTGTGTATGCTTTCGATTCCGCGAAGACATCGTGGGGGAAGATAGAGTGGGTGTTGTTTTGCTTCTTTGACTTTTCTTGACGTCTTTGCGAAAACACTCATTTCCACGAGGTTCTGCAATTAGGGGGAAGAAATGTGCACATCAGGGACGCATAATAGACTCACGTGATCGAGCTTACAATTTTATTACTACCGGAGAGACGTCCGCAGAGATGATCAGTGGTTCAGTTTTGTGATTTTGGGATAATCATTTCAACTCTCGCGGGGTGTGAAGTGCGAAGTAGCCTACTTAAGTGAGAAGATCTTGCTGATTTCTTGCATGTTACCCCCGAACGGAGCTTCCGCGTTGAGCATAACTGTGATTAAGTGACTTGTCAGATTTGCTTGGTGTGGTTTATGATGTCATCTACAAATTCCGCTGCGTACTCAAAACTTCAAAAGCTAGAAGACATGTTGACTACATCAAAGTTTCGAATCTGCTGAAGATGGTTGTCAGTTTAGGGGGAAGCTGATTCAGAAACTTCGCCAAAAAGAAGTGTACGAAGAAGCCGCTAAAGACATGCAGCATGAATTGGGGGGAAGTTAATCCATTTCATGCATATTACATCATTTGCCTACAAGTGAAGATAAAGTTTTTCAAGCCGAGGTACAAGATGAAGACAAAGAGTGTCAACTGTAGTCATCCTCAGCATTTGAAGAGCCGATGAAGACCTTTCTTTATTTGTATTTGTACTTGTAGGAAATGTTGTAAGTAATCTCTTATGTCGCCCCATTGGGGGAAGATTGTTGGGATCAAAGTTTTTGATCCTAACACGTAAATGGAACGACATTTACGGGATTACATTAGTTATGATGTAAGGCAAATACACAGGTACTGAAACCGTCAATATTGTAAAGTAGTGTGTATGTTGCCCTATATAAGCCCTCCTAGACTTCACTAGGAGGGTGAGACTTGTGTGATATTTTCTAATTTTCCTTTCATTCAATAAAACACATAGTTTTCCCTTCTCTCTCTACTCTCTCTCTCTAACAATGGGTTTCTTATTCTTCCACCAAACCCGACCTCCCGAAGCACAATATCAACATAAAACATACGATCCTACAACTCTAATCCTTGATCTTTGACAAATAATGATAGTTAGCCAATTCCGTTAACTACTAACGATCGTTAGTCATTATTTTGTGTTTCTAATAATTAAACATACATAACATTTTATATATAAATTATTATTCATTAATTCCTTCATACGTAATGTGTGCAATCCCGAGGTCTCGAGTTCGATAGTAGACATACACATATTAATATTTATCCACAAACTCTAACAATCTCTATTTTTGAGCAACCGCTTTCTTTGTATTTTTGGCAAAGGTGTAACACCCCCAATTCAATGATAGGCAGCGAAATTCAAATTGGGTGTTACTCGACGGCACAACAGTCATAATAATAGAAAACGAACTGTAATTGAGTCGTTTTAAAAGATTTATCATTTGAATTATATAAATATCAAAGATTACAAAATGAGGTCCCAGATGGTTCCATGTTTACAATTTACATTAAATGAGTTTTTGAATGATAATAAAATTTATAGCCCTCTTGAATATCCGTGCTCCTCTGCGCCAGCCTTGTTCATTATGAATCTGAAAATACATGCTAAAGTGTCAACACGAGGTTGGTGTGTTCATAGAGTTTAGTGACAAAAATGTAATGTAAAACATTTGAATGATGATTTCCCAGCAAAGGCATCATAAATCCACTCAGTTCCAAGCCCCGCCCATACAAGACTTGCAACCTGTGTGTTTACAACCCACTGCTAAATATGATCTGGTTTATGTGAACAAAAGTAATACTTGTATCTAGATTCAAAGATAAATGTAGCAATACCTCTATATAAACAATTTTGACAATGATGCCATATAAATATTGGTGACAATGAAGTGGAAGCCATAATACTACGTTTTTTAATACTAGTGCAATGGGAAGATAATGAAGTATGTAACATGTAAACACATAAACCATTTGAGTAAACCACAAACATTGAGTAAGGAAATTGGTGTTTAAGTAAACAAGTAGCATGTTCAAGTAAAACAAGTATTGCATTTATGTAAAAATGAGCATGTATTCTCCCCCAAAGAGTTGACAAAACAACTAAAAGAGTAGGGGCTATGACTCATCGTGAGTTGGATGATGTTTAAGGATATAATGAAATCGTTGGATTAGCCGGGGAAAACCTCTACGTGCAACCTAGAATGGAATGTTGCGACTAAGGTTGGAGTAATGTCTAAGAAAACATAAACGAGCCTATATATGTCTTTCATATTGTTGATGATGTAGTACTTTGATAGGTTGTGTATGTCGTTATATAAAAATGGTTTATGAAACATATTTAGTTTGTATATCGCTTACTACCGTTCGGGCCGACATAATTCAGTGGCCATGTAGTAAACGTTCGAGGATCCAGGACACTTTAATTCGTAAATCCACAACTCATCTCGACGATTTACTTTAATGAACCCCTTACATGAGGCTCCCTACTATTGTAGTATTTGATGAAAATATATATAAGTTTTTGATCCGAAAGGTTACATGTCCAGATAATTGAATAAACATAGGAAAGTTTACTTTAAATGAAGATTGTTATTACAGTGAGTTTCTTGAGTCTAGTATGAATATTACTTGTAAAGTTTCATGGTTATTTTGATGGAGTAGATCCAAATTGGATGTTTATGTTGTCATTAACTCTTTAGTTCATGTTTTCATCTTGATAAGTTTATATGGTCTTTAGCCGTGGCTTTGCCGTGACTTTTGTCATTGTTACCATTGTCCTGAGACTCATCCTTGGCCTTAGCCATGGTTTTGGTCTTGGCTTTAAGGTCTTTAGACCTCTTGGTTTTACTTAGTCATTACCAATACATGGTACTTTGGGTGTTAAGAATTTGAAGAAAAAAATCACTCTTTTTGCGTTTTCAGGGTTCGAGCTTCTATAGTCCTGAACGAAAACGTCGTTCCGGACAACTTTCGTGTTTTAACTTTTTGATGAATCGGAACAGAAGTGCCTCTTTCAAAAAGGTCAGATCGCTTACAGCTTGTTTTGGCAGTTTCGGCGTTTTGGTTTTGCTAACTTCTTTTGGTCGTATTTTTTGTCTCGTAAACTCGTTTTAGGCGATTCAAATTGATAGGTTTTCCTTGTTAAGTCCTCTTTAACAGTAGGTAAGTTTCCAATATCATAGTTATACTATTTTGGTCGTGGTTCTCAATATAAGTCACTAGTTTCCTTGATTACTTAACATAGGTTAACATGTAGTGTTCTTAACTTGTTTTAAAGATTTGTACATCATGAGATCAATATAACAAGACATATAAAGCATATAGAGCTTATGAAAACATAGTAAGGATGATTAGTATAAGTTTTCTTACAACTTTTGGCCTTGTAAAAGGGAAACATGAACTAGGACAAGAACTATATCCTTCAATTGAAAACCCTAGCTTCTAATCCTTCACCACAACTCTTGTAAACACTGCTAGCCTTGATATAGACCTTGTAAAAACCTTATTAACTCAGCCCTAGTACCTTTGTGTAGCTCCTAATTCATCCATGGAATCACCAAATAAACACTAGTTTCATGTAGAGAATAACTAAGCCTTGAACTTTGATATCTAGCTTCAATATTGAAATCAAAAGATGGATAATTTAGGATGATGATGATGGATCGGTGATGAAGAGAGAAAAAGGAAGAGTTTCTTGGTGAATAAATGAGGAGGTGAATGTGTTTGAGAGAGTGGTGATCAAATTGGCTAGTTATACTATAGAAAACTTAAGGATTAAGTTACTTAGCTAGTGTATCTAACACATGTAAGCTTCCTAATGTTTCAAGACTTATCACCAAGACAAATGGCATGGTGAATCACCCCTAAACACGTTCATATGATGGTATGGTGTGACTAGATGATTAACTTGGTATTATCTAGCTTATGGAGTGAGTTTTGGTTCCGTTAATTGCTAACCGTAAATTGTTAAGCCGTGAAACGTAAATCCAGGTATCGCAAAAATATGAAACTTGAAAGAATGACTAAACTTGTGAATATACTCCATAATAAAATATAAAATGAGTGGTAGGTTCCATTGGGGTGCTCAAACCCTGCTAAAACTGGAAACACGGGTCTAAAACGCGTACTACGTAAAACGTACGAATATTGTGTAAAATTGAGAAAAGTAAAATGTTACTTTTCTAATAGGATAATAATGAATTAAAATGACTTATAATGTCTAGACTGGGCTCAGTCTAGTGTCGGTTGGTATTTAATGTCTTTTAGACATAAAACCGTAAGCCTAAAAATCAAGGAATGATTTATAAAATCAAGGAATGATTTTTGGTCAAAGGAGGAGGGAAAATACGTTGACTTTTCCAAAAAAATATGAAAAATCAAATTGTTTCAGAAACGCGGTGCAGGTATAGGCTAACGTTACGGCTAAGTAAAAGTGCTTAAAAACGCAAATTTCTGTTTCTTACGGTCCAGGGTCTATTTGGTAACATTTTCTTAGTCATGATAAATTCTCTAATTAATCATGAGTGTATCAAACACTTATCTGATGCTGGGAAAATTGACGCGGTTGAGTTTCGTTATGTGTAGGATTTTTGAATGACGTTTTAACCTAAACGTGTATTTTCTTAATAACTTTCGCGAAAATGATCTGATGAGTGTCAAACTTTTATTTTGCCATGGAAATGATTTATCACACGAGAATGTGAAATAAAAATTAAATTTTGGAAAACGAATAGTGAAAGTGAATAGTAAAAATGAATAGTGAAATTTTCGGGAATAGAAATTAACCTGAAAATGCGAATTGTTATAGTACCTACCCCTTAAAGGGAACTTCGTCCCGAAGTTCTGTGTGTGTTATATGTTAGAGTGGTGTCGATGAAGAGGTGTGATTACTTATGAGGACTAGAGTCTGGAACTACCAGTGATGTAGTTTGATTTGTCTCAGAATACGGTGTGTCAATAGAAATTGATAACATAGTTGAATATCAATAGAGATTCATATAATAGTTGAATATCAAAGGAAATTGATATAGCCATCGAATATTAATAGAAATTGATATAGTAGTTGAATATCAAATAGAAATTGATATTGTTGTCAAGTATCAATAGCAGTTGATATAGTAGTTGAACAACAATAGCAATTGACATAGGAATCGAATAATGGAATAAGTGTTGAACATGTGGTTGGACCAAGTCCTGTTTGAATTGTACGGCTGCCCATGTATATGGCTACATGGCCCCGAAATGAGTTTTGTACCGCTGCCCATGCATATGGCTACATGGCCTCGCAATGTGTTCTGTACGGCTGCCCATGCATATGGCTACATGGCCCCGTAATGGGTTATGTACGGTTGCCCATGCATATGGCTACATGGCCTCGCAATGAGTTCTGTACGACTGCCCATGCATATGGCTACATGGCCCCGTAATTAGTTATGTATGGCTGCCCATACATATGGCTACATGGCCTCGCAATGAGTTCTGTATGACTGCCCATGCATATGGCTATATGGCCTAGCAATGAGTTCTGTACGACTGCCCATGCATATGGCTACATGGCCTCGCAATGAGTTCTGTACGACTGCCCATGCATATGGCTACATGGCTCCGTAATGAGTTATGTACAGCTGCCCATGCATATGGCTACATGGCCTCGCAATGAGTTCTATTTGTTATTGCACTATCATTATGAAAACCAAAATGTAAATCTCGTACTAATGGAAATTAGGATTGTTGTTGCAATCATAGCCTAGTAGGTAATCTGTTGTTGTACCTAGTGTTTATTGACTTCATACTTATGTTATTTCGGATACAAATAAGCCCACTTGTTAATTCTTTATTTACATAGAGAGGCATCCCAAACAATGTAAATAAAGGAATATAAACTTATGGTTCGGTGATTTACAATTTCTTTATTTAAATGAAAAGGCATCCCAATCCATTCAAATAAGGACATTATAAATCATCCTACCTAAGAATTCCCGACACAATATTCATACTTAGCCGGTGAGTTACAAGGTAGTGTATTACGAGATGATACTGGTGTTCCAAAAGTACGAAAGGAATATTCATACTCATCTTCGGAGATGGAGAGTAAGATAATCGGGGGAAATTGACGTAGTGTTCAAAATAGTTGGTGAGCAGAGAGTTGTGAAATAAGCATGATTTTAGATGGGAAATGATAGAATAATTACGTTGGAGGTTTGAATCATAACACATGATAGCATAAAGCAAGAGTTTTATTCATAAAACGTTGATTGATTATAAGATTGAGACTTATTACAAGTTTCTTCAAAATCTACTAACTGATACTTTCAGTTTAGTAATTACAATGTTTTACAACTACTGCTAGCTATTACATGGATTCTACAGAGTTTACTAACTGAGTTTATTCAGTTTAGTAGTACAAAAGATAACTAGTATCATCACACTAGTCTATTGCGGGTTAGAAGGTCCTAGTAGCTCTGATTGATTGGTAACTTCTTGGTTTAGTGTGTCATGGAGGTACGAGTCGATGAAGTTTGAGAGGCTATAGTGTCCATGCTGACTTTCTTGTTGGATCAATGATGGTCATGATACGATCCATAATGAGTGATCCAACTCATCATATGTAGGGATATAAAAGGGAAGTGATAGTGGTGGTTATAATGGCGCTAGTACATATTCATACTCATCATCCTCCTCAGAGTCTACCTCAACCCAATTTTGTTCAAAATAATTAGAAGTATTGGGCGCAAAAATAGTTGGCATTGGTTCCTCCTCTTCTTCGTTGGTTAAATCTTCGAAAGGTTCTTCTTCGTCATCAGAAGCGAAGGCATTTACGAAGTCAAATCCGAACTCGGGTGAGGGTGGTAAGACTTGAAAGTTATTAGGTATAGTGGGAACATAATCAGGAGAAGTGGGTGCACACATGATTTCTATGAGAAGAATTACTATGTTAAAACAACTCTAAAACTTACGGGGAAATGCTCAATTATACTAAGGGTACATATATCAATATGCTAAAATGTTTGTGTAACATAAAATGCTTAATAAGTCCGTAATCGTCAGGAGGATGGAAGGCACGGAGATCGGAAAGCTATAAAAATGTTTTTGCTTGTAATTGTGGTTATAGTTTAGGTCTCAATTAGACCCATTTCTCTATAACCATGGCTCTGATTCCAATCTGTAACACCCCCAATTCAATGATAGGCAGCGAAATTCAAACTGGGTGTTACTCGACGGCACAACAGTCATAATAATAGAAAACGAACTGTAATTGAGTCGTTTTAAAAGATTTATAATTCGAATTATATAAATATCAGAGATTACAAAATGAGGTCCCAGATGGTTCCATGTTTACAATTTACATTAAATGAGTTTTTGAATGATAATAAAATTTATAGCCCTCTTGAATATCCGTGCTCCTCTGCGCCAGCCTTGTTCATTATGAATCTGAAAATACATGCTAAAGTGTCAACACGAGGTTGGTGTGTTCATAGAGTTTAGTGACAAAAATGTAATGTAAAACATTTGAATGATGATTTCCCAGCAAAGGCATCATAAATCCACTCAGTTCCAAGCCCCGCCCATACAAGACTTGCAACCTGTGTGTTTACGACCCACTGCCAAATATGATCTGGTTTATGTGAACAAAAGTAAAACTTGTATCTAGATTCAAAGATAAATGTAGCAATACCGCTATATAAACAATTTTGACAATGATGCCATATAAATATTGGTGACAATGAAGTGGAAGCCATAATACTACGTTTTTGAATACTAGTGCAATGGGAAGATAATGAAGTATGTAACATGTAAACACATAAAGCATTTGAGTAAACCACAAACATTGAGTAAGGAAATTGGTGTTTAAGTAAACAAGTAGCATGTTCAAGTAAAACAAGTATTGCATTTATGTAAAAATGAGCATGTATTCTCCCCCAAAGAGTTGACAAAACAATTAAAAGAGTAGGGGCTATGACTCACCGTGAGTTGGATGATGTATAAGGATATAATGAAATCGTTGGATTAGCCGGGGAAAACCTCTACGTGCAACCTAGAATAGAATGTTGCGACTTAGGTTGGAGTAATGTCTAAGAAAATATAAACGAGCCTATATATGTCTTTCATATTGTTTATGATGTAGTACTTTGATAGGTTGTGTATGTCGTTATATAGAAATGGTTTATGAAACATATTTAGTTTGTATATCGCTTACTACCGTTCGGACTGACATAATTCAGAGGCCATGTAGTAAACGTTCGAGGAGCCAAGACACTTCAATTCGTAAATCCACAACTCATCTCGATGGTTTACTTTTATGAACCCCTCACATGAGGCTCCCTACTATTGTAGTATTTGATAAAAATATATATAAGTTTTTGATCCGAAAAGTTACATGTCCAGATAATTGAATAAACTTAGGAAAGTTTAATTTTAAATGGAGATTGTTATTACAATGAGTTTCTTGAGTCTAGTATGAATATTACTTGTAAAGTCTCATGGTTATTTTGATGGAGTAGATCCAAATTGGATGTTTATGTTGCCATTAACTCTTTAGTTCATGTTTTCGTCTTGATAAGTTTATATGGTCTTTAGCCATGGCTTTGCCGTGACTTTGGTCATTGTTACCATTGTCCTGAGACCCATCCTTGGCCTTAGCCATGGTTGTGGTCTTGGCTTTAAGGTCTTTAGACCTCTTGGTTTTACTTAGTCATTACCAATACATGGTACTTTGGGTATTAAAAGGGGCTGTTAAGAATTTGAAGAAAAATATCACTCTTTATGCGTTTTCAGGGTTCGAGCTTCTTTATGCCTGAATGAAATGTCGTTCCAAACAACTTTCATGTTTTAACTTTTGGATGAACCGGATCAGAAGGGCCTCTTTCAAAAAGGTCAGATCGCTTACAACTTGTTTTGGCAGTTTCGGCGTTTTGGTTTTGCTAACTTCTTTTGGTCGTATCTTTTGACTCGTAAACTCGTTTTAGGTGATTCAAATTGCTATGTTTTCCTTGTTAAGTCCTCTTTAACAGTAGGTAAGTGTCCAATATCATAGTTATACTATTTTGGTCATGGTTCTCAATATAAGTCACTAGTTTCCTTGATTACTTAGCATATGTTAACATGTAGTGTTCTTAACTTGTTTTAAAGATTTGTACATCATGAGATCAATATAACAAGACATATAAAGCATATAGAGCTTATGAAAACATAGTAAGGATGATTAGTATAAGTTTTCTTACAACTTTTGGCCTTGTAAAAGGGAAACATGAACTAGGACAAGAACTATATCCTTCAATATTGAAATCAAAAGATGGATAATTTAGGATGATGATGATGGATCAGTGATGAAGAGAGAAAAAGGAAGAGTTTCTTGGTGAATAAATGAGGAGGTGAATGTGTTTGAGAGAGTGGTGATCAAATTGGCTAGTTATACTATAGAAAACTTAAGGATTAAGTTACTTAGCTAGTGTATCTAACACATGTGAGTTTCCTAATGTTTCAAGACTTATCACCAAGACAAATGGCATGGTGAATCACCCCTATACACGTTCATATGATGGTATGGTGTGACTAGATGATTAACTTGGTATTATCTTGCTTACGGAGTGAGTTTTGGTTCCGTTAATTGCTAACCGTAAATTGTTAAGCCGCGAAACGTAAATCCGTGTATTGTAAAAATATGAAACTTGAAAGAATGACTAAACTTGTCAATCTACTCCATAATAAAATATAAAATGAGTGGTAGGTTCCATTGGGGTGCTCAAACCCTGCTAAAACTGGAAACACGGGTCTAAAACGCGTAATACGTAAAACGTACGAATATTGTGTAAAATTGAGAAAAGTAAAATGTTACTTTTCTAATAGGATAATAATGAATTAAAATGACTTATAATGTCTAGACTGGGCTCAGTCTAGTGTCGGTTGGTATTTAATGTCTTTTAGACATAAAACCGTAAGCCTAAAAATCAAGGAATGATTTATAAAATCAAGGAATGATTTTTGGTCAAAGGAGGAGGGAAAATATGTTGACTTTTCCAAAAAAATATGAAAACTCAAATCGTCTCAGAAACGCGGTGCAGGTATAGGCTAAGGTTACGAGTAAGTTAAAGTGCTTAAAAACGCAAATTTTTGTTTCTCACAGTCCAGGGTCTATTTGGTAACATTTTTCTTAGTCATGATAAATTCTCTAATCAATCATGAGTGTATCAAACATTTATCTGATGCGGGGAAAATTGACGCGGTTGAGTTTCGTTGTGCGTAGGATTTTTGAATAACGTTTTAACCTAAACGTGTATTTTCTTAATAACTTTCGCGAAAATGATTTGATGAGTGTCAAACTTTTATTTTGCCATGGAAATTATTTATCATACGAGAATGTGAAATAAAAATTAAATTTCGGAAAATGAATAGTGAAAGTGAATAGTAAAAATAAATAGTGAAATTTTCGGGAATAGGAATTAACCTGAAAATGCGAATTGTTACAAAAGGTCTTTCTAACTTGCCCACTTTGTTTTCGTACTTCGGTGGGCTCCACATCGTGGAACACAAGGTAATCAATATGCTCGCTCGCTCGTCTTTTGTCACTCCATAATCTTGACAAGTTCATCTAAGCACCAAGATGAAGAAGCATACTTTTTAGAGAAAACAGTTATGTAGAATCTTGAGTCCTCGATGGACTTGATTAGTTGTTCGGTGATCATTTTCCCTTTTTCTATCTTCTCATCATCCTTGTATGTTTCCATGCCTTTTTTGCTTCCGAGCTTCATAAAGATGGCCAACGAAATTGTTACGAGTGCCTTCACCTCTATAAAATAAAATAAAAAATAAATAAAAAAATAAAATAAAAATACTGGAAGTTCTTTTGAATGGATGAAGATGAAGTAGACACCATTCTAGTTGTTATCTAAGGATATGTTGTTTAAGAGAATTATCTTAACTAATTGCAAAGAAACTTGGGTAAGATGATTAAGGTTGTGTTTCTTTTTTTTCTCTTAGCTAAGTGGTAAGTAGGTCTCATGTGGGTTCACATCTCTTAGCATGTTTTAATGGGAAAGGATCCATATTTCTTCCCTTATAGATATAGATAAAACAAGGGAAATAAATGGGTCTTACTTAAAAAATAAATAATATTAAATAGTTTAGTGGGTCCATGTCCTTAGCTAAGGAAAAAAAGAAACAACACCTAAGTGTATATTGAGAACAATGTTTTGAAACTCGGTTCGACCAGGCCGGGTCAACCGGTTGAACCGGTTCCCATCGAAAAATTAGGTCATATTAAACCGGGTTTTGTTTTTTCATGTTTTTTTTTTTTTTTTAATAAAACAAGTGAATTATATATATTATATTTGCGACGTAATTTTATTTTTAGACGTTATCTTTGTTGTTAAATGTTTTCCTAGGCTCAATATATACATTAGTCATTATTTATATATATACTTCTTTTTCGTATTGTTGAAAAAAAGAGTTTTTTTTAATTTCTTTTTTATAAAAAACTTGGTTGAGCTAGTTGAATCGGTAACCCGGTGACTTGACCGGGTCGTTTAAGACCACTTTTCAAAACATTGGATATATCAAAGCAAAATAGTGACTACTCACAATTAAAAAAATTTCGAACACAATTCAATATTCTTTTCTTCATTATATCTGTTACATATACCCAAAATCCACGTTATGGTATATGTGCAAAATGGATAGGCTAAATTGAATTCAATAGGTCAATATCGGCGGGTTAAGTTAAGAAGCATTGAATTTCAACACCTTTCCAGTTTCCTTTTCAATATTATGCGGTATGTACTAAAATAAGTATAAAAAACATATACTCTAGATTTTTATTTTTACCTGCACATGAACCAAATGAAAACATCAGCTATCGAAAATAAATAAATAAATAAATAATGCTATCAGCAATTAAGCACAAATGGCAAAAGATAACCACTCACATGTAAACGAACGATAAAAAGAACTTGTTACCAATTTATCAACGGGAGGTATCAGGTTCAAGGGTTAGGATCCTCTAAGTGGGTCAGAAAAGTAAAGTCTAAAAGGTCATGAGATGATGACAAGTGGTTCTTTTTCCATCCCATATTTCTCTAATTTCACTTATTTTTTTATTTTATTTTATTTTCTTATCATTCTTTTCTTACATTACTATAATTTTTGTCATAAAAGTTAACAATATAATATACAATTTTTCTCAAAAAAAATTATAAAAGTTTAGTACTTTATTTTATGTTTTCAAATTGATGATAAACACAACTTATATGTGATAAACAGCGTCTACGATAAAAAAAACTTTTTTATTGATGAATAAAGACAACTTTTAATTATAAACAACTTTTTTTATTGATTAAAAAGTACTCTTTTTATTAATGAACAACGCATAATTGCATCTAATGAAAAACTCTTTTATTGACGAACAACTATTTTATTGATGAACAATTTTTTTATTAATGAACAACTCTTTTATTTATTTATTTTTGAACGGCGATTTAGTAGTTAGTGATTCGAGCCCACAGTGACATCCAATTGGGCAGTATGCAAGTATCGAACCTTTCTCCTTAGGAGATAAACCCCACTCCTGCTTCTATTTTTTTTGGGCCCTTGAAAGTTCATGGTGAGACTCGAACATGAGACCTCTCCAAGGATACCTGATACGACCCGGTTAGGGGTTGTATCAGGATAGGGCACCACTTTTAGTGTGTGCGAGCTCCGTAAGAAAATTGAGACAAGGAGACTAGAGAATTACTTGACAAACTTGATTGAATCATTCATAATAATGATTCGGTATATATAACCGAATAATCCTAGCTTATAAAACAAGCCAAACATAAAGATATATCTAAACAATGTCAGTTTCCTAATACGACACAAAGACATATCCTAAATAAATGTAACATGACATAAAGCTCGGGGCGTATCATTCCCCACTCCTTCGAAATCACCTTGTCCTCAAGGTGTTGTCTTGAAAAATTTCTCTTGATTCTAGGATTGCATATCCTAATCCTTATCCTAGTCCTATCTTCCACTCCCGTAGTTCTCTTGCCTTCCGCTACCGCAACCAACACCTTTTTCCTCTTCCGCCTTCCACTACCTTGGACATAACACAACATAATTCTTCCGCCTTCCGCTACCCATGCCGTAACACTCCCCACTCCTTCAAAAATCACCTTGCCCTCAAGGTGCTACGAAGAATATACAGATTGAGAGTCCACTAATTCCTCGCTTAAATTCAAATTTATTTCATCCAAATGAATATCAAATTCACCACCTCCATCCTTAAGCGTCGATATCACTCTATTCAACTCATCCTCGCCAACCTTAAGTGCTTTGCCACCACCCACAACCTCTTCAACTCCAATATACTCATCAGCATTCAATGACCCTTCAGCCTTAGGTGAAGCAAATTCACCCTCTAATGGTAGAATAACATCTATTTTTTCTTTTCAAAGATATGCTCTTTCTCTTCCATTGCAATTGTCTCAAAACGAACCTCGGTGATACAAGCTTTGAAGAAGTATTCTCCCAAAGTTAAAGGATTGGACCTCAAAAATTCCCAAATATTTAGGTTCGCAAAGCGTGTTTCCGCTGCACGGGGCAATGAAAAAACTTCGTCTAGAGTTTTGGGATTTGACCGTAAGAGTAAACATTATAGATCTAGTTCTTCTTTGAAGTTTAGCCTCCATTCCCATGGCAACATCCATGTTTTCAAAAGTGACCAATAATAGCAATGTCCTTGATGTGCTGGTCTGTACCCATTTTAGAATAACAATCAAACTCTCACCAATATCAAAAACGCCGTCTATCGCGCTTCTAACCCCATCAACACCAATATCTTCATCAACATCTAAGGACCCTTTAATCATAGGTGAAGCAAATTCACTTTTAATGATGGAATGATATCTGATATCTTTTCAATTATATGCTCTATCTCCTTCTCTTCAATTGCCTCAAAACGACCCTCGACTATATGGGCTAAGGAAAAGGCTTCTACTAAAGTTGTAGGCCTTGCCCTCAATAGTTCTATTTGTAACGTCGGTTTAAGTCCGGAGATATAAAACGATGTAAGTAAAGATTCAGAAATCCCTGTTACTCGATTTATAAGTACCTCAAACTCACTCTGATATTCGGCCACGGTACTCATTTGCAAGAGCTTAGATAGTGCGTATTCTGCGTCCTGATCGCTGCCGCCTGTTGCCATGAATAATACTCAAGCGATTAATAACTAAATTTTTTTCCCTATGAATAGTACCTCGCGATGAATAGTACCCGATGAATAGTACCTCAATGAACATTAATTTTATTTATTTATTTATTTATTTTTAATTGGAACCCTAATCAAAACCCTCTCAACGAGAGCTCTCAATGAAAGCACCAATTGATACGACCCGGTTAGGGGTTGTATCAGGATAGGGCACCACTTTTAGTGTATGCGAGCTCCGTAAGAAAATAGAGACAAGGAGACTAGAGAATTACTTAACAAACTTGATTGAATCATTCATAATAATGATTTGGTATATATAACCGAATAACCCTAGCTTGTAAAACAAGCCAAACATAAAGATATATCTAAACAATGACAGTTTACTAATACGACACAAAGACATATCCTAAATAAATGTAACATGACATAAAGCTCGGGGCGTATCAATACCTCCCCAAGGTTACCCTTGATGGCCGCTAGCCCAGTTGGTTAACAACTCTTTTATTGATGAATAATGTAACTAATGAACTATTTTTATTGCTAAATAACTCCTATGATGAACACTCTTTTCTTATAAACAAATCATTTTATTGATAAACAGGTATATAATGAACAATGATTTTATAAATAAATAATTTATTTATTTATTTTAGAAATAAATTATTTTTTTATAAAAAAGTCATTTTCTATTGATGAACGAATTTGGATTCTATCGACGGGCTCGAGCAACATAGGCAAAAGAAGCAGCAGCTGCCAATAGCATTGTTGCAGATGATACCATTGTCCAGAAGCTCTTCTTCCTCTTACGAGCTTCAGCAGCAGATTTTTTTACTAACTCAGGTTGCCTCTTCATCTCTTCTAGTCTACTCTCTTTATCCTTGAAAGCGCTCTTAATTGCTTTGATCAGTGCAACATGGTCTTTTATCCCTTCTTCCACGCCATTTTCTTCATCTTCTTCGTCACAAACCGAAAGTGGTTTCTTCAAGAACATCAAGACTCTTTCCGCGTTAGCTTCCGCTACAACTAATTTACCTTTTGTATCATCAAATTCCATACGTGTTTCACTTAGTTCTGTTTCTAAGGAAGCAACATATTTCTCCAACTTTTCACATCGAGTTTCTAGCTCTTTCTTTTCTCTTAGATGTTCCCCAATTTCTGTTGTCATATTGGCTATTTCTTTACGCAAATCTTCTACCTCCTGCTCCATTATAGCAATCTTCTCTTTATTATCAGATGTGATGGATTTTTCGTTATCAAGATTCTCGAGAGCTTCATCCCTCTCGATTATTGCTTGATCATTTGAAGCTCTGTAGGTGCTGACTTCACCCTCTAATTGCTTAATCTTTTCAACTTGATTGGCACTAGACATTTCCAGTGATGAAATCCTGTCTTCAGAAACCCTCAATTGCTCGTTCAACTTTATAATCTCAGTTTCCCCTTGTATCTTAGCATTCTCTAGTTCGGTTTTCTCATGAACGATCTGCTCAATTCTAAGCTTCTGCTGCTCTAACTCCTTCCTCGCATCTTCCAAATCTTTTGTAATCGAACTTTTTTCCTTATCTAAACTTACAATGCGTTCCTCCATTCCTTTCTTTTGCTCAACCAATACTTTGATTTCCTTCTGCAATTCAGCTTCATTATTATTACATATTTCTTCTCCAAATCAGCAAACTTGTTACTTAACATTTCCTCCTCAATTTTCATGCTCTCAACCAATCTCTCAAGCTCACCTACAGAAGTTTGCAGCGCGTCGTTCTTCCTCTCTTGCATACTCTTTTCATCTTCAACCGCCTTCTTTTCTTGGCTTAACTGATCAATACTTCTTCCCAAATCATTAACCAGTTTGTTAGACTTATCCAAAACCGCCCGAATCATATCTCTTTCTTTCGTTAAAGAGTCAACCCGTTCTTTAACTTCTTTAATAAACTGCAAAAAATCCATTTTTGTGGGACTAATAATGTAGACCATGTAATATGAGATAAATCATATATATAAGACTTTTTCCAAGGATTCTTTTCATAATCTGAAAGTTTGTTGTGCCTTACTTTGGAATCAAATATTCCTTGTGTTACAAAAAATCCTTTATTTCATTCTTAAGAAAAAAAAGATGCCCCATTAATCCATTATATTGAAAAAGATGCCCCATTTATAACTTGGGTTTGTGATAATTTAAAAAATACATATTTTTGTGACAAGATAAATCAAAAAGAATATGTGGCTTCCGCTTACTATTTCTAGGATTATCAAAAGCCCTTTTTATAGTCATAGGCGAAATGAAGTCAATTTTTTTTTTATTATTTTTTTTTTTATTAATTCTTTCTTTATCTTTATTTATTTCATTATTGTCAATGTATATTTCAAGGATTTTTTTTTTTTGTTAGTTATACATAAAAAGATATCTACGTATATTTTTTCAATGAGGTGGCAAATTCTGTCCATTGACTTATGAATGGGAAGATATGGGTTACGTTTCATTTCTAATGTGTTGAATGGGGTTAAAAATCAATACAGTTTGCCTACATAAATCTGGTAAAGTGGGTCAATGTCATATGTCGTACGTGGTTAAAAATGCGCAGGAATGTAGGATGGGTAATGGATCAAAACGAGATCTATGGGTTAGGTTGGGCTGACTTGCAAAAGACTTTAGATGGTCTAGAAATTATTATTATAATATCTAAATTTAGTTTTAAAAATGCAATTGAAGCGGTTGTGTGCATTTATTTTACATACACCATGAACTTTTAACCCCTTCTCCATTCTAGCTAAATTAAGTAACTTTACTATCAATGAAATTGATTCAAGGCAAATAGAGAGAATGACATCAATTTGTTGGCTTCTATACAAAAACATACACCTCACCAAAACCCTTGTGTTATCCAATTTCATTCCAATACCAATCATAAGTTTTAAAGAAAGTCAGCATCATTACAACGCTATACTAACATGAATGTTAAAACACATAAAGCAATGTGTTGAAACTCAAATTTTGCATTAAATTTCACCGATATCATCTAAGATTAACTAAGGGCATCCACTATAATAAACTTTTTACAAAGATTTATACATTAATACATGTTGGGAACATAGTTTTACTTTTATCAAGTTTCGGTCATTTGTAATAACATTAGGTTGCTTAGTTTATTATTACTTAAGTTTATATAATGTTATAAGGCTTATGAAAGTCCAATAGGCCACTAAGCCCACACGTAAAGCAAGATAGGAAGGAATGGAGTGTTGCCCTAATCATTGCCTATAACTAGAGAGCTCATGTAACTCATTTACTTGGTTGGTTTATTTAATATCTTGTGGAGACTCTTGTCAAATTCATTGTCTTATTAAGTAGATCAACCATCTCTTCTCTTTATCTCATTTCTATCATTGTTTATCTTGTGTATTCACCAAACGGTGACCTAACAAGTGGTATCATTCGCTAGAAGAAGGTGTAGCTAGTAAGTTGTTTTTTGTTAAATTCGATCCAAAAAAGTTGTTTTTAATTCGTTATTTTTTTGAAATTTCTTGTATTTTCTTGTTTGTTTTTGGTTTCTATCACATCTTTGCTTACAAACTTGTGTTACAAATCATTACAAACAAAAAGATTCAAACTTTTCATCAAAAACAAAAGATTCGAAATATTGTACAATTTTTCGAAAATTTTCAAATTTTTGAAAAATTCTTCAAGTTTGCAAATTTCTTTGAGATTTCATTGTTTTTAAGATGGTTGTACAAGAATCTTTAATCAAAAACTTGTTTTTGATGTGATTTTTACAAAAACAAAAAACTGCCATTTTTTCGAGAAAACACTTGAACTATTTATCGAGAACACTAAACCCTTAATTATCGAGAAGTCATCTATATCAATCTCATCGAATCATAACAGCCCGAAGAAACTTTTTCACAACTGTAGTCTCCTCGATTGTTTCACCAAATGATCGAATACCGGTTACAATTGTATTCAGTCTCATGGCAAAATCATATACTGATTCATCGTTCTTCATCCGAATTACCTTGAATCACTTCTCAAGGTTTGTACTTTGGCTTCCTTTACATGATCAGCTCCCATGTGCAATGTACGAAGCGTCTCCCACGCTTCCTTAGGCGAGTCATTCTCAGCCAACATCATTAGCACATCTTCTAGAACCGCCTGGTAAATGGCCGCGAGTGCCATCCGATCTTGTCATTCCTCGACATCGACTTGATGAGTTACACTCCTTGTGCTTGCAAATTCACCCGCATTTCCAAAGACCACACTGAGTAGTTAGTCTTTGTGAGCCGTATATTGTTTCGTAATACTACCAGCTTTCTGAATATTTTCATCATTAACTGAAGATGATGATGAAGTTAGCATGGGTATTTTTGGCATACACTTGACCATACACTAACGCAACACAAACTCCGATACTACTTTTTGGTTATCAAGGGTATATAGAAGTGTATGAGAGTAAGTAGAACTTAAAGAAATTAAAGTGACAATGGAAATGGAAGTGGAAATCTTTCTTACGGATAATTTGCTTTACAATGATTTCATATCAATTTATAGCTAAACAAAGGTACTACTCAAACATGAAACTGACAAAACTATTAAACTAAAATAAAAACTAATGAAAGCAAAGATTAAAGATATAATAAACTGTTATTTGTATTGGGTAGTAAACTAGATAAAGGTATTGGCGGGGAGAAGTCTCCGCCGAAAGAGGTGAAATGTCCCCGCCAAAAGCGGTTTATGTTGTAGTGAGGTTGGTTCCGAACCTGGTTAACCCGCCCGAGACCAATTTACATTTCACATATGGTTCTTCCACCGGGAAGCCTTTCACTATCGTGATCCTGACATATCTTCATAAATTCATCAAAATTTCGGGCGTACAAAACCCGACATGAAAAATTTGTATTAGGAAATACAGCCTTGACTTTTGCAAACACCAAACGCCACCGAAGTGTGGGAGGTCCTGTTGAAGACGACAATAGAATGTCATATCTGGTGATGGTTATTGGAAACCTTTCTGAAGTTGATTCGCTACACACTTTTCCCCATTCTGGTAGTTAAGATCAAGTTTAAAAACTTCGCTAGTTGCTTGTATCCCGGCACCATAGGTACTTATGAGTTTCTCTCGAAGATCTTCAAGCGAACCATGTGAGATAACCTAGGAAAAAGAATGGTCAGAAATCTTAGATGCATATAGATTCAGTTGGGTTACAACCACTTTTGACATGCTATGGTAAATAAAAACCCACCAAGCTCGTTCAGACACATACACGTTAGAAAATGCACAAAATAAAAAAGAACAAAAAGATATTGGCGTGTCCGTTTACAATTCCCCAACACCAAGCTCCACAATGTCCCACACTGACCACCCCATATCGAACTCTTGGAGGCCAACCGTAGCATATGCTCTTATGTTTTACATATCGTCTGACCATATATATTTAATTACGATGTCATTTTCCAAGAGTAGCAGAAGCATATGGGCAAGGATTTTAAATCATCAACTAGTTACCATTACCATATGTATGTATGTATGTATGTATGTATGTATGTATGTATGTATGTATGTATGTATGTATGTATGTATGTATGTATGTATGTATGTATGTATGTATGCAAACAAGTTGATTTGAGTTACTTTTGGTTTGCATGAGGTAATACTAAAGATGAAATTCAAAGTATCACATTATTCACAATTACAATTTCTTTAATGGACCAAAAGTGTTTGATGCTCAACCATCCCAGCAATACCCATTTCGAATCTACTAAATCCATATCGTTTGCTTAATTTTATTGTCTAAACCTCATTTTCATCACCTCTAATACAGAGAAACAAGTTTTACAATGTTGTGGCTAGTTTATAATTCGAAAATGTTGTAGTTTTATGTGTTGTGACGATGATAAGGAAAAAAACCCCTAAAAGTTATAGTTATATAATCTGAACATGTTGGAAGTGGACATGGAATAACTGTGAGAGTCTGGAACAATCGTATCTTGTCTCAATAGGAGTATAAGTCTAGGTTAATGTATAAATGTCCAAAAGAGTCCAAGCATAAGTCTAGGTAAACTTAAGAGCGAAGACATAATGATCGACGAGATCCAATAACATTAGTAAAATGCAAAGCAGTCTGTTTTACATACCCTAGGTGCATGCGAGTAAGGAAAAATCTCTTCCCCGACATCCACATAGTCATGTACACCGTCTGATACTAATAGAGACTACATCTCTATATTGGTTTTATGAGACCAATAAATCCCCCCTCCTTTTTGAATAAGAAATAATTCTCCATGCTGATCCACAAGAAGATGAACCGGAGCTTTGATATGTCCTTCACCAAACCAGTAAAAAAGTCCTGTAGGAACCTTTTCCGGGCTGTGGTTGCGTTTGTTTCCACCACAAACTTGTGATCCAATTATCGACTTTCCTTTCTCAGTTTTATCCATTGGTCGCTAAATGAGAAACCCCCTAGGCATTTAGTAACTGTAACATACTAATAACTTCAGCTACAATGACCAAAATTAAGAAACCCTAGGCATGATATTTAATTAAACATCATAATGATTCTACAAATCATTGTTTGCATAGAAAACTGAACTAAAATCAAACAATAATGTGAAATTATTTGGACCGTTTTTACACAAGGAAACAGTTGAGGAAACAATTTGTATATATATGTTGATTTAACGATAACAAAGTATTTTCAATAATGGGTACAAATTACACTATCTAGCTAGTACTTAGAAATCATAGGCATTACTGCATAAAGAAAACGATATAGCTGGTTGTTTACTAACTAATGTTATGTGTTGAGATTGATTATAATGACAAAGTGAATTATATATATTATTGATGAAGTAATCGCGGAAACTGTGCACCGTAGCTGGGAAATCTTTGATGAAGTAACCGCAAAAAGGGGCAGTTTTGTCCCGCCGAAAGTGGTCAATGTTGTAGTGATTAGCACACAACTCAAACAAGAATTAAAGTTTGGCTTTGTTCCCAATCACAACAATTGTAGAATATTCTAATACTAACTAATAGAGATATGTATGTACCTGTTTGTGAGAAATTGTATGAATGATGATGACTGCTGTAATGCGTAACCCTTTAGACGAATAAATATATAGACTTTTTCCTACCGCCAAACAAAAGAATAAATTGCAATTGGGCTTTTTATACACTATACAAGATTGGACAATTATGGGCCCCTCTTAAATTTTGGGCTAGTCTTTCAAAACTGCTATGCAATCTAGGGGTGTGCACAAACATGACATGGCATGCAATTTCAACACAAAACTGACATGAAGTTATGCAGGTCGGGTTTATGTCATACTCCGTGACTCATAAGGGATGACATAAGTTGACCCAATAACCCGTATGGAATGTCGGAAGGGTTGACCTGAAATTGGCTATGTCTTTATATTGTGGTTCAGGTTCGTGTAAAATGGGTAAAAAGTGACCCCCGTAACCCGTTGACCTGATACACATTTAAATCAAACATGTTGTGTCGTCTTCTGGTTAAACAAGTTACTAAAGGCATCGTTATCAACAGTTCATTGTTCTTTCAATGTTCTTTGTCATCACCAACCACCTCAAACCACCATCCAAGTATCAAACTACCACACAATCATAACAAATACCACCCAACTATCACCATAAAAAGACCCTACAAATTTGAGCAAAGAACACAACGGAAATAAATTGGAACAAAATGAGCACAAACGGAAAACAATATCTAAGCATAAGAACCGACACTAAATCTTTATGCCACACATTTACGGAATACTTGTTATAACTGAAGATAGGTTGATAATATTAGAATCACAATTCAGTACCGAAATCATATGCAACAAAACATATATTTAGTCATGAAACTGGGTAATCCCATTTGAGCAATTAACAAAGATACAAACGCTAACCGTACATCATGGGTTAAACAGAAGCGGGAACATAAAGGCACATAACATATAGCAACATGCATGGTCATATGTTGTGGTTGAAAAATGGGCAGGAATGCAGGATGGTTAGGGTCAAAAACGGGATCTGTGGGTTAAGTTGGGTTGACTTGTAAACGAATCTTTAATTTATAGATGATATAGAAATTAGGAACAATTGCAGAGTTTGATAGTTGCGAAGATACAAGACTTTTGTCACAACCAATTAGACATACAAGGCTAGAAATTACAGGTACTTTTAACCCATTCACTTATGAATAGTCAATTCTGGTTATGTTCAATCTCTAACTAGTCAAATGGGTCAAGATAACTTAAGCGACGGGTCAAACAGAATGAAAGTCGCCCGAAAGTGAAATTTCAGTGCATGAAACCTCCTACACTATTATATATAAAAATCAGTTTTATTACTAAAATAACATAACTTTCTGGTAATCATTTTTTATTAGAAAACTATAACTTCCTCTACTAGATTTTAGTTCCTACACCTTGGTGAAATAGCAACTATTGAGTACATAAACTAAATGGCAACCTGTAAACCACCAACAAATACAATAATACATGGTAGAGGTGGCAAATTCGGTCCATTGACTTATGAACGGGAAGATATGGGTTACGTTTCATTTCTAATGTGTCGAATGGGTTAAAAATCAATATAGTTAAAACACAGAAAATTGGTAAAATGGGTCAATGTCATACGTCGTGGTTAAGAAAAGCGCACGAATGCAGGATGGGTAATGGATCAAAACGGGATCTATGGGTTAGGTTAGGCTGACTTGCAAAAGACTTTAGATGGTCTAGTAAATTATTGTTATAATATATAAATTTAGTTTTAAAAATGCAATTGAAGCGGTTGTGTGCATTTACATGCACCATGATCAACTTTTAACCCCTTCTCCATTCTAGCTAGATTAACTTTATTCATTTGACCCGTTACATGACTTAAAAACTACATGTGGACCTCATTGCAAAACATTAGTGAGAATAAGAACAATGATCAACAAGAACATACCCAAGCAAGCTAACAGATTTCTCTCTCAAAGCAATATAACACAAAAGCTTCATAACATCCCCTGATTATTTCATAGTTGAATGCAACATATGAATCATATGGTAACAAAAACTGCCCACAAACGCTTAAATAAGGATCTCAAGTCTTGGAAAAACGAGTTCTTTACTGCATGAAATTGATTCAAAGCAAATAGAGAATGAGATCAATTTGTTGGCTTCTATACAAAAACATACACCTCACCAAAACCCTTGTGGATCTTTATCCAATTTCATTCCACTACCAATCATAAGTTTTAAAGCAATTCAACATCATTATAACGCTAAACAAACATGAACATCAAAACACATAAAGCAACATGTTGAAACTCTGATTTTGCATTAAATACCACCGATTTCATATAACATAAACTATGAACATGGTTCAACCACCTTTAATTCATAAACATCATACTCAACATAAAAAATTAAAACTAAATTAAAAACACATGTGACACTTAAGATCTTGAATCTTTACCAACAGTCCTTACCCAAATGCCCTGTCTTACCACACAGAGAACAAACAGCCATATACCCCCTCAGACCACAGTAATAACAAACGCCGTCACCACCACCCCCACCCCAAACCTGACCACAATCCTTACCAAGATGCCCAACCTTACTACACTTGTAACAACCAGCACCACTACAGTTCTTAGATGTATGCTTCCCACCACAAATATAACAGCAAATCCTATCCTCATCATCACTACGGTCCCTAGGATACTCATATGGATAATGTCCATCTTCACCACATGTACAACTTAATTCAGGACAGTCCTTACCCATATGCCCACTTTTACCGCACAGAGAACAACACTGACTACACTCCCACGCGATATGCCCAATCTCACCGCAATTATAACAAACACAGTCACCACCACTACCAACCAGGTCACATTTCCTAACTCTATGCCCAACTTGACCACACTTATAACAACCACTACGACCAGCATAACCATTACAGTCCTTGGCTAAATGCCCATTCTCACCACACTTAAAACAACTACAATCCTTAGCTAAATGAAAATTCTCACCACAGAAATAACAACATGCATTACCCTGGCAAAGGCGTGTTTTACGGTCCCTTTCTTCGGATTCTTCCATACGCTTGTGTAGCCATGCTATAGAGTCTTGATGGATTTTTATCATGTTTTGATGGCCTTTTATTGCTTTCAAAACAATTTTATTAACTTCTGACTTTGGGATATCAAAATTTTTGGCAGCTTCACCTATTCCTTTATACAAAACAGTTTGAATAATTCTCCCCTCCCTAATACTCTTAAAAATGTTTTTATCACCCATTTTCCAACTAGAATGAATGCTTACTTTGAATAAATGTACATAAACCCTAAACCCTTGTTACTGTAAATTATTTTTACATGGATTATTTTCTTTTTATATTTTTTTCTCCTATGTCTCTTTCCTGGAAGCTTCCTTTTCACTCTTTTGTTAACTTTAGCCCTTTTTCTTTTAGTTGTTTTATCTTTTAGTCCTTAAACATTTTATCAACTTACATTTTCACTTTTCAGCGACACTTTTCATGTTATGTACCAAACAACATTTCAAGTTAAGTTATTGATCAAGTTAGTAAACGGTTGTAAGGGCCAAAGGGCGCCAAAAAGGTTGACCCGGTCCGAAGTTAGGGGCGGCTCAAACACTTTAGAGGCCTAAAGCGAGATTTTAAAAAGAGGTTTATTCAACTAAATAAACTTATGTTTAGATATGAAACCAAATAAAATTTGAGAAGTAGATTGAAGAACAAAAATAAAAATGAGAAATGAAGAAACAACGTTGTCCCAGTAATTTTGAACAAAGCTTGTAAAGAACCAAACGCATACAAACATGTCTTGTTCGTTTGTTTAACTTTAACCAAACAAAACGAGTTATTACGGACACGGAAACAACAAATGTTTGTGTGTTAAGAAGAATATGATTTCTTGTTCATTTATGTTTGTCCATTAACAAACAAGTATAAAATACTCATTAAATTCATATTGAGTTATATTTGCTAGTGTTCGTTGGCTTATTGTATATCTGTATATTAGTTGAAGTAGACGCTGTCCGTGTCATGTTTCCCCAAAAAAAAAAAAAAAAAAAATCCATAAACACTCCCTACTTTTAGGGTTGGTTTAGTAAGTTAAGCAGTTTGTTAACATTAAGTTTGTTTATAACTTAGAGCACTAAGCTTAATCTATCAGTTTTTATTACGTTGATGATGTCCAAATAGACCCATTTGATTTGTTTTCTTGTTGAGCATATTTCAGAACTAGTAATGTGGTTATAAAATAATCAAATAACCAGCATCCGTTTATCCATACATTATAAGCATACTCTTGAAGCTTCATAACAATAATAATAAGATAAAAAAGAAGATCATAATGTTTTCACGACATCCAATTTCATCACTTCCTCATCTTGATGACTTAACCTTGCCTTATGGGTACTCTCACAGTCCCGAACCTCATTTGGAGCAGGTTCGGTTTCTAGGGATGCATAGTCGGTCATCACAGCAACACTGCAACACTTACTTCAAAGATCCACTGCATGGTTAAGTAACCGACAAGAATATGTATCTTTTGAAGATTAATGGAATATGTTTAACAGATACTATGTTAACCCAAATACTATGATATTTCCTAAACCTCGCCCATTTTTGAAGTATATACTATGATAACCCAAATACTATCAAGGCACACATAATAAAAACACACACTTTCTGTTAGTCCTACATAAAATCAATTGTATCACAACTCATCAAAGTATGTCCAACTTCAATTGTTTTAGCAGGAGCAGGCCTCATCGATACTCCAATTCACAAATACAAGTTCACATGTTTTGGTCGCTATGGTAAAATCAAGAATAGACGGTATGTTGACTAATATCGCTGGGCAGCTTAAGTAAAAAGGGATCATGGCTATGTTTGGCGCAAAGCTTTTTGGGGCAATGAGCGGTAAACAATGAGCTTTTTGATTTTTAGTGTTCGTTTGGCATGAGAGCTGTGAGCTTTGCTACTTTTAAGGAAAGCTCATTTTTCCAATGCTTCTTAATGAAGCTGTGAGCGGTGAGCGGTGAGCTGTGGCTACTGCTCACAGCTACTACTCATAGCTCACTGCTACCGCTCACAGCTACTTTTGCCGAACATAGCCCATAAGTCTGAGATCACAATTCTTTCGTTCCATTAATAAAAAAACATACTAAGGCAAATAGAGAATGACATCAGTTTCTCGGCTTCAATAAAAACCATGGAAAATTTCATTTCAATCCCAATCACAATTCTTAAGGTAATTCAACATCATTACAACGCCATACTAACGTTAACTAAAGTAATTAAGAAAAATCAAAACACATCATAGAAACTCTAATTTTGCATTAGAATACCACTAGAATCATATAAGATAAACTAAGAACATGTTAAACATTAAAATCTACCAACACTCCTTACCCATATGACCCATCTCACCACACAAAGAACAAACGGCGATATACCCGGCCTTCCCACAATAATAACAAACACCGCCACCACCACCAACAAGCCCTTGCAGTTCACCATTCACATCCCCATTACAAGGTGGCCAACCCCTACGAATATGCCCAAGCTTACCACACTCATAACAACCAACACCACAACACCCCTTAGCCTTATGCCCATTCTTACCACATATATAACACAACACATCACCACCACCCTGGCTACTGCTACTACCCATTGTGGGATCCTTTTTTTCTTCGTCTTCCATGCATTTTTGAAGGCTTGCAATAGAGTCTTGGTGGCTTTTTATCATGTCTTGGCGGTCTTGAATGGCTTTCAAGACTATTTTATTTACCACAAATTTTGGAACATCTTCATCTTTAGCTGCTTCACCTATTCCATCATGCTCAACAGTTTGGATAAGTCTCCATTGCTTAATTGCCTCAAAAACATTTTTATCATTTTTAGACATTTTTTAATAAGTTCACATAAACCCTAAACCCTTTGTTACTGGTATATGGTTTTTACACGAATTATTTTCTTTTTATATATTTTTTTCTCATATGTGTCTTTCCTCGAAGCTTCCTTTTCTTAGTTTTGTCAACTTCAGCCCTTTTCCTTCTGATTATTATATCTTTTAGTTATTAACCTTTTTATCAACTTATATTTTCAGCAACACTTTTCATGTTATGTACCAATGTACCATAAACATTTCAAGCTAGATTATTGACCATGTTAGTAAAGGGTTGTAACTAGGGAGTCAAAAGGGTTAGGTTGACCCAACCCAAACCGAGGGACGGCTCAAACAATTTAAAGGCCTAAAGCAAGATTCTAAAGTGAGAATTTTTCAAAAAAAAATTTGGATGTAATTTTGAGTTCTCAACTAAATTAACTAATGTACGTCTAGCTATGAAACCAAATAAAATTTGAGAAATCGATTGAAGAACAAAAATAAAAAGGAGAAAGAAGAAAACAACGTTGCACCAATAATTTTGAACAAAGCCCGTAAAGAACCAAACGCATAACAAAGCCTATAAATAACCAAATGCATACGAATGTGTCTTGTTCGTTTATTTAACTTTCACCAAAAAAACGGATGTCTGTGTTCATGTTTGTGCATTAATAAGAATTTCTTCATTTTAGTCCAAACTTTAAAAAGTTAAGAATTTCTTGGTTGATTATGTTTGTCCATTAAGCAACAATTAGCAAACAAGTATAAAATATTCATTAAATTCATATTGAGTTATGTTTACTCGCGTTGGTTGGCTTATCCCCAACAAAACCCGTTTATAAACAGTTTGTTAACGTTAAGTTTGTTTACATTCCGATTTAGAAGTTTTTATATTGTCTAAATTTTTGGACTTGAACTTTTTTTTAAACTCAAATAATAAGCTTAGAGCCAAGGGTATCTTCACTTTCACACCCGCGTCATTCCTATGTGGCAACCAAATGACGCCGCCATTGAGTTAACTCACACATGCCAAAACCTACTATTTTTGAATCTTTTAACCATTTGAAGTAAAGTAAGAGCTAGTTTTCATTAAAATAAAAAATAAAAAAAAAGGGGGGGGGGGGGGGGGGGGGGCTATACCACTCTATATATATAGTTATATATAACCAATTTTTACACACAATTACTTACTTTCTACCTTAATTCTCTCTATCACAACACACATTCTCTAAATCAAATATGAATTCTGATGAAGAATATGTTAGCTTTTCAAACGTCGATAACGAAAATCAAATGTAACACCCCAACCCGACAAGGGTAAAGGTATCACAATATGGTTTCACATCAGAACATACATAACTAAACAAAAGCGGAAGTCTTACAAAACAATCAAAAGGAAACAATAAATAAAACAAAATTCTAAATCTCTATAATACATAAATAACATCAATCTAAGATGACTATGGTCAAGTCTGCACTCAGCTCTACTCTTAATCCTCAGAAAGCTATCCCTCAGCTCTACTCTTAAAAAGCCCGGTGAACGGATATAACAATAATAAACTGAAATATAAATGCTGAAGTATAAATGATATAGTATGGGGAAACATAATTAGGCATAATGGATATTAGGTAAATGTAGTGTGTAGGTTAGGTAAGGAATCTATACAGTTACCTGTATAAACAGAATTAGAATACCATGAGCTCAGACAAAACATATTCAAATCATATCATCACATAAGGCAACATAATTGGAGGGGAGACCTCCATGAGTTTTGAAGGACGTGTATTGCACACACAGTCACAATCACCAAACAATATCATATTATAACATATCACAAAACAGATCTAGGATGCATCCATACGCCCCTAAATAATAACTCATCACCATAGTGCACATTCATATATAACAGAAGGGACGTGGCAGAACATCATTCTACTGCCCTAGAGTCATGTCAGAGGTGCATCACTGACACGGACATGGAACCCCCATGCCTAGTGAAGCTCAGGTAACTTAAGGTTCATAAACAAAGGCTCAAAACATAGTTGTCATATCAGAAGGTTCAAATAACAAGGTTTATCATAGCAAAGGTCCAAATCAGAAGGTTAAAATCAGAAGGTTCATATCAAAGGTTGTAATCACAAGGAAACCTCAAAAGTAAGGTCAGAATATCCGTACCTTGAACAATAGCAAAGCTGATAGGAGTAGAAAGAATCAAAAGAACGAATAACACCCTTCATCAGAAATCTACACATGTAGTATTAGTTATTAATAGTATGCTCAGTTAGAACTAGGTAATACTCGGCTATTCTGGCCAATACCCAGTTCGAACCAGGTAAGACTAAGATATTCTGGCCAATACCCAGTTAGAACCAGGTAAGACTCGGCTATTCTGGCCAAGACCCAGTTAGAAACAAGTAAGACTCAGCAATTCTGGCCAAGACCCAGTTAGAAACAGGTAAGACTCGGCTATTTTGGCCAAGACCCAGTTAGAACCAGGTAATACTAGGCTATTCTTGCCAAGACCCAGTTAGAACCAATTAAGACTCGGCTATTCTGGCCAAGACCCAGTTAGAAACAGGTAAGACTCGGCTATTCTGGCCAAGACCCAGTTAGAACCAGGTAAGACTACGCTATTCTCGCCAAGACCCAGTTAGAACCAGGTAAGACTCGGCTATTCTTGCCAAGACCCAGTTAGAAACAGGTAAGACTAGGCTATTCTGGCCAAGACCCAGTTAGAACCAGGTAATACTAGGATATTCTGGCCAAGACCCGATTAGAAACAGGTAAGATTCGGCTATTCTGGCCAAGACCCAGTTAGAAACAGGTAAGACTCGGTTATTCTGGCCAAGACCCAGTTAGAACTAGGTAATACTAGGCTATTCTGGCCAAGACCCAGTTAGAAATAGGTAAGACTCGGCAATTCTGGCCAAAACCCAGTTAGAAACAGGTAAGACTCGGCTATTCTGGTCAAGACCCAGTTAGAACCAGGTAAGACTAGGCTATTCTGGCCAAGACCTAGTTAGAACCAGGTAAGACTCGGCTATTCTTGCCAAAACCCAGTTAGAAACTGGTAAGACTCGGCTATTCTGGCCAAGACCCAGTTAAAACCAGGTAAGACTCGGCTATTCTGGCCAAGACCCAGTTAGAACCATGTAAGACTCGGCTATTCTGGCCAATACCTAGTTAGAAACTAGTAAGACTCGGCTATTCCATCCAAGTCCCAGTTAGAACAGGTAAGACTCTGCTATACCACTCTATATATATAGTTATATATAACCAATTTTTACACACAATTACTTACTTTCTACCTTAATTCTCTCTATCACAACACACATTCTCTAAATCAAATATGAATTCTGATGAAGAATATGTTAGCTTTTCAAACGTCGATAACGAAAATCAAATGTAACACCCCAACCCGACAAGGGTAAAGGTATCACAATATGGTTTCACATCAGAACATACATAACTAAACAAAAGCGGAAGTCTTACAAAACAATCAAAAGGAAACAATAAATAAAACAAAATTCTAAATCTCTATAATACATAAATAACATCAATCTAAGATGACTATGGTCAAGTCTGCACTCAGCTCTACTCTTAATCCTCAGAAAGCTATCCCTCAGCTCTACTCTTAAAAAGCCCGGTGAACGGATATAACAATAATAAACTGAAATATAAATGCTGAAGTATAAATGATATAGTATGGGGAAACATAATTAGGCATAATGGATATTAGGTAAATGTAGTGTGTAGGTTAGGTAAGGAATCTATACAGTTACCTGTATAAACAGAATTAGAATACCATGAGCTCAGACAAAACATATTCAAATCATATCATCACATAAGGCAACATAATTGGAGGGGAGACCTCCATGAGTTTTGAAGGACGTGTATTGCACACACAGTTACAATCACCAAACAATATCATATTATAACATATCACAAAACAGATCTAGGATGCATCCATACGCCCCTGAATAATAACTCATCACCATAGTGCACATTCATATATAACAGAAGGGACGTGGCAGAACATCATTCTACTGCCCTAGAGTCATGTCAGAGGTGCATCACTGACACGGACATGGAACCCCCATGCCTAGTGAAGCTCAGGTAACTTAAGGTTCATAAACAAAGGCTCAAAACATAGTTGTCATATCAGAAGGTTCAAATAACAAGGTTTATCATAGCAAAGGTCCAAATCAGAAGGTTAAAATCAGAAGGTTCATATCAAAGGTTGTAATCACAAGGAAACCTCAAAAGTAAGGTCAGAATATCCGTACCTTGAACAATAGCAAAGCTGATAGGAGTAGAAAGAATCAAAAGAACGAATAACACCCTTCATCAGAAATCTACACATGTAGTATTAGTTATTAATAGTATGCTCAGTTAGAACTAGGTAATACTCGGCTATTCTGGCCAATACCCAGTTCGAACCAGGTAAGACTAAGATATTCTGGCCAATACCCAGTTAGAACCAGGTAAGACTCGGCTATTCTGGCCAAGACCCAGTTAGAAACAAGTAAGACTCAGCAATTCTGGCCAAGACCCAGTTAGAAACAGGTAAGACTCGGCTATTTTGGCCAAGACCCAGTTAGAACCAGGTAATACTAGGCTATTCTTGCCAAGACCCAGTTAGAACCAATTAAGACTCGGCTATTCTGGCCAAGACCCAGTTAGAAACAGGTAAGACTCGGCTATTCTGGCCAAGACCCAGTTAGAACCAGGTAAGACTACGCTATTCTCGCCAAGACCCAGTTAGAACCAGGTAAGACTAGGCTATTCTGGCCAAGACCCAGTTAGAACCAGGTAAGACTCGGCTATTCTTGCCAAGACCCAGTTAGAAACAGGTAAGACTAGGCTATTCTGGCCAAGACCCAGTTAGAACCAGGTAATACTAGGATATTCTGGCCAAGACCCGATTAGAAACAGGTAAGATTCGGCTATTCTGGCCAAGACCCAGTTAGAAACAGGTAAGACTCGGTTATTCTGGCCAAGACCCAGTTAGAACCAGGTAATACTAGGCTATTCTGGCCAAGACCCAGTTAGAAATAGGTAAGACTCGGCAATTCTGGCCAAAACCCAGTTAGAAACAGGTAAGACTCGGCTATTCTGGTCAAGACCCAGTTAGAACCAGGTAAGACTAGGCTATTCTGGCAAAGACCCAGTTAGAACCAGGTAAGACTAGGCTATTCTGGCCAAGACCCAGTTAGAACCAGGTAAGACTCGGCTATTCTTGCCAAAACCCAGTTAGAAACTGGTAAGACTCGGCTATTCTGGCCAAGACCCAGTTAAAACCAGGTAAGACTCGGCTATTCTGGCCAAGACCCAGTTAGAACCATGTAAGACTCGGCTATTCTGGCCAATACCCAGTTAGAAACTAGTAAGACTCGGCTATTCTGTCCAAGTCCCAGTTAGAACAGGTAAGACTCTGCTATTCTGGCCAAGACACAGTTAGAACCAGGTAAGACACGGCTATTTTGGCCAAGACCTAGTTAGAACCAGGTAAGACTCGGCTATTCTGGCCAAGATCCAGTTAGAACCAGGTAAGTCTCGGCTATTCTGGCCAAGACCCAGTTAAAAACTGATAAGACTCGGCTATTCTGGACAAGACCCAGTTAGAACCATGTAAGACTAGGGATGGCACCCGTGGGCAATGGGCACGGGTACCTCTAACATGATGAGACGAAAAAGCCCAAAGTTGAGATTATGTGATCAAATATGGCCCAAAATCATTCCTTTTGTTATTTTAGGTACTTTTGAGAGGAAATCTGGAAAACGAAGCATTTTGGACGTTTTTTGAATGAAAAATTGAAGAAAACGACAAAGTCTTAAATTCATGCTGGAAATTGTTCCTGACGGCGTCAGGAATTGCATGTGACGCCGTCACCCTTTGACAAAGAGGTGGATAAATCAAGTTACGCATGATGCGCCAGAGAATTTTTGGAGGAATTATACATGACGGCGTCACTAAGGCCGTCAAGAGCAAATTACATGTGACAGCCAAGATGGAGTTTACACATGACGACATTAGAAGTGGATCTAGGCAATACGATGATAATTATGGCGGCGAGTTGACGGCGTCAGAACATACTCTTGACGCCGTCAGACCTAATAATATATATATATAGTTTTTAATTTTTCATTCATTATGTGCGACTTTGAGAGGAGAAAACCCTAGACAAATTTTACTGTATTTTTGAGGGTTTCAAAACCTTGTTTCATCCATGCTTAATTGAAGATAAGTTTTCAAATAATCATTAAATATGTCTATGTGTTGTTTGATTCTATCTTATGCTTGTCTTCTCTTTAACATGCTAGGCTAGGTTTTCTTTGTGTTTGCTTAGATGTAATGAAACTTAGATATTGATTATTGGTTGGTTGTTTGTTTATAATTGTTGTGGATGAATGATTTCGATGTTAGGCTTAAGAAAACTGGCAGACTTCCAATTGGTAACTTGCTTGAACGTCTTAAGAAACATGATCGGAGGTGTACTATGATAAATTGGTTATATTTAATGCATAGGTAACTACTAATGAGGTCATGTTAGGAGCTAGTAGTCGGCTAGACATAGGAAGAGGTAGAAGCTTATAAAGTTAGGGAAGATCGTATACGGCCCTACGAATGGTATTAAGGAATATAACCCATCATTCATGCAATTGTAACAAACTAATCAACCAGTAAAAGATCGCTAGGGAGTAGTGAAATCTAAGTAAAAACATTTTATCTCATTATTGTTTTCACCACATTTACTTTAGTTTCATTTTATTTTGTTTTGTTTAAAATTGTAGTAATTTGGGTTCGTTGACTAGCAACTAATTCCGCCCACTCTTACAAAACCCGAGATTTTTACTTGTTTTCCATAAAATACAATAATACAAAAAGAATCACCCCTCACCTCTAGACCTAGTTTAATCGAGTTTTAACCCTAGCGAACACTATTCTTTGAGTTGAACGATCAATCCCCCGGTACTTGCCACTATACTATACAACAACGGTCAGGTACACTTCCTAGTGTGGATTTCAAGCTTCTCAAGATCCCTTGAGAGGTAAAACCTTTTAAGAGGTTGCAAAACCACGCATCAAGTTTTTGGCGCCATTGTCGGGGAAATAGTTATTGTTTATTTTGAAATTTCTTTTTATTAGGTCTACTTGCTAGATTCCTTTCTAGTAATATTTTTATTTTTATAGGTCTTCTTTAGTCTATCTTTTTCTTTGTTTTCTTTGTTCGTAACCGTTGCCATCCGCCATTATGGAAGGTGGTAATCTCTTTTATCCCATCAACCCACAACAACAAAACCATCCACAAAACCCACCACAACCAAACCAACCTCCTAGACCCCGAACTTTAGGAGAATACTCCCGTCCTAGCCACCAAGGCTATCGAAACACCATTGAGCTCACTCAAGGAGCCAATGTATCTCCCTTGCGATGCGACACCATCCGGTTGGTGCAAACCGGATGTACATTCCATGGACTTCGTTCCGAAGATCCTAATCAACATCTCAAGGATTTCCTCAAAATCGTAGATTCCATAGACCTTGATGTTGAAACTAGAGAGACGACCCGATTGCATCTTTTCCAATTCTCTCTACGTGACCAAGCTAGTCAATGGCTTGAGCATTTACCCGCGGGATCCATCACCTCTTGGGATGATCTCACCACTCATTTCCTTGCTCAATTTTTCCCACCGGGGAGAACCACTAAGCTTAGAAATGATATCTTGATGTTCCAACAACGTCAAGGTGAAACTCTTTATAAAGCATGGACTCTTTTCAAGGACTTACTCCAAAAAGTCCCTCATCATGACATAGATCTTTGGCTCTAAGTCCAAATTTTCTATGACCATATATCTCTCCACAAGGCGAACCATTGACCAATCGGCCGGTGGCAAGCTACGTGATCTAAGTGCGGAAGAATCATGGGAACTTATAGAAGATCTTGCTCTCTATGACAACGAAAGTTGGAATGATCCCCGTGATTTGAACAAAATGGTCAAGGCAATATCTTTGCCTTTGAACAATTCAAGCACTCCCGACCATAGGATCATGGAACTTGAAGACCAAGTCAAGTTTCTCATGAAATCCTACGAAGCTCCTAAACCTTCAAGCCAAGTGAACAAGATCACTTCTTCATGCGAATTATGTAGTGGTCCCCATGACACTCGTGATTGCATGAAACTCCCCGAACAAGCTTTTGCGGATTACGCATCCTTGCGTACCGATGGAGCGGGAGACAAGTGGTACACTTTCAAAACCGAGCAAAACCCTTACGGTGATTCATACAACCCCTCTTGGAAAAATCACCGGAACCTTAGGTGGAAACAAAACCAAAACATGCCCCAAAACAATTCTTCCGCTCCACCTAATCGTTATCAACCAAACGGTCCACCCTCTAATTGTACTTTCAACAACAATCCTTCCAACAACGATGGTAGTACCAATAATCTTGAAGGATTGATGTCCAAATTTATGGCATCTTAAGAAGCTCGTATAGCTAAGTTTGAATCCGAATTCAATCAACAACAAGTGGAGATGACCAATAAAATCGACAACTTGTTGAAAGTCCTCAACAACCAAGTGCTAACTACACCAAAGAAGGACACTAGGGACACTAGTAGCGGAACCCAAATTAAGGACCCCTCATCATCTAAACACATCCACTTTGTCAACGTAGTCACTATTAAACCAGTCGATAATAATAGGGAAGAAAGTGATATGGATGAGATTAAGGAAGTTGAGGATAAAAAGGAAGAGAAAGTTGAGGAAGTAGAGAATGTAAAGGAATACTTTGATAGGTTACCTACCAAGGAAGAATGGGAATACCATAAGGATCTATTCGATGACTCCGAAACACCATACGTCCTTGGTTCACCAAAAATCAAAGCGGGTGATCCCTCTAACATCAACATACCATGCAACATTGGGCATGTGCATGTGTGGAAAGCCTACATCGATCTTAGATCTCCCATAAACATTATGACTAGGACCCATTACAATTGGGTAATGAAGAAGCAACTAGGACTTAGGATGATTCCCAACACGGGTTGGATGAGTAACTTTGTAGGAAGAGTGAAAGGATTGCACGTCTTTGTAGGAAACTTCACTTATGTTATCGACTTTGTGATTGTAAAGGATATTCGTCCGGTAATAGATGGTTGCCTAAGTCAAGTAGTGTTCAGAAAGCCATTTGTTGAGACCACTAAGATGAATTATGATCTCTATAAAACCCTAGTTCTCTCCCTCTTGTGTGGGCGATTTTTCTGCCGCCACCAACAATACTTTTCCGTCCAAAATTCACAGCCTATCTCGCCTCTCTACCTATTAACGAGTGATCTAATCCTTGTTAACTGGTATGCAATCGGATTTGGGTGTGTTTTCTTTCTATGGTGGTGGCGGTTAGGTGATTATTTATTCTATTCGTCCATATTGATTATTAGTCGAAACCCTAAAAAACTCTTCCTGCCTTACGATCGTCTTTTAAATTCGTTTTTTGACAAGTTCAAGGTTGTCGTTATTTTGTTAGGGTTTAGGCTTGTTACTGGTTCGATTGGTGTTCCTCATGGTGCTTAATGATTACTTTTTTAGGCGGTTGTGGGCTATTGATCTGCTGTTATTGAATGCTATACGAAACCCTAACTTAGGGTTTTGTTTATTTTTCCTGTATGATTGAATGGTCCCTTTAATATTGACGAAACCCCAACAAATTCCTTTGTTGCTTAACGATATTCCTCTATACTCGTTATTGACGCTTTTTAGGGGTATCGGTTTCTTTCTCTTGGGGTTTGGTTATGATTCTGGTTTGATGCTGATGCGTAATGCTATACAAAACCCTTTTTAGGGTTTCGTTCCATATTTTTGAATGGTTGTGATCGTGGATCTGTTTGTGACAATGCATGTTAACCCGTTTGAGGGTTTGCTTGTTGATATCGTCATTTGTGCCTGGTATGATCCGTGGGTTTTTAGAGAGATGTAAGTTAAGTTTGTAGGGTAACTTATTCAAAAACCCTATTTTGTTTAAGGGAGTGATGGAAGTGTTGTTGGAGGTTCATTGCATCATTGTTGGATCCTGCTGCTATTGTTTTATTTGCAAAACTGATTGATGATGATGATGCATACTGATGTGAGCCGTTTAATTGGAAGTTAGGGCTCGTTGGTTCCCTAAGTGTTGGTTCTTGGTTCGTATACGACATAGACCTCCTGCTGACTGGAAAGTTATGTATTCTTGGTCTGATATATGACGGGTTAGGGAGAGTGGAAGTCAAGGTTGTCTTGTGTATGTCAAGTTTTTTGGTTCTTGTTCAAAAATCACTACTTGGTTTGCTGCTGGTCGTTTTGGATGTTTAGGCTTATCGGTTTCCTATTAAAAAACTGCTACGATCATTATTGGATGTTAGGGTTAAACCCTATTGTATGTACAAGTCCGTTGAATTCACAAGTTTGGTTCGTAATGATATCTTATGTGCATGATTAGACTTGGTGGATAGGGCTTGTGGATTGGTCTTGCGTTGGTTTTCGTCGTATTCTTTGGTGATGCTTATTGTCTATAATACGATGGGAATGGTGGAGGTCTGTTTGTGGTGTTCTTTGATACTACAATCAATGTTTATGTTGAAGATCGCTTGGATGTTTCTATGTGGATTCTTCATGGAAGTTAAGGTGGACCGCCATAGTGATATAGAAGGCTCAAGTGTTTTTCTTGAGTAGTATTGTTAATTTTATGTACTTTTGTCATTATTGGTAGGTTCATTTTATTGTAAGTTATAGAAATGGTATGTCATTCTTATATTCGAGTCTGTAAGTGTCCTAAGGGACTGAGATGAGGGACTCACTCTCATCCGTTGTACTTCAATGTTTGGTTGGTTAATATATTTTACCAGGGTGCAGGATTACTCCCATTTACCCAAAAAGATGAATTATGACCAATCTCTAGGGATAGTTAGGTTCAAGGATGAAAACGATGAGATAGCTTACCAAATGCCCTATAAGATTGAACAATTTCGTCTTTTATCAAACATCGAAAAGGAACACAAGCAAGCGGTCTACTATAGGAATGATGAGGATAGACGTAGAGGAGTAGACTATGTTATGAATAGAATGTTTGGGTTTTACAAGGAATGCTTGCAACTAGGTCCGGAATACAAAACTAAAATCGAGGATGACCTAGGAACCGTGACCAATGACGAGGTCACATAATAGCCCGTGACCTAAAGTCTAGCTACAAGACTCGTAAATAAAGAAAAGCGCTTCTTGGGAGGCAACCCAAGTTTTATTTGTTTTATTTGTTTGAGTGTTTGTTTCTTTGGTTTTATTTGTTTCCGTATGCATGCTTTATTTTTATTGTTCGTGGCTCATGCTTCTAAATAAATTGTGAAAATGCTTTACCTTGTTGTTTGTCTTAACTTCATAAAAAGGTATTTCACAAAAGATAAGTGTAAGGGAAATCTAAATTTGTTTCTAAGAACGAAGTTGAACATGAACCACAACAATATTAAATGAACATGTATATTAGTATTTCTTTGAGTCAAATGCTTGTATCGAGTCATAATGATATTTTGCAGGAATTCCAGGAATTAAGGCATGCGTTTTTCCAGAAATTTTCCAGAAACTTAACATAAGATTTCTGTCAGAACACTCTGACGGCGTCAGGTGTAAAATTCTGAAAAATTTTGCAAGTTTTGTTTTTCTACCAGAGTCTTAAAGTTTTTGTTAATTCTTTTGTTTTATAAACTCCATGAAATCTGCAAACATTCATTCCACAAGCATTATATCCTTATATATATAGATTTCCGCCGATTTTACGCAAGGTTTTCCATGATTGTTTTCTCAGGTTTAACAGGTTATATTAGACAAGAAGATGATTTATATTTCTAGAGGGAAGCTTTCAACGTTCATTTTCTTGGAGGAGGATTTAACCATGTTATTCATTTATACACACCGAACGAATCAGAGGAGTATTTGTCTCATTCTTTTACCTTCATTACTTTTACATCCTTTTTATTGAACATTGGGGACAATGTTCAGCCTAAGTGTAAGGGGAGGGTAAATGATGATACCTTAGAGAATACAATTGCACTTAAGTTTGTTTGTTCAATAGTAGGCGTGTAATAAAACTAAGAGAAATACTTGTTAGGGTAATTTTAGCGCCAAATTTAATTTTTTTACAACATTTAGGAGTTAAGCTTTAGCCTTAATGAGCGTCTCATGGATAGGAGTTGTATAACTAGCACAAAAACCGTACCACTCAAAATTTTCCACCCAAATATGTGAGGTTCGCCCCTAGATTTGTTAGGAAAAGATGCTTATAAGTGTACCGGTAGTACTTAGATTCTAGAACTTGCGTTAGTGATACATCCCGAGACAGCCAGTGAGACTACATTCGTGTAGTTAGGATTTACTACATGATAAGAGGCATTAGGATCACCCTTGTGTTTAAACCCGTATCATAATTACATGACCAATGAAGTCATAATTACTTGACTAGTAAAGTCAATTAATTTTTCCCACACCTTTGCGATGTACTCATTTTTAGTACACGATACCCCAAGTACACCCCTCCGAGCCTATCTTTTCATTTCTAACTTTAAGCATTTTACTTAAAGAAATAATTTGTTAACAATCCACCCCAAATGTGCAACCAAATCGCCTTAGCCTTCCTTGTATGCACTAACCTTTAGTGCATTATTGTTACATGTTTAAACCCTTAGTTAATTGTCTAATTGATTACATGGTTGCTAAGTCGAGTCATATCTTGTACATATTGTTTTGGGACGATTGAGACTCATGGGTAAAGTACTAGTGTTATGGAGTAATGGGGAAGAACATCATATATTACCCCCATATGTGCGTTAATCTTAAAAAGTATTCCAAGTGTTTTGATTATCTTGATTCGAGACATTAGAATAGTTGATTGTAAAGTATGTAAAAGTTCAAGTGTAAGGGGAATGCAAATTCCCTATGATGTATTATTTTGGATGGTAGGTCAAGAGTGTATTAAATAATAATAATAATAATAATAATAATAATAATAATAATAATAATAATAATAATAATAATAATAATAATAATAATAAATCGAAAAATCAACAAAAAAAAATAATAAAAAAATAATAAAAAACATACGGACTACCATCCCGTTTCCTTTTATGTTTTTGTTAGTTTATGATTAGCTTAAGTCGAGTCGAGTCTTAGCTTAGCAACGCCACATTGTACATGTAATTGACCAAGATGATTAACTCGCCACCAGTAAAGATTGCCTTTATCCAACAAAACCGTGTTTATCATATCCCTACACCTCACGTTATAACCCCTTTGAAAGACCTCTTTGATAGTTTATCCTAGGTGCTTACGCCAAGTGGTGGAGGTTTGATCCTTTCCCTAGCCTATGGTAATCTATTTGCTATGACAGGTAGTGAGAGATATTTTCCATTTTCATATTGTGATATATACTTTATTACACCCGAGAGATGTGAGTATCTAAACACTATTTGTGAGGTGCTAGTGTATAATGTCCGTGCTTGTTTTGGTTGAAGTGGAACGATTATTTGTTGTAATTACTTTTATATTAGTGTTAAATGACCCCTAGCTTGTATTTTGAATAGAATAAAAGCACATTTTCTTGAGGACAAGCAAATCTCAAGTGTAAGGGTATTTGATGAGACGAAAAGTGTACCGCTTTTAAGGGGTCATTTAAGCCCAAAGTTGAGATTATTTAATCAAATATTGCCATAAATCGTTCCTTTTGTCATTTTAGGTACTTTTGAGAGGAAATCTGGAAAAGGAAGCATTTTGGACGTTTTTTGAGCGAAAAAGTGAAGAAAACGACAAAGTCTCAAATTTATGCTGGAAATTGTACCTGACGGCGTCAAGAATTGCATGTGACGCCGTCACCCTTCGACAAAGAGGTGGATAAATAAAGTTACACGTGACACGCCAGAGAGTTTTTGGAGGAATTATACATGACGGCGTCACCAAGGCCGTCAAGAGCAAATTACATGTGACGGCCAAGATGGAGTTTACACATGACGACATCAGAAGTGGATCTAGGCAATACGATGATAATTATGGCGGCGAGTTGACGGCGTCAGAACTTACTCTTGACGCCGTCAGACCTAATAATCTATATATAGTTTTTGATTTTTAATTCATTATGTGCGACTTTTAGAGGAGAAAACCCTAGACGAATTTTACTATATTTTTTAGGGTTTCGAACCCTTGTTTCATCCATGCTAAATTGAAGATAAGTTTTCCAATAATCATTCAATATATCTATGTGTTGTTTGATTCTATCTTATGTTTGTCTTCTCTTTAACATGCTAGGCTAGGTTTTCTTTATATTTGCTTAGATGTAATGAAACTTAGATATTGATTATTGGTTGGTTGTTTGTTTATAATTGTTGTGGATGAATGATTTCGATGTTAGGCTTAAAAAAACTGGCAGACTTCCAATTGGTAACTTGCTTAAATGTCTTACGAAACATGATCGGAGGTGTACTACGATAAATTGGTTATGTTTAGTGCATAGGTAACTACTAATGAGGCCATGTTAGGAGCTAGTAGTCGGCTCGACATAGGAAGAGGTAGAAGCTTATAGAGTTAGGGAAGATCGTACACGGCCCTACGAATGGTATTAAGGAGTATAACCCATCATCAATGCAATTGTAACAAACTAATCAACCAATAAAAGATAGCTAGGGAGTAGTGAAATCTAAGTAAACACATTTTATCTCATTATTGTTTTCACCACATTTACTTTAGTTTCATTTTATTTTATTTTGTTTGCAATTGAAGTAATTTGGGTTAGTTGACTAGCAACTAATTCCGCCCACTCTTCCAAAACCCGAGATTTTTACTTGCTTTCCATAAAATACAAAAATACAAAAAGAATCATCCCTCACCTCTAGACCTCGTTTAATCGAGTTTTAACCCTAGCGAACACTATTCTTTGAGTTGAACGATCAATCCCCCGGTACTTGCCACTATACTATACAACAACGGTCAGGTACATTGCCTGGTGGGGATTGCAAGCTTCTCAAGATCCCTTGAGAGGTAAAACCTTTTGCAAGATTGCAAAACCACGCATCAAGTTTTTAGCGCCGTTTTCGGGGAAATAGTTATTGTCTAGGTTGAAATTTCTTTTTATTATCTCTACTTCCTAGATTCCTTTCTAGTAAGATTTTTATTTTTACTTTTATAGGTCTTCTTTAGTCTATCTTTTTCTTTGTTTCCTTTGTTCGTAACCGTTGCCATCCGCCATTATGGAAGGTGGTAATCTCTTTGATCCCATCTACCCACCACAACAAAACCATCCACAAAACCCACCACAACCAAACCAACCTCCTAGACCCCGAACTTTAGGAGAATACTCCGGTCCTAGCCACCAAGGCTATCGAAACACCATTGAGCTCACTCAAGGAGCCAATGTGTCTCCCTTGCGATCCGACACCATCCAGTTGGTGCAAACCGGATGTGCATTCCATGGACTTCGTTCCGAAGATCCTAATCAACATCTCAAGGATTTCCTCAAAATCATAGATTCCATAGACCTTGATGTTGAAACTCGAGAGACGACCCGATTGCGTCTCTTCCAATTCTCTCTACGTGACCAAGCTAGTCAATGGTGTAACACCCCCAATTCATGGTTGCAGCGGAATTCGAACTGGGTGTTACTTGACGGCACAATAGTCACAATAATAGAAAACGAACTCCAATTGAGTCGTTTTAAAAGATGTATCATTCAAAAAAATATAAATATCAGAGATTACAAAATGAGGTCCCAAATGGTTCCATGTTTACAATGTATAATAAATGTGTTTTTGAATGATAATAAAATTTATAGCCCTCTTGAGTATCCGTGCCCTTCCGTGCCATCCTTGATCGTCATGAACCTGAAATACATGCTTGAGAGGTCAACACAAAGGTTGAGTGATATTCATAGAGTTTGTTAAATCGATTGAACACAATATGTTGGTAGTGTGAGTTATAGGCTCACACCAATGTTTGGAAAACAAAACAGGTAGGCTACGTTATTATACGCCCGGAACAGTTATTATACACTAAGCTTATGAAACCATAACGTTAACGTGTACCAATATCGATCGGCAGATTTATCCCGGTAGGTACTTTGCTAACATACCTAAATCTCAAATATTAATGCATTTGTTTGAACTTAGTCAATACAAATGGGATTCGTCAATCCCAATAGGCCTATTATTAATATTCGCGCTCACTATTGCTAGTGACTAAATGGTTCATAATAAAGGATTTCGGTTTAGCAAGGTTGGTACTTAGTGATAATAAAACAATCAGGCAAGCATACAATTTAAAAGCATTGTATTCGATTTAGAAATAGCATGTATTCCCCCCAAGGATTTGTAAAACAATTAAGTAATGGAAAGTGGGGCTATGAACTCACCTTAAGTAAGATAGCAAGTAATGAATGTAACGGTTGAATCGTGAAGGTTTCTACGAGCAACCTATAATCGAATGTTGCGACTTAGGTTCGGAGTAAAGAACATGAAGTAGTGCCTATATATATATCTTGCATTTAGTCCATGATGTGGTATGATGTATAATGTAAGTCTTTGAAAGAAAAGATTCATGAAACATGTATGTTTTGTATATCGTTTACTACCGTTCGGGCCGACATAATTCAGAAGTCATGTTAGTAAGCGTTCGAGGAGCCAGGACACTTTAATTCGTAAATCCACAACTCAACTCGACGGCTTACATAATGAACTCCTCACATGAGGCTCCCTACTATTGTAGTAGTTGATGAAATATATAGATATAAGTTTTGATCCGAAAAGTTACATGTCCGATATTTGAATAAACTTAGGAAAGTTTATTAGTACAGGAAGATTGTTATTAGGGGTAGTTTCATAAGTCTTGAATGACCATTTTCTCTTGGTAAAATCCCATGGTTCCCTTTTAAGTGAAGTAGATCCAAATTGCTTGTTCAAGATATCGCCTAATTCATTGTTTCATGTTTACGCCTATGTAAGTTGGTATGGTCATTTCGTCATGGCCTAGCCATGACCTTCGGTCCTTGTTCCAAGGTCATGAGACACAACCTTGGCTCTAGCCATGGTTGTGGTCTTGATTATAGGTCATAAGACCTCTTGTTCCTTTCAAAGTATAACCATAATCTAGTGACTTTCGCCTAAAAATGGGCTGTTTAGAATTTGAAGAATTTTATCACTCGGAAAGCATTTTTAGGTCTCGAGCTTCTTTGTTCCTGAACGAAAACGTCGTTTCGGACAACTTTCGTGTTTTAACTTTTTGATGAATCGGACCAGAAGTGGGACTTTCAAAACCCAAATTTGATCAGAATGGTCTTTGGCAGTTTGCCGCAAAGTTTTGGTAATTTCAAATCGCCATAACTTTTGACTCGTTTACTCGTTTTAGGTGGTTCAAATTGCTATGGTTTCCTTGTTAAGTCCTCTACTGTAATTTGTAATGATCCAACATCATATTTTTACCATTTTGATCAGGTCATACTAAGAAAGTCACTAGTTTACTTGTTTTAGTAACTTGTTTTAACAATCAATAACAATAACTTGTTTTGGTCACTTTTATACATCATGGACATTAATACAAGACAATATATAGCACAAATAGTATGTAAATAACATGAACATGATTATTTAACAAGAATCAAGTTAGGGTTTGGCTCACAACTTTTGGCTTTCAAAGATGAAAGGAAGTTAACATGTAAGGATAGGACTTTGATAGACTTGCTTCAACCCACTTCACTTCATGCAATCTTTCTACCCTTGGTATTCTTGAAAGATGGATGATGAAGGTTTAGGTGACTTGAGTGGATTTAAACTCAAGAGAAATCACCAAGTATATGAGGTTATGGAAGTGTTTGATGAATGATAACCTATCTAGGGTTTCAACCTTGAAGAATCACTTGAACCATGCATGAAACTAGAAGGAAATGAGCTAAGAATGGGATGGTTATGGGGTTGGGGATGCACGGCAACAAAGGGGATGGGAGGGAGTATTTATAGTCAAAAATGAGGAGGTTAGGAAGCTTACTAGGAAAGTGTTACAACTTGGTGACCAAGTTGTAATTAAGTGTTGATTTAGGGGTAAATTCATGAGATGAAGCCACATGGGGATGACTCCCCCCCCCCTAGGCCGGTTTCATGAGCTTGGAGAGCAAGCTTTGGCTTTTGCTTGGTATTATCCTAAGTATTAGGATGAAACTTGACTCCGGGAAATGCAAACCGTAAGTTGTTACGCCTCAAAACGTAAAACCGGGTGTCGTAAAATTATGAAACTTTAAAGTATTGATAAACATGTCAATAAGTTCCATAATAAAATATAAAATGAGTGGTAGGTTCCATTTGGGTGGTAAACCCTGCTAAAAACTGGAAACACGGGTCTAAAACGCGTAATACGTAAAATGTACGAATTTTACGTAAAACTGAGAAAAGTAAAATGTTACTTTTCTAATATGATATAAATGATTTAAAATGACTTATAATGTCTAGACTGAGCTCAGTCTAGTGTCGGTTGGTGTTAAATGTCTTTTAGACATCAAACCGTAAGCCTAAAAATCAAGGAATGACTTTTGGTCAAAGGAGGAGGGAAAAATTATGTTGACTTTTTCTAATAAGTTTGAAAACTCAAAACGTCTTAGAAACTCGTTTCGTGGTCTAACGGTTAATCGCCCATACGGTTAAGCGTGCTCATGTGAGAGTAGTACCGACTTGGGTGACCTGCCGGGAAGTCTTTGGTCATGTTTTTCTCAGTCACAATTAATTCTCAAATAAATCATGAGGGTGTCAAACATTTTTCTGATGCGGGGTCACTTAACGCGGTCGAGTTTCGTTGTACGTAGAATTTCTGAATGACGTTTTACCCTAAAACGTGTAATTCCTTAATAACTTTCACGAAAATGATCTGACGAATGTCAAACATTTAATTTGTCATGGAAATGATTTATCACTCGAGAATATCAAATAAAAATCAACTTTCGGGAAAGTTTCGGGAAAAATGAATAGTAAAGGTGAATAGTGAAATTTTTCCGGGAATGGTAATTAACCTGAAATTGCGAATTGTTACAAATGGCTTGAGCGTTTACCCACGGGATCCATCACCTCTTGGGATAATCTCACCACTCATTTCCTTGCTCAATTTTTCCCACCGGGGAGAACCACTAAGCTTAGAAATGATATCTTGATGTTCCAACAATGTCAAGGTGAAACTCTTTATGAAGCATGGACTCGTTTCAAGGACTTACTCCAAAAAGTCCCTCATCATGGCATAGATCTTTGGCTCCAAGTCCAAATTTTCTATGACCATATCGATCTCTCCACAAGGCGAACCATTGACCAATCGGCCGGTGGCAAGTTACGTGATCTAAGTGCGGAAGAATCATGGGAACTCATAGAATTTCTTGCTCTCTATGACAACGAAAGTTGGAATGATCCCCGTGAATTGAACAAAACGGTCAAGGCAATATCTTTGCCTTCGAACAATTCAAGCACTCCCGTCCGTAGGATCATGGAACTTGAAGACCAAGTCAAGTTTCTCATGAAATCCTACGAAGCTCCTAAACCTTCAAGCCAAGTGAACAAGATCACTTCTTCATTTGAATTATGTAGTGGTCCCCACGATACTCGTGATTGCATGGAACTCCCCGAACAAGCTTTTGCGGATTACATATCCTCGTGTAGCGACGGAGCGGGAGACAAGTGGTACACTTTGAAACCCGAGCAAAACCCTTACGGTGATTCATACAACCCCTCTTGGAAAAATCACCCGAACCTTAGGTGGAAACAAAACCAAAACATGCCTCAAAACAATTCTTCCGCTCCACCTAATTGTTATCAACCAAACGGTCCACCCTCTAACTCTACTTTCAACAACAATCCTTCCAACAACTATGGTAGTACCAATAATCTTGAAGGATTGATGTCCAAATTTATGTTATCTCAAGAAGCTTGTATAGCTATGTTTGAATCCGAATTCAATCAACAACAAGCGGAGATGGCCAATAAAATCAACAACTTGTTGAAAGCCCTCAACAACCAAGTGATAACTACACCAAAGAAGGACATTAGGGACACTAGTAGCGAAACCCAGATTAAGGACCCCTCATCATCTAAACACGTCCACTTTGTCAACGTAGTCACTATTAAACAAGTCGATAATAATAGGGAAGAAAGTGATATGGATGAGATTAAGGTAAGATTCGGCTATTCTGGCCAAGACCCAGTTAGAACCAGGTAAGACTCGGCTATTCTGCCAAGACCCAGTTAGAAACAGGTAAGACACGGCTATTTTGGCCAAGACCCAATTAGAACCAGGTAATACTAGGATATTCTGGCCAAGACCCAGTTAGAACCAAGTAAGACTCGGCTATTCTGGCCATGACCCAGTTAGAAACAGGTAAGACTCGGCTATTTTGACTAAGACCCAGTTAGAAACAGGTAAGACTCGGCTATTCTGGCCAAGACCCAGTTAGAACCAGGTAAGACTAGGCTATTTTGGCCAAGACCCAGTTAGAACTAGGTAAGACTAGGCTATTCTGGCCAAGACCCAGTTAGAACCAGGTAAGACTCGACTATTCTGGCCAAGACCCAGTTAGAAACTGGTAAGACTCGGCTATTCTGGTCAAGACCCAGTTAGAACCAGGTAAGACTCGGCTATTCTGGCCAAGACCCAGTTAGAACCTGGTAAGACTCGGCTATTCTGGCCAAGACCCAGTTAGAAACTAGTAAGACTCGGCTATTCTGGCCAAGTCCCAGTTAGAACAGGTAAGACTCTGCTATTCTGGCCAAGACCTAGTTAGAACCAGGTAAGACTCGGTTTATTTGGCCAAGACCCAGTTAGAACTATGTAAGACTCGGCTATTCTGGCCAAGACCCAGTTAGAACCAGGTAAGTCTCGGCTATTGTGGCCAAGACCCAATTAGAAACTAATAAGACTCGACTTTTTTGGCCAAGACCCAGTTAGAACCAGGTAAGACTCACTTTACACGAATATTCATTTACAAGTAAATAAAACTTGTGATCAATATTATTGGCCTCATTTTCATGTCCATATTTAACGATGTCCATTTTGTAATCCTTCATTCTTGATGTACGTGCCACCGTTACACTACTTAATTGCATATATTATCTGGATCTAAAGTATGGTCAACTAAATAACACCTCTATTATATACGAAATAGATAACATATTAAAATACAACAGTTTATCTTAATAGGAAAATCTTTACTAAATTATGTTAAAAACAGTTATTTTTAACAATACAAAGACTCAAACAAGCAATTTATATTCAAAAATCAAGTCTTTGATTATAAGTTTTTAAGTTTTGTTAAAACAAAAGTGAAATAAAGCTGTGTTTAATATATAACACCTGCCATTTTCCATTTAAATCTTTTCCTACTTTTTTTCTGTGCATTAGAGTGCTTCGTATAGGGAAGACGGATACCACGTTATTCATCTGGCACCTCATCATCATCCTAATAACATACCAATAACTAAAACACCCTCCCCAACAAAAAAAAAACCCAATAATATTTTATAGGTCCCACAAAACACCCCACCAAAAAAACCCCGCCCATTAAAAAAAATGGCACTAGTTGGTGCAATGGCTAAAATTTGAATGGTAGGACGAACAGTGCAATATAACGCGTCGTTCGTGCGTTGTTGGGTTATTTGGAGGACGAACCACATACCATACCGAGCTCTCCTATATTGGGAACCACAAACTGCGCTTCAACATATTGTTTAGCTTCTCACATTCCCATTTCAGCTCCTTGATCAATGCACAACTCCAGAGGTTATAGCTATATTTAATTGGTTTCATTGGTGTTGTCAAAACAAGTTCAGATCCGAAGAATTCTACAAATGCAATAGCAACATTGTTTGCTTGAGAAACTTTTGCATGAGATGAAATACAATGACTAACTCTTCGATAAGCAAAGGTAAAATAGCCTGTGGGACCCTTTACAAGCCTAACTACTTATGATGTACATTATCTAAGTCAACATATGCACAAGTCTATTGCAGTCTCATTTAGAAGATGCATTAAGGATTTTGAGGTACTTAACGAATTCACCAGGTTATGGTATTCAGTTCAATAGAGCATCAGCTATCACTACAACAATAAGTAGGATGGGCGAGGTGTTACTGCAGTGGCCAAGGAGTCAGCCGGGTTTCCCCGAGTAGCTAGCGAGTCAGGCGGGGACATCGGGATCACATGAGGCTTCACAAGGTGAGCCTCGAGGTACCCGGCAGGGGAATGGGAGTAGTGGGGGAGTGGGGAGACTCGGGAGTAGCATATGGGTTGTTTAGGGACCTTGGGTCGGTTTATATATGTTGTAGTGGTTATGGACCATTGTGGTGATTTGATGGATTATTATGTGTTTATTTAGATTATGTGTTAGGATTCCCGCTAAATGGATTACGCGTATAGTTTTGAACCATTTGTGTATAGCTAGGTTATGTATACTTTGTAGAACCATTTGTGGATAATCATGTAATCGCGGTTTTTGAAACGTTTTGGCGATATTGTAGAGATTAGGTTATATATGAATATTTAGAGATTTGGCGATGTTGGAGCGAATTTAGCGATGTTGTAGTGAATTTGGGTATAGATACTTTTGCAGCATAAAACAGGTTATTTGGTAGACTTTTTCTAGAAAAAAATTTGAAAATGACCTATTTTGCAGCAATATGCTGCAAAATGGGTGATAGGCTTTAGGCGATGACATGTCCCCGCCAAAAAGGTAACACAGGTATAATATGGTTCACACTTTTAGCGGGAACACGTCCCCGCCAAAAGAGTGCACCTCAACAGTGGATACCTCTTTTATCAGGAACATGTCCCCGCCAAAAGAGTGCACCTAAAAGGTGGATACCTCTCTTATCGGGAACATGTCCCCGCCAAAAGAGGTGTTTAATTAATTTAATTATTGTTTAATTCACTAATTACAATAGTGAATACTACTTTTGGTGGGGACATGTCCCCGCCAAAAAGTAGTGCCACGCTGGACATTGTTTCACCAGGCCTACGGCTGTGGGACCCACATGTCCCCGTCAAAAGAGTCAACTGTCCCCGTGGAAAGTGATCAGCGAGGGGGTTATTGCGGGGACATGCCCCCGTTGGAAGGTTTAGAATGTCCCCTCGAAAGCAGTCAATGTTGTAGTGTATGATACTTAGAGTATATTCTGATGCAAAATGGGCCAAGTGTCCTAAACCTAGAAAATATGTTACCGTTTTTTTTCTTTTTTTTTTTTTTTTTAGTCTCTTGTGTCATGGAAAAGTAAAAAAAGCAAGCAACCTTGTCTAAGTCTTCTGCTGAAGCCAATGTTGCAAAAATCGGCCGATTAATCGCTAATCGGTGATGCACTTTGTCTATTTTCGAAAATCGGTGAAAAAATCGGCCTAGGCAAAAAAATCAGAAAAAATGGGTCAAAAATCGGCCGAATCGGTCAAAAATCGGCCGAATCGGTCAATTTAAAAAAAATAGAAATTTAGGCATTTTACTTAATTTGGGGATCGTTTATTTCACTTATAACGTACAATGGGCCTCATAATCAGAATTGAAGCCTTTTATTGAGGTTTGTAAACATAGAAGGCTTGGAATCAGTTAAGATCTTTAGTTTGCTCTCCAGAAATTCCCAAAACATGCAGGAAATGCCAAACCGATTAATCACCTCCTTGACCGATTACAGGCTGCAGGGTGGTCGACCGCCCGACTGCCGATTCACGATTTTTGCAACATTGGCTGAATATATAAGCATGGCTTCTGCTACATGTGAGACAATATGGTTGGGTAATTTGCTTCATAGTCTTGAGATAACACACTGATATCCTGTTGATCTGTTGTGTGATACTAGTTCAACTATTATTTAATAAGAAAACAAAACACTTTGAAATTGATGTGCATTTGGTAAGGAAAAAAGTTGCAACAGGTATAAGCAAAACATAGAGTTTTGTGTAGAAAACTCAGATTGGTTGATATGTTTGTTGGCAAAAGTTCTAATAAAGATTGGTTGATTCAACCAAAGGCCTCTTGGCCCAGCGGTATGTAAGTAGCCCAACAACCTAAAGGTTGTGGGTTCATGTCTCGTCGGAGACATGTGATATAGAATTTGGGCGATTGGTGGTGCAGTATAAATTTGCCACTAAAAAAAAAAAAAAAAAAAAAAAAAAAAAAAAAAAAAAAAAAACCGATTCATCGTCATAAGTTTGAGGGAGGGTGTTGAAAGAAGTGGTCAAACTTATTCATACTTGGTCAATATAAGTTGAGGGGTCGATATGTCACATTTTACTTTAATATAACTTTTGTTTTTAGTGTTGTTTTCTAAAAGTGCAGGGGCCTTTGTGATAGTTTGAAGGCTAAATAAAGAACATATGGGAGCTAGAGTTTCATTATGTCTGATACGCCTCTAATTTGTTTTCTCTCATATCACTTTTGATATTTAATCTTTCGATCACGAATCACCGACTGTTGAGGGTTGATGTTGTGAGTGACAGCATCCTTTAAAAGGGGACAATCTTTCTTTCTTTGTATGTTGGTTGAATTCGTTTGATGACATTAATCTTCTGTTAGGTTTTTAGTAATAATAATCTTTGATTTTTGATCTTTGATAATTTTTACATGCATTTTCTAGTAGCACATAATCAGTTTCTAGTTTTTGAGTGTAGATGTAAATGAAACTAATAAGAATAGTTAAGGATAGTTGCAACAAAACTTATTATGGGCCATTCCACATGAAATCTTAAATCATTAGAATTTGTCAAATACATAACAACCAATAATCTAACTTTTACAAGTTTATAACTTCCAACAGCACAAGCGCATCCAAAAGATCTCCTACAACTGAGGATGAGACTATTAAGTGCCTAAAAAATTATCTTAAGTCTTGAAATCACGAATTTTTTTCAAACATGGAATTGATTTAAGGCATAGGGAGAAATAGAGAATGACGTCAGTTTCTTAGCTTCTACGTAGTATTAAAAAAAAAGAAAAGAAAAGAAAAGAAAAAAAAAAAAAAAAAAAAAAGTCACGAATTTGACCACACTTATAACATCAAAAAGATCTCTTTTTGTTTAAATTTGAAGAAATTTTTAAGCACATATGATTGGAGATGGAGATGGCCTGTAAACATTATACTAACAATAACATTTAATAACTAGAGTAAAAACTAAAACACATAAAACAACATTTCAAAGCTAGAAATTTTCATTAAATACCGATGTCATATAGTACTAACATAAGCTAAGAACAAATGGTTAAACCACCATTAATCCATAAACATCATACCCAACATTCAGATTAAATTAAAAGCACATGTGTCACTTGAGATCGTGAAGCTTGGGGATGCCAGAAGTAGGACATTCGTTGCATAATGTCAATCTTTAAAAACAGTCCTTACCCAAATGCCCTGTCTCACCACATGCCGAACAAACAGGCTTAAACCCCCTCAGACCACAGTAATAACAAACACCGCCACCACCACCTCCACCCCAAACCTCTGTACAGTTCCAAGACATATGCCCAATCTGACCACACTTATAACAACCAACTTCATTATTGCAGTTGCTAGCCATATGCCCTCTCTTATAATCTGCCTTCGCCTTATCAGGTTTAGGTTCGTTTATGGGATCTTTTTCTTCCATATGCTTCTGTAGTTCTGCTACAGTGTCTTGATGGCTTCGTATAATATCTTGATGGTCTTGTATTCCTCTTGAAACTATTTCTTTCACTTCCCATTCATGAAGATCATATTTATCAGCTGCTTTACTAATTCCGTTATAGAGAACATATGAGATAATTTCCGACTCCTTAATAGCTATAAAAACTCTTTTGTGTCGTTCAATATAGGGTTTATTAGGATCCTCCATTATCGTAAGTAGAATGAATGAGAGACAACGAAAGTAAACGATGTAAATATTTAGCTTTTATAGACGGGTTAAGTCGGTTAACAGAAGTAAACTAAATCTAATCCCTAAATAGAGTTAACTATTTAGACACTAGACCTTCGAGTTTTATTATCTAGCTTCTTTTTATTGTAGGACACAAATTTCCAATTTGATAACCTTTTATAAATTATTAAATTGAATAATTGTTTATAGCTCGCGAAGTTCACGGTCTGACGAATCGATCTTGTGTTATACCGGACCAAGACGATTAAAATCGGACCAGGCCGAACACTGATTTGACCCAAAACACCGGATCGAAGACCAGACCAAAATGTTTGGTATGGTCCAACAAAGTATAATGGCCGGTTTGACATACGCACAGGTCCGGAACCGGTTGAAACCGGAATCGGACCCGATGGATCGGGGAACCGAATATTGTGAAAAAAGTAGGAACCGAGAGCCGAACCAAATATAGTTTTCGGTTCCGTTTCCGATTCTGCAAGTCCACCCGACTAGGGACCGGTTTTATAAACAATAAAACTTTATGCACTAATGAATTAGGCCAATAAAAAACAAAATATATTTGCATTTTTTTAGTGTTTGTAATCATTTACATTTAAAACAATAACGTTTAACAACTAATTAAAACATAAACTTAAACAAACAAGCATTTTATAGTTACACATTCTTAAAATGTTTAACAAAACAAAACCACTCTAGGGTGGCCTATTGGCAAAAGGGCTTGTGACTATCACTCTAAAATGCATGAGGTCTCAAATTCAATTCGTGCTAGGTGCAAACAACCTTGAAGTGACCACACCAACTTCCTGAAAAGGGAGAGTTTTACCTGGTTTGAGTCTGTGTGGCGATGGATTCAAATCCCGTGAAATAGTCGGCTAAAAGGTTGGAAACCATGGTTACCCAAAAAAATGTTTAACAAAACAACGACACTTAACCATCCGAAAAACAAAATAAAATAACTTCAAACTTTATCCAACCAAATAACCAAAACCGTGTATGATTTCATTGTTTGTTTCCATTGATCTCTTCCGGTTAGTTTTTGTAATTGTTATTTCATATCTTTCACAATCACATCGAAAATCGTGGGACCCGAACAGAACCGACCTATGAACCGAAAATCTCAAACTCAAAAACCAGAACCGAAACCATCGGGTCTCAATCTGGTTCGGTTCTTCTTGGTTCCGGGTCTGGTGCTTTGGTTCTTTTGCTCATCCCTATGTAAGAGTGAGCCGGACCAAGGACCGGACAGAAATACGTTCGGTCTGGTCCGGACTCCGGTCGGTCCAATTTGATCCGGTTTCTTGACTCGGTCCGGTCTGCGGTCTGTTATGCTCGGCGCTTGTCCCTATTTATCTATTTACTTCGATTTCCATCAATATAAATCCTAAGTTTTTCGTTGCTTGTTTTATAAACATGCAGTGTTCTTTGCTTTATGTAACAAGTGTTTAGAAATCGCATTGAAATGAAAACACTCAACAACGGCAACAAACACAATCAAGAATCTATAGTCAAGAAGCAAGATTCGAAACTTGCAATTGATAAATGTGGTATGATACATTGTTACAAAATAATTACAAGAAGATTCAAGAGGGAAAGATAATTACAAATCAAGATAAAAAATGACAGAAATGAAAGGAAAAGGCCTTTAGTTGGCAAGATGGAGTTGTAACAGACTTTGGCGCCCAAAGTCTTATCTAATTTGAAAGTTGTCAACTTCAGTCCTTTAACTTATAAAATTGTGCAATTATGATCCTTTGATACTTTTGGCATATAACAATCCATTCTTCTTTAAATAATGCTTATCCTCAAGCTTGATTTTCAAACTCAGGGTACATCCAGATCACTATAAACTTCCAATGTGGCACACTCTTCAGTGTGATTTGACCATTTAACCAAGACATAAGCCACTGCCCTATTGTTGACCTTGACTAGCTTTCTGTCTAAGAGCGTTGGGTATGCTCGTGCCGTCAGGATTGTGCCGTGGGGAAAAAGTGCTGCCACGTCAGCAAAAATCTCCACGGCACCATAAAATAAAACATACATAATATTAACTAAAATAAACTTCATTAATTAAAAAAAAAAAAAAAAAAAAAAAATTACATTATAAAAAAGTTACATAAAAATAGGAAACTTAATGCGTAAACAAGAAATAAAGATTGCAAACTAAACATTAAAGTTCCATAAATGCTCCACAAGACGAAGCGCGTTTTGCACTTTTCTATCTCGAAGTTCTTTATTTTTTCTAACATGTAAATCACATCTTCCGATCCAAGTATCTGGCATGTTCGGACTTGGATCAACGGATGTATCTCATAAACTCACTTCGAATCCTTCGTCTTCCAATATCACGTTGTGTAACGTTATACAACAATACATGACTAGTTTCAAGGTGTTGATATGCCAAGCACGTGTGGGTTGTCGTATAATTCCCCAACAACCTTGTAAAACTCCGAAAGCTCGTTCAATATCTTTTCTAGCACTTACTTGAACCCTTTTGAAATTCAAATATTTTTCAGAGTCCTTGCAAGAGTAAACGTTTTCACATACACGGACCATGCTAGATAAATGCCGTCGGCTAAATAGTAACCTTTCTTATATGTATGTCCGTTTACTACAAACGGACTTTCCTGGGCTTTACCAGCAAGTTTATCATCAAATAACGGGGAACCATATAACACATTAAGATCATTATTTGACCCCGAAACCCCAAAATATGCATGCTAAATCCATAATTTGTGACCACGTCTTTTAAATTGAGCTTGTAAGGCCTTTGGACAATTTTTCCAATCTCAATGCATACAATCAATACTCCCAAGAATTCCTGGGAGTCTGTTTTTCTTCATGTAATGCATATATTTTATCAACGTCATCTGAAATGGGTTTTCTTAAATACTTTTCATTGTATAAAACATGTATGCATTTAGTAAAGTTCTCTAAACATTGTCGTGAACAACGTTCACCAATTTGCAAGTACTCATCAAATGCATCAGGTGTAGTATCGTACGCCAATTGGCGGATGGCAGATGTGCACTTCAAAACAGTACCAATACTTGCACGACCGACAACATCGTAACTAGGTCTAAAAAAATTAAAGTACTCGGGAAGAGGATGAACATCATAACTTAAAATATCGTTGAGAATTTTATTAAAAGTCTAGAACTCATATGATACATTCGCCTAAATTTCTCTACGGGATATTTTGGATCAGTCTCATCGTAGCCAAAATAGTCATCGATTAAACGTTGTTCCGCCTCTTTTAGTTCACGTGGTATGTATGTCCTCGTTCTCTTTTCACCCGATCCCGATCCCTCGGCTTCTTGATCATACAAAGCTACAAATAGTTCATACGCCGAATAACCCCGAAGATATCGCTCCCGATCGTTATTAAAATAAACATAATAAGGGTCGTGATTAGGGTCGTTGGGATTGTTTGGATTCATGATTGAAGGAAATTTGGAAATTGAAAGAGGCTCTTATAGATTTTAATAGAGTAGAAATTTGAAAAAAAAAATGTTTTGTTTGGCCATATAGCCGTTATACAATGTCCACATTCAAAAAAATAATAATATAAAAAATAAAAATAAATAGCCACCGCGTGGGCTGGCCACCACGGCGCGAGCAACGATGGCGCCAACCCCAGTACGGTGCGCCATCGTATTTTTTGGGCCGGTAGCCATTGCCCGAGCCATGGCGCTCCCGTACCTCCCGCTCTAAGGTAGCAATAGGCTCAGCTGTAACCCATTAGGACCATAATGAGGTAGGACCCCCATCTTGTTGTCACTTCTTCTGCATAGTTTCAATTGGGAGACATGGAAGACTCGATGGATTTGACTAGTTGTTGGTAGATCCAATTTGTAAGCCACTGCACCAATCTTTTCCACAATCATAAAAGGGCCATAATACTTGGATAGTTGGATGACAACTTGTGTTGATGCTCCTTTCTGATAGTTAGTTGTCTGTGAGGTTGGAGCTTTAAGTACACCCACATTCCAACTTCTAGCACTTTGTCACTCCTGTGTTTATTAGCTTGACTCACCATCCTGTCTTGTGCTCTCTTTAAGTGGAATTTAAGCATCTGTGGTGACTCTTTGTTCCACAGGTTTTAAGGGGAGTTTCCAGGATCGAAATAATCAAACAACAATATGCCAAACATCATACAAGAATTAAAAATAAGAAACAGGAAGATGGGTTGAACCCTAATGAAACTGATATTGATATTGATAATGAAAAGGGTTACTTTTTACAGAGAATCCTAAACCTATATATAAGAGATGAATCGTTGCTTATGTAGGGTTGCACCGATTCACAAATAATAAAGGTTGTGACCTTCTAAAACGTTGTAACCTATCTAAATAACCGTATACTATGTAACTGCCATCTATTGGGTTTTGTAGGCCTGCGAATTTGCAGCCCATGACAGAAAATATGCGGCCTTTTCTTGTAAACAAAGATTAATGGATTATTTTTCCAACATATTCCTCCCTAATCTATTAATCTTTGTTTCTTCTTCAATCTTCATGTTCCTTCAATTTCGAGATGCCAAAACCTTCTTTTGTGATCATCCTTATATCCAGGTAGATCAATTTCCTTTGGTTACTTCCACCTTTACTACTGTGATCTTCATTATGTCCATGTTGATCGTATTTGTCTGGTTAAATCCACCATCTGACTTTTGGTCAGTTTCTTCTTTCAATTGGCACCGATGTAAGACTCTTGAATGATGATTGTAAGACATGATTTGGATGTTGTTTGATCCCTTGAAGCTCTGATACCACTGTTCCACAGGTTTTAAGGGGAGTTTCCAGGATTGAAATAATCAAACAACAATATGCCAAACATCATACAAGAATTAAAAATAAGAAACAGGAAGATGGGTTGAACCCTAATGAAACTGATATTGATATTGATAATGAAAAGGGTTACTTTTTACAGAGAATCCTAAACCTATATATAAGAGATGAATCGTTGCTTATGTAGGGTTGCACCGATTCACAAATAATAAAGGTTGTGACCTTCTAAAACGTTGTAACCTATCTAAATAACCGTATACTATGTAACTGCCATCTATTGGGTTTTGTAGGCCTGCGAATTTGCAGCCCATGACAGAAAATATGCGGCCTTTTCTTGTAAACAAAGATTAATGGATTATTTTTCCAACATATTCCTTCCTAATCTGTTAATCTTTGTTTCTTCTTCAATCTTCATGTTCCTTCAATTTCGAGATGCCAAAACCTTCTTTTGTGATCATCCTTATATCCAGGTAGATCAATTTCCTTTGGTTACTTCCACCTTTACTACTGTGATCTTCATTATGTCCATGTTGATCGTATTTGTATGGTTAAATCCACCATCTGACTTTTGGTCAGTTTCTTCTTTCAATTGGCACCGATGTAAGACTCTTGAATGATGATTGTAAGATATGATTTGGATGTTGTTTGATCCCTTGAAGCTCTGATACCACTGTTCCACAGGTTTTAAGGGGAGTTTCCAGGATTGAAATAATCAAACAACAATATGCCAAACATCATACAAGAATTAAAAATAAGAAACAGGAAGATGGGTTGAACCCTAATGAAACTGATATTGATATTGATAATGAAAAGGGTTACTTTTTACAGAGAATCCTAAACCTATATATAAGAGATGAATCGTTGCTTATGTAGGGTTGCACCGATTCACAAATAATAAAGGTTGTGACCTTCTAAAACGTTGTAACCTATCTAAATAACCGTATACTATGTAACTGCCATCTATTGGGTTTTGTAGGCCTGCGAATTTGCAGCCCATGACAGAAAATATGCGGCCTTTTCTTGTAAACAAAGATTAATGGATTATTTTTCCAACACTCTTCTCTAGCCTGAAATGTCCTATCAACTGCTTCCGCATCATTCTCACAAGGCACATGAGGAACATGCAGCAATATAGCTGGCCTTAATCGTCATAGAGGTTGTCCCAAATCGTGTTGGTTGAAGAACATTAGGTATGCGCTTTTGATTCTTTTCGATATTTAGATTCTATCCATTAGATAACATTTTGAGTTTCATGGTTGTTTAGATTATGTTCTTGGTCATCACATTTAACTGATGATTACTTCTTGCATTGATTATTTGATCATCCATTTTTTACACTCTGATTACATTATGACAATATGACATTAGCACAAACTTCGTCCTATCTACGAAGCTCTAAATTAAGTTCAGTAACAATAAAATGAAAGTAAGCCCATAATATAAACTACTTCATAGCAATTATCTTGTTATTCAACAATGAGTTTGTTCAACAAACATTCCTAGTATATATACCCTCAGAATGAGATGTCACATAACAACATCAAAAGAGCATAAAATTTTGTTATACTATGATATTCCAAGGTGAAATTAAACCCGAAGTGAACCACCAACCCTTAGTTGATTGAATAGTTAGTAGAATTAGACTTTTGAAGACTAACCAACACGTGGTAAGCTCCAGACGGTCCTTTTGCTAGCAATGAACTGTGGTTCCCTTTCTCGACCACCTTTCCCTTCTCCAGAACTGCAATTGTATCACAACTTTGTATGGTACTCAAGCGGTGGGCCACCACAACGCTTGTCCGTCCCACCATCATCCGCTCAAGCGCATCTTGGACTACTTTTTCTGACTGACTATCTAGTGCACTAGTGGCTTCGTCTAGTAACAAAACTGCAGGGTTCTTCAACACAGCACGGGCTATAGCAACGCGTTGTTTTTGTCCCCCAGAGAGTTGTACCCCTCGATCACCACACCATGTATCGTACCCATTTTTCAATACGGCTATAAAATCATGAACAGCAGCCTCGATGATCTCTGATTCACTAACATCCTCAGAAGCCCCGTATATGATGTTTTCACGTATAGTGCCCGCGAATAACGCCGGCTCTGTTGGAATATATGAATAATATAAAACAATAAACATATAAACATCAAAGAGTACGCAGCGGAATAGATCAAATACAAATAATAAATTAACCGAAATATAAATGGATACATACCTCTTGATTGCTAACAAGAACAAGAACTTATAAACCCTAGGAGAGGGCTTATATGGATCGACTAGGGCTAGTCACAAGGCAAGATCACCGTTAGCAAAAGTATGCTAACACTACGTTCTCACACACACGTACTATAAGCGTTTCAATGGAAATGCTAGATTCGTAGTACACGAAAAGATTAAACTATTGGTCCTATCAATCAAAGATCGATTAGACACAAAGAATGAGATTAGAGAAGATTAGGTTGCAATGGAACCAATGGATGATGAGAATGAATGAGAGGGGTCTCATTATATACTCATCAAGAGGCTTGGAGCAAAAGCTATCCCAAACCCTATGGGGTTATGGGTGTGGCCGGCCATGGGTTACAAAAGCCCAACCCGAACCGAACTTTCACTCTTTTCCAACTCTAGTCCTTCATGTCTCGTCTAACGGTCGTTAGTTACCGTTAAGTTTATATTTCGTGTATTTAATAATTATTCGTCACTAAAACAATAATTATTAATTCATTGAAACTCATACGTAAAGTGTGCAATCCCGAAGTCTCGAGTTCGAGTCCGGTCATGATATATTAATTTATTATCCGTCAAACTAACAGCTCCCACTCGGATATAGATTAATGTAACAATGACAATGGTTAGTCTAGCATAACACGCCAATGCCCCCAGAACGATCTCGAGTATGGTTTCCTGGAAAAAACCACCTTTGATGATTCATCATCATACTTATCCTTTTGATTCTAATACTATGTTAATTTGGATATGGATTGAAGTCATTCCATAATTAACTAGTGTTTCTCGTTATTTATGATTAAGCAAGATTACCAATTCTTCTGAACGTATTCCAGATAGACCTTGGGCATGGCCATGCAAACATCTTGTTAATCCTACGAGCGGCCAAACAGTATTATACTTCAAAACAAATTTGAAGGAACCAAATCCTGTATTGACTACAAGCATAACCTATGAACTTCGCATCACCTCTGAAAATAATCCTTATAACTACCAATTACGGATAGCGTTAGATTATCTCACAGGAAATGAGCTACATCCACAGTAGTTACCTAGTATCTCAAGTCTGAGGATAAATATTCATGATTTACTATAATGACAACATCCATAAGTACAATCATGTAGTTGGGATTTTGTCCTATATTCAATTTATTCAGTATTGAATATCATGTGAATTTGGCATGTCTACGCACCAATATAATTTATATATATTATACCAAATCTCACATTTGTCTTAGTTCAATGATACTCCCATATCATTAATTGACAACGGACAATTTTAGAATAACTTAAGTTATTCATGGATTAAACATGCAAATATAGGATACAATATTTATGAATAGAAATAAACATAACACAATACTTCATTTCATTCGAATAATTATTGTTTACAATCCTTTATCCAAATACTAACCATAGATTTACATGAAACTACTAGCTAAACGAAGTCCAATGCCATCAGCAAGTCGAGTAAGCTTTTCCTTAGATAAAGCCTTCGTAAATGGATCAGCTAGATTGTTATCTGTGTGAATTTTGAGTAGATTGATTTCACCTATGTCGACTTGTTCTCGAACATAGTGATATCTTCTTGGAAAATGTCTGGCGCCCTTCATAACTCCAGGTTCATTGGCGAATGTAACTGCGGCAGAGTTGTCACAATACATATTAATAGGTAATTCAATTGACGGCATAATACCAAGCCCCGAAATGAATTTCCTGATCCAAACAGCTTCCATCGCAGCTTCCGATGCAGCAATATACTCAGCTTCTGTAACAGACATCGCAATTGTTGTCTGCTTCTTGCTCTTCCAGTCAACTGCTCCTCCATTAATAACAAAGACATAACCCGTCTGAGACTTTGTATCATCTTTATCAGTTTCAAAGGACGCATCACAGTAACCTGTAACATCAAGTTCTGCTTCTGGATTTCCCCCATACACTAGAAACATATCTTTAGTATTCCTTAAATACTTAAGAATGCTTTTAACAGCGTGCCAGTGCTTTCCACCTGGATTCTGTTGATAACGACTGGTCATATTTTGTGCAAACGCCACATCAGGTCTTGTGCATCTAACTGCATACATGATAGATCCTACTGCTGAAGCATACGGAACCTTCTTCATGATTGCAACCTCTTCAGGTGTTGAGGCACATAGTTTGCTACTTAAGCCATGTTCCACTTGCATTGGCAAATATCCTTTCTTGGAATTTTGCATATTAAATCTCTTCAATACTTTATCAATGTAAGTATTTTGACTTAATCCAATCAACCGCTTTGATCTATCTCTGTAGATCTTGATTCCAAGGATGAATGTCGCTTCTCCTAAATCCTTCATAGAAAAACATCTACCAAGATAAGCTTTAACTTCGTTTAAACTTGGTATATGATTTCCTAATATTAATATGTCATCGACATATAGGATAAGGAAAGTAACATTACTCCCACTAGCTTTCTGGTATACACATGGCTCATCAAGATTTTGACTAAATCCAAAACTTTTGATTTCTGCGTCAAATCTCTTATTCCATTGACGTGATGCTTGCTTTAATCCATAAATGGATCTTTTAAGTTTGCATACACGGTTTGGAAATTCTGGATTCACAAACCCCTCAGGCTGCGCCATATAGATGTCTTCATCTAGGCGACCATTCAAGAAGGCGGTTTTGACATCCATTTGCCATATCTCATAGTCATAGTAGGCAGCTATGGCTAAGAGAATCCTAATAGCTCTAATGTCAGCTACAGGAGAAAAGGTCTCCTCGTAGTCAACACCAAATGTTTGAGTATAGCCTTTAGCTACCAAACGAGCCTTATAGATGTGTACAATGCCATCCATGTCTGTTTTCATTTTGTAGAGCCATTTACTTCCAACTACCTTAGCATTTGGAGGTAAGTCTACTTCTTCCCAGACTTCATTGTCTTTCATGGACTGCATTTCCCCATTCATAGCACTCTGCCATTTCTCCTTTTCAGGACCATTAATGGCAGCCTTATAACTAGTAGGTTCATAAAGATCCCCTAGTATTGTTTCCTCTACGTTAAGACATAGACGTTCGGGTGCTTTCACAGTTCTTGAAGATCTGCGAATGGGTACCACTTCCACTTCAGGTGGAGGACCTAAACTTTCAGGTTCCACAGGAAGTGTGCTAGTGTTTTCAGAAGGTGATGTATCTTCATCCTCTAGATCATAAACTCTCCCACTGAATTCTTGAGATATGAGATTCTTTTCAAAGAAATCTCCATACCTAGCCACAATGACTTTATTCTCTGGTGGAAAGTAAAAGTAGTAACCCATTGTTTCCTTTGGGTATCCTACGAAGATACACTTAACAGATCTCTGTTGGAGTTTATCTGGTGAATCACGTTTAACAAACGCGTCACAACCCCAGACCTTTAAGTAAGAAAAGCTAGGAGCTTTTCCTGTCCATAATTCATATGGAGTCTTATCAACCTTCTTTGTTGGAACCATATTCAATATGCGAATAGCAGTTTCAAGGGCATAATCCCAAAAGGATAAGGGTAGAGATGTAAGATTAAACATTGATCGTACCATGTCTAGCAAAGTACGATTTCTCCTTTCAGATACACCATTTTGCTGTGGAGTATAAGGAGCCGTGAGATGTTGGATTATACCACACTCAGTTAGATAATCTTTAAACTCTTGGCTTAAATATTCACCGCCTCTATCGGATCGAAGTGCCTTAATCTTCTTACCGAGTTGTAATTCTACTTCACTTTTAAAAACCTTGAAGGTATTAAAGACTTCATGTTTATGTTTAAGTAAATAAACATAACCATAACGACTATAATCATCCGTGAAGGTTATGAAGTAGGTAGCACCACGTCTTGACACATGTCTAAGTGGACCACACACATCAGTGTGTATTAATCCAAGTAGATCTGTTGCCCTTTCCACTTGTGGTGAAAAAGGTTTCCTTGTCATCTTCCCAGATATGCAGGACTCGCATTTATCAAATGATTCATCATTGATCTTTTGTAAAAGCCCATCATGTTGCAGCTTTTGCATGCGATCCTTGCCTATATGAGCAAGACGACAGTGCCAAAGATAAGACGAATCCAAGTTAGACTTGATTCTCTTATTGTTAATGCTATACACAGAATTATTTCTATTGGACATGGAATCTTCCATATCAATTTCAAACACACCATTTATTGGAATTGCATTAAAGTAAAAAACATTATTTAAAGAAACAGAAATTCCATTATTAATAAATGTGTGAACAAAACCATTATCCAATAACAAAGAAACTGAAATGACACCCCTAACAATAGAGGGTGCAAAGTGACAATTATTCAATACTAGTATCATTCCCGAAGGTAAAACTAAATCGAAAGTCCCTATGGCTTCAACTGCTGCACGTACTCCATTTCCTACGTACAAGTATCTTTCTCCATAGGCCAGCTTCCTTGCTCCTCTAAGTCCCTGCGACGTATTACAGATGTGAGTACCACATCCTGTATCATATATCCAGGAATTATTCTTACGAGGAAAAGAAAATAACTCAATCATAAACATACCTGAAGTGCTTGCGACGTTACCAGGCATTTTACTTTTGTTGAGGCGCAACTCCTCTAGAAACAATGGACAGTATTTCTTCCAATGACCAGGAGTGTTGCAGTGGTGACATTTAGCCAAATCCTTATTGAAATTTTCCTTCTTCTTTTGAAAAGGAGGATTTTGCTTTTTAGGCTTCTGTTGGTGATTCGCAATCTGCTTGCCTTTACCATTACCATTGCCTTTACCCTTGACGTTCGCATTATGCGGTTTGTTGGGTTTCTTGGTGATCCTACCACCCTGTATCGCCATTACAGCAGGTGTAGGTGCCTTCTTATTCAGGCTTTTCTCATAATCAATAAGCATTGCATGAACTTCACTTACTGTCTTCCCCTTGCAATGCATATTATAGTTGCGTACAAACTCACTATACAGATCCTGATTAAGGGATCGCAAAATGAGACCAATGCACACACTTTCCTGATATCCGCAACCAAGTCGCTCCAATTGATCCATATAGTATTTCATGGACAAAAAATGGGCACTCACGGATTTTCCTGCTTCCTGCTTACAATTGTGCAGAGATTCTATTAGATCATATAATTCTGCAGCAGGTGGTTTCTCAAACATTCGTCTGAGTTCATTGATCATGTCCATGGGACCAAAGTTCTCAAATCGCTTTTGCAATTGAGTATCCATCCCAGCCAACATGAGACAAGCCACATCATTGTGCTTCTCATATTCAATGTTGTATGCATCCTTTACGGCTTGTGTTGCATCATCAGCAGGTTTCTCAGGTAGAGGTTCACCAAGATAATCATATCTTCTGGCCATCCTTAAGGTGATTCTTAAAGATCGATACCAGTCATTGAAATTTTCACCAGTCAACTTGTCTCGATCAATCATTTGCTTGAACGCAGAACTCATGTTGCTCATATTAGTGTTTTCAGGTGTAGCCATTTCTACAGAAAAAATTCAAAAGTTAGTACTTTCGATAATTAAATTTCAATAAAATTAAATACCCTAGGTTCATAAACATATAACCATTTTAATTTTACATTGAAATACTAGGATCCAAATTGACATAAGTTCATCACATCAGTTGATCTGCTAGTGATGACGTTATTCAATAAGGTACGGGTCGTGTCCCAATTGCCAATATTCAATTGCAATTCCTAGAATCGATGGGATTTACATTATTTGCCAACCGCAGTTGCAATGTAAACATGTTTTATCCCCATCTTCTTATGCCTTGAGTGATCAGTTCCCACTATCAACTCAATTAAGTTAACCAATTTAAGAAACAACAAACTTACATAATGACACCACACCAGTTGATCTGCTAGTGATGAAATCATGTAATTTGCCCTTCCATTGCAATCTAGTCAGGTTACGCCCTGGCGTAGATCCAATTTCAGGTGTTTCCGTTTCATTGGATGGCATATAACTTAAATTTAAGGGTAGTAAATTTGATGTGTGTAATCAAAATATATGTACAAAGATGTCATGCATTCATCTTGTAGCATATGTTTCATGTAAAAAACTTTTACTCATTAGTTTCTTACGAGCTTAAATCTCCAAACTTTTGATTGAGGCGTTGAGAAACTTACAACTTTGCCTTAAGTGCTTCGTAGTTATCATGGATGTAACGTAAAGACTAAAATATGACGCCCAAGCAAGCCCAGAACCAAAGGTGGTCCGAAGATCCTTAATAACCCGGTTCCAGTTATACCCACCACACAGATTGTCATAATTAGCTTTGCCCGTCAAACCACTTAATACAGTCGCGATCAATCAACCAAAAGTTCAAGATTTATAAGTAAGCTCAAAACAAGATTTCACCATTATTAAGTCCGTTTAATATTTTATTTCTTGAAATTACCCTTTGTTACTATCATGTTACAAAAAACATATAAAACAAAAGTAATAAAATAAAATAAACAAACAACAACAATAATGGTCATGCAAATTACAATCAATATAAAACACACTATTGATTTAATATACGATTAATAGGGTCTTCCCTAATTTTATAATTAATCAAATTTTAGTAATCTTTATACATAATATTTACTAAACCATTTATCAATTATAATAAATCGCATAAATAAGCATGAAATCAAAACAAAACATAATCCATAACAACACATGCATAGTTTGTCATGGATGCCCATATTGCACATATTATACAAATAATCATGTCAATCAAGGAACGCAACCAAACGGCATATAACAATATCCATACACATAAATTACATGCAACCTATGGTTTCTACAAGTTTTTATCACATAATTCATCAAACCCTAATTTCTTTTTAAATAAAAAAAACTTTCGACATATATATAATAAATTAAATAAATTCGAAATAAAAAAAATAAAAACTAGGGTTTATGAAAAATATAAAAACATAAGAACACCAAGCATGTTATAATCAAACGATTCAATTTTATGTGTTTCGGTAATTCATTATAATGTATTAACGGCTCTTGATGCCACTGTTGGAATATATGAATAATATAAAACAATAAACATATAAACATCAAAGAGTACGCAGCGGAATAGATCAAATACAAATAATAAATTAACCGAAATATAAATGGATACATACCTCTTGATTGCTAACAAGAACAAGAACTTATAAACCCTAGGAGAGGGCTTATATGGATCGACTAGGGCTAGTCACAAGGCAAGATCACCGTTAGCAAAAGTATGCTAACACTACGTTCTCACACACACGTACTATAAGCGTTTCAATGGAAATGCTAGATTCGTAGTACACGAAAAGATTAAACTATTGGTCCTATCAATCAAAGATCGATTAGACACAAAGAATGAGATTAGAGAAGATTAGGTTGCAATGGAACCAATGGATGATGAGAATGAATGAGAGGGGTCTCATTATATACTCATCAAGAGGCTTGGAGCAAAAGCTATCCCAAACCCTATGGGGTTATGGGTGTGGCCGGCCATGGGTTACAAAAGCCCAACCCGAACCGAACTTTCACTCTTTTCCAACTCTAGTCCTTCATGTCTCGTCTAACGGTCGTTAGTTACCGTTAAGTTTATATTTCGTGTATTTAATAATTATTCGTCACTAAAACAATAATTATTAATTCATTGAAACTCATACGTAAAGTGTGCAATCCCGAAGTCTCGAGTTCGAGTCCGGTCATGATATATTAATTTATTATCCGTCAAACTAACAGGCTCTTGGCTCACAAGTGCGATATATTTCCTTAGAGTTCTTAAATGGTACGACCTTATATCTCTTCCGTCAACTTTAACCATGCCTTTCAGTGGATCATAAAAACGCTCGATTAACCCAATTATGGTCGACTTTCCAGACCCACTTTGTCCAACCAACGGATTTGATTTCCCAGCTTCTGTATTGATGGAGAGCCCTTTGAAGATCATGACATCAGGCCGGGCAGGGTATGCAAAGTCCACATCGCGTATCTCTACATGTCCTGCAATGATTTCGGGCTTTTTACCTTCAGGGTCCTCAGGCTCAATCAAAGTGTAACGGTCCAACACTGCAAACACAGACTGCACAGCATCAGACCCTTTGGCTAAATCATTTGTCATGGTACCCGCTTCTGCAATGACCCTCCCGGTACTGACTAAGATCAAAAAAGTCTGAAAAAGTGCCTTTGACCCAAGTTGACCCTCATTGACCAATTTCCCAGCATACCAAAAGTCTAGAGCCCAAGTACAAGTCATAAGGCTCTTAGAAAACCCAAGACCAAATCCAGCATACCAAGCTTGCTTGATGCTTTCACGCATTGGTGCCTTTTAGGTCTCTGCGAGCATTTTGAGGATTCGTGATTGAGATGAAAAGGCTGTGACTGTACGCAGATTGGAGACAGCTTCAGCTCCAAGCTTGCTACTTTCATCCTGTGATTTCATAGCTATTTGTGACATGTTCTTTAACAAAACTCGTTTGCAGTAGAAGCAGACAATAATAAGTGGTTGAACTGCAATCATAACGAGTGCCAAACTCCACGCAATTACCAACCCCATCGTGCAAGCAATCATTACTGCAGGAGAATGTTTGTACTAGAAGAGCACTTCGATCACCCACTAAAGATCGTACCTACAAAATCATTAATCGCATATTATTTCATCACCTACACTAAAAAACTAGTCAAGAAAGTTAACAAATAAAACAAAAAGTACATACCACATTGGCATCTATGGCAAGCCTAGAACAAATGGCTCCACTTGAATTCTCATCCTGATCAAACCAACCGATTTCAAAGGTGAGTATCTTTGCCAACATCCTTTCCCGAACGCTCTTTGTTAACTGTTCACCCATGACTGCAAAATTGTAATGCTGAATAATGTTGATTACCAACGAAAAAACCCCTAAACTAGCGAAACACAATGAATAAATCATTGTCCGGCGCTTGATCTCATCATGATGTTCCAACAAATACACCGATATCAGTGACCCCATTGAAAAAGAATAAAGTGGCTGAATAGCACCAAACAGAATCGCGCCAATGCTTCCAAACAACGCTTCCTTCCATTCAGGAGTGTTCATTGCTAAAAACCTGTTGAAGGACGGAACTAGAAATTCTTGTTTGTCCATCAATTTGAAGTTCTCGCCTCCACCACGGTCGACCGAGTTTGTAGAGCTTGACCTACTCACTGTTGACTGCCTACGGCTGCTCATGTTGTGAAGATCAAGTGTTGACGTAACAGATGATGCTCCAGCTGGATAAGAATTTTGAGGTTCATCATTTTGTTTGGTTTCTTGGAGGCGTACGAGTGATGTGTAAAATCCATCTTCAAGTTGAATGAGGTCATCATGGGAACCAGACTCGACCACTTGTCCATATTGGACCACCACTATGACATCTGCATTTCTAATAGTCGAGAGGCGATGAGCAATGACTATTGTGGTTCGACCAATGGCTGCCTGGTCAAGTGCCTCTTGAACCACTCGTTCTGACTCTGTGTCGAGTGCACTTGTTGCCTCGTCCAAAAGAAGGATACGAGGCGACTTTATTATGGCACGTGCAATCGCAATTCTTTGTTTTTGGCCACCCGACAATTGAACTCCTCTTTCACCAACCTGTTATTTACAAACAAATTTAAACACAGTACACTTTCTAAAATGTTTAGAACTGAAGTTTTGGCAATTCTTATGTTATGTTACTGGTAGACATATCTGAATTAAAGTACAACTTAGCTTATTATATTTAAGTTTTCATGACAGCCAGCACATGTTTAATCTTCCAAGCAATAAGGTGGTATGTAAGGAAGGCTTATAACAAAATATAATGTTCTACTTGTTTAAGCTTATCTTCATCAACACTCTTTTCATTCTATTCACAAGAAACACGTACTAAACTAAAGTTTTATCACTTGTTAATCATTTGAAGTATCCAATTTCAAGTTTGAAATTTTAGGAAAGGTATCAAACAAAAGTGACAATAAAAAGTCGGCTCAAAGTCGGCTTGTTAACTATTGCTAAAAGATGAAATGGTGGAAATAACCTGAGTGTCATAGGCTTGAGGCAACTGAGAGATAAAGTTATGAGCATTTGAAGCTTTCGCCGCTTCAATGACATCTTCCATGGTTGCATCCTCTTTGCCGAAAAGTATGTTCTCTTTTATGGTAGTCGCGAATAGAGCAGGTTCTTGACTCACCAATCCCATTTGCGATCTCAACCATTTTAGTTGAAGCTTATCAATCCTCACCCCATCTACACTTATCTCTCCTCCTTGAGTATCATAAAACCTTTGCAACAATGCAATCACGGTCGATTTACCAGACCCACTTCCACCTACCAACGCAACCGTTTTCCCAGCTGGGACTTTTAAGTTAAAGTCCTTGAATATAACCGTTTCTGGCCTAGCCGGGTACGCAAAACTTACACCCTTAAATTCGACTTCACCCGATACATCTTGTAATATTTCCCCATCCGTGTTGTCTGAATCGATTTCCGGAACTCTTTTAATAACTTCTCTTATACGTTGGCTCGCAGCCATTGCATCAGAAATGGACTTAACGTTAGATAATGCCGAACCTAGTGATCTGTCGTGATCGATATTAAGAAAACATTCTTAAAATCTATCGTTAAAAACGACAACTAGCAATTGAATGAGCTATCACCCTCAATAAACATAAAAGGTCAAATACACCATTATTAAGGACTTCCTTTCACATGAATAAATGAAACTCACATTGTTTATGAAAAGCGAAAATAGGAAGGAAAAAAGGTAAAGAGAAGTACTATAAATAACTTACAGTCCACCTATGCCAATAGAAGCTCCAACAGCAAAAACAGTTCCTCCTTTGGCTCCATGGTACATCACTAACCTACTACCATACCAACTCAAAAATGACCATATAATGAGCACAACACCGTTACTACCAATCGCTATTCCTTTAGCCAATCCTTGCTTTAAACCTAACTTTACAGTGCCTTGCAAAGCATCCGAGTATTCTGTAATGGTCTTATTTTCTCCCACAAACGAATAAACTGTCCTGATGGACGAAATCGCCTGTTCAGCCACGTTACCAGCCTTATTATACTCTTCCCTAATCTTTCCTGATAAGCTCATTAAAACCCTTCCATATATCAAACCAGGTATAACCAAAAATATAATAAATGGAAGCCCAACAATTGCTAGCCTCCATAGCAATATAAATGCAACTATATATGCCCCACCAAATACTGATAAACTCATCACAAACATAGGCACCTGCATTTTTGTTTCCAAATAAAACAATGGTTTGTGTGTCATTGCCTTTACAAAAATGATAAGAAAAACAAAACACATGAAACTCGTGTATATACTTTTTCACTGATGACTTCTTAAATGATAAGGCTATCACTAGAAACACTGGTAATGATCTCAGCCGTGCTTGTAACATTTAAATCTAAATACGCAACTTCTTGCCTTAAAACTGCTTTTAAGTAAGTTGACCTCAATTGTGATGCCTGTCTCTCTGCTGTTCTTGCCCAACAATACCCCTCTGCAACAAAACTAGATTATTTTCGAAGTTTGATGATCTTATTAACATTTTAAAAAAATGTATTCCAATTGTTATCATTTCCTTCTATATGTATCGAACATTTTTTTTTTTTGCTATTATGTGTACTAAACTTGATTTTTTTTTTTTTTTTTTTTTTTTTTTTGTGTGTACTTTATGACCATTTTAGCCCCTCCCATGTTAATAAAATGAGGAGCAAAATGGTCATAAAGTACACAAAAATCCCCAAAAAAATCAAGTTTAGTAGCAAAAAAAAAAAAAAAAAAAAAAAAATGTTCGATAGTAAGCGACAACTATGATACATTTTGGTGCCATTAGGCCTTTTCTATATTCCTAAGAAAAATGATCAAAATAATAAACGTACCAAGAAAACACGCAACCCATATCCCAATAGCCATGTAACAAAGATTTACAGCATTCTGTAAACAAATTAAAATAAAAATAAAATAAGAACTCAATTACATAATTAACCATATTCAATATATAAATGTTACAGTACTTGATTTAGATCATCTAGGATCGCTTATTTCAAAGTGCTTATCAGCTACCAACCAGCTTATTTTAAAGTGCTTATATACAGGCATATCATCCAAATACTTAAAAGCCAACACTACTTATCTGCTTAAGAAAAAAGTCAAAAACACAATATGCAAATATATATAACACGTGTTCATGTGATATATATTTTTTTTTAGAAAAGCAACACGTGTTCATGTTATACTATTAATTAACCTGGTTCATTTTATCAGTGAAGTCATTAATGGCTGATGATGAAATAGAACCAGAATCCCCAATATTGTTCATGACTTTGCTAGCGACAAACAACACGGTTGGCATAGTGATGCCATCGCCGACTGAGCCTAAGAACCCAAGAAACATCAGTACCATGTCCGCTCTGTCGGCATGCATGAAAATGGACCGAAATGATGATCCATTGCTGATCTTTCTGTTTGTTTGTGTAGTCATATTAACACAAGTTATCTAAGGTTCTCAGGGTGAGTTTGCATATGTGATATGTTATTAGTTTAAGGTAATATAAGTGAAGGGGATGGACTAGTTGTATTTATACATGTGTTGAATGTATTATAAAATGAAAAATTAGTGAATACGGAGTATATCTTAACATGTGAAGGGATGTTGTACTGTTTATACACGTGTTGAATGTATATAAAATGAAACATTTGTAATATGGGATTTGTAATATGGGGATATGATACCTACCTTATAAAGTAGGCCATTGCCTACATTTTATTTAAAAATATTTACAAAATGTACAGTTCAGTCTCTGCAGTAAGCCTCTGATATAGTTCAGTCCCTGTTCTTACCCTTTTTACAAAGGAAAGTAGGTAAGTTGACTACTTTATAAAGTAGCCATCATATCCCATTGTAATATATATTTGCATGTGAAGGTACACGTGTTGAATGAATTATAAAAGGAATTGATTCGCACACTATTTTTTTTATATAAACAATTCATTTTATACAATATAATAATGCACAGAAAACACACAGTACAACATTATAATATACGTTAAGAATAAAAAAATTGGTGTGCGAATCGCTTCCCATTATAAACTAAAACATTTGTAATTATATATTTGCATGTGAGGGAATCTATGGCTTGAATTTACAAGTAATTGACCAATTTTTTATAATATATATAAAAATGTTGCAAAAATCGTTAATCGGCAGTTTTTCGGTCAATTTTTTTAGCTTGTAACTAGTCTAGGAGGGATTAATCGGATTGGCATTTTCGGTAAGTTTTGACGTATTTTCGACGAGTTTTGGGTATTCCTGGTAAGATTTTCCTTAATAAACAACTTTTAATAGTTATAAACATCGACTATAAGTGATTAAAACAAGTTTACGCCGAGTTTTAGGTATTTTCGGCTAGATTTGCAAGTTTTTGACAAATTTGACCACGGTTGACTGATATGTTTGACCGATTTACACAAATAAAAAAGGTTGGTGGGTAATTAGCGCTTAGGCGGCAATTAATCGGCCTTAAGCTTTCGCAACAATGATATATAATCAGAGCCGTCTTTGAGAGTGGGCCCCAAAATATTTAGGGGCCCCAAAATTTGTCCCGCTAATAATTATATGTATGTGTACACATATTTTTCAAGAAGAAAAAAGTATTTAGACGAGAAAATATCTTAAATGACTAATATATTGAAACATTTATATAACTAATTACATTATATCTTATAAATGATGACATTTTATATATAACGTTCTTCTCAAAAAGCCTCATTATTTAATTTCGTTTAGAATCCTTAGAAAAATTATAAATTCATTGGACAGCCCTCTATATAATATAATATAAACAATAGTAGTTTGCTAATAAAGTATTGGCTTGAATTTGTTCGTCACTAATGACGATTGTTGTTAAGGCATCTACATATAATAACATGACGTGTGACGTTTGTATTTGTTTCCAACAATTTTGAGTCCATTGTACGTATATACTTTTTTAGTATTTTATTTTTCCGTAGGATAAAAAATGAGGAGCGAAGCTGATCGATGAAGATACGTAAAACACTCTTCTTAATCGGTCAATGCATTAGAAACTTAGCACGACAAGAAATTACCCAATAGGGGATAGAGTTACATATATTCATTACTAAACCACTCTATGGAATTAAACCGAAATTAGCGTAAATAATTCGTTGAAGTTTGAGAGGTGAAATACTAAAGGGATCTTTATCATTTCCATAAGACATTTATCTTTCAAGTTGGTCTCTGTAAATTTCTATTGACATTTTTAAATGGATTTTAGTTTTGATTTTTTTGGATTTAGGCTGATCACCATTCAACCAGAGACTTCAAATTCATTCATTGAAATCCATGTGACCCAAACAAGGATAGGTTTAATAAGATGTGCCTAACAAGTTTGTAACAACCTCCCTAGTGAACCTATAGTAATTTGTCATAAGGGGAAATTGTGTAGTTTAAAGAGGCTACAAACTTTTCTAAATTACAAGCATGCAGGTTTCTTTCTATCCAAAGTACTTTGTCGAATGAGTCATGCAACATTTTGAAAGCAGGAAATGCCCATTCATCGGAAGATATCGGATTACTAAAAATTTCATAGATCATTGGACCACCCAAGTTTATAAGAAAGCATGTTTTCGACACTCAAAGAACTTTTTCGAATGCGACTTTGCCATCTTCTGAAAGAGAGAAGTTTGTGCAATTCATGTAAAGAGATCGTTTTGTACAAATTTTCATGAACGGTACCCGCGCAATGCAGCGGCAGGTACCTGTGACTATATTTTTGCGTTATTCGGTTACACATTTAGTTGTTTTTATGCTTTATAACTAGAGCTGGTTAAGCCAAATAATTTAGTTTGAACAACCAACCTGCTTCCTAACCAACTTGCTTCCTAACCAACCTGCTTCCTAACCAATTAATTTTGAAATCCTTCCATAATAAACAGGTAAAAGTCTGAATTTTAAGCCTTTTTAATTATAGAATAATCTCAAATGCATTATATAGTCGTATAGATAAATGACCGCGTCTTACTACCATAACATTAGTGTTGCTAGATGAAAATTCGGGAAAGCATGGATGTCTTCTCGAAAAATGAGAAAACAAAACAACAATTCACTGTGATTGGATATTTGGATCATTATATCTCCTACAATGAGTTGTGATAAAAACAATTCTTCTTTTAAACAGCCGTAAGCCGGTTTTTAGCAAAAGTCATTAAATAAGTAATAGCTTCATGTGATATTGCATGCTACGTATATTGATGGCCAAGCGATCCCTATTGTGATTTAAGAGTGTGCTCGTTACTGGGGAATGGAAATGAATGAATAAAAATAAATGAATGACGACCATCGTAGATGTTTGGTTGAGGTGTTTGACTTTTAGATGTTGGATTTAAACCTCATAAAGTTTGATGACAAAAAATTTCAATAATTATTATAACCAAACAATAAATTTGGAATCATAACCTCGTTCCTATTCTTTGTCATTTCTAAAGCGATACCCATTGTGATTCCATGAATCAAGTGAAACGCAAAATATACATTGGAATTCATCAGGTGCACAAACCTATTGAAGCCACTTGAAGTAATGGTTATCAATAAAAGGTACAATTAACAGAAGTTTCTCTACTGGTTTTTGTTTTTGCATTTGCACCTTGAATATTGAAGCAATTGTTGGCTGCAGATAAAGTAACTTCTGTCGAAGCCAAGTAACTAATTAAACTATCAACTAACTAAAACTACCACTCTATCATGATACAGCAAGCAAACTATTCATAACTCAAAGTTTTGTAACTAATGATGTTAGATTATGCAACAACCCAACCAGCAAATATCATAAGTCATCCATTATTTGTAGTAAAATGCCACAAGCAACAAGAATATGTCTTTGGACTGTTGATGGAAAAAAAAAAAAAAAAAAAAAAAAAAAAAAAAAGAGGTGGCTTTCGTACGAATGTTGATGTTCATATACATCACCTACTAGTGTCATCCTATTCTCATAATACTGCAAATTATATACAATCCCTCATTCTACAAGAAAACTGTAACATCAAAATGTGTCGTCATTGTGAATATATTTTGCATGATATTTCCAATTTTCCTATAAAGGATAAGTCCGTATTAGAGGCTCAGCTTAAGTTAAATACGAAGTATTTGCTAAAATCTCTAATGTCAGCTGTCATGACTCGATATTTTTACCCAGCTTGTATGTATGATACATGTTCTTTACAGTGAAAATGGAATCAAGTATGATAATCACCCTGCAACAAAACAGAAACATGTCACCAAAAGCCTAAAAGTTGGATGAAAAGGGAACATCAAAATATCTGAGTTATAAAACCAACCTTCTCTTGCAAAAAAGTAGAGGTGTGCCAAATTTCATCTACTATTTATTAGAAAATGGGTCGATTTGAATTATATTTTACTAATATCATGACAGATGGACCTAATTAAAAAAAATAGCAAACAAAGGCAAAAGGTAATACGGCTAGACGAGTTCAAAAGTCACTGAAAGCATACACAATCTTTAAAACTTCCTAGATTGTTTATTCAAGAACTTGTTTTGACCCGTCAACTTGTCCAGCCCGCTCATTTTCCACTTACATAAATATTAAATAACCAACATTGTGGGTCTAAGCCAATATTACTATTTACCAATTTTTGCATTTTCAAAAGAAGCAAGTATGATGCAGTTGCTCAACTATTAAGAGGTGAAGCATTTACTTACCAGCATATACATCGATGATGTCCAAATTTCAGAACTATTGACGGTTAAAATAAGAAGATGAGACTTTCGGTTGTCGGTGTTGCCTTCTCCCTTGAGAGATACCACTGTCACTAAAACTGCCTTGTACTACATTATCATCCACTTCAGAATTTTCCTTTGTCCAGGAATCTAAAGCGATAACATAGCTGTCATCTTTAGAGCTTTTTATTCTTTCCTCTTTTCGTTTCACATTTTTTGATATCTCATGAAAAGTTTTATTTATCTTCGCTATTCCCCTTTCAACTGGCTCTACAACATGGTTAACTGTGTACTTCATGTCATCGACCATCTGTAAGGAGCATAACACCAATCAAATTTATAAGAAATGAATAGGTTTATGTAATCCTGTTGTTAAATAATCAGATAAAAAGATATATAATTTCGTAAGAGATGTTTGGATGTGTAAAGTTGCATCAATCACATAACCAGATAACCAAATGTTTTAGAGTTAGTAAATTCTCATTATTAATGAAATCAATAGATAAAAAGGCCAGAAGGAACAATCTGAAAAGAAAACGAGTTTTATTCCTCATAGAAGTGTTTGGTCAATGGGTTTGGGTTCTAAATACGGATATCAAACCCATATATTTAGGCATCTTCTAAACTCACCAAGGAGATGGATTTATAAATCTATTTGAATTCCCGTTCCACCCTAGTATTAGACCCATACCCAAAGTGATTCTAAATTACCAATGCTGCCATAAAATAATCAAATAACCGTTATCTATTTATCGATACATTATAAACATACTATTGCGGCTTCATAACAAAAAAATCAGATAATAAGTACCAGAATGCAAATCCAAACATCTAGGTAAAAAGAAGAGCAATAAGTTTTCAGAACTCACAATTTCACCACTCCCTACAACCACGTCACGAACACTCTGATGTAGCTTCATACGCTTTTGTATGTCATCGTGCTGACCAAACCGCATTTTAGGGGTTCTCTCACAGTCCCGAACTTCATCTGGAGCAGGTTCTGTTCCTAGAGATGCATAATCAGTCATCACAGCAACATTGCGGACACATCTTTCTCCCCGTTTGTAAGGTGCTGCAGGAAAAACATATAGGTGCACCACCGCAGCAACAGCCATCTGTTAACAGCATATTCAGCCCAAAACTTCAAAACCATAATCATTTGGTTATTCTGTAGTTATCTCACCATATTAAGGTAGTGCTTGGTACTGTGTTATGAAAGTAATTATAGATTATTGCATTTTCTGGTAGCACATAATAAGTTTCTAGTGTTTGGGTATAGACGAAATGAAAGAAATACTGGCTTATCTAATTATATAGTGGTCACTGGTCATAGAACCGTTTAGGAGTAGTTGCGACAAGACGTATTATGATTATCTGATTATTATGGGTCATTCTCTTAAATTATTAGAAATTTTCAAACAGTTAAACAAACGCTAAACTAACTATTACAAGTTGAAATGACCTCTAATTTCTATGCTGGCAACTACAACTAAACCCTTTTATATCCTTTTATAGCCATGGTAAATTGGCAAGAAAGAACCAATTAAAAGTTAATTTACATTACTCACCTCGATGCATATGATATAATCTTGAATACGTGTTTTTAACTCCTGCGCTAAAGAACCTTTAAGGGCTCCCATTGAAAAAAGAAATGCAACAGCAACACCTTGCCACCATGTCAGGAATACTATCGACTTAAATGTCAAAAACTTGGCTAAAGGTTTAATCGGTGCTAGCTTATCTTTGATTACTGAATAGAATTGCACGAGACAATACAAGGCCCAGCTCTGGCTGAAGTTGAGAACAAGTGCCAAGTATGGATAGCTGCAAAGATATAAAAGACTTGTGTCACAACCAATTAGACATGCTAGGCTAGAAATTAGAGGTCATTTCAACTCATTTACTTATGATTAGCCAACCCTGGTTATGTTTGATCTCTAAGAAGTCAAACGGGTACAGAAAACATAAGAGACGGATCAAACAGGTCGAAAGTCGCCCTAAAGTGTAACTTAAGTGTATGAAGTGATGAAACCTCCTACACCATTATATTCAAAATCGGATTTATCAATAAATAACTTAACTTTTTTGTAATCATTCTTGACATGCTGATTACTTTCTAGAAAACTATAACTTCCTCTACCAGAAATCAGTTTCTACTCCTTGGTAGTTGGTACACAAGCTGTTGGAACAGAATGTAAATAGTGTGATAGATGAAATACGGAGTAGCAACTATTCAGTGTATCAACTTTTTGGAAACTTGTAACCACCAACAAATACAATACTGTAATACATGATAGAGGTGGGAAATCAGCCCATTTGCTTATGAATGGGTCGGTTTGGGTTACGTTAAATCTCTAATGCGTTAAATCTCTAATGGGTCAAATGAATAAGAATCAATATAGTTGGCACCACGAAAACTGGTTAAATGGGTCAAGGTTGTAAGTAGCCGGAAGCTAATATTGTGCATTAAACCTCCTAAATCTCTTATTTGAAAAAATATATGTTCTTATTGACATAAAAGACAATCTTTGTAAGCATGTTTGACACACCAACTCATAATAGCAAATTTAATAGTTTTTTGAACAAAACGATGTCCAGGTCAACCAACCCAACCCGTTATGACCCCCATAAAATTATACTCCTTTCGATCCAAACCCAATTTGACCTGTAACACAACCCGGCCAACCCATTCATTTTGCCAGTTCTACTAAATGGTATAGCAAAAGCATCTTACGCGTATCCCCATTCGAACTTCCCTTCTCCGTAAATTCCAAGAAACTGAAAAATCATTGCTAGCAGCCCACATATCATCTTCAGTATCATCTGAAAGCAAGCATTTAGATGAGATTGAAAATTGTAAAACATTCGACTGGAACAATGAAATAAACAAAAGTCCCCGTACATATTGCACAATCCCAATTTTTACAGCTTGATAGAAACGAGGACCAAGATACCACTCTCTCATCAACCAATTTAATGGAAATGGATGTTCCACAATTCCATAAGTATATGATTCTTCTATAAGGGGAATGCTAGAGCTGATAAGGCTTTTGCTTTCCATGAACTTGATAGTATTATCCTCTCCACCTTCAATCATCATAATATTTATTAGAACTTGCCAACTAGAACAATATGGATTATTGAATACCACAGCATATTAGAATATTTACACTAATGCATCATGGGTTATTCAGAAGCGGAGCAGAAGTGCACATAACATATAGCAACTAGCATAATCACCTGTTATGGTTGAAAAATGGGCAGGATGGATAATGGGTCAAAACCAGGCATTTCCTATGAATTAGGTTGGGTTGACTTGCAAACACATAAATTTCAGTTTAATAAAATATGTTCTTAATTTAGTTTTAATAAAGCAATTTATGGGGTTGTATGCATTAATATACACCTCGGTTGACTTTCAAACCGTTGACCTGTCTCCGTTTTAGCTAACTATGTAACTTTACCCATTTGACCTGTTAGAGATTCATACCACCCAAATTCACCTATTTTTACATACATAGGCCAAAATTAAGACTGGTTTCCTTTATGCACCGAACACCATCTTGGGGGGTTACATATACAAAAAAGTGAACACAATACAGTTAAAAAATTTCTTTCATGCAAGCACTTAGAAAGAGATAATAACAGAATCCTAAAATAGATAACACTAGAGGAATTCATGTGGGCCTCATTCTAAAACATCAGTTAAAATAAGATAATCATCAACGAGATGGTTCTCAGCAAGAACATACCTAAGCAGGCTATCAGATATCTCTCAAAGCAGTATAACGCAAAAGCCTCATAACAGTCCCTGATTATTTCATAGTTGAATGCAGAATCTGAATCATATAGTGACAAAAACTGTCCACCAATGAAAACGAGAAAATTAGAAACATAGCAAAGAGCATGGATCAAAGCAGGCGTGATAAAATAAAAAATATAGCAGTCATTCTAGTACCGATTCTACTGCATAAACAGGAACCATCAAAATAAGCCCAATTAGAAACTTCTGCTCCTGAAATAGAAATAATCATCGCTACCATTAGTTTAAGATAATTAACATCAATTGCTAACGGTTGCCATGTCAAGCAAGTTGAAGATGTAAGGTAACTGAAATGAAGGTGCAAAGTGCAAACTAAAAAAAATGTATTACCTCCGGTTGATTGTAAGAGGCCAAGTGCTCAAAGATTAGATACGTTGAGAGGATAAGAGCAACGAGTACACAAAAGCTTGAACTGAAGATTGTCCAGTTGTAGAGGAAAGTATGGTCATTACCGACATTGGCTGACAACATGGATAACGATCTGCTTGAGCACTCTGCTAGAGTGAGAGTAGAAAATAGAGAAAATAACACTCCTCTCCATCCCATCAGAAATATATGATTATAACACTTCCGCTACAATGGCGAATGATGGGCACTGGATCATAAAAACGTGAAAAGACATCAATCAATTTATCAATATATCAAAAAGCATTCAGATAATCATGAGAACGCTAAATATAAAAAACTAGATGAATTTTGTGATGCAGAACTATGCCGAAATTAACCATGTTCAACTTCTCGGTCTTAAGCTAGTGGGCAAGTTATAGATTCCGGAGTTCGTATATGCTATAAATGCACATATGCGTATCCAATTCTAATGTTAAGCTAATGCCTAATAGAAGCAATGGTTATTAACTTATTAACAAGGTGTTTGGGATTGTGTTTGGGAGTCTGGTTATAGCATTTGCAAAACGCAAATAATCAGAAAACTGTGTTTGGCAAGTTATTTGAAGAAAACCATTATCTGCAGTTTCTTAGAGACAAAAAGCAGTTTCAGAAGCTCATAATTTGTTTTGAAAACGCAAACCAAATTCCAAAACACCCCCTAATAGGCAAACAACTAGTGTAAGAATCGAATCGCTAAAGAGCAGCACTCCACAAACGCGTTCAAAAAGCCCAATCTCACATTGCTCGTATATTTCTTTCAGCGAGAGTGGAACCATTTAGCTAACGGAAATGTTACATGAACATAAACTTTGACCTAAATCAATAGAAAGCCACTATCACTATGGCTCTATATGCAGGGGCAGAGCCGGAAAGTTTTGCTCGAGAGGGCACACTTTGATAAATTTTAGAAACTACACTACAAATTGGTTCTATTGCCCCACGTGCCCCCCCCCCCCCCCCCCCCCCTTCCTTCCTGTCTCCACCCATGGTGCCTAAATGCATAAAATTTGTTCCAAACAGTTAGCCGAACTAGAGATGATACACATTGTTAGCGAATTCAGAGGTACAAGTTAAAAAAGGCGGAAAACACATTATCCCTAACCTAACCTAACTAAACCCCCTGGATTACAATACTAGCCATATAACAATGACTTATCAACCTATTTTATTCGCGCAATAGTCCGAAACCGAATTCGTAACATTATAACAACCTAGAACTAAAATTAATAAAACTAACTAACTGATTAACTAAACCCTACACCACATCATGCAACTATTAAACACTCAATTATAATTAATCAATCATCATATAACACATTACATAAATAATATGAAACCCTAAAAAATAAGGTTTTAATAACTCACAATTAGCCTTTGTTAGATGATTATGTACGGATGTGAAGCTCAATTTATTTTTAGTCAAATTTTTTATAAAAAGTTTTTATTTATTTTTGGTTCTTTTATTTATTTTTATAAAAAGTGAGTTTGGAATATGTGGCGGTTGGGCAAAGGAGTGTTTGTGGGGTTTTTTTTTATTTTTTGTTTTTTTTGGGATATGTAGTTGTTGTAAGTTGTTTAGGTGATCACGAGGAAAAAAATAAAATTATAAAAGTTGACGATGACTAATTTGGGTTTGAGACTTACGAACTAAGTAATTGACGTATAGGTTTAGGACCGAGTATAATAGATCGTGGATCGGATCGGATCGAATCGATAAATCGGGCCGAATTGGACTGATTGGACCGGATCGAACATATTTCGATCCGGTCTTCGTTACACTCTTTTTCTCATATTCAGTCTTACACAAAACTGACCATTTTCTTTATTGGACTGGACTGGACCAAACAGACAAATCGGACCAGACCAACCCGTAGCACCTGGATCAAACATTTCAGTCCAGTCCTCGGTTCAGTGATTTGGGCCAAATCGATTTTTGGTCTGGTCCATTTTCAAGCCGCGCTCAGCCTTGGTTAGTTAAAGTGATATGTTGTTTTCAATTGAGTGTGGTTGAAAGTGCTAATTTTCGGTTGAGTTAAACCCGAGAATTATTTTGAACTCAATGTGACTAGTTAAATCCTTGAGGTTGCGTGTATTAGTCTAACGCAAGACGGTGCATAGGTTTACTAATGCGACACCCCTGAATCATCTCTTCCGATCGACGTATTTTGGATAAGTTTTTAGCACAAGTCGGTCGTTCAGACGACCAACATTCTTTTCTTTATTTTTTTTACATGTGAGTGTATTGTGGGGTATGTTTGTGCTTAAGTTGGGTATGTTTAGTTGGTGATGACGCTTGTATTATTACATTATGTTGATGATGTTAAAAAGTGTCCAGTAATTATTGTAAACACCACTATACATGGTCTGACTTATTTCATAGAGGTTTCTCGTTTTCCAAACATTATAAATGCACATCTTTTAGCTTTTTTTTTTTTTTTTTTTTTTTTTTTTTTTTTTTAAATACTTTGACTTCGATGTGAGAAACTCAATGGAGTCCTTTCTCTTTCAAATGCGAAGTATCTGAAAACAATCATGTGCCCGATATTATTAATCACCTATTATTATTTTTTTACTCTTATGCTAAGAATCTAAAATGTTTTTTTTAGTGACTTACAAGATTTTACAAACTTGCAATACAACGCTCCAAGTGAACATCACTAATTATTTTGATGCATAGTAATATGCATTATACTCTTTCAAAATATAATTGTACTATATTCGTGTGACATGTGATTCTTCTTCTAACTTTTGTTATGAACTAGTGTGTTCTTAGGCTATTCCGGCAGTGATTTCAGCGATTCTCAATTTTTCTACCACGTCAGTATTCTGTTTCCTATTACTTACAAACGACCTTTTAAGCATAGTAAGGCGACCGACATTTTTTTTTTTTTTTTTTTTTTACAACTTAAAATTCATTAATAATAAAACACATTACATAATAATTTAAATAAAATTAAAACATTACAATAATAATTAAAAACTTAAAATAATAATTAGTCATGTTGTGATTACGAACCTTAGATATAACCATTATCCAATAGTTAGACCAAAATTTAGTCCAAATTTAACATTAGCTAAATAATTCATCCCAGCCATATCATACACATTAACAAAATTTCAGCCCACCACCAAAATTAAGTCATAGCAAGACATTTTTACAGAAATTTCCGGATAAGGCTCAAGCTTAGAGCATCAACAATGCATTTAATTTTCTAATAAATTATATCTTTCAATAAGTCATTTTTAAAACCTTATCCAATGCAAAAAAGGCTTTCTAAAAGCTTTACAAACCTTCTCAGCTAGTCTTCATTTAATGAAAATATCTTGATGAATTTGTTGTCAAACGCTTGGCCTTCACCAAGCTATTCAACTAAAAGTCATTAGCAAAGCTTTTGTCACAATGGGTCAAGTCATTCAAATAACTTTTACAAATAGTAAAAAATCTTTTATAAATTTTGCATTGCGGATGTTTTTAGATCCAAATAATACATATATTTAGGGGCACTAGACGAGTACCCGTGCATAGCAACGAGATATTATAGCGATAAATAGTTTATTGATAAAAAAAAAATTTATAGGTTATAAATGAAAAATAATAAAAGTTTGAAGATTTGGGAATTAAACATAATGTTTTGAAACCCGGTTCGACCCGGGTGGTTCAATCGGTTGAACCGTTCCGGTCGAAAAATTGGTCGATTTAAACCTGGTCAACTTGCTAGGTTAGGTCGAAAAAGGGTCAAAGTAAACCGGTTCAACCCTTCGGGTTTGAAGCGTCCCGGGTCAACCCGGTTTGTGATCTGTATTAATTGTTTTAATTTGTTATATTTAATTTGGTAGATATGTTTTGAAACCCGGTTCGACCCGGGTGGTTCAACCGGTTGAACCGTTCCGGTCGAAAAATTGGTTGATTTAAACCGGGTCAATTTGCTAGGTTGGATCAAAAATGGGTCAAATTAAACCAATCCAACCCGTCGGGTTTGAAGGGTCCCGGGCCAACCCTGTTTGTGATTTGTATTAATTGTTTTAATTGGTTGTATTTAATTTGGTAGATATGTTTTGAAATCCGGTTCGACCCGGGTAGTTCAGCCGGTTAAACCGTTCCGGTCAAAAATTTGGTCGATTTAAACCGGGTCAACTTGCTAGATTGGGTCGAAAACGGGTCAAATTAAACCGGTTCAACCCGTTGGGTTTGAAGCGTCCCGGGTCAACCCGGTTTGTGATTTGTATTACAGTAATTGTTTTAATTGGTTGTACAATGTGTATAAATCATTGTACTTTTAAGTAATGGGGTGTTTTAATAAGAGTATTAATTACATTGCATAATTTTCATATATACATTTTTCAACATTTCACATTTCACTTTTATTGACTTTTCCACTTTCACCTTTGACCATTTTTGCTTTATAGGTAGTATAGATTTAAAGCCACTTAAAGCCACTTGTATCAATTTATACCCTAAACAATTTCAACAAATAACACGTCCCCATATGTGTACTCTCTTATCACACAATCACTATTCTTTTTTGTGAAAAATGCACCAACAAACAACTCAATATAACCATAAACATTTATCTTTCTGCTTTAATCGATTCTCACAAACAACTTTTTTAATATACAAATGGCCTAATTTTTATTTATTTATTTATTGTTGATTGCTAATTGGTCAAGACCAAGATTGAATTGTGAGTTTTGGAGCCGACTAGGGATGGCAAAAAAACCCGAACTCGACGGGGAAATCTGAAACCCGAACTTATTGGGGCGGGGCGGGGCATGCTTATCGGATTTTAGGGCGGGTTTTGGGGCCTTAACGGGGATTCTTATCGGGTTTGGGGCGGGGACGGAGCACACTATCCCCGCCCCGCCCCGAAACATATACATATATCTATGTACCTAAAATATTGTGCTAGTATTTACGTACTAAATATAATTCTCTAATTTTTGTTAATTTTTATCTTTGTAATATTTCAAAGTGTGGTCATAAAAGCTTGTTTTGTATCATAATATTCTAAATTTATTCTAATGCTTAATACATCATTAATGGGTTCTCATTTTTTAAGTTATTTTGTAAAATCATGTTGTTAATAGTGTAAAAATAAGAATAAACGGGGAATGACACGAGTATGATGGAGCATCGTGCTCAAAAAAGGCAACCCGATAAGACCCCAATGGGGAATGGGGCGGGTTTGTTGGAGCATCTCGCCCCAACGGGGCGCCCCGATAAGATCCCCAATGGGGATTGGGGCGGATTTGGGGATGATTTTTGTATTCGGGTTTGGGATGGGGTTGCTGCCCCGCCCCAAACCCGCCCCATTGCCATTCCTAGAGCCGACCGACCGGATGCGACCCTCATGTTGAAGTGGCAGCTACTCGATCGGCACAACAGCGATCGAACTGGTCTCGACCGATCACTGCGAGCAGCCTTATGGATTCCTCATGACAAACTTTTACGCATCCTAGTTCATTTTCTATTTTTTAAATTTTAATAAGTTTGTGTAGTATTCTATATCTTTTAATATTTTTAACATGCAAAATTTTATATTTTCTGTTTCATATTTTCTATTTCGTAATTTTATAATAAAAAGAAAACTTTAAAAATTTTAAAAATAAAGGAATTTGAAAAAGTAAAAACAGTATTGAAAACCATATTGAAAGGTAATTGATTTACACATTTAAATTTTAAGGGCAATTTCATATCTCTCATTCTTTTAATTGAAAATTTCATATATACCTAAACATGCATTAAAAGCATTGTACATTATGCATTCAATACTTGCATTTTTGGTATATATGAAATTAATCATGAAAGTAGAGTGATATATGAAATTAATCCTAAATTTTAGGGTTAATTCTACTATTAGGTAACGAACTTTTCAAAATTTTCAATGTTAGGTATTTTACTCACGAAAATACCAAGTTAGGTAACCAAACTTTCAACTTTGTTCAATGTTAGGTAATTTGAGCAATTTTTGCAACTGATGACCTGCTAAACTGGTTACCATTGTACCACTTCATTTTTTTATATATTTTTTAGATTAGATTACTAAAATACCCTCATCTTCAACCTCCCTCATCTTATCACTGTTATTTGACAAACCATTCTTTTTCCTCCACCCACACCCACACCCACGACCACCAACTACAACAACCACCATCTATTTTTCTTTTCTAGCATTCGAGTTAAACACCACCGTCACTCCCACCTCTTTTTCCTCCTGATTTGGTACGCCTATCACCATCAAACAACTTTTCCCACCTCGTTAAAAATTATAGTTGTGGGTTTCTGATTTTTGTTTATTGAATAGCTTATTTTTGAAGCTTATAGCTTATTTACTTAATTTGGATGTTTTGTTATCTGTACAAAATGGAAACCAGTGTTTGACTCGGGTCAGTTGCAAACACACAAACCCAGATTTGATGGTTCTTATACTCCACAAATCTTAACCACATAGTTTATTTTCCTGTATTCGCATCTTAACTTACATAGCAATTGCTGAAACATCAAAATTCCATTATCCCATCACCACCCTTTATTCCTTATCGTTTCTATATTTTTTAGTTTTCCAAATCAATAACATTAGACCCTTTATTCCCGATTGTTTCCATACCCTTTTTCAAAATACCCATCAGACCACGATGGGATTTTTCGGGCATCATTTTTTTCACCAAGTTCACCACACACATCGACGCCAGTGGGTACTGTGATTTCATCGCACCATACACTGACATGAGCACACAATGGCCTTTGATTTTATGAGTTTCTTTTTTATTTCAGCAGATAGCCATGGTTACCAGATTCGGATTGTGGAATACTTGATTTGATTTGCGTTGGGTGGCACATGGAAATGGTTATGGTCAGGGGCGGAGCCAGGATTTCAAGTTAAGGGGGGCTGGCAGAAAATTTTAGAATGATAACAATATAATTCGAACCAATATATTAAAGCATGAGAATTTGGAAAAATAAATGAAGAGCCAAATGTCTAATAAATTAAAAAAAAAAAAATCATGTGTTTTACACTAATAAAAACCTTAATTAATCGTGGTAAGAATTTCAATTGCCGTTAGCAACTCAGCGGGTAGCATTTGACCCTAATCCTTTGTCTCACAAACTAACCTGCAAATAAATAAAAAATACTCAAGATATTAAAACAAAAACTTTATGTTAATGATAAATAGAAATTAAAGATAAAAAACAAGTAACAATACCTTGTGTTTTTTCATCCGGACACATCTTTGTGTTTTGGAGTAAAAATCATCAATTATGTTATTAGTACAAAGGGTACGAACAATGTCTCTTTCAACACCAAGAATCACGCTACTTTTAAGAAATTCATCACTCATTGTACTACGAAGTCTTGTTTTCACAAGTTTCATTTTTGAAAAGGCTTTTTCAGATGTTGCAGTTGAAACAGGGAGAGTTAATATAAGACGAATGAGTCTGTCAATAAGAGGATAAGTTTCTGACTTCTCAGTTTCTTGCAATCCGTCGCACAACTTTGACAATGTTGTAACATTCTTCAATTTCGGATCATTATCCAGCTCATAATGTTGCAGCTCAATTTTATGTTGTTTGGTAAAATCTAAAGGATAGTACTTCATCACCAACTTAAGTATGTCATCACTATTGAAAGATTTCCTTGGATCCAACGTAGCACTAAGACGAAGAAGCTCTGAAACAGACTCACTAAATCTAGTGTTTAGCTCTTGCAACTGACTATCGATAGCAACAATAAACACATCAACCCGATAATGATGCTCAACTGTCACATCATCTTTCTTGTGACGTGGCTGAATTATATCTCTGTAAGTCGCATTCATACCGTATAAGAGGAGCAATTCTTTTGAGTTTTGATCGGTTTGTTCCATTCGCTTGACCCTTGAATTCAGCAGTTACAACTTCTTTTATTTAATCAACACAATATTGAATTAGTAATATTGGTATGGGCTGAGTATTCATATTCTTAAAATAATGGGCTTCTGGGCTATATTATAGTAAACTTATTGGGCTAGTTGGGGGAGGCTTAGCACCCACTAGTCCCCCTATCTCCTCTGCCCCTGGTTATGGTGAGGTAATATTACCATTATATGACGTCATATGTGTGCTCCATAAGTGTAGCAGGTAATATTGCATAACATTGAAGGTTTCACAAAGTTTAGTTACTTAACTTGGTATTTTCGTGAGTAAAATACCTAACATTGAAAATTTTGGAAAATTCGTTACCTATATGCAGAATTAACCCTAAATTTTATTAGGACACTCTATTTTATGCATTATGCACTTGTACATTATTTGTGATGTGTTTTAATTGTTCATACAATAAAATGTGTAAATCAAAAAGGCTATGTTACACCCACACAATTTTTACGTAAAAAATTTATACAATGATGTATCATGCCTTTTGGCTACTCAATAGTGAGAGCATTAATTAGCTAAGTGAGAGTATTGAATGACTATTGAATAAGAGGCATGATACATCATTTTATAAATTTTTTGTGTGAAATTTTTACAATTTTAAAAAAATTCAAATAAAAAATAAATGTGTGCAAAGCGTATCCCATTTTGAAGGTATGACTACCCTTACGAAAATGTGAAGAGGGATTGAAACTTGAAACTCATTGAAAGTAACAGGATCGAGGACCAAGATAATATTTATTTTTTTACCAAATTTGGCATTACCTCTTTCATTAAAGAGAGTAGTACTCTGTTCTTTGAAGGTTGGAGGCTTTGAGCAGTAAAAAGAAAGAAAAGGTGAGAGTGTAAATGATGGGCTACAAGGCTACCACTACTAAACGTTACAGTAAAATTTAACTCTATGCTCCCAAAGTTGGCAATGCATTGACGGCTGACATCAGACTATGCCCTTTCATATCACTTTATTGCATTTTTTTTTAAAGGTGAATTTCAACTTAGAAACGACAACCTTCGCGTCCGCGAAGGCCTCATCGCCACCCCGCCAGACTATGTTATCTTAACCGGGTCCACGCTGATCTCAGGTGGTAACAGGTTTCCCCCGAAAACCGTACTGCCTCCACACAAGTTTACCTTGCTGGAGAAACAGCCGGATGAAAACCGGGCCATGCTCAAGATTTGAACCCCCGCAACGAGTGGCTTGAAGGTTCAAATCTATCATTGCAATATATCTCCGGAACAATATGGTCTATAAGTGGATCACAAGTGAGGACTTCTCGGGTGGTCACCCACCCGGTACTACTCCCACTTGTGGCTAGCTTAACAAGTTAAGCCCCACCCACTAGACCACAAGTCCTTTGATTATTGCATTTTACTTAACTTATCACAATTTATTTTAATTAAAGGGAAAATTATTTTAAAAGGTAATACCGTAATATACTTGTCACGGGTTTATCTTCTGGATATCAAACTAAAAATTTTCAGATTTAACACATTTTACTTGTCTTTTTTTCATCTTATGGGTAAGATGTGACTTGCTCAACCGATACCAAGTTCCACCACCACCTAGAAGATGAATATGTGGCAAGTATAATACTTTTTGTTATAATTTGCGCTACCCATCACCACACACTCAAACGACCACCGCCGCTCCGGTCACCTCAACCCACCACCCACCTTTTCCTTCCTCTCTCTTCATCCTTCCTCATCACACAAACCCTAAAAAATAAAAATAAAAATAAAAAATAAAAAAAAACCTCCACCTTTATTCGCCGCTGTTATTTCTACTGGAAACCACCACCACCATCACAACAGCCGCCGTTATTTCTACATGAAACCACCACCACTAAACTAAGAATTTACCAATAGGGCAAATTATTAAAAAAAAAAAAAAAAAGTATTTTTACCATAATAGATTCAATAATTTTTACCTTAATAGCAATTCAATAATTTTTGTTAGTAAAGCAGCACATCAGATGTTTGGGGTAGTGAACTAGAAACATCTCTACATTATTTTCATTACTCTGGTACCTTTCACCGGGCGAGAAACATCTCTATCACCACTCGTAACTCAACCACAGCCACACACCAACCACTGAAAACATCTCTCTCTCATGTAGAAATAACGGCGGCTGTTGTGATGATGGTGGTGGTGGTTTCAAGTAGAAATAACAGCGGCGAATAATGGTGGAGCTAGGTGTTTTGGTGGTTTTTTTTTTTTAATTTTATTTTAGGGTTTGTGTGATGAGGAAGGAGGAAGAAAGAGGAAGGAGAAGGTGGGTGGTGGGTTGAGGTGGCCGAAGCGGCGGTGGTCGTCGGAGTGGGTGGTGATGGGTAGGGCAAATTATAAAAAATAAAAGTATTATACTTGCCAAATATTCATTTTCTGGGTGGTGGTGGAACTTCGTACCGGTTGAGCAAGTCACATATTACTCATAAGATGAAAAAAAAAAAAAAACAAGTAAAATGTGTTAAATCTGAAATTTTTTAGTTTGATACCCAGAAAATAAACCCGTGAAAAGTATATTACCTTTTAAAATAATTTTCCCTTAATTAAAATTCTATTGCAAATAAGTTTATGAACCGCCAAAAGGTGTAAAATACTACTAACTACTAGTTTGTATCACTATTTTATGCTTAGTTAGATCACTTTATACGTTTAAAAAAAGGGTTTTTCTAATGTGTGCCCTGGGGGCACACGTTAAGAACACCAAAAGGACAATAGGACCCACGAAAAAGTACATCCGGACCCACAGAAAAGTACACTTTTCAGATAAAAGGTGTGGGTCTGAATGTACTTTTTCGTGGGTCCCATTGTCCTTTTGGTGTTCTTAACGTGTGCCCCCAGGGCACACATTAGAAAAACCCTTAAAAAAAAAAAAAAAAAGGTTCATATGTACAGTAAACAACCAACAATAGTAATTTGATAATGACTTTACATGCACATTAAGGATCAATTAAATTATTTCAGATATAAGAATAAATGATCAAAGTACCATTATTTGCTACATGTAAATAAGTTTCTGTCAAGTACAAATCATTTACTTTACAATTTATACAACACCCTCAAATTAATTAATTTTTGTGTACCGAATGTAAAGAGTAAGTTTGATCGTAGATAGTTTTGATCGTATGTAAAGTTTCGTGTTATAACAGTAAGAACATTAAAACAAAATTAGTTACCTAAAGTTTCCTTTTGGGTAAAAAATTTTACACCCGGTGAATATATAAAAAAGAACGCAATCGCCCACCGTGGGGACCACAAGGTTAAGAGCCTTGCGCTCTACCAACTGAGCTAGACGGGCATTTAGTATCATGGTAAAAAAAACCGCTTTAATGGTCTGGAAATCCTAGCTATTTGGAAACATTTCTTACATGGAGACGTTTTTCCTTATGTGAATTTCTTTGGGCCTTATTCACGAGTAAGTTCTGTAGTGAACTACGACGTTGTTGAGCTCGTATGATACACGTAAAAATCAAGCTAAAGAAAATACCTAACATGTTTATCGACAACGCCAAATTAACATGTTTATCAGAATATAAATAAAGTACAAATGACTAAGATGTAAAAGTACCAAATTGTAAATAAATACAAATGACTAAAATGTAAAAATAATGTGTATCGACAATGCCAAATCAATTCCAAAACTTAAATCGGAGAAAATTGATTTGCACATTCGTATTTGGTTGAACTAGTCTAATCAATGCTTTAACCAGTTATAACATGTTTATATTAAAGGGTTAATTGCTTGAAAATGTATTGTAATTGTCATTTTTTGTCTACCGAATTTTACTTTTTCTTATTGTGTGTACTAAATTTTTAAATTTCGATTATTATGTGTATTTTATGATCATTTTACCATTACCTTTTTCAAATTTTGAAAGGTAAAATGGTTATTTTACACGGCTAAATAGTCACAAAATATACACAATGATCGAAATTTGAAAAACTAAAATTCAATACGTACAATAACAAAGTTCAATAACAAAAAGTGTCAAGTATAATACATTTTCAAGTAATTAATTCTATATTAAATTTTAATTGTGTTTGTTAAAAAAAAAAAAAAAAAAAAAAAAAACTTTAATTGTTTGAATATTGAGGTGGTCAATAAAAAGGCATAGTTTGTTCAAAAAAATTAAAAGGCATAGTTATGAAAGTACAACTAGTAATTAGTGAAGTATGGTTCAAAAAAAGTAATTAGTGAAGTTGTAAATAATCATGAGATGGGTAGTACTTGTCAGAAGGTAACCTGTCTCCTCATATCTAAACTGTTGTAATTGCATATCTTGTCTCAAAAAGCTATATCAAACAAAATCCATTTTTACACAAACAAACAAACAAGAAACTTTTCATATAGAAGTACATCAAACACTCCATTTTTCATAGCTTAGAAAATGGGATACTCAAAAGAAGAAGAAGATGAAGACAAGCTTATGCTTTTTCAGATGGACTTCACTGACTCAGAACCAAACAAACCATTACAACCTCCTCACAACTCCATTTACCACTCTTTGCAGGTTTGCATTCACTTTTTATAACATTATTATGAAGATTTTTTATTTTTTTTTTGAACGGCGAGTTAGTAGTTAGTGATTCGAGCTCACAGTGACATCTAATTAGGCATGCAAGCATCGAACCTTTCTCCTTTGGGGATAAACCCACTCTGCTTCTATTTTTTCGGGCCCCTGAAGGTCCATTGTGAGACTCGAACCTGAGACCTCTCCAATGATACCTCCCCAAGATTACCTTGGTGGCCAACCGAGCTAGCCCAGTTGGTTACTTATTATGAAGATTTAAGTACAAAAAAGCATAATGCTTGATGTTTTTTCTTTTCTTGTTATTTAAAATCTTTATAGGAAGTATGTAGTGTTGTTGTTGTTTGTGTATGTGTATTTTACCTAAAGTAATATATTTGGTTATTTTAGGAGATTCTTGACAAGTCATCACATGCTGCAAATGAAGTTTATGAGAAAATATTGTCTTATTTGGAAGATAATGAATATAAATGTGGGAAAATGTTTGATCTCAACAAATGGATTATAATGAGGTTGAAAATGGACAACTTTGAAGCTTCACTTTGTGAGACATCTTGGATCTCCACTTTTGGTCAAACCACAGGTTATTTTCCACTATTAACTTCAAGTATTATTACACTATTACATATTTCTAATATATTTGAGAAAATCCTAGTAAAAAATTTCAAGAAATGAGTTTTGTAGTATACAAATGTATTGCTTAGGATTTTTTTAGAGATGTGAAGAGAATGTAGTTATATGTTTTCACCATAAGAACTTGTTTGTATAAAGTTTTGCTTGAAGGTTTGATAACTAAAAAGTCAAACTTTGACTTTTTGAAATTCAAAAGTCAAATGTTTGACTATTTGAGAGGTTTTAGAAGATATGCTATACTCAAAAAATTTATAACAAGTTTTTCACAAACGTGAAAAAGGTTAGGTGTGATTGGGTTAATTAAAAAGAAGAGAGAAATTAGAGTAAAAAAACACCGGTCAAAACATAGCGGAGTCATTTTGTGAAAGGTTCTTTGTAAAATTTGTGTGAACAAGACAACAAGTGTTTCTTGTTCTTCATTAAGGCGGCGACTTGTTTTTATGGTTTCTTCTTAAGACATGAAAAAAATGTCCTGATTAGCTGCTTGTTTTTCTAAATAAAGAACATCTAGTATTTGTTAACTTGATACTGCAAATTGATCATTTTTCATTCTTTTGACGGGTATACATTGCTAATAGTATTAGATGTTCTAAACTGTATTAAAAAATTGGCTGGCTTCTTTAAAGGTTTCTCAATGTTATATGGATTTTCAAATGGAAGTTGGATGGTTTTGGTAACGATTTTTGAGTTATGGTACTTACGTATATACTAGAAATGAAGTGATATTGCATTGCTGTTTTAGGTGGTGCATTTCTTCTTTTGATTGCTTTCGGTGATATCATTACTATAAACGGCATTTTCTGACTATCATAAGCTTTGTATGTGAGAAGTGTTTGAATTTACAGGTGTGTATGAGTATATAGATGTGATGACGACTGGTGAAGTTAAGAGGTTGATTGTGGATATGGATTTCAAGTCTCAATTTATTTTGGCAAGACAAACACAAGTTTACTCAGAACTCATCAATGCTTTGCCATGTATATTTGTCGGAACAGAAGAGAAGCTTAACTCCATAGTTAGTTTGATATGCAATGCAGCCGAACAATGTCTTAGAGAGAAGGGTCTTCACATCCCACCATGGAGAAAAGCAAGATACATGCAGTCCAAATGGTTATCTCAAAACTGCAAGAAAGTTCCGTTTTCACCCTTGGAGAACCACGTTCACGGCCATGTATGAGTCAAAGGGACAGAGCTAGGAAAAATTATCATGTAGGTTTAACCAAATAACTTTTACTAGAATCATGAAATAGAATTTTGCTCACTAGAACCAGCACGGCTTTTGTATTACCCATGTCTAGATCCGATCTTGAAAGAGAGAACATGGTCTCCAGAACTTTTTTGCTGACTAAAATGCGTTTTTGAATGAAAGTTCATACCTATATATGGTAATATATCCGTTGCAAATGTTTCTTTTCCATTGTACTGTACTTGATATACATAAACAGAGCATATGGTAAGTTATACTCACAAAAGTTGGGAGTGTTAATATCGAAGGTCAACTCCCTGTGACTAACCACTACGGGCAGCTGCCACCATTTACTGTCAGCTTCACTATTTACTGTCGATCGTTGCCAACAGCAAAAAGTAAAAAACTCAATATCAAATCAAGCAATCAAAGACTATGACCCGTATGAATAATCCCACACATCTTGAATGGGTGGTCACCTTGTGAGCTAGGATTTCCTCATTTTGATCCATTTGGGTTCTGTGTATTGGTTATATAAGAGAAATACTTCGGCGATCTTAATTGTACAAAACACTATCAACATCAAGCATAGACCAACTACCAGTACCAACATTCCTTGTAACAGAACTTACGAAATCGAGTTCAACCTGTGATCAACATCAGCATAAGTGAAAGAATTCCAACAATGCCCAAGAAATACAACAAAATCTTTGCCGCCATGGAAACAACGGGAGGACAAAATGGTTCAGCGATAAGTACCTCATAACCCCAAAGGCTTTAAGAACCGGTTCGTCTAATTGAATTATCATTTAGTCCTGCCAATGCGTCTTAAAGCCTTTTAGACTGGTTCGTCTAAAAGACTTTAAGACCGGTCTAAAAGCCTTATCTATTTTGTACCAAAGAGAAATAAACTCCTTAAACAGATAAAGGACTATCCAATTGAATGATCAGAAGCTCAACATTACTGTGACTATACATTTATTTAATTCAAGATCTCAATTCCTAGTTCAAATTCATACATCATACACTTGTTTAACTGAGTTAATATCAATATATAGTTTCTATTGAACATATTAACAAGATCCTGTTTCATAGTTTTACTTGGTTACTCATAACGGATGTCAAATAACATTCACCATAGGTGAGTTGCATATCACCTATATTGTATATCAAATAACATTCACCATAAACACATGCAATATGTACCAAAATCACCTAAGACCATTGGTCTAGTGGTATGTGAGTGGCCTATCAACCTCTATATAGGTTGTGGGTTCAAGTCTCGTTGGAGACATTGTGAGATATTATGTGTGAGATAGGTGGTATATGACTATAAAAAAGTTGCCAAAAAAAAGAGTGTGTAGCAAAATCTGGGAGAATTTCTTAGGCTTCATAGAGCAATGGTAACAGAATTAAGCATATGAGAGACATACTTCGACGATCTTGAATGTACAAAACGTGTTTTGTAGTTATAGACAAATACAAGACTAACAATCCAGCACACACTAAGGACCAGTACCAACATTCTTTGTAAAAGACTTACCCAATCCAATTCAATCTGTGATCAACATCAGAATGACTGAGAGAAGCGCGTAATGCCCAAGAAGTACATCAAAATCTTAACCACCTTGTAAACCTGACGAGGGAATGATTTCTTGTACAGGCTGCATCCATAATCATAACCCAAAATTGCAAAAGCTAACCCAACCATGATAAGTGCCACAAGATAAGCGCACATCAGAAAACGATGCTTCTCGAAAGGGCTTTCTTTTTCTCCATGGTACTTCAGTTTAACGAGTTTCATCAAAAAATTATAACTGATGATTAGACACCCACCCAATAAGAGATGCTTCAGTTTTGATCGATTGCCAATGTCAACCCTGACATAAAACACGATGACATAAAATAAGAACATATATTATCAAAGTGTGGGAAAACTATTTCTCTGTAGACGAAGGAAATAAGTTGATGTAAGCAAATCGACACCATACTAAAATGTGAAATCTAATACAGAACCTAACTCAAATGCAATATACAAATTGGGGTCCAAAAACATAGAAATAACTAAACCATTTGGTCACTGCATACAGTAAATAAAATCATAACGAGAAATTAGCAAAGCCATACAATTTCACTGTTACTCTTTTTATATAATGTACATATAAAAATGAGGAATATTAATGGCAGATATAAGACTCACACAGCAGTAGGACACGCAGGCAGTAAGGATTCTTCGTCATACTTAACAAAATCCGCAATCCCTTCACCTTGACTTGTAACACCCCTCTGATCGTTCATAGTTAAACAAACACTAATAGATTCTTCAACTGGACTTGTGATACAGATGGAATACCTGTGCACATTGAAACAAAATCATAATCTAGAGTATAACAATTTGGGATTACTAATTCAAACTAGTTATTGTATTTTTTAAGACGTAATTAAGCACTTTGAAGTGTCTGGAAGAAGTAAATTGCATAAAAAGACCTAATTAAGCACTTTGAAGTGTCTGGAAGAAGTAAACTGCTTACGCTTATCTACTTAACGTATGATGCAATAAGCTATTTCCAGTAAACAAATAGTTTTAAACTGCTTATGCTTTCTAAGTTGTTATCAAAATTGCCAAACACGTAAACAACTGCTTATCTAATTACTTCATTTTTATACAGCCAAATACTATCTTCTGCATTACTTTTCTTACAGCTGCTTATCATCTTGTTATCATAATTGCCAAACACTTGAACAACTGCTTATCTGATTACGTCGTTTTTATACAGCCAAACACTGTCCTGATTTGTTATTCATACAGCAGATTATTGACTCTCAACTTCTGTTAATAAGCACAAGCTATTTCCCAAACACACCCCTTACATATGCACATGCAACTTAATCAAATAAAAAACACATAAAAATAATACAAAATTCCTATGGAAAAAACTAATACAAGCTGTTTCATGTATTGTTGTGCTAGGAAACACACTGCAGGGGACAACCATGGTTTCTGATAAGCATTAATAGGACAGTATATCAGAAGTGAATAAAAATATGTACAACCTTGAGATCGATCAGGAAGAATGATTGCTCCATTAGGAGGAAGTCGATGCAAAACCAGCAACGGTTGGAGCACCTGTTTGTATCTGATATAAAAAATTAGCCATGCTATAACATATGGAGCGCCTGTTTGTATCGCAACTCAAAAAATACCAAACATAATGTATTCTGAGAAAGTGAGAATACTGTCAACATGAAAGTGATTCGAGTATGTCACTGCATCCATTTGGTGTTACAAAACGCATCATCATAAACAAACAAATGAAACTAAAATCTACCAGTACTACTAATTAGCATAATGTGCAAATCATCAAACAACTACTCATAATTTGCATTGTGTAGAATGGATATAGTTTTCACTCATTATTCGCACCAACGAGTAATGTCAAATACTAGCATTACCAAACAAGACGCTAGTGAACGCAACATACCATTTACATCAACAAAAACGAAAACTAAATAAAATGAAAATCAAGCAGTACTAGTCTTCTTCTTCTTCTTATTCTTATTCTTGTTTTTGTTTTCCTTATCATTCTCCAACTTCTTGAACCTTTCCTCCAACATCTTCCTATCATCTTCAACATTATAAGAAACTTTTCGATAGTTTTCGGGAGGCGGAACCGGAGGAGGCAATGGTGTTACGTTCCTTTTCTTTTCAGTCTCCTCCTCATCATCATCTGAAGAAGAAGAAGAAAATGTGTTTGGTAAAAGACCTCTCCTGGCATAAATCTCTCTCCACATTCCATCACAAACGGATTCTCTCCAAGTCATGCTTTGAAAATCGTTGCTGATTACGTAAGGTGTCTCCACCGGCAATCCTTTCTCGATACAGATTTCTCTCCACATCTCTTCGGCTGCTTCTTCTTCGTCCATTTGTACTAACGCGCCTTCTCTTTCTGGGTCCATTTTCCATGTTATTATCGACATCTCTATTTTAGGGTTTCGGTTTCGGTTTCGGTTTTGGGATCCAAACACAAGAGATTCTTTTATTTATAGACCACCAGGGGAGGGGGGTGTTTGTTTAATTTTATACCCCTTAACCATATTTAGTCCCCCGTTTACGTTTTGTTGCATGGATAGTCACGTTTTGGGCAAACGGTGACTCGTTTTGTCCTCAGAGCCCCGTTATACATAACACCAGTTAGGTTTCCTCGTTCGTTGATTTTTCAATATGCCTATTTAAGTCATTTCAATCCAAAGCAATTGCACCGTTGATTACCAGCACATAACCCTAGTTAGTTGAGCAGTTATTATTATTATTATTATTATTATCAAAACAATAGTGTTACAGTATATCATTTAAAACTAAATTAAGGGTTAAAACAGCCAACTTTATAAACTCTAGCGGTTATCAGGAAATAAAAATATTTTAGTTTGGAAAAAAGTGTAAAAGCTATAAAGATGTTGCGTGAAACGTGAAAATGATGTAAAACAATTATTTTCTTCCTCCATATATCATAATAACTTCCCTGTTTTTACAACAACAACAAACAAACAAACAAACAAACAAAAAAAATAAAAATAAAAATAAATAAAAATTATCATAATTTCAAAGCTAAAACGACCCTTAAAAAATGGAGGCACTTAGTGGTCGAGCACCCTGCACATGCTCAAATCCAGTCATGCCAGCACTCACCGCCGCTATATGCCACCACCACCACGACTCACCGCCACTCACCTCCACAACACCCACCACCACCTATCACCCCTACCCGCCCCACCGCTGCCACCACCGCCACCCACCACCACCAACCAGTTAGTTGTGGCGGTGGTGGTGGCGATGGCGGTGGATGGTGGCGGCGACAGTGCTGGTGGCAGTGGTGAGTGGTGGCGGTGGGTGATGGTGTAAGTGGTGGTGAGTTGCAGTGTATAATGGAGGTCGGGAACCAATGGTGAAAATGTTTTGGTTTTAAAAGACTTAAACACTAATTGGTGTTATGTATAATGGGGCTCTGAGGACCAAGCGGGTCACAATTTGCTCAAAACGTGACTATCGACGCAACAAAACGTAAACAGAGTATTAATTTTATATATATATTTTTGGTACTTATAACCACACCCTTTTATTAATTGAAAAAGTTATAAATTAAAAAAGTATTATTTTAAAGAATTTATTATTTAATCGAGTATTAATTTATCTAGTTTCTGTTGTATTGTGTTTCTTAAAACTGAATCCACGGCTTTCAAAACATTCAAATTGTTAGCCGTTCAACTATTTGGTAACATGCGTACAATATTGGTTACATTCATTACATTTTCACATATGAATATCTGAATACAAGTTTTAAAAAAGTAAATGGTCAAAATAAATTACTTTATGTTTTTTAAAACTTATTGCAATGATTGTATATTTGTAATTTTGTATGCACCACGAGTGGTGGGGTAAGGTGGCATCACCATCACTCATGGTCACCATTACACCTCTCTTTGGGGCACACGTGAAGGAGAAAAATAGACTTGGTTAAGTAGTGCATACTAGTAAACGTGGTTGATTTGTTTTTGTGTGTGCGAGAGGTATATTTGTGAAAATCCTAGTAAAAAACTTCAAGAAATGACTTTTGTAGCATACATATGTATCACTTAGGATTTTTTTTTTTTTTTTTTTTTTTTTAGAAATGTTAATAGAATGTAAATTATACGTTTTCACCATATAAGAACTTGTTACATCTTATAAGTATCAACGTTGTTGTATAAAGTTTTTGACTTTTTGTTGAAGGTTTGACAACTAGAAAGTCAAATTTTGACCTTTTGAAATTCAAAAGTCAAATGTTTGACTATTTGAGAAGTTTTAGTCGTTTAAATGTGCTATACTCACACAAATTTTACAAAAAGTTTTTAACAAAATTGAAAATGGTTAGGTGCAATTGGGTTGGTTAAATAGAAGAGAGAAAAATTAGAATAAAAAAAATCGATCAAAACATAACAAGTCATTTCGTGAAAGATTCTTTGTAAAATTTGTGTGTGTTTCTCGTTCTTCGTTAAGGCAACTTCTTTTTATGGTTTCTTCTTACGAGATGAAAAAATGTCCTGATTAGCTGCTTGTTTATTTAATAAAGAATTAAAGACCATCAATTTGTTAACTTGATACTGTAAAAGACGGTCATGAATTTTTGAACTTTAATTTATGTTCACCAACCAACCAGGGTCAAATGTTTAGCATCTAAAGGAGTGAGTTGCAATCAATAACAAGTTTGTCTTTGGTATTTTGGTGATTGAACTTTAATTATAGTTACTAAAAGTCTAACTAACACAAGTGTTGTTGTTGTTGTTGTGAAATTTGATTATTTTTCATTGTTTTGGCGCGTATACATTGCTAATAGTATTAGATGTTCTAAATTGTATTAAAAATTGGCTGGCTTATGTAAAGATTTCTTTAATGTTATATGGATTTTCAAATGGAAATTGGATGGTTTTGGTAACGATTTTTGAGTTATGGTACTTTACGTATATACTAGAAATGAAGTGATATTGCGCTGTTTTAGATGGTGAGAAGTGTTTGAATTTACAGGCGTGTATGAGTATATAGATGTGATGACGACTGGTGAAGTTAAGAGGTTGATTGTGGATATGGATTTCAAGTCTCGATTTGTTTTAGCAAGACAAACGCAGGTTTACTGAGAAGTGAGAACTCATCAATGCTTTGTCATGTATATTTGTCGGAACAGAAGAAAAGCTTAACTCAATAGTTAGTTTGATATGTAAAGCAGCGAGTCAATGCCTCAAAGAAAAGGGTCTTCACATCCCACCATGGAGAAAAGCAAGATACATGCAGTCCAAATGAATCAAAGGGGAGAACTAGAAAATTGCAAGAAAGTTCCGTTTTCACCCTTGGAGAACCACGTCCACAGCCATGTATGAATCAAAGGGGAGAGCTAGAAAATTTTATCCCGTAGGTTTAACCAAACATCTTCTACTATAACTGTGAACTACGATTTTGTCAGTACGCTCACTAAAACCAGCTCGACTTTTGCATTACCCATGTCTGGATACGATATTGAGAGAACAAAATATGATTTAGGCTTTCTTGGGTTTGCCTTTTTTGCTGACTAAAATGCGTTTTTGAATGAAAGTTCATACCTATATAGTGTAATATATCAGTAGCAAATGGTTCTTTCTCCATTGTATTGTAGTTAATATACATATACAGAGATTAGTAGCTTACGGTATCGTTTTGATATACTAAAGCTAATTGAATAGGTAATAGTCACAAAAGTTGGGAGTGTTAAATTCGATGGTCAACTCCCCTGCTACTACCCACCGTCACAGGCAGCTGCCACCATTTACCGTGAGCGCCACTGTTTATGGGAAATCATTACCACCACCAAAAAAATAATAACCCAATATCAAACCAGGCAATCAAACACTATGACCCATATGAATACTCCTACACATCTTGAATGGATTTCCTCATTTTGATCCATTTGGGTCCTCTATGTATTGGTTATTGCGCCAAATAGAAAAGAGGATGTCTAATGATAACTTGCTCTCATAGACAAATACAACGCGCCCCATGGTCAAAATTGTCCTAACACAAAGAAATCCTGTAAGCTAATTTTTCTAGCACATCGAAGTGAGGTTATTTTTCTAATATGTCTACCCAAACTTCCCATCTTAAGCTCACAAGAAATAGCTGCATAATTATAAGTAAGATGTATATGATATCTCAAATATCATATAACTTTCACCATAAACACATACAACAATAGATACCAAAATTTGGGAGAATTTCTTAGGTTTCATACAGTACTGATATGACAAACTAAGCATATAAGAGAAAATATTTCGGCGATCTTGAAAGTAGAAAATGTGTGATTAAAATCCAGCATAAACTAACTACCAGTACCAACGATCCTTGCAACAGACTTACCTAATCCAATTCAATCTGTGATCACCTCATCACCATCAGAAACCTGACGAGAGAAGGATTTCTTGTACAGGCTGCGTCCATAATCATAACCCAAAGCTGCAAAAGCTATTCCAACCGCGATAAGTGTTAGCAAATAAGTGCACATCAGAAGATTCTTCTCGAAAGGGCTTTTTTCTTCTCCATGGTACATCAGGTTAACGAGTTTCAGCAAATACATATAACCGACGATTAGATACCCACCCAATAAGAGACCCGTTTGTATTGATTGATTGCCAAAGTCATCCCTGAGATAAAACACAATTGATTGATTGACAATGTCATCCCTGAGATAAAACACAATGACACAATATAAGAACATAGATTATCAAAGTTTGTATAAAATTATTTTACTGTAAACGGAAGAAATAAGTTGGTGTAAGCAAAACAGCACCATAGTAAAATGTGAAATCTCATACAAGACCTAACTCAAAAGCAATATACAAACAGGGGGTCGAAAAACAGATAAATAACTAAACCATTTGGTCACTGCATACAGTTAAATAGAATCATAGTAAGAAATTAGTACAACTATACAATTTCACCGTTACTCTTTTTATATAGTGTACATATAAAATGAAGAATATTAATGGATGAAAGAAGACTCACATAGTCGTAGGACTTGTAACACCCCTCTGATTGTTCATAGTTAAACAAACACTAGCAGATTCTTCAACCGGACTTGTGATACAGATGGAATACCTGTCAACATTCAAAATAGTTATTGCATTTTTTAAGACGCGATTAAGCACTTTGAAGTGTCTGAATGAAGTAAACTGCTTATGTTTATCTACTTAATATATGATGCAATAAGCTATTTCCAGTAAACAAATTGTTTAAACGCTTATGCTTTCTAAGTTGTTATCAGAATTGCCTAACACTAAAACAACAGCTTATCTAATTACTTTGTTTTTATACAGCCAAATACTATATTCCGAATTGCTTTACTTACAGCAGGTTAACCTCATCACCATCAGAAACCTGACGAGAGAAGGATTTCTTGTACAGGCTGCGTCCATAATCATAACCCAAAGCCGCAAAAGCTATTCCAACCGCGATAAGTGTTAGCAAGTAAGTGCACATCAGAAGATTCTTCTCGAAAGGGCTTTTTTCTTCTCCATGGTACTTCAGGTTAATGAGTTTCACCAAATACATATAACCGACGATTAGACACCCACCCAATAAGAGACCCTTATGTTTTGATTGATTGCCAATGTCATCACTGAGATAAAACACAATGACACAATATAAGAACATAGATTATCAAAGTCTGTATAAAATTATTTCACTGTAGACGGAAGAAATAAGTTGGTGTAAGCAAAAAGGCACCATAGTAAAATGTGAAACCTCATACAAGACCTAACTCAAAAGCAATATACAAACAGGGGGGGTCCAAAAACAGATAAATAACTAAACCATTTGGTCACTGCTGCATACAGTAAATAGAATCATAGTAAGAATTAGTACAACTACACAATTTCACCGTTACACTTTTTATATAGTGTACATATAAAAACGAGGAATACTAATGGATGAAATAAGACTCACACAGTAGTAGGACGTGTAGGCATCAAGGATTCTTCGTCATACTTAACAAAATCCGCAATCCCTCGACCATAGTTATACTCACCTGGACGTGTGATATAGATGGAATACCTGTTTGGGATTAATAATTCAAACTAGTTATTGCATTTTTTAAGACGCAATTAAGCACTTTGAAGTGTCTGGATGAAGTCAACTGCTTATGCTTATCTACTTTGATGCAATAAGATATTTCCAGTAAACAAATAGTTTAAACTGCATATGCTCTTTAAGTTGTTGTCAGAATTGCCAAACACTAAAACAACTGCTTATCTAATTACTTCGTTTTTATACAGCCAAATACCATCTTCTGAATTGCTTTACTTGCAACAGATTATTAGCTTGTTATCATAATTGCCAAACACTTGAACAACTGCTTATCCGATTACTTCGTTTTTATACAGCCAAACACGATGTCCTGAATTGTTTTTCTTACAACAGATTATCAACTTCTGTTTGTAAGCACAAGCTATTTCTTAAACACACCCCTTACATATACACATACAACTTAATTGAAATAGTTACATAATCTCAACGACATATGTGATTAATCCACAAAAAAGTTACACGAAGTTAAGAGTATTGTAGTTGCTTATTTGAAACTAAAAATGGTTAACACATACGTTGTTATCAATATTTTCAAAACACTGATTACGCAGTATTTATACAACATAAGCAAATCTAAATAATATCTCGTGATTTGCTTATCTTACAACTGATTATCAACTTCCGCTTATAAGCACAAGCTATATCCCAAACACATCCTAACATACATCACAGATCCACCTTAAATCAAGCAAAAACACAGTACAAAAAGTTCCCAATTCTATAAAAACTGACGCAATCAACTAACATAGTTGCATAATCTCAACAACCTAAGTGACTAATCCACAAAATCATACAGTACACACAGACTTAATTATTAAACAAATTGGAGCTCCTTATATCGAACAACTTATGTTTGAAAGTAAGTTGTTATCAGAATTTGCCAAACACTCCTGTCTATCTCATCCTGCATTGCTTTACTTACGCTATTATTTCCCAAAGACTACCCCTTACATATATCACATAAACAACTTACATCAAGTAAAAACATATAAAAAGAATCCATAATTCTGTAAAAGTGAATTACATAAATGGTCACTATGGTTTGCCGGTTTTTGAAGATTTAGTCATTGAACTTTTTTTTAACGTTTCAAATGGTTACGAATCCGGTCCAATTTGGTTACATAAATGGGGGTGGTTTGCCAAAATTACACAAATGGTGCCAAAATTGGACCGGATCCGTAACCATTTGAAACCTTAATGACTAAACCTAGTGAAAAAAAAGTTAAGTGACTAAATATGCAAAAAAGGGCAAACCATAGTGACCATTTATGTAATTCACTCATTCTGTAAATAAAACTAACTACATAAGCGATTAATCTACAAAAACATACACGCAAATTCAAGCACCGTAACAAGAGTAAGCAAACAGAAATTACATATTTCGAACTAGTTAGGAGGTGTTTGTTTAAGCTTATATGTGGCTTATGAGCTTATTTGTGTTTCGGCTTATATTTCATAAGCCCCAATTTTCTGACTTATTTTGAAACTTATGGGCTTAATTATATAAGTTTATTATGATATGATAAACTTATATAAATCAATAAGTCTCAAAATAAGCAAGAAAATCGGGGCTTATGAAAAAAAAGCCGAAATCAAGTTTGTTTAAGCTTATATGTGGGCTTATGAGCTTATTTGATTTCGGCTTATCTTTCATAAGCCCTAATTTTCCGGCTTATTTTGAGACTTATGGGCTTATATTAGTTTATCATGTCGTAATAAACTTATATAAGCCCACAAGTCGCAAAATAAGCTGGAAAATGGGGCTTATGAAATATAAAACAAAAACAAATAAGCTCATAAGCCACATATAAGCTTAAACAAACACCCCCCCCCCCCCCCCCCCCCCCCTTAATAATAAGTTGTTATTAGAATTCACAAAACACTAAAACAACCGCTTATCTTATATCAATTTCCAAAACACTCTCCCTAAGGGCGGAGCCATAAAGTTATGGTCGAGGGGGCAAATTACAAAAATAGTCAGATATTTTAAAAATTTTACACTACAATTTTTTTTCACCCTCGTGTCTCCGCCTCACCCTACATTTATCAAATATATACAACAACTTAAGTGCATTTTTATACAGCCAAACACTCTCGTCTTACATATATATATGACAACTAACTTAACTACATTGTGTAACGAAATTAGCAATATATTATAGTAGATGAATATAAGTGAAAATGAGTATGAAGGTATACCTAGCTAACGTGATGGAAGTAGAATTTTGAAACCCTAAGAATTAAATGACAGTATTTTTTAGATGGTTTGAAATGGGACAGGTTGTGGGGTTTATATAAGGTGGCGAGTGAGTGGGTATGGGAGTGTGTTTGTGATTAGGAAGGGAAGTTTCTAGAAATGAAATTCTATATCGAGTAGACATGAATTACAATTGACATTAGTAGTGTAGTGGTTTGACTAGTCAACTTGATTATCAAGATTCTTTCCTTGTTTAAAAGGTTTTTTGGTTTTGCTAATAAGCGTCTTTAGAGCTTGAGCCAACCTTTTATCATTTGAGCCAAGCTCGAGCCTTGTTGAGCTCTGGCTTGGCTCGGCTCGATTACACCCCTACTTATGAGTAGTTTAGACAAAAATTTAAAATTTCAATATTTCAAGAATGAATATTTACTCTTTATAAGTTGTATATAGATATAGATTTGTGAAAAAGTTGCGACACAGTGTTGGTGTAGTCGACTTAAAGCTTAAAAGTTCTATGGAGCATTATGTTTAACTACTTATTGACTCGAAGCTAACATTACTAGTGTAGTGACTTGACCACTCAACTTGATTATCGGGATTCTTTACTTGTTTAAAAGGTTTTGGGTTTTGCTAATGAGCGTCTTTAGAGTTGTAGTTAAGCAAATAATTTTTACTACAATTTTATTTTTCAATAATTTTGATCGGATGATAATTCTAAAAAAAAAAGTGGAGAAAATATCAGAAATATTTGTGATTGAATGACTTATGAAGCATATTATTAAAACAAATTGTAGTAAAATAAAGCATCCCGATCACAACTATTATGGCGGTGGTTACCAAAAACCAAAAGTATTCTAGCTACAACTTAAGAAAAAAAATTATATCGACAACTTTTTAACTCATAGACAACTTACAAATTGTTAGCAGTTAAAACACATGTTTTAAAACTCGGTTTTTTAATTGATTCGGTCGAGTTGCTGTTTCATCGGGTCAGTGATTCAACCGGTTTAACTGCTAGATCGAACCAGTTTTATAGATATGTATATTTTTCATAATATATTTGATAGATATTTGTCTAATTTTGATGCTATCAATTGAACTGATAAAAATAAAATGACTCTATTGGGTTATAGTCTTTAATTCCCATATCTGAAATACTAAAAAAAGTAAACACAAAAAATTTATAGTTCTAGTTTGCAATGAGTTATTTATAAAAATGATATAACTCTACAATTTTTTAGAATTATATCTTTATTAATAAACTTTTAAATCAAACAAATATAATACCAATATTATTTTATAACTTTTAATTTGTTATTTTATCAAAACTTAAACATATCGGTCATCACCACTTTAATTTTTCAATTTAACTATAAACTTTATAAGTTATAATATATTTGTTGTTCATACAAATAAAGAAATTAACCTAACATAAATTTTAAATTTAAATGAAGTGACAATTGGATTTTGTTAGTTTTAGATGAAATAAAAGATTTTATTTTAAATAAAAAAGAACAAAAGTCATGACTTGACCGGGTTTATTAAATCCAGTTGATCCGGGTTAATGAAAAACTTCTAATTCAAAAGGTTCTCAAAATATGCAAAAACCTGGCCATATCCGGTCCGGGTTTTTACCGATCCCCGGTTAAACCGGTCGAGTCGACCCGAATTTTAAAACTTTGGTTAAAACATTTGATAACTTTACACACATACAATAGTGATTTCTTTCATTATCATTTTCACACATGAATATCAAACTCGAATACAAGTTTCAAAAAAGTAAATGGTCAAGATAAATTACTCTATGTCTTTTAAGACTTATTGAATGATTGTATGCACCGTGAGTGGTGGGCTAAGGTGGTACCACTATCATCTGTGGTCGTCGTTACATATCTATTTGGGCTACGTGCGAAAGGAGAAAAATGGACTCGGTTAAGCATGCATACCATTAAGCGTGGTTCGTTTATTTTTGTGTCCGCCAGCGGTGGGGAATTGTATCATATGTTTGTGTTTAAGTGTGATATGCTTATGTGTTTGGTTTAGTGGTCACAAGTACGGCTGTGTAATAGTTGGTTGAATTGAGGTTGTGGGATAGGTATAAGGTTTCACCTTTGTGGAGTACAATGTTGATGTTATACGATTCTTTTTTTCTGTCATTTTGATTGGAGCAGATGATTTATGATAAATCGGGATTCTCACCTCAAAACTCTCTTATTTACTATCATCTCAACGTCATATTATCTACATTCAGTCTCACTCACTCATCACTCACGTCTACATAAGTTGCATTATCTATTTACTTAAAAAAAAAGTTATTTCTATGTATAAAAACGCTCACAAACATACACACCACTCACAAAAATTTATAATTAGCAACTTTTTGTCATTGAATTGCAATAATTTTATTTAAAACAACAATTGCAATAATTTAACCTATAAAATATGTTTGTTCTTAATTTCTAACATGTTCATACAACTACAAACTTTCTCTAATAAATAACATCCAATAATCAAATAAAAAAATATTTCTTCCATCACAACTTTCAATATAACATCCCAAGACAAGAGTACATGCATCCAGTGTGGATGCAACTCGGCCGGGTTAACCGGTTCTGGAAAAAAAAAACGAGTAAAAAAACTCGATTTTCTAAAACCGGGTTAATCGGTTAGACTTGTCGGGTTTTGAGTAACCCGGGTCAACCTGGTTCTCGAAAACTGACCGGGTTTTGTTTTTACAAAAAATTTTAATAAAAACCCAGTTTGACCCGGTTGAAAAAATAACAAAATAATAAATTGAAAACCGAGTTGACTCGACGGTTCAACCGGTCGAACCAGTTGACTCGATGCCCGGTAACTCGACCGGGTAACATTGCCTACATCCTCGAACATCCATATTGACTTCAATTTTTTAACTAGACAAGAAGTAGAAGTTTGACCAAAAGTGTAACAAAAAAAAAAAAAAAAAAAAAAAAAAAAAAAAAAAAAAAAAACCTTTCAAATTCACCATTGAATCCACATGAACAATAATCAGCAGCTCACCATTAAATTGTAAGAATTCCATTATTCAACTCAAAACTCAAGATCCCAATATCAATCAAATTTTTATTTAAATCTTTTGCAGATCATCAGATATGAAAGATTGAATTAATTGATTGAGAAATGAGAGGACCTGGTGGTGCATCTCCTAGTCCACTTGAAGCTAGGCATCGCTTATCAGTTGCCAAGTACATCTCTTAACCTCTTTTTTTAGTGTGTACACTATGTGTTTGTGAAAATGCCTGTGAGAAAATGAAGTTGATTTAGTGTCGAATTCGAATCGGGTTTTGTAAATTTGGTTATAGGGTATTTTTCTAAGTTGTTATTTGAGTTTATGGTATGAATTTCTATGACAGAAATACTACTAGTATATTCCTATTATCTGGATCAAAATGACCATTAGCGTATTTACGTTAACATTATTTTTGTGTGACTTATGAGCTTATTAGTATGATTTAAACATAGGAAATAAGATCATAGGCTGAAAACTAAGCTAGAAAAAACGGGCTTATGAAATATAAGCTCATAAGCCAAAAAATAAGCTTATGAAATATATTTGATTCTGTGATCTTTTTCTTAGTTGAAATTTGACTTTTATCTTATGAATCCTTAAGACAAGAATACTACCGTAGCATATTATTAATATCTGGATCAAAATGACTATTAGCGTATTGGCTTATATTCGGTAAGATCATTTTTTTAGCGTGTGAGCTTATTATGACTAAAACATAGAAAGTAGGCTGATTACTAAAACAGGTAAAAAAACACAAGTTGGTAAACAAAATGATTGATGTTTACACTGATTACTAAAACAGGTAAACAATACAGAAGTTGGTATCAAATTTGTTGTGTCGGCTTTACAGTTTAGGAACGATAAGTGGTTCATTTTATTCCGGATGTTCCACGATACCAAATATTGTGTACATACTTTTTCTCGTTTAGATTTTACAAGTATTTGATTAAGTTTGCAAGTGATTTGGACTGATAGTTCATTGACTTTATTGAAACATTGAGGAATTAATTAAAGTTGTTCAAGTAATGAAGGATAGTAAAACCTTAATGATCCATATAGCTTAACTTTATTATCCATTTATGAACCACACATGTTGTTGAGTTATTTGAAAGCTGAGTACTGGAGCATTTGCCATGTGTAAGCTATGAGTAGTTAGCTGGGTCATTAGTTGGCACTTAAGCATAACTTCTTTGCTTGTGTAGTCTTTAAGCAATCCTGCAACAGTACAACCTTAGGCCATCACCAAAATGCGCTATAAAATTAATTAAGTATGACTTATTGACAATGACATTTATTCTCTTTAAAAAAACTACTTAATTCTAGGTTTATAGTTTCGGAAATGTAAACACATCACATTGTCACCCACTTCACTTCAAAAAATAAACGAGAAGCATGTGTTGTTATGAAACCATCAACTTACTTTTGCTTTCCTTCCTGTTGAAGTTATCTATTAAATCTAGCTTTTGCTACTTCTAGTATATCAAGTCGTGAATCTGAATTATATGTAAAATAGACTTTTAACCAAAATTCCTTATTTCCTTATAATAAATCTGTGTATTACATAATTAAATGAATGGTATATGAACAATCTGGAAGCTTCAAGTTTGTATCAGTAGGCACTTTATACACATTTTGGATTTTTTTTCACATAGAAGCATTTTCTGTCTTTCAGTGAAGATACAAGCAAAAGAAGGTCTTTTGGAAGCAGAACCTTTAAAGATGGTGAGAAGCCGTATCTTAGTTTTAATCAGGACAGAAATACGAGCTGCAAAATTCCCACCTTAAAGATTGTTTTGGTAATCCTGGTATTGGGAGCATTTTTTACACTTCTACACTCCCCTGCTGTATATAACACGGAACGCCCTTCCCATTTGGGATCTAGGTATGTCATATTTCATGCTCATCTCTGGGACCCTGTTTTTCGGCATTTTTATCTAACCCTCATAACATATGAATTCTGCGAATGGGTTCGCCACTCGAAATGAAGTGGGTCAAATTGGTAATCTTTAAATAGTTGCCTAAAAAGGAATTGGGTCAAACATGTGCAAAGTGGCCCAAACTTTACTTAGATGTTTTCAACCTCTCAAATTGCTTCTATGAAAACAACGGGCGTTATTTAAATTGTATTGTATATGTAAACCCGGGGATCCTTGTTTCAGTTATTTTAATTATACCTTCAAACAATTCTGAAATTTGCAACTGTGCCCGTCCTTAATATTCAATATTACTGTAACAGACATTTTTAATGAGCTTTAGTTACAACATATTTACAATGGTTTCTTATGTACACACAGGTCAAGTTTGGTAGAAAGATCGATAGCAAAAAAATCTCTCACTGTCACTGATGATGAACGTTATACCTCCCATGTAAAAGTTAACTGGATTCATATATCCGGAGCAATCCAGAAACTTCCAGATGCAGATGATTACAAGGGCATAGGTCTATTGAACTTCAACGAGACCGAAATCAAACAATGGAAGAAGATTCTACCAGATGCTGAACATATTTCCCTACACCTTGATTCTGTTGGAGAAACTATCACCTGGGAAGATCTATATCCTGAATGGATTGACGAGGAAGAAGAATTTAAAGTTCCCATGTGTCCTAAATTGCCGAATATTAAAGCTCCTAGAAAACCAAGAATCGATTTCATAGCTGTAAAGCTTCCGTGTTTAAAGACACGTGATTGGTCAAGAGATGTGGCCCGTTTTCACTTGCAACTTGCAGCTGCAAGACTGGCTGCCAAATCTAAAGGGTATCATCCAGTGAGAGTACTTTTAGTGACAGACTGTTTTCCCGTTCCAAATCTTTTTACTTGCAAAGAGCTTGTTGTACACCGAGGGGATGTTTGGCTATACAAACCTGATCTTAACAAGCTGAGGGAGAAAGTGCAGCTTCCTGTTGGGTCGTGTGAACTTTCGGTTCCTCTCAATGCCAAAGGTTAGTTCTTGATGGTCATTTTTCTTCTATAAGACCACACTATTATGCCATGCTTAGAATAAAAACTCTTATGTGTTACAAGGACAAGTTTGTAACTAGCTACTTTAGTAACTTTGGTGAAGGCGGAAAGGGTAACGGGTCAAAACTGACAATATTTTGCTACCAGTTGAAATAGGTCGGGTGGGGTTGACCCAAAGCACTTGTCCATTTTTTTTTTCTTTTTGATAAATGATTAGTCTATCAAGTATAGTTGCAAAAATAGTATAATTCTAACAATATTTAAAACAAAACCCACATCGGCCGATTCATCATTAAATTGGTTGAAGTTACTATCTTGAAGATTTCGTAAGTTTAGGATATCAAACACAAAAACTAGGTGAAAGAATGTAGCTGTTAGATCAGGTGGAAGCGGTAAAGCACCCAATAAAACCAATGGATAGACTTGCTATTTCTAGTTTTATCAAAATATTCTTTTAATATGATTAGATCTGGCAATTTTGACCTGTGTACCTAAATATGGGTTGATCTCGGTTATTAATTGTAGTAAACTTTGAAAGCTAGCTTAAGGTCAAACGGGTCAAATGAGTCAAACAAGTTGAAAGTGGTAATTCTGGTTGAGTTTGATCTTTCACAAATGTTTTTCCTCCTAAGTCACTTGAAGTGTAGTTTGATCTCCAAATTATTTTAAGTTCTTACGTGGGTCAAATGGGTAAATTATAAAACTTAACTAAAAGTGAAACGAGTCAAATGGGCCAAACAGGTCTGGAGCCGTATAAATTGTCTTCGTACTTTAAACCTTCTAAATGGCTTTATAACAAGTTACAGGTTTTGACCCATTAACCAACATACCTGTTTTTCCATCTCTAAGTCCATAATATAAATGCTGCATGCAATTGAAGGACCTCCATGGTTCCTTTTTATAGTCAATTTGTTAACCAAAATTGTTCGTTAATTGCCAAGCTTCATCGTCAGTTTTTTGATAAACTAGTTTGATGTTTGTAACAGATTATCGTTACTTAGGAAACCCAAAACGAGAAGCGTATGCAACCATTCTACACTCAGCTCAAGTTTATGTATGTGGTGCCATCACAGCTGCCCAAAGCATCCGTATGTCAGGGTCAACACGAGACTTAGTCATACTTGTTGACAACACAATAAGTGACTACCATCGTGAAGGCCTTGAGGCTGCAGGCTGGATAGTCCATACAATTGAAAGAATTCGAAACCCAAAAGCCGAAAAAGACGCCTACAATGAATACAACTACAGCAAATTTCGTCTATGGCAATTAACCAATTATGACAAAATCATCTTCATTGATGCTGATTTACTCATACTTAGAAACATCGATTTCCTATTTGAAATGCCGCAAATCACCGCAATTGGAAACAACGCTACCCTTTTTAACTCAGGTGTGATGGTGATTGAACCATCTAACTGTACATTCAAGCTGTTGATGGATCATATTAACGAAATCGAATCGTATAATGGTGGAGATCAAGGTTACTTAAATGAGATATTCACTTGGTGGCATCGGATCCCAAAACATATGAATTTTCTGAAACATTTCTGGGAAGGCGACGAGGAAGAAAAGAAAGAAATGAAAACGAGACTGTTTGGAGCAGACCCACCGGTTCTATACGTTCTTCATTATCTTGGTTTAAAACCATGGTTATGCTTTCGTGACTATGACTGCAACTGGAACGTGGCTAAGATTCAGGAATTCGCTAGCGACATTGCACATGCAAGATGGTGGAAGGTTCATGATGCAATGCCTGAGAATCTGCATAAGTATTGTTTGCTTAGATCAAAGCAAAAGGCAGCATTGGAATGGGATAGACGACAAGCTGAGAAAGCTAACTATTCTGATGGACATTGGAAGATTAAGATAAAGGATTCGCGTTTGGAGACTTGTTACGAGAGTTTTTGTTTCTGGGAGAGTATGCTTTGGCATTGGGGTGAAACAAATTGGACCGATAATTCAACCACAACCGCTTTAGCTCCACCGGTGACAATGGCTCTGCCTTCTTTGTAGTGATCGGAAAATCGTTTGAAGACGGGCGCAATTTTATACTTTGGGACACCATTTTACTTCTATGGGGTTCCTTTTTGTGAAAATAGTTGCAGATTTATTACAGTAAATTTTGTTTCTATGGTAATCACTTTACTTGATGCACCTTATATGTTCTGACTAGTTACACTATACATCTATTATATCAAGTTTAATTCTTTGAAGTTTAAAATTTATGCTTGTTTTTGTTTTCAACTGAAAAAATCAAATAAATAACTAATGTCTAAAAAATGTTACACTACAAAAAGTTTTAATTTGTAAATATTTTATGCAATATGGTTTGGTTTCTCGTATGACCTTTAACATCGAATTAAACCAAATCGAAGCAACTCGAGTTAATCGAACCAAATTATATATACAACGCATGACATTGTCCGCAAAAGTATTCAATAGAATTCGTAACTTAGGAAAATGATAATATGACCTATACTTTATTCATTATTTGACACGTGAGTCACATTATTTCTCTTTTTTAATATGCAAATGTGTTAAGATCTTTCTTAGGCATAAAATTAGTCATATCAATCACTACTTATAAGTTATAAAAGAATTACATGTAGAAAAGCGCACGGTCCGTTGATCTTATAGGACGTTTTTGGCACTTATGGCTTGAGACCACTACACCCTTATCCGTGTTATAGGTTCCAATCCAGTGTTACTTGCTTTTTTTTTTTTTTTTTTTTTTTTTTTTTTTTTTTTTATATATATATATATATTCTTATGTTTCTGTTTGTTATTTTGCGGGCCTGAATGCACCTATAATTCCATAAGTTTGATGTTAAAGTTATATATAAGGTTGCGTTACCAAAGTAAGACGCAAAGTGTTCTTAAAAAAATTAAAAAATAAACACGATTTTGATAAAAAGTTTTAGTCCTAAATATTTACAACATTACATACTTTAGGAACTAACTTAATAAATCACAAAATTTTCTTGTCAGTTCCTCGTTAAACCACATACATCCTAATAAAAAAACATGGCTTTATAAATAAACCAAGTTCCTAAAACCTCATTTCTTTACCCGTTCAACTTATTTTTGCAGCTTTCTCTTTATTATTTTTGCAGAATAATAATATTACCTTTTAACTAATTCATTTAGAACTTCTTTAATATTTTTAATAATAAACTCAAATGAGGATAATAAAGATAATATGATAAACTCTTAACTAACTTGGCTAGCTCAGTTGACCACCAATGTTTCTTTAAGGTGTTTTGAGAAAGGGATATTTGGCTAGGGAGGTCTCAAGTTCGATTCTCATCACCAATTGAATGTCACTGTTGGATCTAAACTACTAATAATTAACAAACCGTTAAAAAAAAATGATAAACTCCTATTTATTTATTTTTTAAAGTGGACAATTAATTTAAAAAAACCGAAATAAAAACGTGGACAATAAATTTGGTACCAACTCAATGTAAACCAAAATTTTCACACGAGTCCCTCACTAATCCCAACATTCACAATCCAACCCATATATCTATTCACCACCAGTCCACCACTACCAGATCATCATCACCAGTTGACTGTAAAACTAACAACAACAATTAATTAATCAAAACCCCTAAATTCCATTCCAATATCCTTCAATTACAGGTACTCATTATTTACTTAAACGAATATAATTCACATTAGATCTTGTAATTACGCTCTTTATATTTTATTGTGCCTGTTTATTGTTTAACTATGTGTAAACTGTAGTGTAACTGTGTGTGTGTGTTTCGGCGAAAAGCGTAACGAGTTGATGCGGATTTAGTTTAGGGCGAATTGTTATGCTGTATGATGTTATGCTTTCGAATTCACGTTTGACTGTAGTTGTAGTGTGCTAGTAGTTAGGTTGAATGGTATTGGATTTGTCGTTTAGTGGTAATGCCGTATGAGGTCGTGCTTTCGAATTCACGTTTGGTGGTAGTCGTGGTCACTTGCCGGTTTTTGTAGTGGAAATTTGTGAACTAAGGGAATTGTGTCCGAAAAAGAAAGTTAGTTGTGAATTTGTTACGGAATAGTTTAGGTCGAATAGTTATGCTTTTGAATTCACGTTTGACGGTAGTTGCGGTCACTTGAAGTGTTGTAGTATACTTGTGGTTAGGTTGAATGGTATCGGATTTGTCGTTTAGTGGTAATGCCGTGTGAGGTCGTGCTTTCAAATTCACGTTTAGCGGTAGTTGTGGTCACTTGCCGGTTTTTGTAGTGGAAATTTGTGAACCAAGGGAATTGTGTCCGAAAAAGAAAGTTAGTTGTGAATTTGTTACGGAATAGTTTAGGTCGAATAGTTATGCTTTTGAATTCACGTTTGACGGTAGTTGCGGTCAATTGAAGTGTTGTAGTGTACTTGTGGTTAGGTTGAATGGTATCGGATTTGTCGTTTAGTGATAATGCCTTATTAGGAAGTTACTTGCCGGTAGCGTAAGTTTGTAAACTAAGTGAAATTGTGTCCGAAAAGGAAAAGTAGTTGTGAACTAGTTGCGGAATAATATATATCTAGGCTTCGTGTTCTATCACTATATTATTCTTGTTCCTTTAGGTTTACTTATCTTAGCTTGAATTGTTATCAGATTTGTTGGTGAATAGTATCGTATTTGTTGATTGTGGTAATGCCGTATGAGGTCGTGCTTTCGAATGCACGTTTGACGGTAGTCGTGGTCACTTGCTGGTTTTTGTAGTGCAAAATTTGTGAACTAAGAGGAATTGTCAAGGAAAAGTAGTTGTGAATTCGTTAAGGAATAATATATTTAGGCTTGTTGTTTGATTACTATAGTATTCTCGTTCCGTTAGGTTTACTTATCTTAGCTTGAATAGTTATCGGATTTTTCGTTTAGTGGTAATGCCTTATTAGGAAGTTACTTGCCGGTTTTTGTAGTGTAAGTTTGTAAACTAAGTGAAATTGTGTCCGAAAAGGAAAAGTTGTTGTGAACTAGTTACGGAATAATATATCTAGGGTTCGTGTTCTATCATTATAGTATTCTTGTTCCTTTAGGTTTACTTATCTTAGCTTGAATAGTTATCGGATTTGTCGTTTAGTGGTAATGCCTTATTAGGAAGTCAGTTGCCGGTTTTTGTAGTGGAAATTTGTAAATTAAGTGAAATTGTTTCCAAAAAAGGAACTGTATTTTTGAACTAGTTGCGGAATAATATAACCAGGCTTCGTGTTCTATCACTATAGTATTCTTGTTCCTTTAGGTTTACTTATCTTAGCTTGAATTGTTATCGGATTTGTCGGTGAATAGTATCGTATTTGTTGTTTGGTGGTAATGCCTTATAAGGTTGTGCTTTCGAATTCACGTTTGGTGGTAGTCGTGGTCACTTGCCAGTTTTTGTAGTGTAAATATGTGAACTAAGGGAATTGTGTCCGAAAAGGAAAAGTAGTTGTGAATTCGTTACGAAATAATATATTTAGGCTTGTTGTTTGTTATCCTTTAGGTTTACTTATCTTAGCTTGAATTGTTATTGGATTTGTCGGTGAATAGTATCGTATTTGTTGTTTGGTGGTAATGCCGTGTGAGGTCGTGCTTTTGAATTCACGTTTGGTGGTAGTTGTGGTCACTTGCCGGTTTTTGTAGTGTAAATTTGTGAACTAAGGGAATTGTGTCCGAAAAGGAAAAGTAGTTGTGAATTCGTTGAGGAATAATATATTTAGGCTTGTAGTATTCTCGTTCCTTTAGGTTTACTTATCTTAGCTTGAATAGTTATCGGATTTGTCGTTTAGTGGTAATGCCTTAGTAGGAAGTCAGTTGCCGGTTTTTGCAGTGGAAATTTGTAAACTAAGTGAAAATTGTGTCCGAAAAGGGAAAGTTGTTGTGAACTAGTTGCGGAATAATATATCTAGTCTTCACGTTCTATCACTTTAGTATTCTCGTTCCTTTAGGTTTACTTATCTAGTTATCTTAGCTTGAATAGTTATCGGATTTGTCGTTTAGTGGTAATGCCTTATTAGGAAGTCAGTTGCCGGTTTTTGTAGTGGAAATTTGTAAATTAAGTGAAATTGTGTCCGAAAAGGAAAAGTTGTTGTGAACTCGTTGCGGAATAATATATCTAGGCTTTGTGTTCTATCACTATAGTATTCTCGTTCGTCTAGGGTTACTTATCTTAGCTTAAATAGTTATCGGATTTATCGTTTAGTGGTAATGCCTTATTAGGAAGTCACTTGCCGGTTTTTGTAGTGGAAATTTGTAAATTAAGTGAAATTGTGTCCAAAAAAGGAACTGTATTTTTGAACTAGTTGCGGAATAATATAACCAGGCTTCGTGTTCTATCACTATAGTATTCTTGTTCCTTTAGGTTTAGTTATCTTAGCTTGAATAGTTATCGGATTTGTTGGTCAATAGTATCGTATTTGTTGTTTGGTGGTAATGCCTTATGAGGTCGTGCTTTCGAATTCACGTTTGGTGGTAGTCGTGGTCACTTGCTGGTTTTTGTAGTGTAAATTTGTGAACTAAGAGGAATTGTCATGGAAAAGTAGTTGTGGATTCGTTACGAAATAATAGATTTAGGCTTGTTGTTTGATTACTATAGTATTCTCGTTCCTTTAGATTTACTTATCTTAGCTTATATTCATATCGGATTTGTCGGTTGGTGGCAATGCCGTAGGAGGTTGTGCTTTCAAGTTGGCGACTTGACAGTGGTTGTTGTCACTTGCCAGTTTTTGTAGTGTAAATTTGTAGATTAAGAGAACTTGCCTCTGAAAAAGGAAAACCAGTTTCGAATTTGTTACGGAATAATATATCTAGGCTTGTTGTTCGATCACTATACTAAAACCGTTCCTTTAGTCTCTTATCTTAGCTTGATTTATAAGGCAAATAGTAGGGTAAATATCCTTGCTTCAAAACTCACCAGGTACACATTTGTGGGTGACTAGGGAAACGATCATGAGGATACCTTTGTTAGGCCGCGTACACATGACTCAAAGACTCGCCCTCCCCGGTAACCTGCACACGGAATTTTAGAAGGGTAAACATGCAGCAATAGGAAATGCTCTGCGAGGTAACTTATAGTTAGCATTGGAGCTACGTGAGTTGGGTGAAAGTTTTTGAGGATTTTGGTCATCTTTCCTTTTTTGATAGTTTATTTAATATGCTTGCCTAATTTTTCTATACTGTTTCATTTTGTCTACTTTAGTTATTGCTATTGTGTTCCTTCATCCCATTGCTTATTATGTTTTCGTTATTAATATGTATTTACTATTACCTTAGTTCCGTTCTGCTTTCACAATTTTCATTTATACATTGGCGGTCATAAGAAGTTTTCTTATTTTTGGACATCATAAGAAATTGTTCTGTTATGAACGAATAGGCTGTGTAGACACCTTAAGATTAAAATACTTTGAGAATATGATTTTGATGGTTCCATGAGGTCTGTTACCTGTTAAGATCAATGGGCATGCATTCTGGCAATGTGCAGACTACATAGTGCAGGCTGCAACAAGGACCTTCACTTGGCGGGGCTCACGGGGTGTCCATTTCTCTACTTAGAAAGCGTATTTAGTATCCACATTACTTAATGTCAGGAATAAACTACTAGTTTTGTCATCCATTGACTCCTTTAGGAAAGAGGTTGTTCTATAACCATTTTTGGTTTCGCTAGGATATAGTTAGATATATAGAACTTGAGGACAATCCTCATGCTGTATCCTCGATTTTATATATGTGAGGTTTCTTCTAGTGGCTCAATGTTTGGTTCTGAGGGAATTTAATTTGGACGTCTAAAAGTGCATGGGACAGGCCTATAGGGGTGGTTGGAGGACTTTCTTCAAATTGGCCAAGTTGCAGCGCTCATTTGCTAAATGCTATATAGTTTCTTATCCCTGTAGAAAACGTGTTGAGTCTTCATTTTGTTTAGTTTGTACGGATATTTGGTGTTATTGTTTTGCGCTATCCAAATTTGGTTATTGCTATTTTGTGGGTTAATGATTTTTCTAAAGTAACTTGGTTTTTTCCTAAGAAATTGTGTTCTTATATGCCGTTCATGATGAATTTAGACCCATTATGTTAAACTAATAAATATTCTGAGTGATCATGCTAAAAGAATATTTTATTCATTAGTCATCTTTATCTTCACATAAATTGTATGATTAGTGTGTAAAAACACCAATTAGGTTAGTACTGTTACAGGGCTGATTAATTAAGCCAAATGTTGCAAGGCATGTAGTAAGCATTTAGAATTTGCCACTAACATACGTAGAGTATTTGCATGAAGCCTTGTGACATTTGCATACTAATAAGTTATTAGAAATACTAACAAGTTTAATTAGTCATTGGATTTAGAATGGAAGGAGAATGAGCTCAAGTAAAAGCATTGAGGGTTATCAAACTAGTCTGTGCTCTTTAGATTTTTAAATAGTAGGCTTCATGTTTGTGAAACAATGTAAGTTATTAAAGAGCTCGTGGTGTTAGTAATTTAGTATCTACAGATATTGGGTCAATTTGCGCTATTTATATTCATCTCTACTGGGTCAAATGTAAATTAAAAAATAGCTAAACAGGGAACGGGTCAAAAAGTTGTTCATAGTGTATTTTATGATGTACAAAACCTCCCAACTTCTTTTCTTCAGAAAAGCGTATTATTATTGATATAGTATAACTTTTGCAATCATATATGACACATGAATTGTTTATGAGAAGTTCAACTTGTTTGGATAAAAAGGGTTTTGAGTCAACATGACCTGTTCACCCGTTACAAAAATATCTGTTTTGACCCGTTACCCAACCTGCTCATTTTGTACTTTAAAGTTATTAATGTGTATTTTTACCAATCCAGATTATGCTTTGTCTCAAGAAAAGAAGTTAAAGCTGCAGAGTTCTATTAAAAAGCGGGACTATGAGTGATAGACGTAGAAGATCTGAATCTTTATGGGACAGACAAGAAGAGGCAGTGCCTCAAAACGAGACCAAAGAGTTCCATTCAAGCTTTCTGGAGGGTGGTTTGCCGAAGCTGTCTAATTTAGAAGCTAATGATTTATTAATGTCAGAAGATTTTTCTGGGCAACCATCTCGAGATGAAAACAGTGATAGACATGGAATGAAAGCAAATCCTGCATTTGATGAATGGGATAGTCAAAATAGCTCCCGCCCTTCAGACAATAGCTACTACGGTCAACCCAATAGGTTTGCAGTTTCTATAAGCTTGAGCAAAATCCTGTTTAAAAGAATCAGATAAGATAATTTGTCTCTTATGCTTAGTTAAGCAGTGTTTGTTGCTAAAATTAGTTTATAATGTTTAAGAAAACCTAATTTTGCTTATGGTAATCTGAATTTTTAGGGTTACATAACTATATATATATATATATATATATATATATATATATATATATATATATATATATATATATATATATATATATATATATATTTTACTAACTGCAACAAAACTTGTTAGCAAGTGCTGGAGTAAACTTTCTTATACCTTTCGTTTATTAATTTCTTGATAAATTTTGGATAGTATAGCTGCATAAGTGGCAAAATGGTTGGTCGGACAAAAGGTCAGATGGGTAAATTTGTAGGCCAGATAAAACAGGCTGGGTTGACCTACCAACACTTTTTATCATTCATATCCATTTAATATCATAAACGATCAAGATTATATACTATATGTTAAAAATCCTGATCAATAAATCAGTTTTTAAACATTTGAATTGGTTACCTTTTTGGCTAACTGTCTAAATTCTAATTTGTACCCATTTGTGTATCTAATAGAAATAACTCACATTGACCCACTTTCACATAAAAGCGGTTGTTTTGTGGTAATTTATTTTATGTTTTGCATTCTGTTGAATGCTACATGTAGGGGCGCTGAACGAAGAGTAGGTGGAAAGGACAGAGACCGGAGTAGGAGCAGGAGTTTAAGTCCTCACAGAAGCAGGGGCAGGGACATGGAAAGGGACAGGGACATGGGTCGAGGTAACACGAGGGACCAGGGCAGGGCTAGGAGTCCTTCCAGAGGTGGTACGAACAAACCAGATAGTGATTCAACAGAAAGGTGGAGTGATAGACCAGAACACTCAGGTGGTTCAAGGTTCCGCGATGATAGAAATTCTGCTGATCACTCACGAAGCAAAGGTTCAGATGGTTACAGGAAAGATGCCGCACGTCGGGAAGAGGGGAGGGATTACCAAAGAAGCAATAGGAGTGGTTATGATGATCAAGATTACAGGCGGCAATCAAGCCGAAGTGTCAAAGAACCATGCAGGTTTTTCATTATGGGTCAATGCAATCGTGACAATTGCAAATTTTCTCATGATCTTCCAAAATCGGGAGGCTATGAAGGAAAGTCACGTGATAATATCCAACCCCACGACGCGGGTAATTCTGATGACAAGAACAAGTATTGGAATGATCCTTCCTGGAACAGTTTGGAATCGGGAGGTATTAATGAAATGCCACATGATAAATGGGATCCTCCGGGATGGAATGAATCAGAAAAAAATTCTTCCATTTTGCCTCAATCGACGAGTGATACTTACAATATGGATATGTCTAGTAATCAAGAGTCCCAATTCACTGATGCTCACAATATGATCTCAGGGCCCTTTACTCAAAGTGAATATAATATCGCTTCTCAATTTCCTTCAAATCTAAACACGAATGAGTCTAATCTTCAGTTGAATGGTTCAGTTGAAGGCATGTTTTTGCAGCTTGATGGTGAAAAATCTAAAAATGATATCCTGCAAGCAAGTACTGCCCAGGATCCTCAAGCAAGTGACCTCCCTCAGAACCCAAATATCGCCAGTACCCTTGGATCGATGTCCAGTCATCCCATTTCTGCATCTTCTGGTGCCATCATTGACTCCATGGTGACCAATGAGCAAAATCAAATGTCAGTGGAACCAGTTGGGAACGAAGTCAACGGGAACAAAATAGCTGAGAATCCTAATGTAAATGCCGGAAAATCCGAGGCACAAGGAAAAGTAGAGGAGGGTAATATTAGTAATGATGAAAAGGCCATGAGGCAGTTCAAGATCGCCTTAGTAGAATTTGTCAAAGAGATATTGAAGCCAACATGGAAGGAAGGTAAGATGAGTAGAGAAGTTTATAAAACTATCGTAAAGAAAGTGGTGGAGAAGGTTACAAGTACCATACAAGGAGCTCAGATCCCAAGAACGCAAGAGAAGATTGATCAATATCTCACGTTTTCTAAATCCAAAATTACTAAGCTTGTGGAGGTAAGTTCTGTAATATATTTTCTTTTTAATTTGAGTTAATTGCATAAAAGGTCATCCTTAAAGGCCTCATGGTGATATAAACACAACTTATTTTACTTTCATACCCAACAATTTTTGGTTTCTGATTGTTCTACCCCTACTATTTTTTGTCTTTTGTTAGTGGATGAGCGTAAAATTGTCACAAGCCGAAAATTTGTTGTGTGTAAATTACCTCTCCTTTCGAAAAATAATTACCAACTCATAATGTTGATCATCACTTTTTCGTGGTGGTGTCTAACTGTTTACCTGCTATTAAGCTAAAGTTTGAAGAATTGAAACTAATTACCCGAAACATGAATAATTAGAAAATCGTAGTCAAATCCATTACACGAGCACTCAGAAACTAATTACATGACATATAAACATTGATATATAATATATATGCTCTGTTCAGTACCCGTTTTCTTCTCTTTTAATGTTATTCATCTTGTGTATAGAACTGCTTTGTGCATCATGAACCTTATTTATTTATCATTTATTAAAATTGCTTTTAATTCTTTATGGATAGTAATTGGCAAGAAATAACATATGCTTCTTTCTGCAGGCATACGTGGGAAGGTTAGTGAAGGCTTAGCAAGTACTTTTGGCACACATGTTTTACCTTCTTTACCAAACTCTCACGAGGGCGTAAGATTACATGAGGTAGGTTATTAATTAGGGAAGCATATTTTTTGTATAGGATTTGTTTTAGCCACTCTATTAAGTTTGTGTATTTGGTCACTATAACTCATGTTCCAAACAGTTTTTGCCCATCAGCTCTACTCTCCCACAGCCGTGTCATGACACATTTGTCTTTGTTGAACGTTAATATGAAATTATTTAGTAAGGGTAGATTACAAGTCGTCCTTTGTTTTTCATGTTGAGGACTAGTATTAGTGGTTGAAATATGAGCGACTGATATGGGGGGTCGTTTCAGAATGTTATGCTTAGCAGTATGACTACAAGATTAGAGAGCATTTTAGAAACTATGTACTGAATTCTCAAAGTGTGTGCGAGTATCTTAACCGTGTTCTTGAGTTCACGAGTGTTGTCTTGAGCTCAAAAGTGTTGGTTAGCGTTTGGTTGAGATGGTCTTGGCTAATCTTATAACTGGGTGTAACTAGTTCATTGTTTCATTGTAACCGTCATTCGTTTCATCATTAAGTACGTACTGTTGTAAAACAGTGCAATAGATGTTTCTTTGCTATTCTTTTATATATGATCCTTGTCGCCGCTAGAAGCGATTTTTCATGCAGTGCTCTTAACTGTTATTTCATGTCAAGTCTTTGAATACTTGAGTTGATATCTGATTTCACTTAGCTTTGAGCTAATGAGTGTAAGCCAGTGAAACTTGTACTTAGAAGTCACAAAGACGATTCGAAACTAACTTAGAACTAGTCTAACAATTCTAATAAATTACAGAATGAAATATATACAAATAGGTTTGACTAATAAAACGTTTCAACCACATAATTCAACAAAAACAAAAATACCCTACCCGGTCGTGACAGTTAAGTATGAGAAATTAAAGAGATAAGGGTTTGTCTAACTTGTGACCCACTAAAACACAGCGGGGTCTCACAAAAAAGGACATAGGATCCACGAAACTGTACTTTTCTGTGGATCCCTATGTCCTTTTCTGTGGGGTCATCTGTCTTTTAGTGTGCTTAACTTGTGCCCCTAGGGCACAAATTAGAAAAATCCAAGAGATAATTATCTAGAAATCTAACTTGTCAATTTTTTTCATATTGTGTAACCTTTTTATTTTATTGCTATTATGTACCCTAAAGTTTTGAATATATTTTGACTTTTTTGTAACTATTTTACCCTTACATTTTGTAATCACTTTATTGACATCGTAGAGTAAAATGATCATTTTATAAGAACAAAATACACACAAAATTCAAAATTCAAAAATTTAGGGTATATAATAGCAAAAAATTAAGAATGCTATACACAATTAAAAAAAGTAACAAGTTAGATATATATCTAAGTAATTATCCCAAAAATAAAATGCAAGATCATGACATTTTTAAGAGACTACTTGCAAAAGTGCTGGATTATCTTGCATGGATCATCTCTTTGGTTTGTTTAAAAATGTATCCATCATCCTGAAACTTTTACTTTAAAAGCTCGACTTATTAACACCTTAAATCATAACTTATATTTTGTGTTTAAGTTAGAGAGGACATCACCGGAATTGTCATTCAATTAAGGTTGTTACTCTACAAACAATCTGTAACAAATTCTTTGATTAATTTTTAATAAGAATTTTAAACATTAAAAAACTTTATTGTGTATATCTGGTTTAAATTGCTTTACGTATTCTCACTTTAAACTGTTTAAAACTAAATCAGATTACATGAAAAATGATTTGACTTAGTTATCTTAGTCTAAATCATTCTAAAGGAAACAACACTTCCCATAATAATTGAAGCTAAAATTTGATGTTATACATCATCATATTCTACATCAAATTCATTGTCATAATTTCTAACTTAGTTGTACTAATTGTAGTGTAGTTTTGTCAACTGCCTTTGGCCTAGCAGGATAAATGTGGACGTCCTCTCCAATCAAGTGGTTGATGGTTCAGTTCCCAACTTTAACTATAAATTATAAACGAATGATAGCTATCAGCTATGCAATTAAGAAATATATATATTCGTCAAACTATAGTAAAAAAGAGGTAAACTAATGAAGCTATTCAAAATAGATTTAAGGACCGAAACCTACCCATAAAGGCATGAATTGTGTAAGATATCATAGTGTTATGCTTAAGTTCCTATAAGATTCTTAATAGCTTTGCATTAAAGCACACAACTAGTAAGAATGCTTTTTGAGTTTTTCTATTTCCAAATAAGCTCACAAGCAACAACTCATGGTATACTGCCAAAGTGTTAAATGGTTTGCAATTTTCATCACTAAAATGTGAGAGTTATCGTGCATGTGTGGCGGTAGGCGTAAACCACGTAAACTAGCTGGCCAAATGTTAAAAACTATAGTTAAATAAGAAAGTTTCACAAAAGCTAAGGACACCCACAATGAGAGATTTATAAAAGGGTTTAGATTGAAATAGGTATAGATCATAAACCTTTTCATTGTAATCAAATGCATATAACCCATTTAATGTATCATACATTTATAAAGCTTTAGAGCAAAGGGTACCATCACTAACAACACCCCAACTTCATGTCCAACGACAATTATTTGGCGGACGTGAAACCCAAAAGAGGACAAAAAAGTGGTTTTTGTTGTTGAGTTTGTGTTTTAATTTGGTATGGTGGGGTTCAAATAACATGTGAAAGGGGTGTTATGTGTGATAGGGTTTTCTGGTGTGTGAGTGTTAAAAGTGAAGATGCTGATTTAACACCAAAAAGTGGTTTTTGTCATGCTACATTGCTATGGTACCCTTTGCTTATAGAGTTCTAGCATAGTAACAGTAGGTTTATGAATGAAACAAAGATTATAAATTAATATCATTATATAGTTCTAGCATAGTAACAGTAGGTTTATGAATGAAACAAAGATTATAAATTAATATCATTATATGATATAGAAATATTTTTAGAAAGATTTACCATTTTAGAGATGCTTAGAAGGATCACCTCATGCCACATATGGTAATGGTTAGACTTAATGTAAAAACTACTCCGTAATAAGTAATTATGAACGAGCTTATGGGCTTATAGCCCAATAAAATTTCCCATATATCCTTTATAAATAATAAATAATCCCTACAAACTTGCATCGTAGTATATGATAAGTTCGGTTCAGCATCGATAACTTAAAAAAATACTTCGAGGTTAAATTTTCCATTAGGGATTTGAAGTTACTGCCGTAAGTTTGAGGTATGTGTCCTGTTTCATTTGTTTTTTGTACGTATATCAATTGTGAAACTTCAAGCAATTCAAACTACGGACATCTTTTTGCTATTTTCTAATCGCAAAATATATTTTTTTTTTCTAGAATAATATGTGAGATCGATTCTTATAAACAGCTCACATATTGTTCATAACCTTTCTCAACCCGTCTCCTTTGGATACAAAGGTCAAGGGTTCGATCCTCACTCCCTGTAGTCTATATATTTGTTTCAAATCTCAAACCTGTCTAGCTTTGATGTTTTGTGTTTTGGCACTTGTGTAACTTTTTCAGACTTTCAATATTTGTGTTCTACTATACTTTTTAGTTTTTACTTCTGTAGTATTTGTTTTTATGGTTTTCAGTTAAGGAAATACAGATAATTTAAATAGTTTAAATGTAACGTAACGTAACGTCAAATAGTTTAAGGGTAGGTAAGGTTGTTTACATCCACCACTTCCATACCTCGTGAAAGACGAGATTGGGTAACGTAATGTCAAATAGTTTAAATGTATCATAACACTTATTAGTTTGAGCTACCTAAAGTACACAACACAGAGAAGGAGGCACCAATAGTTTTGCATGAAGATAATGCATCTTGTATTGCTCAACTTAATGAAGGTTATATCAAGGGCGGTAGGACGAAACATATTTTACCAAAATTCTTTTTCATTCATGACTTATGAAGAATGGTTATATTATTGTTCAACAAATTCGTTCATGCGACAATTTGGCGGATCTATTTACCAAAGGCATTTTCTACCTCAACATTTAGGAAATGGTTTTATCCACTGGGTTTTTCATATAACTAATAAGAGGCTCATGGCCCAATTAGCTATTAGTGTTTTTACCCTAATATTATCTGGTATATACCATTTGTTGATTTGGGCCAGCTTAAAAGTAAACAAATAGAATAGGCCCAATTGATTTTTACATTATTTATACGGGCCCAACCGGACCACAAGTTTACCTTTTAGGGTATCATCTCTATTTTCACCTTCATCTGCATCAGTAAATGTTGTGCCTCCATTGTCAACACTTGTAACTACACAATTTTGAGGTAATTATATACAGTAACTTTTTTTTTTTTTTTTTTTTTTTTTTTTTTTTTTTTTTTCCTGCTCCGTTTTGTGCTAATGCTGTATATGATTGGGTGTTTGTTTAAGTTTATATGTGGGCTTATGAGCTTATTTGGTTTCGGCTTATATTTCATAAGCCTCTGGCTTATTTTGATGTTTATCGGTTAATATGAGTTTATTATGACATAATAAGCTTATATAAGCCCAAAGGTTACAAAATAAGCCAAAAAATAAATAAATAAGGGCTTATATGAAATATAAGCCAAAATCACATAAGCTAGTAAGCTCACATATAAGCTTAAACAAACACCCCCCTGAATCTTGTCACTTTTTTGAGGTCTAAAGGGGTGTTTGTTTAAGCTTATATGTGGGCTTATGAGCTTATTTGATTTCGGCTTATATTTTATAAGCCTTAGTTTTAAGGCTTATTTTGAAACTTATCGGCTTACACATGCTTGTTATGATAATAACAAGGTTATATAGGACAATAAGCTTCAAAATAAGCCGAAAAATCAGGGCTTGTGAAATATACGCCGAAATCAAATAAGCTCATAAACCCATAAATAAGCTTAGACAAACACCCCTTAGTTTTAAGGCTTATTTTGAAATTTATGGGCTTACACATGTTTTATATGAACATGCATGTTTTCTAATGCAAAGTTAGAGTTCTCGCAGTTCCCGCACTTAGCAGGGTTCTGAAAATAAAGATACACTATATATATTTGAATTTCATAAACAATAGTATTGGATCAGTTGGAAAACCCCTCTCCTCTTTACCTTCGGGTAGGGGTAATGTCTAAATCGGACTTCCTCCATAACTTGGTTTCTTATATTTTTGAATTTTATCTATTATGTGTGTTTTGTGTCTATTTTACCTTCGCGTTTATCAACCTTCCTATTAGAAGGGGAGTAAAATGGATACAAAACACCCGTAATAGAGTGAATTCAAAATATGGTTATGTAAACGCACAAAAGAAAGATGGGAACTTGAAAAAATGACTAGTTAGCAACATTTTCAGTTAATTATCTTCGGAAGAAAGAATGAAATTTAGTTTTTGGACAATACATACTTGTTCCACATTCTAAAACAGTTACTCGTATTATACGTATATTTGTATCTCTTATAAGCTATAGCAAACAATTTGTGTTACCATGGCTTGGAATTGCAGCATCAATACCATCTTTATTTCTTATGATATATTTTTGTTTGTTTGTTGTTCGGTTATGGACTTTGAACTTATATGCATATGATGCTTACGTATTTTGTTTTGAAATGGCATCACAATGACTCTTTGAAAGGTTTTTGCTTACATATAGAATCGTTAAATGTTTGCTGTTCATATAGTGTACGTTTGGGATTCTAATTCAGCTTGCCAATTGGTTTCTTTTAGTTGTACGCAAAGTGTAATAAATTGTTGCCTTCAATGTAACTAATAAACATTCCATCCTTCTATCTTGTTTTAGCTACACAATCTCATTCTGGATCGACAATGGGTGGTAAAGATAAGGAGTACAAAGTTACCAAAGCTGCTATGTCAAAGGGAATCGTTGCAACAGCTCGTGAGTATAACCTTCCTGGATCAGTTGTGGGAGACATTGTTCTCCAAAAACTGAAAAACCATAGAAAATCTATCAAAGTCCAGCGAAACGCTATAAAACTCCATCTAGATGCTATAAAACTCCACCAAGACTCTACAAATCTCCATCAAGACGCAATAAGAAAACGCCGAGACTCTATAAAACTCCAGCTAGACTCTATCAAATTCCATGAAAAGTCTATAGTTACCCTAGATTGTCTTCTTTGGGACTATTATGGAATGGATTTGCCGAGGAAGTATGGAGGTAATTTTCTAGACCGTATCTTAACAATTAAAACAATTGGAATCAAAGCAGCGGCTGATCGTTGGGGATGGCAAGAGTTGGATGTGGTTTTTCAACTTGTAGACTATATCGACTCAAAGGAAACTCGAATGGAGAAACTAAGGAAGACCCTTAACGACAAATCAATAAATTTGGAGAGTAATGATCAAGACTCACAAGCGTTAAATGAAAAAGAAGAAATGGACTTACGATCTAAAGTCATATATCAAGTCAGATTTGATAACATCAATTATGTTGCCAGGTTGACTGCAAAATATTCAATCGAGTATGTGGCTACTCTCTTAGAAGCTGAAGAATCGGAAGTCATTAATTGTGTTATAGAGTATATCAAGTTCGTGGAGCATTTAGAAGAGATGGTACCACCAGGGGCGTACTTTAAAGTGATGCCCGACTCAATTTGATTACGGTTGTTTGGTTCTACCAGAAATATCAAGTTGGTTTTTGGATTGGATTTTGGGTATAGAAATTAGGATTCGGGCCACCCAGAAACCGACACTAATTGTATAAGTTCGTTTTCTACATGTATTGAAAGTTCAGGTGGTTTGTTTGTAGAACTTTGAAAGTTGCATTCCTTAATTCCATCAATCCTTTCTATAAACCATATCAGTTTTGTTATTTGATAGGTTCATCTTCACAAGTTTGTTTTTTCTATTTGGTGGTTTGCTAACTTCTTCTGGTTTGTGCTCAATACCTCACATAATCATATTACATTTACTCATTTATATTGTAGTATTGTTGATTATGTTTTCAGCAATAAAATGGAAGTTGAATAGCTAAAATTGCAGGATATATTGTACTTGAGAGTTGTTGCCTATTTTGCTGATTCGAGTTTTTGGTACCCAAACAGTTTAACATGGGGGCCAACGAGTACAAAGTTACGAAAACTGCTATGTCGAAGACTCTTAAGGGATATCGTTAAAACAACTCATGAGTATAAGCTTCCTAGATTGGTTGTAGAAGACATGATCTATTTTTACATGGTATTGTAACATATAATTTAATCAGAATCAAAGCAGCGACTCGTTTTTATCGAATAAAAGAGTCGGTGGTCATTGATGAACTCGTAAACTATATCAACGCAAAGAATTGTCGAATGGAGAAACTATTGAAGATCCTTAACAACAAAGCATGTTTGGACAGTCATTGTAGTTAAATATCTTTCGACATTATATGTTTTTGATCTTTACACTATAGATCCATCACACCAATTCATTGCTTTTATGCAAATGAGCTACATGCACATAAACCAAACCACAATGCAAAAAAGAGCTTAGGATGCAGAGCACAAAATATATGCAGCAATCATGGAAGTCTGTAATTAAATTAGAAAAAATTCCAAACATCCCTTAATCCACTGTAAAAAGGTCATTATTAAACTGCTAAAGAACCAAAACTGGTCTGCTCAATAACTCAGATAAAAATGAGCCATAAGTCTCCTTATTAAGCTTGGCCAGCTCTTGCCTAGCGACTCCCGCCTTCTGCAAGATCAATGAAACATATAAACGGTAAGAAAAGTTACCACAACCAAAATGATTATCCAATAAATTGTCAAAAGACGACTAAAAATGGGATGAAAAACAGATTCTTAAATAACATCTAACCTAAAAGCAGCATGTGGTCGTTTTATATGGAAGTCATAAGCTAGTGTGAGTAAAAAGCCAGATGCCATGGGGGAAAAAAACTAACCTTTTACGAACACCATTCTCTAGCATTCTGAAACATCTTCAACCATGGGCTCGGGCCTTTCTTTTCAACATCCCAATGCTTTGGATACCACGGATACTGCCACATCAAGAAACACCGCTCAGGATGAGGCATCATAGCAAGATGCCGGCCATCAGGTGAACAAATAGCCGCAACACCTAAAGGAGAACCATTTAGGTTAAACGGGTATGTTTCTGTCGGTTTCCCATCATCGTCACAGTATCTAACCGGGGCCAAGTTCGAAGACAGAATTTGATCAAGAATTCCATTATCGGGGAAATGGGCTTTTCCTTCCCCGTGTGCAGCCCAAACACCTAATGTACTACCTTCCATGCCTTTAAACATTATTGCTGGCGATTCTTCAATAGTCACACTAGTGAACCGACATTCGAACCGACCCGATTCATTGTGTATAAATCTGGGCTGAGTTGGGTCTCCACCGGAGCCCATGACTCCACCAACTTGTGGGCCCGGGATCCACCCTAACAGAGCCATAAGTTGGCACCCGTTACAAACCCCAAGACTAAAGGTATTCGGACGGTTATAGAATTCTTGAAACTGATTTAATAAAGACTGATTAAACCGTATAGATGCACCCCAACCTTTTGCGGAACCGAGAACATCAGCATAGCTAAACCCACCCACAAAGACAATTCCACGAAAATCTTTTAGCGAAACAGACCCATCAAGAAGATCCGACATTGTAACATCCCAAGGTTCAAAACCCGAAGCAAAAAACGCAGCTGACATTTCCCGGTCACCGTTGCTACCCTCTTCTCGAATCACTGCCACTTTTGGTTTTGTGAGGGAATTCATGTAATTTTCACCAGTAAATCTTGGAGTAAAAGATAAATTCCATGCGGGTTCGTGTCGATTCTTTAATCCCTCTTGTTCCAAGGTTACAGTGGCTTCCAAGCTTTGTTTTTTTTCCAGATGGAAACTTGTTTCTTCCCAAATATCCCTAAGATCGGTGGTTTTTTCATCTAAAAGTTTCACTCCATCAACTTCTAATTTTATCATTGGTTCGGAAGTTACTTTACCAATAATGTCAGCAAATACGCCACGGTTTTCAAGAATTGTTGTCACCTTATCAAGATTTGCTTTGCTGATCTCGAGAACAAGACCGAGTTCCTCTGAGTATAAGGTTTCAAATATGCTTTTTTCTTGTGAATTTAAGCTCATCTGAACACCACAGTTACCAGCAAAAGCCATTTCAAGAACGCTGACAATAAGCCCGCCATCACTGATATCATGACCAGCTGAGATCAACTCGTCTGTAAGTAGATCTTGAACAGCATCAAAAACTGTTTTCAGATAAGGAACATCATCGACATCGGGACATTCATCCCCAATTTGGTCAAACACCTGCACACAAAAGACAGCATTCAAGACAGTATAAACTTGATATCTGAAAGTTCAAATTAAAAAGTTAACATCAATAGGCAGGTCAAAGGGGTTGAGTTGATCCGCTAAAACTTTCCATAGAAAATAACTTGCATATAAAATAACCCACTACAAATAACTACATTTAACATAAGGGCTTCTTTTAGATCAAGTAGTATGCAACAATTACGATAGTGTTTATGTATCACCTAATTACACTTGTTACTGCTTGATCTTTTGCAATATATATCCTAAATTGGTAGGTGACTAGGTGCGATAATCTTGTAATTGGGGTTGATTTTCTACTGATTCTATGTAGTTAAAATGGACTGCAAGTATAAATGTGTATCATACACTGCTGATAAAACTAGGTTCTGATTTAGTAAAAAAACGAGTCAGCATATTTCATTCATCATAGTTTATTTCTACTGATCCTGCTGACATGGCTGCACTTATGAAAGGGCTACGCCTTCTTAACCGTGCAGACCTGTTTGTTGAGGTTAGCGTTTCTGCTAGAGGTGAACACGTGCTTGCTGCTGCAGGTGAAGTTCATTTAGAAAGATGTATTAAGGATTTAAAAGACAGGTTTGCAAAGGTAGATATGGTAGTATCACCACCTCTTGTGTCATTTAGGGAAACAATTGAAGGGGAGACGTTAAATCCGTTTGATAGGTTTAAAACTTTAACCGGGAGTTCAAATTTTATTGAAAGAGTTACACCAAATGGGAGGTGTACTGTTCGTGTGTACATTATGAAACTTCCAGAAGCACTTACTAAACTGCTAGATGAAAGTTCTGATCTTCTCGAAGATATTATAGATGGTAAAGCGATACAAGCGCAAGATAATGAACATCCTGTAGAATTACTTAGAAAACGGATACAGGATGAGATAATAAGTGAAGTTGCTGGAGGGAATGCGGATAAAGATATAGAAAAGTATAAACTTTTATGGGAAGATCTTCTAAAACAGATCTGGGCTTTAGGCCCCAGACAAGTTGGGCCAAACATGCTTATTCTCCCCGATTCGAATACAAAAGAAATGGGTTCATCTGTTCTGATAAAAAGTTCTCCATATGTATCCGAAACATTAGGTTATGTGTCGAGCAGTGATGAATTAGAAACCAACATATCAACAAGCACTGAAATAAGATCACTGAATGAAGAAGCCCAAAGTCTGAGGAGCAGTGTATTATCCGGGTTTCAAGTAGCAACTGCATCTGGCCCGTTATGTGATGAACCCATGTGGGGTTTAGCGTTTGTAGTCAAAGCTTCTGTTTCACCTTTTGTTAGCGAGTCAGAAGCCATTCATCAACAACCACAAACCGACCAATACGGGGTGTTTTCAGGGCAAGTTATGACTGCTGTTAAAGAGGCAAGTAGAGCAGCCGTAATTCAAAGGAGCCCTAGAATCGTTGAAGGAAAGTATTTCTGTGAATCGAGTACATCAACAATCAGAAACCGACCAATACGGGGTGTTTTCAGTGTTTTCAGGGCAAGTTATGCTGTTCTTGGTCGTAGATGTGCTAAAATCTTGAAGGAAGAAATGCAAGAAGGGTCGGCATTGTTAGTTGTACATGCTTATGTGCCAGTTGTTGAAAGCTTCGGTTTTGCTGATGACTTGAGAATATCAACTGCGGCGGCTTGTAGTGCTCTGCTTGTTCTTAGTCACTGGGAAGTACTTCTGGAAGATCCATTTTTTGTTCCGAAAACAGAAGAGGAGAAAAAAGGGTTTGGTGATGGTTCAAGTGTTTTACAGAATACAGCACGAAAGCTAATTGACAGTGTCAGAAGACGCAAGGGTCTACCTGTTGAGGAAAAAAGTAGTTCAACATGCTACAAACAGATCTCGTTGGCCCGTTTCTTTTCTTTTTAGTTTTACTTGTTGCTACCCTGCTAAAATGCCCTCAAATTTGTTTCACCTACCAACTCCAGTATATATCCAGACAGTATTTCACTTAAATGCTCTAAATTAACGTTCAGATACCAGACTCCAATCATTCACAATTAATGGGCAATATCAGCTGAATAAGGTATTTTAGATGATTCAAGATTCTAAATACTTGATTTAATTCTATTAAGATCTAAATTGCGTTCAAAAGTAAATTATTTGTATTATACTTGCTAGCAACATGTAGACACAGTTTAACATGAATGGTACCTGAGCGAGAGCAGATCCACCTAAACGTCTTTTTCCTTTAGCCAAATCAATATGAACCAATATACCATCATCTTTAAGCTTCAAATCGGGTGTCACAGTTTTTGTTATATCAGGACACGTAACATAAGCACTAACTACAAGATTCCCGGGAGCCTTAACAACTTCACCAGAAGCATGAGCCGCCATTGAAAGACTATCTTTACCACCATCAACAGCAATACCAAGTTGAATCATAGCGTCTGATAAAGCAATAGCAGCATCGTACATTGCTGCACCTTCACCATCAAGTTTAGCAGCATACATCCAATTCACACTTGCTTTAACATCACTCAAAGACGTAACTTTAGCCCAAACAAGATTTGTAAGTGCTTCACCAACAGCCAAACGCGCCATTGCTTTTGGATCCAACAGCCCTTTAATTGGTTGTTCGCCAATAGCACACGCACCACCAGTGTAATCAGTAAATGTTTGAGCTATAACCGCTACGTCAGCAAGTGGAATCTGTAAGGGGCCTACGGTTTGTTGCTGAGCTACAAGACCCGTCACACATCTGTCAACTTTGGTTGTCAAGTACCTCTTAGATCCGATTGATAGTAATCTTAACACCCTTTTCAAAGAATCCATTAATGTGACCCCAGGGGCAATTTCGAGGGATTCTCGTGTGTCTTCCACACGATGAAATTCGAATGTTTTCTGAGGCATGTCACCGAGAACTTTTTCAAGTTCAAGATCGACAGCTGGTGGTTTTTTGGGATCACGACTGTCGACTAAACGAACATAACCTTCACCGTTAATGGTCCCAATAACCGCCATTGAAACCCGTTCTCGTTTACATATCGATTCCAAAAGCTCACGGCTTTCAGCATTCACCAAGATTGCATCTTGTTCTTGATATTCTGCTCCCCATATCTCCAAAACCGACATAGTATGATCACCAACCACAATAGACCTGATGTCGATTGTAGCACCTTGTGGGTATATAATCTCTTTAACAACATTACAGTTACCACCTGCACCCTGATCGTGTATGCTAACGATCGGGTTATTTTCACCCATTTCAATACACGCACGAACAACACGATACAACTTTTGTGACATCTCAGCATCACCACGCTGGACAGCATTAAAATCCAGCTCAGCATCATTCTGACCACTAACCATACTTGATGCTGCACCTCCCCCCATTCCAATTCGATAAGCAGGACCACCGATTTTCACAACTAACATCCCAATATCGGGCTCGCCTTTGGTTATATGGGTATGGTCGATTTGTCCAATACCAGCACTAAACATTATCGGTTTTATCCATTCTCGCCTCTCTCCATTCGGTAGTCTCATTCCAAAGTTCCTCACGTACCCCTGAATCATCGGCTCCCCGAATTTGTTCCCGTAATCCGATGCACCGTTACTTGCTTTAATAAGAATTTCCAGCGGTGTAGCAAGATTTGATGGATATTCAAAAGACTCATCTTCCCATGGAGCATACCCGCCTTCAATATAAAGATTCCCAACACAATAACCAGAAGTTGAAGCAACGACAAAAGAACCACGACCCGTTGCGTGTGTATCCCTAATACGCCCTCCAGCACCCGTTTCTGCGCCAGGGAACGGTGCAACTGCACATGGGAAATTATGCGTCTCGGCTGTAAACAGAATATCAAGATCACGTGGAGTCGGGACTAAAGGTGATGTCAAACCCGGTTGACTCGGCCGTAAAGGGTTGGCCAAAAATCCTTTGATTGCACTCGAATTATCTTTAAACCCTATAACAGAATTGTTCGGGTTTGCCTTTAAAGTATTCTTCACAATCTGCATCAACGTCTGATCCATCGGTTTACCATCTACAACAATCTTTCCGGTAAAAAACCAATGCCTGCTATGCTCACTGTTCGATTGTGCAATATCAAAAAGCTCAACATTTGTCGGGTCACGTTTAATATCATCTTTAAACAGTCTAGTGTAATACTGTAAATCTTGTTCATCAAACGCTAACCCCATTCGTTGGTTAATCTCTTCCAACGCCTTACGCCCCTTTTCCATAACGGGTACATAATAAACCTCTTCTGGAACAATACTTGTTTTAAAAGATACAAGCTTTTCAGGGTAAACACATTCGGTCATTCGATCATGCACCATTGCAGCAAACTCAGCAATTTGACTCTCTGAAAGTGGTCCACTTTCGCGTTTAACGTACAAAAGATACCTTCTCGACAACTCCATTCTACTAACTTCCGATAACCCACAAGCCTTACATATCGACACAACATTTGCAGACCACGCTGTAGTAAACGACAACCTCGGCCCAACTTCAACCACAACCGTTTCATACCCGTCTTTCGTCTCCTTAGCTACAAAACTCTCCTCTCCAATATTCTCCGGCTCATATGTTTCTTGCAAAAGCCATTTCAGCACCGCAACTTTCTCTTTCGACAAATCCCCATCAACCCCAATATTAAAACATTTCTCCGTTTTCAACCCCACAATCTGTTCCGATATCTTCGCCTGAACCGAGTTAAGCAACTCCTCACTCTTATTCTCTTGCAAAAAAGGCGTCCTATAAAAATGTATCACTTTTTCCTTAACCACATTCTCAACATCACCTACTTGTGTATCTACCGATAAAACCGCCTTAACTTTTGAGCCATTTCGTCGAACACCTTTGCTAGATATTCTAACTGACCCATTCTTTTTTCCAAATGACCCGAAGAGCAAATGGGTATTTCTACTTTTTGGTAACGGTTTCGGCAAGAAGAAATTACAATTATTTGAACCCTGAAATTTAAATTAATAAAAATTAAACCTGATCAAATACTATCAACTTAACAAATAAAAAACACAAGTTTGTCAAATCTCATAAGCTCTTTTTTCATTTAGGGGGGAGTTTGGATTAGCTTATTTTCCAGGCTTTTTAGCTTATTTGAATTTGAAAAAACTCATAAGCTCTTTTTTCATTTAGGGGGTGTTTGAATTAGCTTATTTTCCGGGCTTTTGAGCTTCTTTTGAAAAAGCTCATAAGCTCTTTTTTCATTAAGGGGGTGTTTGGATTAGCTTATTTTTCAGGCTTATCAGCTTTATTTGAATTTGAAAAATCTCATAAGCTCGCCTTTTTCGGCTTATCAAGTTAAACTTACGGACTTATTTAAATAAGTCCATAAGCTATAAGCCGAAAAAAACGAGCTTATGAGCTTTTTCAAATTCAAATAAAGCTAATAAGCCTTAAAAAAAAATAAGCTAACCCAAACACCCCCTAAAACCTTATAAAAACATGGTCATGCAGAAAAAATTAGCACTTTTTTACACAAATGAATAAACTTTATAAAAAAATAAAGAAAACCCAATTGAAACAATCACTTACTTGTAATGATTGAGCTGCTTTGATATCCAAAGAAGCCATTATTGCATGTATGAAAGTTGAACTGTAAAGAATAAAAAGATTGGATTTTTATATAAAAAAAGAGTGAGTAAGATTGAAATAATGAGATAAATATAAAAAGGGTATAAGTATAACCTGCTAGCGAGTGAGAGGTGATCGAACAGGGGAAGAAGGTGGCTGTACTTGTTGGGGACTGAGTGAAACGACAGAGATACTTGAAATAACCAGGGTTTAGTTAGGGTTGACCTCACTTGCAATTTGGTCCTTTTAGTATTTTGTATTTCTCATTTTTGTTTATATTTCACTTTTTTGTGTGTTTTTTTTAAAGTGTCATTTAGAAAAGAAAAGTAAAGAAAATGAATGAAATAAGAAAAATTGTGTTTTCGAGTATTACTTAAAAAAAAGAAAAAAAAAAACGACTCAAGGAAAAAGTGATTTGGTTGATTTTGAACATCTTAAACTTAAGCTGAAAATGTTTACTTTCTATTTCTTTACTATTCACTATTAAAATTGAGTAGAAAATGTTTACTTCATATTTCTTAACTTTCATGTTAGTTTGAAACAATTTTTTTTCCTAAAGGTTTTTTCTTTACTTTTCACTATTAAAATTGAGTAGAAAATGTTTACTTCATATTTCTTTACTTTCATGTTAGTTTGAAACAATTTTTTTTTTCCTAAAGGTTTTTCAGTAGTGAGATTTTGACCCAGATGTAACAGCTTACCTGTGTACAGTATTATGTAACATGTACAACCCTTTTCATGGTTACTGTTAAATGTGCGTGTAACTACTAACTATTAAGGTTGTACCTATTAAGGTTTTAAACCGAGACCTCCTGTCAAGATATTCGAAAAGGCCAAAGATTGTAGGTTGGTGAGGGCTTCACTTTGATATAAAAGGATGATAGCAAACATATGCTTAAAAAACATAACACACTATATTAGTAGATCTTGTTTTGAAAACAAACAGTGAGTAGTAATTTTAATGAAAGAAATTACATCTCAAATAACAATAACAATAATAATAATAATATAATAATAATAAAACCTTATCAAATTCTTTATAAATAAAAAAATAATGGCTATATATATAAATACCAATTCAATGTCTTACACCTTTCTACTAAAAAGTTGGTTAGAACACTTTGACGCCGTTAACTCTTTATAAGTTTACGAGTCAGATTTTTTAACGTAGTTACACCATAAATTTAAAGAATTACTGGATCACAAACAAACAAATTAAAAGCCACAAAGAAGAACATATATTGTTTGGTTGTTTACTCTAACACTAACTAACAGGTAAATTAGATGGCACATAACCGATTAAATTCATTGTAACAAATAGCCGATGTTTAGAAAAATTACTGGGCTGATTGGGGGTGGCTTAACACCTGCAAGCCTCTTACCGCCTTTGTCTGGGTACTTGACCACTTGGTTGTGGTTAACCTCCTAGTTGTTGTTGTTGTTGGTTTTTTTTTTTTTTTTTTTTTTTTTTTTTTTTTTTTTTCTAACATGGTGTATGGGATTTTACTTATTTTGAACCATTTGAAATAAGGTGTTTACATGAAAGCTGCTTTTCCATTTTGAACCAAGGATTGTGTTTTCAAGTGATCGAAGGAATCAAATTACTTGTGAATAAAGAAAATGAAATTAACAGATAGCCATTTTTAACTAGCAATCATGAAAAGTATTTTAAGTGGTTGTTACGATTTTTTCAATTATCTAATCATTAGATATGAAAATACAAGGGTCTCTTTCTAAATTTATAAAGCATTATAGATGAAAAATGGTGACTGGCAATAGATGAAGCACAAATGTGTACATTCTCCAAAAGAAATAAATAAAGTATCCATGTATGTTGATATTTCAAAGACTTGGACCAAGAAGGTATATATGCCAAGATTTTTAAAGTTAAAAAAGAACCACACAAGTCGCTTAGATATGCAGCAAAACAATAATGTGACACAGTCACCAAAAACAAAAGCATGAGTATTGACTCGAACCTCACTTCTGAAAATTTGAGATTAATTTTTTATCAGGGATAAATAGTCATACTAAATAGATTTACAAATAAGCTTACTTTATTATTTTGACAAGGGTTGTATACTCGCTCTCTTTCATTATTATCTATCAATTAAATTTTCACATCCACCGATCACATTTGTAGGTCCATTTTTAAGTCCACTAATTAAGCCCATAAATCATTTCAGTTTGATTTATTTATTTATTTATTTATTTATTTTATTTATTTATTTTAACTCAAACTTGAAGTTTGTTTTGTAGTTTTTGTATATTAGTATGATCTGGAATTCCAACATGACTAATCTCCATCTCAGTTTATGAGCTTGAGCTAAAAATAAACCGCTTCTTTTAGCTCATAGATAAGACTTTAGGCTAGTAACGGGCAATGGCATTAAACGTATTTGATGACAAAGTATATCACAGACACACATTGATACGTATAAAATTTCATCAAACGCATTAAGTTTTTCAATTGTACGTGAAACATAGCATGTCCCTATCTTGCAGTTGCTATATCTCACAACATGACCTATCATGTTATACGAGATGATCTCAATCTGGTCATATAAAAGTATTTTACTCACATTGGCCAAACTATTTAAGTAAGTGGCAACACAGTACATGTCATATTTAGTATGTTTGACTAGTTTTAAAAGTGATTTTGAACCTATATTGTGCCGGTATAATGATCGACCATTGTATCTGTACCAAAAAAAAAAAAAAAAAAAAAAAAAAAAAAAAAAAAAAAAAGTTGCCTTAGTCACACTAGTTCAGCAAAACAAATGGGTTGTTCAACCTTAAACCTTCATACCCCTTTACTATTCGCCCGTTATCCTTACACATCATCACATACAAATCCCATAAACCTTAAATTCAACAAAATCCCATATTTCAGTTCAAACCCATTATTATCATTTTCACCAAATGGGAAGACTACGGAAGAGATTCACTTGGCTTGCGAATATTTCTTCTGCAGAGACTAGCCAGCTAGCAGGATCCCATTAATATCCAAATTGAAGCAAACCTCGATATCGAGTGCCCATATAGTCATCAATAACCATAAAAAAGTAAACAGGCTCGGTATAAACTTTAATAAAATAAACTTGTTGCAATCGATGGAAGATACTATGATTTACTCAAAACCCCAATCGTCAAGTTCAAGCAACATCTCCATATCTTCAGCATTGAAATCTTGTTCCATGTTGAACATCTTGTGAATCTCTTCAGCGGTCTTCCCATTGATCATCTCAACAACAGCTTCAGACGTCAAGTCCAAGAGGCTTTTGATCTGCAGTTCCAAAGCAACCTGAAATGAAAACGGAAAATTTTGAAGCAAATTAAAGTATTAACATTTTCATGAATGATACCTATGGATGGAAATCTTATAATCTTTTTTTGTAAGCATATTTATATATTTTTTATGAATATTCTTCATCTACATCTTCTTAACTTCTTTCTCTCCATCTTTTCTATCCATTAGGTCTCTACTTTCTCTTTTTCTATCCCAAAACGAACTTTTTAATATGAAAAGGTCGTTGACCGGCGCTGACAAGCCTTGATCGGGTTTTGGCCGAATTAGCGTAAAAACTTAAACAGAGAGAGAGAGAGAGAGAGAGAGAGAGAGAGAGAGAGAGAGAGAGAGAGAGAGAGAGAGAGAGAGAGAGAGAGAGACTTACGCTAAGAAGATCAATAAGAATGCTTTGATTCTCTTTCAGAAATTCAGAATTGAAATCCTTCAATTTCTCATGGGCGTCCTTATCATTGGTATTCCGGGTCTCCGCATGTTTCTTACAGAAATCAAGAACCACTGAGATGATATGGCTTGTGAAATCGAGTCTTATCGGGCTAACAAATCCATATGTGATTTGGTTATTCACAACACAAGACTCCATGGCATACAACTTACCGACGTGGAATGTCACTTGGTCGGAACAAACTATCTCGACCTTCTTGGACCTTGGCTTCCTTGAATTGGATGCAACTGATTTAGAGAAGAGGAAAAAAAAAAAAAAAAAAAAAAACTTATTGAACTTGTGTTTTGAGTATTGGTATTTATAAAACTAATCAACAAGCATCAAATATTGGTTTAAGATGCTTCACTTAATCACACAAATTCGTGTCTGTTTGAGAATAGCATGTTGGGAAATTTCCGTCCGTCTAGTAAATACTAATTAGACGAGATATCTTACTACTAAAAGTCATATTTATATCCTTTTTAAAGCACACCGGTGCGTTACATAGTAAAAAATCAAAGCTATTTTCAGTGATTCTAATACAAATAAAAGTGGCATACACAAATCTTTAAGGGGTGCTTGTTTAAGCTTATATAGCGGGCTCATAGATTATAAGCTTATCATGTCATAACAATCTTATATAAGCATGAAAGTTTTTAAATAAGCTGCAAAAAGTGAGCTTATGTCGAAAACCAAATAAACTATAAGTCCGCTATATAAGCTTAAACAAACACCTCCTAAATCCTTTAACATTAAAAGACACAAATGATATATACAGTTAATCAATGACATGGTAAATTATACTCAAACCTTTATAATTATAAAGTTACGAAAAAAAAAAAAAAAAAAAATTACTGTTTTCATCTTCGTTAGGATTTCCTTTGACTTTGTTCCTGCAATTACAAGAAAATAATAATCAAAATCGAATTATAAAAATTAGGGAAAATTAAATTGTTGATATTGAATTTACCCTTTCTTTGATTTTGGCGCCATTCTTGAAAATTAGGTTTTCTATAATATATATATATGTATTTTTTTGAACTAGTTTTCGATAATATTGAATTGATGATTCGGGGGAAATTTTGTGTATTTATAGGAAAGAGTTATAATGGATTGGTCCTTCGTTTTTATGTGAATGTTACAAATTGTGGTGAAAGTTATTGATGTTTACAGTTTTTATCCATAAGGTTGTCTTTTTGCGATTTTGGTTAGGTAGATTTTTTAAGTTAAAACTTGTAAAACGCGAGTTGGTGCTAGTTTTATTATGTAAGGTCAAGTTCATATTTTCTCAGTATAAACAACAAAATATCATATTTTCTTAAACATGCATGTTTCCTCAAGTTTGTCTGTTGTTGACCACCGTTGACCAGCTTTTTTGTCCGCTTTGCACAAATTGATAAGGCTGGCGGCCGATTAGTGTCTAGGGGCGACTAATTGCCCTTGTAAGCCTTTTTTCCAACATTGATTGATAATCAAATACGGATGACTTGACTTGTTAATTGTTATGCAAATGTAGTTAAGGGCCGTTTGGATTTTTTTTTTTTTTTAATAGTTAAAGGCAATTATATGCTTATTGAGTTTTACTAGATTGTACATTACTAAAACGTTAATTGGTTAGTGTCTTGAACATGGTGCAATGAAAAGGGTGATATAACTTGCGAGATTTTCCATTATGTGTGTTATCAATATTCGATTAATTATAATCAGCATTTTACTAATATGAATTTAAATTAATGCTGACAATTGAATGAAGTGAATGCTAACAATTGAATGAAGGCAAACAAACATAACCTAAACATGAAAAAGATGAAAGACGAAAAGACACGATATAAAGTCTTAGGTGTTGTTTACATTTGACTTAATGAGGTGAATATTCGCTCAGCCATATGTAGGTGTTCCCTTACGTACAACACAATTTTTACGTCTAGTTGAGCCTATGACTTATTCACCATAAAAAAGACACACCTGACTTGAATCGATAAAAAAGCGAGGTGTTGTGGTCGTGAACTTGTGGCTGAGTGTTCACTATAATCAACAAAAAATCGATAAGTATTGTGTTGATGTTCTTCACTTTGCGGGTAAAATAGTCATTTTAAATAATTAAGCCAATATAACACAAAAAGTAAACACCACCTATTTTTCATAATTACTTTACTTAAGTCTTTTATACCCATATAATCATAAGCGACTTCATGAATAAAAAGGTAAATAGGCCCGGTATTATTTTTAAAAAAGTCAATAATCAACAAGATCAATAAAAATGCTTTGATTCTCTTTCAGAAGTCAAAGTTGAAATCCTTCAATTTCTCATGGGCGTCCTTATCATTGGTATTCCGGGTCTCCGCATGTTTCGTACAGAAATCAAGAACCACTGAGATGATCTGGCTTGTGAAATTAAGCCTTATCGGGCTAACAAATCCATATGTGATTTGGTTATTCACAACACAAGACTCCCTAGCATACAACTTACCGACATGGAACGTCACTTGGTCAAAACAAACTATCTCGAGTTCTCGACCTTCTTGGCTTCCTTGACTTGGAATGCAACTGATTTAGAGAAGAGAAAATAAACCCTCTTATTGAACTTGTGTTTTGAGTTTTGGTATTAAAAACTAATCAACAAGCATCAAATATTGGCTTTAGTAAATACTAATAAGACAAGATATCGTCCTACTAAAAGTCATACATATATCCTTTTAACAATACACTAGTGCGATACATAGTAAAAATCAAAGCTATTTTCAGTGATTCTAATACTAATAAAAGTGACATATACAAAACTTTAGAGGGGGTATTTGTTTAAGAGACAAAATGCAAATCCGACCCGACCCGATCCTAATGTGATTCACCGAATAATACTCATAACTTTCATCACTATTCATTCATTTTTGAACCCTATAGCAAAACACGCCTAAAAAGTTAAAAATGTAACACCTGAGAACAGTAAAATAGTCTAACAACTTCGGGATCAACTTAAACAATTGTCAATGTTATTGATTGTTAAGACTAAAAAAGGAAATTCACCTTTTCATTAGTGAGCCAGTGTACACACATTATTTTGACTTAATTATCTCAATCTTGAAAAAAAAAAAAAAAAAAAAAAAAAAAAAAAAAAAAAAAAAACGCTTCATCTTCTAATTGTCTAACCCAGTAAATATTTTGTAGTTTCCAAAAAAAAAAAGTTGTGTACATACCAGTCTTGGGGGTTTCACGATTTAGTCGGTTTGTGATTTAAAAACCGTAACCGATTATATAACTTGATCACGATTTATAACCTAACAAGCTCCATCATTGAAATTTGGTTTCAGTTTTAGTTCGGCTAGCTTAATTAGTTTCAAGCCAAGTAACATATAAGGAATTGCATGTATACACAATGAAATTCGAATATTTACATGTCATCAAAATATAAGTTCTTAATACACGATGTTCAATAATATAAACATGTTTTAGGTAGATATACAAATTTCATTGTATACATAATGATTTGCCCTAAGAGCATAAGGTGTGTTAACACTGAGTTAAGGTATCACCCACTGTCACGTCAACGTCACATCAGCTTTAACCTTTTTCACTTAAAAAAAAAAAAAAAAAAAAAAAAAAAAAAAAAAAAAAAAACTTATCATCACTCACCTTAACTCAGCATAACTCAACTTTAACTCAAATTTTTTCAAATTCAACCCTAAACTAAAACTCATACTTCATTTAATAACTAACATAACATTTAAAACACGAATTATATTAACTATTAAAGTGAAAACATGACATACATAGTACAATTAATACAAAAAACGATACGGTAATGAAAATAAAACTACAGATTAATAAAAGGAATTATCTGAGACCCAGCCCTCCTCACTCGAAGACACTGATTCCTGAGGGCCTAACCCCATGGCCCATCAGTATTCTGCTTCTCTTTGTTCCCGCTCCCTACGAGCAGCTGCCTCAAGTGTTTCGCCTTGTTGATACTCTCTGAATACTTCTTCATCTTGCTCCAGTTGTCGAAGTTGTTCATCAGTAAACCCATACATATTGGGTTGGTATTCCACCGGTGGAGTGTTTTCCGGTTCATTCTCAGTTGGGGGTATGGGAAAGAGAACTTCTGGTGGAGTGTTTGCCAGTTCATTCTCAGTTGGGAATACTGGAAAGAGATTTGCAAGTGGAGTGTTTAGTGGTTCATTTTCATTTGGGATTACCGGAAAGAGATATTTCGGTGAAGTGTGATAAACAGATTAATTATCCGGTGGACTAGGGAATTGTTGAGAGAAATCTTTGTGTGACATTGTTGATAATCCTTGTGTGAGTTGTGTGTATGAGTTGTTTGTGTGAGTTGTGTGTGTGAATATGTGAATGGGTATTTATAGGCAAGTTTTTTAAATTTGAATTTGAATTTTAAATAAATCCCGCCCGTTTATATTTGAATTTCAATTTTAAATGTATCCCGCCCGTAATTTGAATTTGAATTTTAAATATATCTCGCCCGTAATTTGAATTTGAATTTTAAATATATCTCGCCTGTAATTTACATTTGAATTTGAATTTTAATTTTAAATTAGATTTTGAATTATAAACGGCTATAAATAACATACGATAACACATTAATTTTTAGACACTTCTATATCTAACCATTTTACAAAATTGTTTCATACTTCAAACATTTGAAATGACTCGTTGGTCAAAAGAAGAAGAAAAATTGCTAGCTGAAGTTTAGATTGCAGTTTACCAAGACATCTACAATGATCCATCATTTTGGAATCAGGTTGTAGACATGTTCAACAATCAGACTGTCGGTGACAATCGTAACAAACATATGGTCACGGGTAAATGGACAAGAATTAACTGTGAATGTAAAAGATTCCACGCTATTTACAATCAGTTGCAACGTACAAGCGGGGAAAATGACATTGATCGTCTCAAGAATGCAAAGACCATTTTTGAATATCGCTTTGGTGGGAGAAGCTTCAAATATGTTCACGTGTGGGAGGTTTTGAGAAACCACTCCATATGGATAATTTATGGTTAACGGTGTTGTATGATTTAGTTTCATCTTTAAAATAAAATCTTTAGTTGAGTTTTAACGGTGTTGTATTTTTTATACTGTACTAGTGTACTATTCTTTGAGTTTTCTCCAACGGCTAGTTTCCTCCAACGGCTAGTTTCCCCCATAAATGCCACTATAACACAAACACTTCGTTTTCTCAAACAAGCATCACTAATTTTAACACAAACACTATGGCTAACGAACCAGCTGAGGTGTAAAAGGCTATTCTTACCCGATTACGCAATGAACATGAAAAAGAACTCAAGCTGCTTAACAATTTGCTAGGTGAGATAACTCGCATTATGATACATATGCATGATCGTGCTTCAGAGGTCGAAAGGTTGCGTGAGCTGCCTCAAGACCATCCAGCTATCAGGGTCGGTCTACAAACTCTATTAACAAATGATGAAACAGATCTGCAACTTCATGTCACCTTGAAGATGGTTAGGGAACAAGTGTTGCAAGTGTGGGAGGAGAAGTCACATCTCATTGACAATTACAAATCTATATAAAAGCTTCATGAGAATCGTTGGATGATTTGTGTTTTCGTATCGTTATTTGACGTTTCTATGTTTTTATTGTGTTGTATTGGATTTTGAATTTTAAATTACAATTTGAATTTTAAGAAGCAATGGGGTGTTTTGGATTTTTTTTGTTTCTTGAATTCAAATACTAAAAAACGTTAGAGGGGGCAAAAGTGTAATTTTTTATTATTTAAACCACACTTAACGCTGTGTTAAGGGGTTAACGTGGGGCGTTAACGCAGCCCCATGGTGTCTTAACACAACCTTTAACGCAGCTGGGTGAAAGCTTAACGCGGGTATTCGGCTAACACACCTTATGCTCTAATAATAAACACTAAAGCCCACTAGACCATATGAGCCTATAACTTGGTCATTCCAAAACACACCGTATGACAAACACATCCCTAAGAGGGGTAGGTATCGTGTGGTGCTGTAGGTGGTGTCATGGAAAAAAGTGGTGCCATCTCAACACCTTTTTCTCTTGGCACCACTTTTGGCTATAGCACCAAAACCTCCTAGCACAACACCGGTTTTTGTGGAGCCATTGTACATTTTTTTTAAAATAAAACAATATATATAACTAAAATTTAATTTTGTTAATATAAAACACATTACATAAAAATACAAAAAATGACAATACAAATTAAAATAACAATACCGAAAAAAATACAAATTGATGAAAAAATAAGTATTGTTTTAAGTGTCGAGAGATAAATAATAATGGAAGTAAATATAAAAATTGAAAGAATAATAGGGTATTTATAGGATTTTTAGATTGGTAAAAATTTGAAAAAAAAAGAGTGGGATTTTGAATGTGAAAAAACGGCTAGTAACAGCCCCAAACGTCCATATTTTCTTTATCTTACCGTTATATAACGTTACAATTTAAAAGAAATATACCTTCCCCAGTAAATGCTAATAAATGCTACAGTAGTAAGTAAACTACATATTTATAAAGAGATAGGTTATCTATACACCCTCAAAAAATACAAGTGGTACCCCCCTATTTTTTCTGATTTATTTATTTATTCTATTATTTTTATAATTTTGTTTATATTAAAAAATTATAAACCTGAAAGTACGGAACATAAAATATAAAGTTTAATATGTTAAAAGTATTAAACTGACAGAAAATACAGAATAAAACTGACAAAAAAAATATTATTTTACTGTAAACAGAGTGGGTCAGGAGGTAGAGCCTGTAATAATTACAAAAGTGGGTGGGCTAGGAGTGTATCCTTAACACATCCCATTAAAATTAAAACGTGTACAACCAATAGCATTGAATGACATTTATTGGTACAACTATGTATGTGTACAAGTATCATAGGCATATTGAATGGTATTTATTTGTACAACTATATATTTTCCCTATAAAGACTAGTATCATAGGCATATTGAATAACATTTAACAAAACTTTCATCTTCTTCCTCCTCATGAGTCTTCTTCCTCCCTACTCCAACAAACTCATTCATTCCATTTTTAACTCTTCTTCCTCCTCATCAGTCTTCATCAAAAACATTTTCATTATACATAAAAATTATAATTTTTACGTCTAGCTGAGCCTATAACTTATTCACCATAAAAAAGACACCCCTGACTTGAATAGATAAAAAATCGAGGTGTTGTGGTCGTGAACTTGTGGCTGAGAGTGTTCACTGTAATCAACAAAAAATCGATAAGTATTGTGTTGATGTTTTCACTTTGCGGGTAAAATAGTCATTTTAAATAATTAAGCCAATCTATACTACATATAAAGAGAAAATGGTCAAACCTTGAAAAGTGAAATCTTAAAAGTCAAGGGTGAGAGAAAATGAATTGTATAATTAATACTCTTATTAAAACACCTCATAACTTAAAATTACAATAATTTATTCATATGGTACAACCAATTAAAAGCATCTATATCAAATAAAAAACAATCAATTAAAACACCCCTTACTAAAAAGTAAAATAAAATTTTCACAATATACAATTTAAACAAGCTACAACATAATATAAAACTAGACGAATACACGTGCATAGCAACGTCATTTTATAGCGACGGTTCGTTTAGTGATAAAAGAAAGTTTATTGGTTATAAATAAAAAATAATAAAAGTTAGGGGTGGCAAATCTTGCCCAATTTGTAATTTTTGGGCAATTTTTGACACTTTTTTTTAAAGTTTGGGGCGTTTTTTGCCCCCTTACATTTATTTGATGGGCTCTTAAAGACAAAAGACCCTAAAATGAAAAGTATATGTTATTATACATATTATACAAATTAATAAAACACACAAAACTTCATACAAGCTAAAAAGTTGATGTCGCATATAGTTTTGAAAACTGGACCGGATCAACGGTTTCAACTGGGTAAAACATATAGTTTTGAATACAAGGACTAATACACGAAAGCATGACTCGGTTTAAATCGACCCGTTTTTCGACCGGAACGGTTCAACCGGGTTTCAAAACATTATGTTTAATCCCCAAATCTTCAAACTTTTATTAGAGGTGGCAAAACGAGCGGGCACGAGCACGGGCTAAAATGGCACGGGTTAAAACGGGCACGGGCTAAACGGACAAATTATAAATCGGGCCAAACGGGTACGGGCTAAAACGAGCAAATTATAATTCAACTATTAAAAAACATTCAGAATAGTCCTAAAAACCCCTTTAATTCATCTTGTAAAAAAAGATCAAGCATCTAAGTCTTAACTATATTTAATTATTTTTTCTTTAAAAAAAAAAGAAAAAAAAATCTGACTGCAAATTTGAGAAAATCATCTGGGACAAATGAATAAAAATGCAACTAATTAAATATATCTATCAATTAATTAGAGTATTAAATAATTATGCATAAAATAGTTAATAAATGAGATAAATTAAAATTAAAATAGTTGGAATGTTTTATAGTTACCGGTGACAAGTGAATTGATCTGAAAAAAAATAGAGTAATTGCTTGAAAGTTGAATTGTGTGATTCGAAAGCCCATATAATAATATCTGTTTTTATCTTTTTCCTGTAAGAGCCCATCAAATAAATGCAAGGGGGCAAAAAACGCCCCAAACTTTTAAAAAAGTGTCAAAAATCACCCAAAAATTACAAATTGGGCAAGATTTGCCACCCCTAACTTTTATTATTTTTCATTTATAACCATAAACTTTCTTTTATCACTAAACAATCTGTCGCTATAAAATCCGTTGCAATGCACGGGTATTCGTCTAGTTTAACACAAAAAGTAAACACCGCCTGTTTTCCATAATTTGTTTTCCATAATTACTTTACTTAAGTCTTTTATACCCATATAATCGTAAGTGACTTCATGGATAAAAAAGTAAATAGGCCTGGTATATTTAAAAAAAAAAATCAATAATCAACAAGATCAATAAAAATGCTTTGATTCTCTTTCAGAAAGTCAAAATTTAAATCCTTCAATTTCTCATGGGCGTTTTCATACAGAAATCAAGAACCACTGAGATGATCTGGCTTGTGAAATTAAGTCTTATCGGGCTAACAAATCCATGTGACTTTTTTTTTTTTTTTTTTTTTTTTTTTTTTTTTTTTTTTTTTTTTTTTTTAACGGCATATGTGATTTGGTTATTCACAACACAAGACTCTCTGGCATAAAGCTTACCGATGTGAAACGTCACTTGGTCGGAACTAGAGGTGGCAAAACGGGCGGGCACGGGCCACGGTCAAACGGGCTCAGCCCGAACGGGCACGGAATGGGCTCATGTTATATGAATCGTTTTAGAAAAGACCCAAAACGACGAAATAAATTTCTCAAGCGTAACACCTCATTTATATTTAAAAAAATTAACTATATTATATTTATAAGTTTATCTTTAAAAACAATTATAATTTTTTTCAATTAAGAGAAACTATGTGACCGTTTATGCCCATTTAACTTTTAAATGGGTTATAAATGCCAATTTCAAAAAAAGAAAAGGCTAAATGTGCCCAAAAATTTTATAAAATTGCTCACATTAGCCAATTTTTTTGATTTTAGACACAAATTGTCACCTCTAGTCGGAACATACTATCTCGACCATCTTGGACCTTGGTTCCTTGACTTGGATGCAACTGATTTAGAGACGAGAAAATAAACCCTTATTGAATTTGTATTTTGAGTTTTGGTATTAAAATAAATAAATAAAAATAAAAAAATAAAAAATCTTAAACTAATCAACAAGCATCAAATATTGGCTTTAGCAACTACTAATCAGACGATATCTCGTCCTACTAAAAGTCATACATATATCCTTTTAACAACACGCCGTTGCGATACATAGTAAACATCAAAGCTATACAAAACTTTAGGGGGGGGGGGGGAGTATTTGTTTAAGAAACAAAATGCAGATCCGACCCGACCCGACCCGACCCGAATGTGATTCACCAATAATACTCATAACTTCCATCACTATTCCTTCATTTTTGAACCCTACAGCGAAACACGTCTAAAAAAATTAAAAATTTAACACCAGAAACAATAAAATAGTCAACTTCGGGGTCAACTTAAACAATTGTTAATGTTTTTTTTTGGTACATTCATCATGGCAAAAGTTATTTATAGATCCAACTTTTAACATAGAACTCATCAAGCAATCTTAGCAAATCATTTTTTTTTATCAAAATAAAAAAAAAAAATAAACTTTCACCCTTTTTTTAAAACTTAAATATCTCGCAAACCGTAAATCGTCAAGCTACAAAAAAGAATACCATCGCGACGAGAATTAAATTATCTTTCTATACATATGCATTGTTATATACTTTCGACGATTTTTGTTTGATAACTTTTTTTTTTTCAATTTTTCACCCAGAAAAATCATACATGATTTGTAAAAATCATATATGATTTGTAAAAATCATATATGATTTGTTAAAATCAAATCATATATGATTCTTACGAATCATATATGAGTTTTAAAAATCATATATGATTTTTTTGGGCCGAATTTTTTTTTAAAAATAAATTCGTCGAAAAAAAAAGTTCGTCGAAAGTATATAACAATACATATCTATAGAAAGATGATTTAATTCTCGTCGTGATGGTATTTTTTTGTAACTTGACGATTTACCGTTTGCAAGATATTTTGTTTTAAAAAAAGGTGAAAAATAAAAATGAGTGGCTATGATTGGTTCATTTGTTTTATGGCAAATATGACATCTATATTGATCTCATCTCCATTCACCATTGCACCAAAAAACAGTTGTCAATGTTATTGATTGTTTACGATTAAAAAAGGAAATTCACCTTTTCATTAGTGAGCCAGAGCACACACATTATTTTGACTTAAAAAATTATCTCAATCTTGACAAAGGAAGAAGAAAAAAACATGCTTCATCTTCTAATTGTGTAACCCACTCTAATATTTTGTAGTTTCAAAATAAATAAATAAATAAATAAAAAAGTTCTGTACATACCAGTCTTGGGATTTCATGATTTAGTCGATTTGTGATTTAAAAACCGTAACCGATTATAACTTGGTCACGATTTTTAACCTAACAGAAACCATCCTTGAAATTGGATTTCAGTTTTAGTTCGGCTAGCTTAATTAGTTTCGAGCCAAACAACATATAAGAATTGCTTATGTACACAATGAAATTCGAATATTTACATATATCATCTTAATACACAATGTTCAATAATATTTAAGCATGTTTTAGGTAGATATACAAAAGCCCACTAAACCATAGGAGCAGTGTTTTGAAATCCGGGTCGACCCGGCCGGTTTGACCGGTTCCTGCAAAAAAAAACGGGTTAAAAAACTAGGGTTTCTTACCGGTTAGACCCGCCGAGTTTTGAGTGACCCGGGTCAACCCGGTTCTTGAAACCCGGTCGGGTTTAGTTTTTTCCAATTTTTTTAATAAAAACCCGGGTTGAGCCGGCGGTCGAACCGGGTGACCCGGTTGAGAAAACAAAAACCGGGTTGACCCAGCGGTTGAACCGGTGCCCGGTGATTCGACCGGGTCGATTTCGAACCCGATTTTCAAAACATTGCATAGGAGCCTATAACTTGCTCATTCCAAAACACACCGTATGACAAACACAACCTTAAAAGGGCTAGGTATCGTGTGGTGCCGTAGGTGATGCTATGAAAAAAAAATGGCGCCACTTCAAAACTTTTTTATCATGGCACCACTTTTGGTTATGGCAACAAAACACTCCTCCCTAGCACAACACCAGTTTTTGTGGTGCCGTTGTACTTCTTTTTCTTTTCCTTTTTTTCATTTTTAAATAAAACAATATATATATAACTAAAATTTAATTTCATTAATATAAAACACATTACATAAAAAAAAGTACATAAAATGACAATAAAAATATAAAAGTACATAAAATGACAATACAAATTAAAATAACGATACCGAAAAAAATACAATTTGATGAAAAAATAAGTCTTGGTTTAGGTGTTTAGAGGTAAATAATAATGAAAGTGTATATAAAAATTGGAAGAATAATAGGGTATTTATAAGATTTTTAAAGTGATAATATTTTAAAAAAGTGGGATTTTGAATGTGAAAAAACGGTTAGTAATAACCTCAAACGTCCATATTTTCTTTTTCTTACCGTTATATAACGTTACAATTTAAAAGATATTCACTCCAATAAATGCTAGTAAATGCTACAGTTGTAATAAGTATACTACAATAAAAAAAATAAAAATTTGAACACATAACATTTGAATGACATTAAAACGTGTACAAGTGTACAACAAAGAGCATTGAATGGCATTTATTTATACAACTAACAAAAAGATATATATTTTCCCTATAAAGACAAATATCATAGAAACATTGAATGACATTTACTAAAACTTTCATCTTCTTCTTCCTCACGAGTCTTCTTCCTCCCTACTCCAACAAACTCATCTATTCCATTTTTAGCTCACTTTTTGCTCGGGTTGGTATTTTTGGCGACAGAATGTAACAGCCAAGAGCTGGTGTAGTTGTGGTGCCATAGATGTTGGGTGGTGGTTTCGCACTAGGTTATAACGCCACCGTACCCGGGGCTCTAAAACCAACAATATAATCTGAATTCTCTCAATTTCGCACAATTATATCATTCAACTAAGTTAATTTCAATGTTCAGTATCGATTTTTAATTGCTAATTTGATATATTAATGAAACCCCTAATTTATATCTTTTAAATTGTTTTTCTGCAGTTATTCTTGATTATTTGAAAATTTAGCAATCTGGCTAAATTATTTGAACCGTTTGCAAGGTACGTATACTTTATCATCTCCCACTAAACAATGCAGAAGGTTAAGAATAATAAGAAAAAATAGGTAGACATGACTTTTGCAGTCAAAATAAGCACTTTTGAGATTCAAAATAACAATGATTTATATAATGATCCTTGCATACATTTTATCTACTTTTTGAAATTATTATGTGAACTTCTAGAATAGTGTCGATATATAAGTTTGAAAACCAGCGCTTCTGACTTCAAAAGTCAAACCTAGTATGGATACCAAATGTCTGACCTCAAAAGTCAAATTTTATCCCTCGTCTAAAATTGGCGGTAAATATCTTTTATGTTCTATGATCACTAAATAAAATATAATGTTAGCCCTTTTTATATAACAAAAAGCGTCAAACTTTGCATAACAATTCAACATATCCTTAAAAAAGACCTCAATTATCTACTCGTTAAGTGAAATAAAAATCTACATCCACTCAGAAATATCTAGCTACCACAATTCTCTACTGGTGAATGGTTGCAAAATTATTTTTTGATTTAAGACAAAAGCACCCCTAATTCACTATTCATTTCATTAAACTCTTTGTCAACTAATGTTACGGGTTGTTTCTTGGCACGCGCGCAACTTTAATCAGTAGTTTTGCTATTCTTGCGTGTGATCTTCTATGATGAGGCCCCACCAAGTCAATAAAGGCATAATCATGAGTCTTGATAATCATCCTTTCAAACTCTGAAAACTCATAGATTTCCTCGCCACACTCCCTAGCTAGTCTCGTCAAAAATGACAAATCTTTGATCATATCACTTAGCCACTCTTCAACCATTACTGAATTTCCTTTTGACGACACACATCGTCTAAATGTGCGATCGCCCCATGAAAATCTTGACCCTTCACAAAATACTAAACAATGGATTGCTACATCATATGATATTTCATCGCCTTGTTCCATTTCAGCCAGTTACCAAAAAGCATTCTGAATGGTTTCTTTACTTTTTCTAAGACCAACCAGTGGTGGATAGTTTAGTCTGATTCCAATTGTTATTGATCCTCTTATCCTCGCGGCATTGTTTTGTCTTCTGAATTCCAATTATGTGTCATTATTGTTGACAAAACCCATAATGTAGAAATCATGGGTATTCATTTTAAGTACAACTTTTCTCCCATTATATTTCAGAATTATGTTTGCGAGATTTTGACTTTCAAGCACACCAAGGTTAGCTTCGGACCTTGGCAGTCGCCTCTTTTTGTAAAGGAAATTCTTGTAGTTTTTAAGTGTTGTATTTTGATTAAAAAAATTATGGATAAAATCGATCAGCGACAAGAGCAAGAGCTGCCATTGTTCACAGTAAGCAACTAATAACTTGTGAATAATAATCTAGATACAACAAGTGTATAATATTTAGCCAAAAAACTACACTTTTGCCCCATATTTATTCACAAACACTTCAACAAAATCCGATTACAACATTTTTATACATTTAAAAGCAAATTTAAACACTATCTTGATTATCAAGATAATCAAGATTTGCTCTTGACTGATAAGCCCACTCGCCGCTTATGCGCCTATCAAATTGAGCTTATGGACCTAAATAGTTCACAAGCTCAAGTTAATAAGCTTATGGAAGTGGGTCAAAATGTAAAGGAGTGTTTGCTTAAGCTTATTTTTCAGCTTCTTAGCTTATTTGATTTGACTTTTACATGCTTATTATATTTCGGCTTGTTTTTTTGACTTACGAGGTTATCATGATCTAAAAATGACAAATAAGCTAATAAGCTAAAGAATAAGCTATAAATAACTCCTCTCACGTGTGCGTAAAACATGAGGGCATTTATATCTTTTGGCCTCTCAACGACTTCACTTTCAACCTCACTGACTAAATCAACACTAATTTGGTCAATGGTCATATTCAAAAACATGAATCTCGAACAATTACTTAATACTATATAAGAATGTTAAATACAATCATAAAACATTAAAAGTTGTATATGTGATATGTAAGTGTGCGTGTTTAGGAAATAGGTCATACTTATAAGATGAACTTTATAATCAAGATAGTGTTTGAATTTGCTTTAAAAATATAAAAATGCTGTAATTGGATTTTGCTCGAGTGTTTATGAATGAATATGGGGTAAAAGTGTAGTTTTTTTTTTGCTAGATATTATAGAATTGTTGTATCTGGATTATTATCCACACGTTATTAGTTGCTTACTGTGAACAATGACAGCTCTTGCTCTTGACGCCGATCGATTTTAAGCACACCTTTTTTTAATCTTTAACCTAAATACAACACTTAAAAACTACAAGAATTTCCTTGGCAAAATGAGGCGATTGCCACGGTCTAAAACTAACCTTGGTGTAATTGAAAGTCAAAATCTCACAAACATAGTCCTAAAATATAGTGGGAGAAAACTTGTACCTAAAATGAATACCCATGATTTTTACGTTGTGGGGTTTGTCGACAATGATGGCACGTTGTGGGAATTCAGAAAACAAAATGATGTTGCAAGGCTATAAGGATCAACAGAATTTGGAATCAGATTCAAACTATCCACCACTGATTGGTATGAAAATAAGTAAAGACACCATTCGTAATGCTTTTACTAAACTGGCTAGAATGGAACAAGGCGATGACATAGCAAACAATGTAGCAATCCTTTGTTTAGTGTTTGTGAAGGGTCAAGGTTTTCATGGGGCGGTCGGCCGGTCGCACATTTAGACGATGTGTGTCATCAAGAGGGAATTCAGTAATTGTTGAACCGTGGCTAAGTGATATGGTCAAAGATTGGTTAGTTTTGACGAGACTAGCTAAGGAGTGTGATGAGGAAAACTTTGAGTTGTCAGAGTAAGAAAGGATAATTATTAGACTTATGATAATGCCCTTTTTTTTACTTGGTGATGCCTCATCATAGAAGATCACATGCAAGAATAGAAAAACTACTGATTGAAATTGTACACATGCCACGAGACATCCCGTAATATTAGTTCACAAAGAGTTTAATGAAATGAATAGTGAATTAGGGGAACTTTTGTCTTTAAATCAAAAGATAATTTTGAAACCATTCACTAGTAGAGAATTGTGATAGCTAGATATTTCTAAGTGGTTGCAGATTTTTATTTCGCATAGCCAGTAGAGAATTGAGGTCTTTTGGAAGGAAATGTTGAATTGTTATGCAAAGTTTGACACTTTTTGTTATATAAAAAGGGCTAACGTTATATTTTATTTACTAGTCATCGAACATAGAAGAATGTTATTTACTGCCAATTTTAGACGATGGATAAAGTTTGACTTTTGAGGTCAAACATTTTGGTATCCATACTAGATTTGACTTTTGAAGTCAGAAGCGCTAGTTTTCAAACTTATATATCGCCACTATTCTAAAATTCACATAATAATTTAAAAAAGTAGATAAGATGTTGTATATACTCCAAAAACTGCAAGGATTAGTATATAAATCATTATTATTTTGAATCTTAAAGGTGCTGATTTTGACTGGAAAAGTCAAGTCTACCCTTTTTTTCTTATTTTTCTGAACCTTGTGCATTGTTTTATGGCAGATGATAAAGTATATGTACCTTCTAAACGAACCACCGAGATGATTCTGGCTTGTGAAATTGAGTCTTATCGAGCTAACAAAACCATATATGATATGGTTATTCACAACACAAGACTCCAAGTCACAATGCTTCACTTAATCACACAAATTGATGTTTGTTTGAGAATATCATTTTGGGAGATTTCCGTCTGTCTCGTAAATACTAATCAGACGAGATATCGTCCTACTACTCAAAAGCAATTTTTAGTGATTCTAATACTAATAAAAGTGACATATACAAAACTTTAGAGGGTGTTTGTTTAAGCTTATATAGCGGGCTTATAGCTTATGTAGTTTTCGAATTACTTTTTGTGGCTAACTTTTGGCTTATATAAGCTTATTATTTCATAACAAGCTTATATAAGCAGGAAAGTTTCAAAATGCCGAAAACCATATAAACTATTAGTAGTTTGCTATATAAGCTTAAATAAACACCCCCTAAATCCTTTAACATTAAAAGACACACACAATTAATCAATGAAATGTTAAATTATAAACCTTTATAATTATAAAGTTACCAAAATAATAATAATAATAATAATAATAATAATAATAATAATAATAATAATAATAATAAGAAAGAAAAAAAAAAAAAAATGACTGTTTTCATCTTCTTTAGGCTTGCCTCTGTCCCTGCAATTACAAAAAATAATAAACATGAGGTTTATAATTTAGTCTTATGTAAATGTTACAACTTGTAGTGAAAGTTATTGATGTTAAAAAATTTTATCCATGAGGTTGAGGTTGTCTTTTTGTGATTTCCGGTTAGGTAGATTTTTTATGTCAAAACTTCTAAAACCCGAGTTGGTGTGTAGTTTTATGTAAGGTCTTTCTCGGTATAAACAACAAAATATCATATTTCCTCGAACATGCATTAAAATTAATGTACATTATGGCGATGTTCACGTGTAAATTCAGTAAACATATCATTTTGAGGTTTATATTGAGTAAATATGATTATCTCTTTCCTATTTCTTATTATGGTAGTCAAAACAACATTCAATATAAATTTCGTAAGTATTACTATGTCTAAAAGCAAACTTTGCTAGTTCTCTTCTTTTGATCCTATTGTACATGATGGATGTAAATTAGCGTTCAGTCAATTATATTGGATGATTGCTGGCTTATAGTCATGTACTAGGTAGACAAACAATCAAAGTAGCCATTTATGCGCAGTTGATCATGCTAAAAATATAAGCCATGTAATTTTGAATTCCATCTATAGATGCTACATTTATATGTAAATTATATCAGTCATGAAGGTGTTTATATGCATGTCCCGGCACAGCTCGAGCAAAATTGACCTATAAGTTAATGACCACTTCTCCCCTTATGCTTGATATATCATTCCTATAGTGGACATGGTTTCATAAACGCTTTCAGTCGTTGTTAAATGGTAGAACCATGTGTTAGCATGTATCGTAATTCAATCATAGGGTGGTTCTCATCGGAGAGCAGCCCTTACAGTCCTTGTTATTACCACACATCTGAAAAGAAACGACTTGCTTGTATCAGCATTTGAATCCGAATCAACAGGCGGACGCAAAAAGCTTGAATTTTGAACAATATCATGACACCGGTGTTACTCAAATTGACTTAATTGATATGGTTCAGATATGATTATGATAATGTGAAATGAAATAATGATATTTGATTTAAGGATACAAAAACTTAAAGCAACACAGATATTTGTTTAAACTTGCTACCAAGTACCAAGGAGTTCTTGGCAAGATTCAACATGGGTCATATAAGCTTTTGGAGTCGAAAGATGAAAACTTAGAAAAATGGTGTATGTCGCTAGAATCCGGCAAACAACAACTTTACAATGGAAGGTGTTATAACTTCGAAAAGTAAGGATTACCACTGTTTGATACATGTGTTATCTTTCGTTAATAATGAAGTTAGAAGAAAGTAATTACTGATTGGATGCTCAATTTACTTCATCAGACAGAAATAGATCATTCAACTCAAATGTAAGTGATTCTTCGCTTTCATAACCAAGTCCAACTTCTTGCCCAGCAGCATCTCCCCTCTTAACCTCAGTTGCTAACCCGGAGAAAAGCACTACAAATATTAGAATGCTAGATAAACAGATAATAAAAAGAAACAAAATTGAAAGTATACTCACATTTCTTGTTCGTAGTTCTCATTCTTTCATCCTTTCTTATATTTTTTCTCGGGCTTGCTTCTTCAAGGCTTTTACTACAATGAATTGGGAGAATCCATGAGGGTTTATACTTGAATGAAAAACAGAATTGTTGATAAAATAAACAAAACAGATTGAATACTCACTAGTGTTGAACCAGGACTGCCGCTTTCACCCAATGTATTCTACAATACATTCGTTAGTAAAATGAACCAGAACAATTCGGGTTTATATTTAAATCATCAACCAACATTGAAATAAACAAGAAAAGACACAAAAGTGATAGTGTATACTCACTTTGTTTCATAGGGTAGATCTGAAAAGTTAGCGGCTAAGAATTTTGAAGTATCATCGAATCCCATAGCCGCCATTTTTGCTGTTACAATCAATCAAATTGTTAATAAAATAAACCTTAACTGAGGCCTCTCTGTTAAGTCCAAATTAAATATAACTCATGTCACGGAAAATTAAAACGCATAACCAATGTACAGACGCCTAACAATGTAACTTTGATTATCACCTAGCACTTTTGATGAGCACATTTTCTTGATGGTAGTTTTGAAATAAGATCAAAATAAAAGTACAAACCATGTTGATTGAGCTAAAAAAATGCATAATATTAGTCGAGGTGGCAAACTTTGATAAGTTTTAGAAACTACACTACAAATATGTTCGTTAGGAGGGCAAACTACAAAAATAGACAGATATTTTAGAAAATTTACACTACTAACTTTTTCGCTAAGGGGGCACGTGCCCACCCTGCGCCACTATATAACGGTTATGTCTACAACATTTATTTTCCAAACCAACGTTAAAACTTAAATCAATATAAAAAAACACAATTTAGCTACATACGTACTGGACGCATTGAACATGTGGCAGCATAAAAGTGGGAGAATGGTGGCGGTGACAGTGGTTGGTGATAATATATGGTCACTCTCAGTTTTGTCGCCACCGAAAGTACTACACACATTTCATTGCTATTAGTAGCAATGAAACGTGTGTAGTACTACGGTGGTGACAAAACTAAAAGCGATCAAGTGCACAAAACTTTTTGAATTATAAAACAAGGGTTTTGGTATAAACTAGATTTTACTTTTCACGTGTTAATAAAGTATCTAAGCAAGGAGTATAAACACAATTTTTTTTAGCCAATATGCAAATGGGGTCCTTGTTTTAAGATTATATGATTTCGGCCTATATTTATAAACCCGGATTGTAAACCCACAAGTCTCAAAATAGTACAATCTGCAAACAAGGATTTTAATACATACAATAAACTTAGTTGTTTTATTAAAAGAAAAAAAATAATAAAAATTACCACGTATGCCTTTGGATTTGAACGACCATGCAGCCATGAAGAACAACTGCAAAAAATCAACAACAACCAATTTAAAATCAGGGGTTTCACTAATAAATAAAGTTAGCAATTAAAAATCGATAATGAACATTGAAATTAATTTAGTTAATTGGTTGTATGAAAACGGTACCAGAATTGTGTGAATTTGAGAGAATTCGGACGTTTCGTTATTTATATTGTCATACGGTGTGTTTTGAGATGTGTCTCATCAAGTTCCCTTATGGTCTAGTGGGCTTCAATAGGCTAATTAAGTGGAAAGAAAAATGTATATTATTTGGGCAATCGCATATATACGCTATGCTTGGCGAATAGCTTATGTGGGCTTACAGTGACTTGGGTTTTTAAAGTAAGTCGGTTTATAAAATAAGTCTCATTTGTCACATAAATTTATAGAGGCTTATAGCTTATAAAATAAGTCATAAACCTCCATAAGCCCAAGCCCATAGAAAGGGCTTATGACTAGTTAAATTACTTAAATACTTCTAAAAATATGATGAATTATCACGTAAAAGCTGAAAATATATATGAATTTAATTTGATGTATTTTTACATTAATAAACTTCAGCTCCAACTAATTCGGCAAACAGCTCTACACAAATATAAACTTCAGCTTGCGGTTTATAATATAAGCCACAGCTTTAGCTTAAGCCCTAGCCCTAGCCCTAGCCCATTGCGCCAAACATACCCATAATCGCTCAGATTTGTATATTTATTAAAACTTATATTTTGATCTTAGATTTCATTGTGTTTTTATGCAATTCCCCGTTTATTATTTGGCTCGGAACCAATAATTAAGCCAGCCAAACTAAAACTGAAACTGAATTTCAAGGATAGTTTTGGTTAGGTCATAAATCGTGACCACTGACCAGGCTATATAATGGGTTTCAAGGCAAACGTTCATCAAACTGATAAAAATCAATAATCAAATAACGGTTCCGATAAATTCTAGCAAAATAGTCTCGTTAAACAAATAGAACTTACAATCGTACCTGTGTATATATGTAGATCGATGTAGACGCGACTCCAACAAACAAAGAAACCGAAGAAAGAATCGAATATAATCTAACTGAATATAAAGAAGATAGAATAGTCGACTATGGATACCTGACTATTTATACTAAATTATACTTCCTAGACTTACCATAAAACCTTAGCTTGGTTAACAAGTAATTACTTAATTTGCTAACAAATAAAATAAATAATCATGTTTTATTTTTGGTTTGATGGAATGGTTGATAATTAAGTTCTTAAGATGGTTGACTACTACACGTACATTCTAATAAAACTCTTAAGTCAGTTATAACCGACTTTAGTTAGTTAACAACTTTTGAAACTTGACACTCTGAACCTTGTAACATTAAGTATCATATTCTTAGTTTCTAACTACCATTGAGTAATTGTGTAACACATGAAATGGGCAAATAAGGTCACTCAAAAATATGAAGCTGACGGCATCGAAGCTAAAAGCTTGTGTGAAAGCTAACGGGTGTTTGAGAGTGATTTTGTCTAGTGTGGTGTTTTACTTTTAGTAGATGTAATGGAAAAAATAAATAAATTGTTAGTCCCTCTATTGATGTAATTTTGATGTAGTGGGCTTTAATGGGCTAATGAACTGTTAAGAAAAGTGTTTATTATTGGGCAATCACATATATAATTGCTCAAATTTGTATATTTCTTAATGATTAATTTAATATATCACCTTATTTTCATAATTAATTTCATATCTACCCAAAATGCAAGTATTGAATAAATAATGTATAATATTTTTAATGCATATTTGGGTATGTATAAAATTTCTAACTAAAAGGATGGGAGATATAAAATTGACCCATTTATTAAAAACTTATATTACTTTTCAAAGCTAATTATGTACAAACAATTGCAAAACATAATTTCAGGGATGACAAGTCCAAACCCCAAACAAAGAAGCAAAGAATTAAGAAACAAATAACATGAACATACATCTATAGATTCTAAGCCATCAGGCTATACAAGATACAACATAACCAGAACCTATTCACCCTACAGAACTGCTAACTACATTTCCACTCTTAAGGCAACCACCTAAAGCTCTGCAAACTCCAAAACTGCCAAAGCTTAGAAGGCGCCATAAGAATGGCATCATTAGCAGCCATGCACTCCATACCAACCAGCCTAGACCTTAGAAAGACCTATAGGAAAAGAAGATAATGCACAATGATATCCTACCTGTGGCAATGCGCAAGGTTAGGACCAAGAAGTCCCATCTTTCATGACTCTCTATTCCTAACTTCTTGCATTGCCCTTCAATTCTTTCATACCAAACTATAGCACCAACTTAAATCTCACAGTATCGATGATATTCTCTAACACTACATCCCATTCCTTTCTTTCATTAGCAAACAGTCTCTTGTTCCTTTCATTCCATATAAAGTTAACGCAGGCAGCAATGCTCAGCCTTCTAATGACACTCATTATAGACTTGTTGCAAGTCATTTTAGAAAACTGCTCAATTATTTCATTCCAATGTCTGCTTAACTTCTGCTGCTGATCGAATTTTCCCTTTCACTTTCTCCCAGATTTTACTTGAATACTGGCAAGCAAAGAAAAGGTGTTGATAAGAGTATGGACAGGAGTTACTTAAAGTACATGTTATCACTCTCCCAGGATACCACTTAGCTAATCTATCTTGAGTAGTCAATCTTTCTTGAATGGCCAACCATAAAATGAAAGCATGTCTTGGTACACAATGTGATAACCGTACCATCTCACACCAAGGCACTCTCTCTTTATTTACCCTTAAATCACTCCATACTTTGCTGACTGAAAATCTACATTTTATCCCATTGTTTATATCATCTGGATGCGCGTTTCGTAAGTGATTATGTAACTTAAATAAGCAAATTAGATCATCTATAGTAGTAAAACAGGATGTAGTAGATGATAATGAAGACAAGAAAAGGAACGGCAAAAAAAGATGAATTGTAGAGTCGATATTTTTATGCATTGAGTCATAAGAAAAACATTTAAGATATAATACTTTCTTCCATAGCCCTCAAGTTTGCAATCTGGCATCATGGACTGTTTATACAAAACCTGAAGAACAGGAAAGATTTGACAAACCCAAAAATAGTAGCAAATTAAAGCTGAGGTAGATGAGAAACTTAATGAAGGTTCACACATTGAGGAACCGTTACCATCTCAACCTTGTGCAGAGAATGGGAACAATGACGGAGGAGATGATGCGACCACTGTAAAGCAACGTCCGCTGGTGAAAGTTAGTAGCAAAGCTAAGGTTCCGACACAAGCTCCTCCAGAGAAAAGTACCGGCAACATCAACAAATTCTGTGCATGAATGTGATACTTGTGGAGTAGACTTCGATTCAAGGTATATACTACAAACTACAAAGTTTAAGATTTTTTGTCTTTTGTGCCTCTACTTGCTGGCAGTTGGGCCTATTATGGTTGTTTTTGTGGAAGGAACAAATTACATAAACATGAACGAATTACATAAATATGATAAAAGTTTTCAGTCACAATGCTTTTGTTGAGGCTTCCTATATATATAAGCAATGCCTTCATCTTCTGACCTTGTACTTCTTCTGACAGTTGTTCAAGCACAAGTATCTTCAGTTAGTTTCAATTTTGAAAGTGGTATTGTAACATCCTCTTGAAGATCCTCTCGTAATGTATATTCATCATTTGACTCTGAGCTGTATGTCTGCTACCACATTATGGACATGATAAAGTTCAGGAAAACCAAAAAACAAGTGTGTCTGAACGAATAAACAAGTGTTTGGACTATATATTGATGATAATAAAGTGAAAGAATATTATGGATTCTGATCAACATCATCCAAAGCAGTACGTAATAGTTTAAAACATGAAAGTATAGAAGTGTTACCTGAACTAGAGGTGCTACTCTACTAGTCAACTTTTCAGGCAATTTGTCTGCAAGTACTGGCCAATAAGTACTCAATTCCTCACGAACCTGAAAATATTTATCAAAAAATTTCCTTAGACATTTGAATAAAGAAATACAAATTAACGGATTCATATATGGGCATAGGGCTTTACCGCCTTGATCACTCGCCAAGTTGATTCAAATGGATAAACATCAGTTGATTCAGTAACAGGTTTGTCTTCTAGCAATAATTCAACACAAGCAAGTACTGAATTTGCTAAGGAGTGAAGATTGTAACCTCCTTCCAATGCCAGGACAATCTTTCCCTCGCTAAACTCCATCAACTGCACAAAACATCAGCACAAGATATACTATTAAAATTAGTTCTAACAAATATTAACTTAATTAAAAGAGCAGGCTATTCATTGGATGCTAACCTTCTTCAGCAATATAGCATAACCATTTGGTGTGATACGACAGCCTCCAAGAGGATCGCCAATAGCTGTGATACATCAAATATACAATGTAGATGTTAAAGTGCTGATTTAAGAGCTTTATTGGAATACATTCTTTTATGTTCATTGATAGTTAGTAGCACTGACCTGCATCGAATCCAGCTGATACTAGAATTATGTCTGGTTTAAATTCTTTTGCCACTGGGATCAATATATGATCCCAAGCTGCAACATAATCTGCATCGCCACATTCAACATAATCTGCATCACCAAATTGACCATTCTCCCATGGAACATTAATGTTATACCCCAAACCTGGACCCTCGCCTATCATGAAACGCGAACCGTCATCACCACGGGGATAAAAATTCCCATGTTCATGCCTGCACGTTCACAAATCACAATGTTGTTTTTTAAGTATAAGCATAACTAAAAACATACTACATATTTGTTCAACAAAAGGAAACCATATGTTTTACCTATGAACAGAAAAGAACAGCACTCGAGGGTCCTTCCAAAACATCTTTTGAGTACCGTTTCCATGATGTACGTCCCAGTCAACAATGAGTATTTTGTTAATACCCAATTCCTAAAACATACAGGTAAAACGAATTAGGTAAATATTGTCTTAACAAACACACATTAATGTTATAGAAACACTCGAAAAGGTCTCACTTTCTGGTCAAGGAGGGACTGTGTTGCAATAGCAACATTGTTGTATAAGCAAAACCCCATAGGTTCATCTTTTTCAGCATGGTGTCCAGGAGGTCTAACAATAGCAAAGGCGGAATTAAGCTCCCCTTTTGCAACTTTCTCAGCAACCTAGTAAACAAAACAGCCAGCTATTTAATACTAATAGGACAGTTAACCGTAAACACATGCTAACGTATCAATATAATTAAGCATACTCACCTCAACTACGGAGCCAGCAGCAAGATAAGCAGACTCGGACGAACCCTCGTTAAAATAAATAGAATCGTATGCAGCAGCCATCCAGTTTCTTTGTTTCGCCATCCTTTTGGAACTTATAGTCTTAATCAAATGAGTGTGAACTTTAGAATGAACTGCTTCTATATTTTTGTCTTCCACTTCTTTAGCACTAAAAACCTCACATCTGAAAACAACAACAGCATTTACCACAAAACAAGGTTAAAATAAATTACACGTACTCAAGGGGAAAAGTGTGTGCGAGAGTAAACCTTTGAGGGATACCAGCAGACTCAAGTTTGTTCCAAATAGCGCGAATGCGTTCTGGTTTTTCCGGATGTTCAGGGTCAGGTGCTGAATGTTTGCACATTCTTTCATCGTACACTAAACCAACACGACGACGACATTGTTGTTGTTCGTTAGTTTGGTAGGCCATGATTTCGTTAAGTTTAATATAACGGAATGCAGATGCGGTGAACGATACTGTATTTATAGGAAACTATCTTGGTTAAAAAGATAAAAGAGTAAACTGCAAAAATGGTCCCTGTGGTTTCCTAAGAATGCAAAATTAGTCACTGTGGTTGGCTAATTGCAGGCGGCCTCCCTGTGGGGGTAAACTTCACATCATTTTGGTCCCTGGTTTTAACTGGCGTTAAATAATTCCGTTAGAAGTTACACATTTAGCCCCTGTGGCCCATGACCATTGCAGCGTGCATCATTCTTTCGTCCCTTTTACGTTTTCATCTGTTTTTACCCGTTTTCGTCCGTTTTCGCGTGTTTTCGTCTGTTTTTTATGGTTTACTCTGTCTTTTTTTTTTATTTTTTTTTATTTATTATTTTTTTTTTACTTTTTCATCTGTTTTTTGACGTTTTCGTCTGTTTTTTAAATTTTCGTCCGTTTTTTATGTTTTCGTCCGTTTCATTACGTTTTTGTCTGTATTTTTACGTTTTCGTCTATTTTTTTATGTTTTCGTCCAATTTTTTACGATTTCATCCGTTTTTTTAAGTTTTCGTCCGTTTCTTTACGTTTTGCTCCGTATTTTTACGCTTTCGTCTGTTTGTTTTACGTTTTCATCTATTTTTTATGTTTTCGTCTGTTTTTTTACGTTTTCGTCTGTTTTTTTTACGTTTTCATCTATTTTTTTATGTTTTCGTCTGTTTTTTTACGTTTTCGTATGTTTTTTTACGTTTTCGTATGTTTTTTTTACGTTTTCATCTATTTTTTTATGTTTTCGTCTGTTTTTTTACGTTTTCATCTATTTTTTTATGTTTTCGTCTGTTTTTTTACGTTTTCATCTTTTTTTTTTTTTTTTTTTTTCGTCTGGTTTTTTTAAGTTTTCGTCTATTTTTTTTACGTTTTCGTATGTTTTTTTACGTTTTCATCTATTTTTTTTTTCGTCTGTTTTTTACGTTTTCGTCTGTTTTTTTACGTTTTCATCTATTATTTTACGCTTTAGTCTGGTTTATAATGTTTTCGTCCATTTTTTTACGATTTCATCAGTTTTTTTTTACGTTTTCGTTTGTTTTCTTATGTTTTCTTACTGTTTTTTTCTTTTGTTTTTTCGTTTTCGTCTGTTTTTTTACGTTTTCGTCCATGTTCTTATCATGAAACAGACAAAAACATAAAAAAATAGACGAAAACGTAAAAAAAACAGACAAAAACGAAAAAACAAAAGAAAAAAACAGTAAGAAAACAAACGAAAACGTAAAAAAAAACCGATAAAATCGTAAAAAAATGGACGAAAACATAATAAACCGGACTAAAGCGTAAAATAATAGATGAAAACGTAAAAAAGCAGACGAAAACGTAAAAAAACAGACAAAAAAAAAAGATGAAAACGAAAAAAAACAGACGAAAACGTAAAAAAACAGACAAAAACATAAAAAAATAGATGAAAACGTAAAAAAAACAGACGAAAACGTAAAAAAATAGATGAAAACGTAAAAAAAAGACGAAAACGTAAAAAAAACAGACGAAAACGTAAAAAAAATAGATGAAAACGTAAAAAAAAACAGACGAAAGCGTAAAAATACGGAGCAAAACGTAAAGAAACGGACGAAAACTTAAAAAAACGGATGAAATCGTAAAAAAACGGACGAAAACGTAAAAAAAACAGACGAAAACGTAAAAATACAGATAAAAACGTAATGAAACGGACGAAAACATAAAAAACGGACGAAAATGTAAAAAACAGACGAAAACGTCAATAAACAGACGAAAAAGTAAAAAAAAAAAAAAAAACAGAGTAAACCATAACAAACAGACGAAAACACGCGAAAACGGACGAAAACGCGTAAAAACGGATGAAAACGTAAAAGGGACGAAAGAAGGATGCACGCTGCAATGGTCATGGGCCACAGGGGCTAAATGTGTAACTTCTAACAGAATTATTTAACGCCAGTTAAAACCAGGGACCAAAATGATGTGAAGTTTACCCCCACAGGGAGGCCGCCTGCAATTAGCCAACCACAGTGACTAATTTTGCAATCTCAGGAAACCACAGGGACCATTTTTGCAGTTTACTCAAGATAAAAAGTAAACTGCAAATATCGTCTCTCTTATTTGGTTAATTTGTAAGTCTAGCCCCTGTCCCCATTTAACCTTTTTTTTTTTTTTTTTTTTTTTTTTTTTTTTTTTTTTTTTTTTTTTAAGTTAAAAAAATATTCTCACAATTCTGAAACAAAATGGGAACTGAAACAAAATGGGAAATAAAAATAACCAATTTTTTTTTTCCAAATAGCCCATGAAATCCGCAAACAATTACGCCCTTTGCGAAATTTTATAAAAATCGAAATTTTTTTGATATTTCTTAACAATATCGAAAATTATAGATTAAAATATCGAAAAAGAAATATCAAAAACTTTTCGATTTTTAAAATTTTTTGCAAAAGGTCCAGTTTTTTGCGGATTTCTAGGGTAGTTTTGCTTTTTGAAAAAGAAATTTGATATTTTATTAAATAGGTTTAAAAAATTGGGTATTTTTATGATTTTCCCCTTATTTCTTTTCAATCAATATGTTTGTCCAATTTTTTATCCATATGCCTAGAGGTAGTAGGGGTATCAGTAGCGTCATCTTGTCGGGTTGTTTTGACCCGAACCCGATAACCCGACATTATTATTGGGTCGGGTTAAGGTTAGATAGTTAATGTTATCGAGTCAACCCGATAACACCTGAAGACCAATATATAATTTTTTTTAGTTTGCGAATTAAAACAGATTGACATATTTAATTGCAATTATTAACAATAAGTTGACGTATTTATGTACTTAGAGCATCCGCAGTGCATAAAACTATTATAGCTTTTACTATTCTAACAAGTCATTTTAGAGTCTTTTAGCATTGTAATGGTAACTTTTTGAAAACCTTTTAAGAAAAGACTTGTCAAACTACGAATCTTTCCTCAAAATCTTATACATTAAAGGGCGTTTCTTTTTTTCCCGCAGCTAAAGGATGCCATTTAATATTATTACTTTTTAGGTAGTGCCAGAAAATCACTTATTTGGTCTATATCCACAAGACTTAAATTATCATATTCTCCTAATTAAGAAGCTTATATAAAAGTGGGACTTACATATACCTTTAGCAAAGGAAGAAAAGAAACAGCACGTATGATATGCAAAAAGTCATTCAATACTTTTTGAATTGTGGATTTAGTGACTTATGTATTCACTAGCCAGTACATCCACCAAAACAAACAAATGGGTGGTTCAACCTTAAACCTTCAAACCACTTTACTACTCACCCTTTCTCCTTTAAACACATCATCATCATCACATACAACAAAACCCATAAACCTTAAACTCAAGAAAATCCCATATTTTAGTTCATTTTCATCATTTAATAACAGAACCACTAGATGCAATATTGTATGTGTTCCCGCTAAAAAGAAGAAGAACCCATCTCTTGAGGAAGAAGAATCAATTATTATTAGTCTTTCTATTGTTGATGAAGTGTCACAAGATGATGATGATGATGATGATGAGTTTTATGAGTTTGATGATGATGATATTTTTTTAGAATTGGGATTTTGTTTTTGTGATTTTGTGAAAATATGTTGTTGGGTTTTTGGAATTGCTTATTTGCTTATTAGTTAAATCTTATTATGTGGCTATTAGAGTGTATATAAAGACTTGGGGGGGGGGGGGGGGGGTGTTTGTTTAAGCTTATATGTGGGCTTATGAGCTTATTTGATTTCGGTTTATATTTCATAAGCCTGAAGTTTCTAGCTTATATTGATACTTGTGGGCTTATATAACATTGCTATGATATAAACAACTTATAAAAGCCCACAAGTCTCAAAATAAGCCGAAATCAAATAAGCTCACAAGCCCATATAGATATAAGCAGTTTAGTAAATGTAGAAATTGCAATAATGAGAGAGCTCTTTCGCATAGGTATTTTAAAGGTTTTTAGGTTAGGTACGGCTGCCTAAATGTTATTCTAAATTTATCTTAATGAAGAATAAGCAGCTCTCAGCATGTTTGCCTAAATGTTATTCTAAATTGCAATAATGAGAGAGCTCGTTTACATGTTTAAACATGTTATCGGCTTATCTAGATATTTTGCTGAATAGTATTTAGATATTTTGATAAATAGTGTTTAGATATTTATGAATATTAATAAATAGAAACTAGATATTTATAAATAGTGAAAACCCTAGGATGTATAGTTAAAACCTGAAAATGCGAATTGTTACAGTTTTACCACCTTAAAAGAAATTCCGTCCTGAAATTCATTTTGTGTTATATATTAAATGCTAGTAAATGCTACAGTAGTAAGTTTACTACAGTAAAAAAAAATTTTTTTTGAACACTTGACATTAAAACGGGTACAAAGTGTACAACCAAGAGCATTGAATATAATTTATTTGTACAATTAACAAAAATATATATATATATATATATATATATATTAACTAGAAAGTGAAAACCTCGCAAACATAGTTTTGAAATATAGTGTGAGAAAAAGTTATACTAAAAATGAATACCCATAATTTCTACATTATGGGTTTTGTTGCCAATAACGGTACGTTATGGGAATTCAGAAGACCAAATGATCCGGCGAGGCTAAGAGGATCAACAGCAGTTGGAATCAGACTCAACTATCCTCTTATGATTGGTCTGAGAATAAGTAAAGAAACCATACAGAATGCTTTTGGTAGATTGGCCGGAATGAAACAAGGCGATAAAATAGCATATGATGTAGCAGTCTTGAGTTTAGTGTTTTGTGATGGTGCAAGGTTTTCATGGGGCAGTCGCACATTTAGAGTATGTATATCGTCAAAAGGGAATTCGGTGAAAGTTGAACAATGGCTAAGTGATATGATCAAAGATTGGTCGGTTTTGATGAGACTAGCAATGGAATGTGATGAGGAAAACTTTGAGTTGTCTGAGTATGAAAGGATGATTATGAAGACTCATGATTATGAATTTTTTTGACTTGGTGGGTCCTCATCATAGAAGATCATAGGCAAGAATAGCAAAACTACTTATTAAAGTTGCGCGCCTACCAAGAAACAACCTGTAATATTACTGCCCATTTGAAAAAGGTTATTCAACCAAAGGATCTCTTTAGGTTTACAGCTGATTCTCCATATCAAGGATGCTTCAAGCATTTTAACAGTTGTCTTAACATTCCAATTTCAAGCTCTTAGATATCCTAATTTAGATGCATCAGAACAATAGAGAGAAAGCTTATCCGAACGATGCTCTTTCATCGGGTACAATAGAGCACCATATGAAGAAAGAAGATCTAGTATTGAGGAAATCATCAACAAGTATCTCGAAGACTCAAAAAAGAAACATGACGAGCAAGATGCATGGTTGAGAAATTTTCAAGAAACCACAAACAAGAGCCTAATTAATCATGATGAATCCCTCATAAATCTTGAAACCATAATTGGAAAGTTAGCTGATGACATTTTTGAAAATGTCTAGATATTTTGCTGAATAGTATTTAGATATTATGATAAATAGTGTTTAAATATTTTTGAATAGTAACTAAATATTAATAAATAGAAACTAGATACTTATAAACAGTGAAAACCCTATAATGTATAGTTAAAACCTGAAAATGCGAATTATTACAGTCTAACCACCTTAAAAGAAATTCCGTCCCGAAATTCATTGTGTGTTATATATTAAATGCTAGTAAATGCTACAGTAGTAAGTATACTACAGTAAAAAATAAAAATTTGAACACTTGACATTATAACAGGTACAAAGTGTACAACCAAGACATTGAATGTAATTTATTTGTACAGTTAACAAATATATATATATATATATATATATATATATATATATATATATATATATATATATATATATAACTTGAAAGTGAAAACCTCGCAAACATAGTTTTGAAATATAGTGGGAGAGAAGTTATACTAAAAATGAATACCCATAATTACTACATTATGGGTTTTGTCGCCAATGACGGTACGTTATGGGAATTCAGAAGACCAAATGATCCGGCGAGGCTAAAAGGATCAACAGCAGTTGGAATCAGACTCAACTATCCTCCATTGATTGGTCTGAGAATAAGTAAAGAAACCATACAGAATGCTTTTGGTAAATTGGCTGGAATGAAACAAGGCGATAAAATAGCATATGATGTAGCAGTCATGTGTTTAGTGTTTTGTGAAGGTGCAAGGTTTTCATGGGGCAGTCGCACATTTAGAGGATGTATGTCGTCAAAAGGGAATTCGATGAAAGTTGAACAATGGCTAAATGATATGATCAAAGATTGGTTGGTTTTGACGAGATTAGCAATGGAATGATATTAGGAAAACTTTGAGTTGTCTGAGTATGAAAGGATTATTATGAAGACTCATGATTATGAATTTTTTTGACTTGGTGGGTCCTCATCATAGAAGATCACAGGCAAGAATAGCAAAACTACTTATTAAAGTTGCGCGCCTACCAAGAAACAACCTGTAATATTACTGCCCATTTGAAAAGGGTTATTCAACCAAAGGATCTCTTTAGGTTTATAGCTGATTCTCAATATCAAGGATGCTTCAAGCATTTTAACAGTTGTCTTAAAATTCCAATTTCGAGATCTTAGATATCTTAATTTAAATGCATCAGAACAATAGCGAGAAAGCTTATCCGAACGATGCTCTTTCATCGGGTACAATAGAGCACCATATGAACAAAGAAGATCTAGTCTTGAGGAAATCATCAACAAGTATCTCGAAGACTCCACGAAGAAACATGATGAGCAAGACGCATGGTTGAGAAATTTTCAAGAAACCACAAACAAGAGCCTAATTAATCATGATGAATCCCTCATAAATCTTGAAGCCATGATGGAAAGTTAGCTGATGACATTTTTGAAAATGTCTAGATATTTTGCTGAATAGTATTTAGATATTCTGATAAATATTGTTTAAATGTTTATGAATAGTAATTAAATATAAATAAATAGATACTACATATTTATAAATAGTGAAAACCCTATAATGTATAGTTACAACCTGAAAATGCGAATTGTTACAGTCTTACCACCTTATAAGAAATTACGTCCCGAAATTCATTGTGTGTTATATATTAAATGCTAGTAAATGCTACAGTAGTAAGTATACTACAGTAAAAAAATAAAATTTGAACACTTGACATTATAACAGGTACAAAGTGTACAACCAAGAGCATTGAATGTAATTTATTTGTACAATTAACAAATATATATATATATATATATATATATATATATATATATATATATATATATATATATATATATATATATATATATATATATATGTATATATATATATATATATAGAAAATGAAAACCTCGCAAACATAGTTTTGAAATATAGTGGGAGAAAAGTTATACTAAAAATGAATACCCATAATTTCTACATTATGGGTTTTGTCGCAATGACGGTGCGTTATGGGAATTCATAAGACCAAATGATCCGGCGAGGCTAAGAGGATCAACAACAGTTGGAATCAGACTCAACTATCCTCCATTGATTGGTCTGAGAATAAGCAAAGAAACCATACATAATGCTTTTGGTAATTTACCTAGAATGAAACAAGGCGATAAAATAGCATATGATGTAGCAGTCATGTGTTTAGTGTTTAGTGAAGGTGCAAGGTTTTCATGGGGCAGTCGCACATTTTTAGGATATATGTCGTCAAAAGGGAATTCGGTGAAAGTTGAACAATGGCTAAGTGATATGATCAAAGATTGGTCGGTTTTGATGAGACTAGCAATGGAATGTGATGAGGAAAACTTTGATTTGTCTGAGTATGAAAGGATGATTATGAAGACTCATGATTATGAATTTTTTTGACTTGGTGGGTCCTCATCATAGAAGATCATAGGTAAGAATAGCAAAACTACTTATTAAAGTTGCGCACCTACCAAGAAACAACCTGTAATATTACTGCCCATTTGAAAAAGGTTATTCAACCAAAGGATCTCTTTAGGTTTATAGCTGATTCTCCATATCAAGGATGCTTCAAGCATTTTAACAGTTGTCTTAACATTCCAATTCCGAGATCTTAGATATCTTAATTTAAATGCATCAGAACAATAGCGAGAAAGCTTATCCGAACGATGCTCTTTCATCGGGTACAATATAGCACCGTATGAAGAAAGAAGATCTAGTCTTGAGGAAATCATCAACAAGTATCTCGAAGACTCCACAAAGAAACATGACGAGCAAGACGCATGGTTGAGAAATTTTCAAGAAACCACAAACAAGAGCCTAATTAATCATGATGAATCCCTCATAAATCTTGAAGCCATAATTGGAAAGTTAGCTGATGACATTTTTGAAAATGTCTAGATATTTTGCTGAATAGTATTTAGATATTATGATAAATAGTGTTTAAACATTTTTGAATAGTAACTAAATATTAATAAATAAAAACTAGATATTTAAAAACAGTGAAAACCCTAGAATGTATAGTTAAAACCTGAAAATGCGAATTGTTACAGTCTAACCACCTTAAAAGAAATTTCGTCCCGAAATTCTTTGTGTGTTATATATTAAATGCTAGTAAATGCTACAGTATTAAGTATACTACAGTAAAAAACAAAAATTTAAACACTTGACATTAAAACGGGTACATAGTGTGCAACCAAGAGCATTGAATGGAATTTATTTGTATAATTAACAAGTATATTTGTATATATATATATATATATATATATATATATATATATATATATATAGAAAGTGAACCTCGCAAACATAGTTTTGAAATATAGTGGGAGAAAAGTTATACTAAAAATGAATACCCAAAATTACTACATTATGGGTTTTGTCGCCAATGACGGTACGTTATGGGAATTCAGAAGACCAAAATGATCCGGCGAGGCTAAAAGGATCAACAGCAGTTGGAATCAGACTCAACTATCCTCCATTGATTGGTCTGAGAATAAGTAAAGAAACCATACATAATGCTTTTGGTAAATTGGCTGGAATGAAACAAGGCGATAAAATAGCATATGATATAGCAGTCATGTGTTTAGTGTTTTGTGAAGGTGCAAGGTTTTCATGGGGCAGTCGCACATTTAGAGGATGTATGTCGTCAAAAGAGAATTCGGTGAAAGTTGAACAATGGCTAAGTGATATGATCAAAGATTGGTTGGTTTTAACGAGATTAGCAATGGAATGTGATGAGGAAAACTTTGAGTTGTCTGAGTATGAAAGGATTATTATGAAGACTCATGATTATGAATTTTTTTGACTTGGTGGGTCCTCATCATAGAAGATCACAGGCAAGAATAGCAAAACTACTTATTAAAGTTGCGCGCCTACCAAGAAACAACCTGTAATATTACTGCCCATTTGAAAAGGGTTATTCAACCAAAGGATCTCTTTAGGTTTATAGCTGATTCTCAATATCAAGGATGCTTCGAGCATTTTAACAGCTGTCTTAACATTCCAATTTCGAGATCTTAGATATCTTAATTTAAATGCATCAGAACAATAGCGAGAAAGCATATCCGAACGATGCTCTTTCATCGGGTACAATAGAGCACCATATGAAGAAAGAAGATCTAGTCTTGAGGAAATCATCAACAAGTATCTCGAAGACTCTACGAAGAAACATGACGAGCAAGACGCATGTTTGAGAAATTTTCAAGAAACCACAAACAAGAGCCTAATTAATCATGATGAATCCCTCATAAATCTTGAAGCCATGATGGAAAGTTAGCTGATGACATTTTTGAAAATGTCTAGATATTTTGCTGAATAGTATTTAGATATTCTGATAAATATTGTTTAAATGTTTATGAATAGTAACTGAATATAAATAAATAGATACTAGATATTTATAAATAGTGAAAACCCTATAATGTATAGTTACAACCTGAAAATGCGAATTGTTACAGTCTTACCACCTTATAAGAAATTACGTCTCGAAATTCATTGTGTGTTATATATTAAATTCTAGTAAATGCTACAGTAGTAAGTATACTACAGTAAAAAAATAAAATTTAAACACTTGACATTATAACAGGTACAAAGTGTACAACCAAGAGCATTGAATGTAATTTATTTGTACAATTAACAAATATATATATATATATATATATATATATATATATATATATATATATATATATATATATATATATATATATATATATATATATATATATATATATAGAAAGTGAAAACCTCGCAAACATAGTTTTGAAATATAGTGGGAGAAAAGTTATACTAAAAATGAATATCCATAACTTCTACATTATGGGTTTTGTCGCAATGACGGTGCGTTATGGGAATTCAGAAGACCAAATGATCCGGCGAGGCTAAGAGGATCAACAGCAGTTGGAATCAGACTCCACTATCCTCCATTGATTGGTCTAAGAATAAGTAAGGAAACCATACAGAATGCTTTTGGTAATTTGCCTAGAATGAAACAAGGCGATAAAATAGCGTATGATGTAGCAGTCATGTGTTTAGTGTTTTGTGAAGGTGCAAGGTTTTCATGGGGCAGTCGCACATTTAGAGGATTTATGTCGTCAAAAGGGAATTCGGTGAAAGTTGAACAATTGCTAAGTGATATGATCAAAGATTGGTCGGTTTTGACGAGACTAGCAATGGAATGTGATGAGGAAAACTTTGAGTTGTCTGAGTATGAAAGGATGATTATGAAGACTCTTGATTATGAATTTTTTTGAATTGGTGGGTCCTCATCATAGAAGATCATAGGCAAGAATAGCAAAACTACTTATTAAAGTTGCGCGCCTACCAAGAAACAACCTGTAATATTACTGCCTATTTGAAAAAGGTTATTCAACCAAAGGATCTCTTTTGGTTTATAGCTGATTCTCCATATCAAGGATGCTTCAAGCATTTTAACAGTTGTCTTAACATTCCAATTTCGAGATCTTAGATATCTTAATTTAAATGCATCAGAACAATAGCGAGAAAGCTTATCCGAACGATGCTCTTTCATCGGGTACAATAAAGCACCATATGAAGAAAGAAGATCTAGTCTTGAGGAAATCATCAACAAGTATCTCGAAGACCCCACAAAGAAACATGACGAGCAAGACGCATGGTTGAGAAAAGTTTCAAGAAACCACAAACAAGAGCCTGATTAATCATGATGAATCCCTCAAAAATCTTGAAGCCATGATTGGAAAGTTAGCTGATGACATTTTTGAAAATGTCTAGATATTTTGTTGAATAGTATTTAGATATTTTGATAAATAGTGTTTAGATATTTATAATTAGTAACTGAATATTAATAAATAGAAACTAGATATTTATAAATAGTGAAAACCCTATAATGTATAGTTAAAACCTGAAAATGCGAATTGTTACAGTCTTACCACCTTAAAAGAAATTCCGTCCCGAAATTCATTGTGTGTTATATATTAAATGCTAGTAAATGCTACATTAGTAAGTATACTACAATAAAAAAATAAAAATTTGAACACTTGACATTTAAATGACATAAAAATGGGTACAAAGTGTACAACCAAGAGTATTGAATGGAATTTATTTGTACAATTAACAATATATATATATATATATATATATATATATATATATATATATATATATATATATATATATATATATATATATATATATATATATAATATAATAAACGTGAATAATTTACAAGCCCTTTAAGCACGAAAATTCATTAATGCGCTGATGTGTCTCTTCTCCTATTGGTCGATAAATCATTAATGCTCCTCTATAAATCATAAATGCTCTCATATGTACAACTATCCTATGCGCTACTACTCTTCAACGTTTTATTTTTGGTAGGTCAACAATTCATTCTCATTCTTCAATCTTCCACCAAAACTTCTTTCATACACTTCTTCAAAGTCAATACGTTTCTTTTATTATATTTTTGGATAGTCATTATTATCATTCAACCATTACATAAAGTTTTTATTGAATGAATGCTATTCAATTAATAGCACAATTATCTTCTCCAATACGCTACTACACTCCCTTTGAGACAAGCCCATATATTTTTGGTAGGTCAGAAAATAATTAATAATATCATTCTTCAATACGATTAATGTATTCCTTATTTAAGCAAAGCTTCTTCAGTACGCACAATTATTTACACGCTCCAAAAAAAATCATTATATCAGTTTCAAATCAATCTTCCTCTTCAATCTTCCTTTATACAATTCAAATATATCTTCCTCTTTATGATTCATCCTACAAATTAATTTGACTTTTGTTTCCTTTACAGGTGGTTGCGATGACGATGTTGGCAGTTTATACGCAACGCGAGTGATTTCCATGGTGTCAATGTGGAAGAATTGGTAAGTACTGATATAATTATGATATTAGGGTTTTGAATTATTAGTTCACATATTGCAATTATTTGGTTTTGATTCAATTATAAATTGGTTATGTTCATATTTAATTGTGTTTTACCAGAACTCTAGAAAAAAAATCGAGGAAATCAATCATGTGCATGACTTATGTAATCACGTTCATATACGCTTTTCATGTATTTGGTTTGGTTTTGAATGCATTTTAGGTTGTGACTGTTCATTTGGAATGATCATGGGGTTTGATGGATGAGATAAAGGTCTTCATTTGCCATTAAGCAATTAAATAGTTCTTCATTTGCCACTGATTTGGTAAGTTTTGAATCTATTCAACCTTTTTTTATTTTTTAGGTTTTTGATGTAAATCCCATTGTCACGATGTTTTTGATGTGTCGTTTTTTTTAATAACCAATCTGATATTTTTTAGGTCTCTTTTCATATGGACGGTGCACTCTCTTTCTTAATGTAAGTTTTTACAATTTCATGCCTACGATGTGCTTGATGAAATGCTTGACTATATAGTTTTTTCAATTAAAAATCATTGTAGATGTTGAACGATAGATAAACCTTGAACGATAGCAAGTTTTGAGTGTATTGTGTTTTGAAACTGAAATAAGCCATTAAGCTTTAAAAATAAGTAAACATTGGTTAAGCTAAAATACGATCCAGTAGTTAGACCGAAACCTGTTAACGTGGGCTGGTGGAAGTTATTTTTATTTTATACATGAACGCTAATATATCTATCAAGACTATGCTCGGTTAAAACAATTGGGTCAATGATTTTATGTATATTTTATGTTTTTACAGGAATTGAGTGACTATTTGATATTATGGAGTCAGCGATCTTTGTGAACCGACTGGGGAGACCGTTGAGGTAGCTTTTTCTTTAATTGTAATGCATTTAATTAGGAAAGAGTTACTTTCTTTTTTTTTTCTTTTTTTTTTTCTTTTTTTGCTTTTTTTTAAATGTAGCGTAATGGAATTGGTTTTGCAGACAAGAGACTTGATGAAGAAGAGAACACACATATCTGCACACAAGTTGCTGGAATAATGTAAACAATTGGTTGTTGTGGCGTCGAAGGTTCTTAAACAACAATTTTTTATGGGCTTATTCTAGAAGGAATACACCGATAATAATTGAAAGATGAGCAGGTTAGTATTTAGTACGCGCTCATTTTTAAAGCATGCAAATAGTTCTAAGCACCCTTTAAAACTGCGTATATGCTTATAGCCTTTTGATACAAATAAGTTGTTTGTGGATGTGTGGGATCATTAGATTTGTCTTTGGGGAGCCGAGTTATTTCACAACATGTTTTTGAAAACCAGTATCATTATTTGTTTTTTATACATGGCACAAACACTGAAGTCTAAATGATCATATTTTGTTGAAAGCCATTATCACATTTTTTCCTTACTTGGGTTCTAATAATACGTGTTAGTTGGTTGAATGTGTTAATCTTTCGTCTACTCATAGGCTTGGCAACAAAATTAAATAATGTCCTACCTTAAACGAATATAATGAACACCAAAATATAGCAAATAATGGAACCTGTTTACTTTTGTATGTTTTATGACAGGGTTTAATTCTAATTCTATAACTCATTTACTACGTTTTGCAATCTTTCAATGTTTATGCATTCACTGGGATCATCCTATTTCTTATAATGTACTTTTGAGATTAGCAACTCTTCTGCACCGTGAATTAGCTGCTTTGCTATTCGACATAAAACCTGTTTATGTCCTTTTCAGGTGTTGGTTAGTATAATTCGTCATCCAGTGCCGGTATATGAAATCCCTTTTAATGAAGAAGGTGGTTGGAACAAGTCGCCGACCAATATAATGCAGCATCAACGAATTTGTCCGAAATTCAGGTAAAAATGTTATATTAAAGACACGTTATATATCAAGAATTAGTTAATAGTTGCATTTAGCTAATTTTATTGCTTTCTAATGTGGCATGCATAGAGTAACAATGGATACAACGATTCAAGAAATTCCACTTGGCCGTTCCAACGTAGTGTAGTGACTGTCCTATTTGTTTGGAAGAGTTTCGTGTTTGGCAAGAGGTATTATATTGTTTTTTGTTTTTGTTTTTATAAACGGCTCATTACAAGTACAAATAATCACCCCTTAGATTAAAATAATGCTATTACTTTGTAGGTCCGTGGCCTTCCTTGTGCTCATAACTTCCATTTGGCATGTATAGATAAATGCTTTAAGCTAAATGTGAAATGCCCTCGATGCTGATGTGCTGTCTTCCCTGATGTTGATTTTTAAAATAAGACCAAAATTTAATTTCTTTTTTATGATTCAGTGGCTTCATTAGAGGGTGGGCCTGGAGATGACCCAAAGCCCCTATCTTTCTCATTCCATGACAAAATCAAACAAGGACTGCTATTATCTGTGGTAAGCATTTTAGCACCCCATACATGATGATTTTAAGTTTTGTTCTAACATTTTCAAAGTGTAATAAGAGTGTTTCAAAATCAATATGAAATTGTATCTCTAATAATATTTTAAGGTTTGCTGCTGCATGTGTGAAGTTATTGTTCATTTTTTAGTTTGCAAAAGAAAAATAGAATTATATCATACAATTCATGGAGTGTGCATTTTAAGCAATAATTAAGTTGTCATTAATTGTTGTATATTTCTTGATCGTACATTTTTTTAAATCGAAGTTTATGACTTGAAAGTCGCCTAAAATCGACAACGTGCCAACTAAAGTTACGTAAGGTGAATTGTACTTAATGCAGTGTTCTTGGTGAATGATATTGATGTTTTTCTTATCTATGAATTTGCAGATGAAATAGGAGCAAAAAGAGATGCGGCGATTTGGTTTCGATGACATTGCACCTGAGTTAATGAAGTTAAGTCGCTAAAGTCCTGAAAATCCAAAACCAATAATGTAGTAAATTTTACATGCGAATATAAAATGCCCGTCATAAAAAACATTATTTACATTATTTACTGCTATAAAATGTTTTGTGTGACGGGCATTTTGTATTGCTTCTACAACTATTGGTTCTTATATGTGATGGAATAGAAAAGCAACCAAAAGAATGTGAAGGCAACATAAAATGCTCCCGGTGTGTTACTACTTAGTGTAACTTCTACTATCGAATGACGATTTTGAAGTGAACGGGTCAGATGACTGATGAGCTGGGGTTTTCATGGTCCTTATTATCGAGGTTTGCCTTTCTCTTAAGCATAGTGACTTTTTTAAAACTTCACATTCTTAGATTAGGTGTTGTTTGGGATTGAAATGGGACAATAAGTTGTTTTGGATTGCACATAAAAGACTGCTAATCATCAGGGCTAATGGGGTCTTAAATTGTAACTTGCACATTAGTGGAATAGTGGTGGTTTGGAATTGCATATGAAACTGTACATTATAAAAATTATGGACTGTTTGGGTATGCTTATGAAAATTGCACATTATAAAAGTGCGAGTTTCTTTTTATAGCATACCAAGTTGTTTATTCATTAACATGAGTCATTGGTCATTGTTTCTTATATGCCCCAAACAAGGTACTGTGTACATCGTGGATTCAAATTATTGCAAGCCAACAAATACCAAAGAAAAGAAAAGAAAGGCCGAGCAAAGTTACTGGATGACAAGCCATTTTCAAAAGTAAGTTTATTTTTAAAAAACTTATTAGAGGTTGTTGAGATTGGTTATTAGATTAGAGGTTGTTTGGATTAATTATTAAGATGACTGTTGTTCTTTCTACATATAGGAACATAATCAAACTGCTTATAGACTTTTTAGGGTTTTTGGTCATTACACATGGAGGGTGGTTAGTGTAAGTTAACTCACTATATATGTACAACACTTAATCACTTTTTTGCCCGTTGTCTTTTTTTTATAGGGTGTTAGTATGATCGCCTCTCAAAACTAGGGATTATAAAAAGAAAAGGATAGTAACATAGAGGAAGGCGATTTCTGGATGCCACCCACAGGAGATCAGGGGAATATATGATGAGTTGCTTTTCTGATTTAGTGGTCGATACTAATTGCAAAGGTGGAAGGGTTAGTATTTGTTGGAAGTCTGATATGGTTTATGTGTGAACAAATTAACAAATCTCTTCTAACAGCAGGGGTGTAATGTTTTTTTTTTTTTTTTTTAATTTTATATATATATATATTTTTGTTGCATTATCTCTTCTAAAAACCCGTCAATTTGACGGGTCTATAAGCTAGTTAACTAATAAAATAAGATTTTTTACAAGTGCCCTAAAGCACGAACATTAAAAAATAAAATTAATTACACCTCTAAAATTCCATAATTAGAGCAAATATACAAGCACCCCAATGCATAGTTTTTTCTAAAAGTCAAATGAGGCTCATTTAAGGTCCTCTTTGTGTTATTTTTGTAAGGTTTTTAATGAGGAGCGGGTATGTGTAACAAGCTTCTTCTAAACGCTTGAGGAGCGTCATTTTGAATCCATACATTTAATGAAAACGCGTTCCATAATCAATTTTCAGTTTGACTTCTCATCAAATGAGTCATGTTGAGTTATTTTTGTAAAAGGATAATTAGCATTGATGGTATTGTAATCAGTTTTGAGTTGATTTCTCGCTAGCGATTTGGGTTTCATCTATTTTAGGTATAGATGTCAACATTCCAACCCATGTAAGTTTCTCAATTTTAGGGTATTTGAATGTAATTTGTTAAATTTTTTTGAAGAACCCTAAGATCATAATTTTGGGGAATTGATTGGTTGCCTTTTTAAAATTGTCAATTAGTCAAGTTATGTTAGGGTTTAGAGCCTATATAATCCCCATAGGATATGTGTTAGCTGCACACATCAAGTTTTTCTCTATTCTTTGTTCTGGAAGGGAAGCTTTGATTGTTCATTTTCTTGAAGTAAGATTTAACCTGGCCACCTAATTATCCATACCGAGCGAATCAGGGGAGTATTTGATTTTATTTGTTTTTACTTTTTCACTTTTACATTCTTTATTTGAACATTGGGAACAATGTTCATCTTAAGTGTAAGGGGAGGGTAAAACGATGATACCTTACAAATACACTTTCGCTTGAGTCTGTTTGTTTAATGGTAGATGTGTAATAAAACTATGAGAAATACTTGTTAGTGTAATTTTAGCGCCAAATTTAATATTTTATACAACATTTAGGAGTGAAACAATGTGGTGTCAAGTGTCAACTCTAATTACATTGGTATATAAATTTGTATATTGTTCATATAAGTAGACTTTATACAATGTTTAATTTTCTTTTAGTACAACCATGTATACCTGTTTGTGCATATAAGTAGATTTTATACAATGTTTAATTCTATCAAAACCATGCATTTAGTACAACTCTAATTACATTGTTGATGTAACAAACATAATCAACAACAAGACATGTAAAAAAAATTAATCAATGATCTCTAGTGTTTAGCTAAAAATAACCAAATGCAGGAAACTACATCTTAGACAATTAAAACTTTCAAAAAAAACATTAAATGCTATTGAGTCTTCCAAAATTCCCTCCTGTGATTATCAATTCACATCTACATTTTGGAAACATAAATCCTTTCCATCATTAAACATTGGACGATTTGAATTCCATAATCCCTTTATAAAATGCATTGCCATGTATCACACATCACAAATCATTTCTTATCAAAGATTTAAACAAAAACCTGTAACAAATTATCATACACAATGTCAAGAAATAGAAAGAGATCGAGAAGTGCTTCACGTAACAAAACTCAAAGTATATTCATAGATTCGTTATGTAAAGATTCAACAATATATCTTTCCCCAAGTTCTATATATTACTAATCTAATGTGTCTTTCATTTAAGGAAAAAACGTGTTCAAGGAGAGTCTTCAAACCGTGGAGAATCAGGTAAAGGTTTCTATAAATTTCTTATACATTTCTTTTAAATACGGATAATATTGACAATTTTTGACAATTTTTAATTTTTAATAATGGTATATTATGTGCATGTCAAGAAGAGCAATGGGATGTGAATGTGTGGTTGCAATGGTGGACGGCTGAAAAGAAGAAAAAAGCAACCAAAAAAGCATTGCTTTAGGTTGCTAAAGATGAAAAGGAGTTTGCTCGGTCCAAGGCTGTCGTTGCTGAAGACGAAGATGATTCTTCTGATGTGTCCTTGGAAGGATTGTCTTATGAAGATGCACATTTGGCCTTTGACTGGGAGAAATCTCCAAAATTAGATGATTAGGTTTTAAGAATCTGTAACTCATGTTTGATGTACTTTCTCATTTTCATCAACTATGTTAATGCAAAATCATTAAGTTTTTATCCAATAGTTTGTTATTAGTATTTACTCTAATCAAGCACATTAGTTGAATGGAATGTTATGATGTTTTAAATTCATATATACTTACACCTTGGTTTTATTATTCATCAAATTCATTAGCAAAATGTGTCCATGTTCTTTGCTCACAGATTTGCTTCATGTTCCAAGTCCTTAATAATGGTATTGAACAACAAATAAGATTGTTTGCAAACAACCAAATGTATAGTCAAAAATAAATAAATAAATTGTTAGTGCAATTAGAACTAAAAGATTATTAATTTGACTTTCATATTCTACAACATATCATTCATTTTTGCTGATAAACACTTAAATTACTTCATCCATTCATTCACTCACATATCAGATTTACATTTAAGCAACAAGCATATGTTGGTAGTCTTTATGATTGTTTACATTGTGTTTTCTAATTATTATATATTATCAAACTAAAAACGATTTGATTTTTAAAAACGTATTCGGAACCAAAGTATTTAGATTGTAAACTTATAATTGATTAAAAATGCATATTTATTTTCAAGTCAAGTGTTTAAATTTAATAGACCACGTGACATGACAATTTTTGCTTTTCTACTATTACAGCCGCTAAATCTACTTAACACTTTTATACGTTTTATACCATTCTTACAATTTACATAGACTCTTATCAACAACTTACTTTTTTTTATTCATATTTAGTTGTTCATGGACTGAACATGGATTTTTCAATAGTTTGACGTTAACTGCATACCTTTGCTATTCAACGCATCTACCTGGTGGACAATATGATTCATGCACGTTTATTTGCTTAGTATTTACAACCTAAGTTCTTTATCGTATCTACCTGTTTATCGAATAAATCACGTATTATCGTATCTAATGCTCATATTTGGACACAACATCGGAATGGACATTTATTATTCTAAATCATCATTTATCGTCATCCAACCTTCCAAAATTATGTCATTGTTTATTTGATATATTAGTGGAACATGTTTACGTTTATTGTATACTCATAATCCCATTTTAATATTTCTTTAAAACCCCGTGAATCCACGGGTCTTTAAGCTAGTTTTCCCTATAAAGACAAGTATCATAGGCACATTGAATAGCATTTACTAAAACATTCATTTTCTTCCTGCTCATCAGTCTTTTCCTCCCTACTCCAACAAACTCATCCATTCCATTTTTAACTCTTCCTCCTCCTCATAAGTCTTATTCAAAAACATTTTCATGGCACATCAAAAACATTTTAAGGTATAAAATACAAATACAATACAAAAAAAAGGTTCACTTTTTGCCCGGGCTGGTATTTTTGGCGCCAGAATGTAACAGCCAAGAGCTGGTGTGGTTGTGGTGCCATAGATGTTGGGTGGTGGTTTGGCACTAGGTAATAACGCCACCGTACCCAGGGCTATAAAACCAACAATATAATCCGAATTCTCTCAATTTCGCACAATTCTGGAACATTTTCCATTCAACTAAATTAGTTTTAATGTTTAGTATCGATTTTTAAGTGCTAATTTGATGTATTAATGAAACTCCTAATTTATATCTTTTAAATTGTTTTTTCTTCGGTTGTTCTTAATGGCTGGATTACGTTGAATTATTTGAACCATTTAGCAATTATATAAAATCCGCCTAAATTATTTGAACAGTTTACAAGGTATGTATACTTTATCATCTCCCACAAAACAATGCACAAGGTTAGAAAAATAATTAAGAAAAAAAGGTAGACTTGACTTTTACAGTCAAAATAAGCACTTTTGAGATTCAAAATAACAATGATTTATATAATGATCCTTGCAGTTTTCGTGTTATATACAACATTTTATCTACTTTTTGAAATTATTATGTGAAGTTTTAGAATAGTGTGGATATATGAGTATGAAAACTAGCGTTTCTGACTTTAAAAGTCAAACCTAGTATTGATTCCAAATATATGGGAGGGGGGAAGGTGGCGGCAATGAGGAAGAGGAGGAGAGAAATGTGTGTGTTTTTCTATGAAATTAAATAAACTAGTTTTCTTTCTATTTATAGTGAAAATTTATAAAAATATATAGATATTTTGATAAATAGTATTTAGATATTTTTATGAATAGAGTTTAGATATTTATGAATAGTAACTAGATATTTATGAATTGTGAAAACCCTAGGATGTATAGTTAAAACCTGAAAATGCGAATTTTTTTGGATCCAAGATGCTATTAAAACTGGGTTAGGCAAAATTGTTTTGGATCCAAAGTACTTGGACAAGACCCATATCACAAAGAATTCTTTTCCCGTGGCTAGGAAGATCCTGTTCACTTTTGTGATTCAGGTTCTCGGCGGGAACCATTCGTCTACTGAACAGATTAACTCTATTCAGTTGATGATGGCTCATTGCCTGATGACAGGGATCACTGTCGACATTGGAGAGATCATTTACAGTGATCTCGTAACCAAGCTACTGAATAAGTCTAGGCTACACTATGTGTCATACACTAGATTTATTTCATGTGCTTTACAAAGGTTACTGGGTTGTGACTACACTCAAGACTTTCATTTGGAGTCTTTACCTGATGTCTTGAGTTCATCAAATTTTACAAAAGACCCATCCTTAGTCACTAATATTGCATTGACGGACCATATGGTTGCTGTAAACAACCAGACGGATTCAGTGTCTCCACCTTCCCCTCCTAGGAGGACAGGGAAGTCTCAGACTATGTCCAAAACCAAACCAAAGACACAGGGCCCTGGGACTTCAGGGGCACAGCCTAAAAGGAGCAGAAAACCCCAGACTGATAAGACCACCCGAGGCCAGGCTCCACCACCCTCAGGGACAACGAAGGTCACTGCCAAATCACAATTAGTGCCCTTGGTCCAAACTACTACTCCCCAAGATCTAGAGGGAAATACACAACCCGCTAGTAGGGGAACGCCTTCCACCGTTACTAGTGATGGCACTGACAAAAACCCATCAGCGTCTGAAGGGACAACCGGGGACAAAAGCTCAGGGGGACTAAAACCACCCGCTGATATGGAACCAACACCTCCTCATGGCGTAGCGCATTCTTCAGGAACTGGCCCTAAGGACCAGGCAGACAAATCCCAGTCTGCTGGAATAGAGGGGTCAAGGACTGACCAAAACCAAGGCAAGTCTTCTTATGAAGAGGAGCCGGCTAACCAATTTTTGCAGATTGATTCTATGGCTGAATTTCAGGCTGTCTTGTACTTTGAAGATGAAATGAGCAAGGATAGTGAGGAGGAAGTATTCGAGGCTGGGGATGACATGGAGACTGATGCCTAAACCACTGAACAACCACATCAGTCTCCTTCATGACAACATGAAGAAGAACCAAAGTCTCACGATGATCAACCTAGTGATTCTGACACTTCCTCCCCAGATAATCTCAGCAAGTATGATGACTCACTTCCCTTCACTAAAAGGAAGTTGGTAAAGTTCTTGAGGAGGGCCAGCAATGCTCTCTTTCGTGGGATCACTAATGGAGTATTTGACATGCACACTGAGTAAGCTGTTCATTACTTCAACCTCAGGGATTCTGTTGAAGCTTACCATGAGGATGCAACTGAACATCAATCAGTAATTTCCTTCTCCCGAACTACTCTTGATACTCATCTCAACAAGTTCAACGCTTCCCTTGCAAAAATCACGAAGAGCGTTGAAACTATTCAAGAGTCCGTCAAGGATGATCCTGAGCTCAACAAGAAGATTCTTCAGGCTGCTCAAACTTACCAGCAGAATTCTGCTCAATTCACTGAGCTGGTAAACATACTGAAGTCTGCCAATTTTCAGAGTCTTCATTCTTCTGTGGCCTCCATCAGTTCTTCCTTGGGTTTAATGGAGAAAAATTTGGATGCCTGGGCTAAATCTTCAAACTCTTTAGCCTGGAATCTCGGGCCAAGGATGTCAGCTATTGAGGCCTCTCGGGCTTTCATTGATGCTAAGGTGTCTGCTCTTCAAAAGTACACCTCATACATCAAGTCCATGCTCACAGAACTTTATCAGGCCTTTAAGGGTACTTCTGCTCCCTCCACTTCAGTGGAAACTCCAACTCTTGCTCTCACCGGCCATGGGTCCCACAATAGATGAGGGGGAGAGGGTCACTGAAGCTTCATCGCCCAAGCCTACTGAAGCCTCCTCTAGCCAGCAACCTCCTTCTCACACTGAGGGGAAGATTCCTACTCAGGCGGTTCCCATATCCTCATACAAAGAGCTTGAAATAACTCCATCTTCATCTTAGCAGGACAAGGGCAAGGGCATTCTCACAACTGTGCCTGAACCCATAACACATTTGGTGCCTGCTTCCTCAATAGTTAGACGTGACCCTGATGAACCCATCAAGGTTCCTTATGAAATCAACGATGTTACGTATCTTCTTACTAAGGAAGAAATCCAAGTTCATATGGACAAGGAAGATATGCTAAAGAAAGTGGCTAGAGAGGAACAGATTAGCAAGGTTGCTCTCATTGAGGTGGTCAATGAAAAGGCTAAGTCACTTGGGCTAGAACCTAAGGATCTTGCTGATAGGGCTAGTGGTGAAAAGTTCAAGAGAGCTCAAGATGTTGCAATGATTGCTCTCAGGGAGAAGAGAGATGCAAAACTGAAGAAAGCTGATGAAGTTAGGAAACAGAACATAGAAAGGTACAAATGGATCATGACTCAGAGACTAAATTCCGAACCTATCACTAATGTCAAGATCCATCAGAATACCAAGCCTGCAGTTGTCAGTGTCTTCAGGGGTCAAGATAAGCGATATTTTGAAGTTCATGATCCCTTAAAATTCTCTGTGTTTGGGATCATTGAACTAGATGAATTGGGTCCTATCATAGTGAAGAAAAACAATGTCATTGTCAAGACCCTGATGAAATCCCTCAGGACACGCTATGACCACTTGGCCAAGAAACATGAAGAACTTGGTATTCCCTCTCTTCTTCCAGCTTCAGCCTCAGCTATTCAGGCTGCCCCATTGATGAGTCTCGTATTATACATATTTATACCCTTATTATTATGTAAATTATATAGTAAATAACCTTATTATTAGGACTTTTGGTACTTAATATATGAATGAATGTGTAGGATTGAAGATTGGTGAAATGACGCAAGAAGCACAAGAAATGGATGACTTAAGATAAGTATTCATAGTTTGGACAAATGCACGCCGATCTTATGGAGAAAGCGCGCCGCTTACGGGCACATTTGGTCAACAATACAACCACGAGTCAAATATTAAGTACGCCGGTTATATGTTATAAGTGCGCCGGTCTTCAGTACAAATAATGACACTTTGGCGCCAAGTAAGGAGGAGAAGCCCGCCGGTTTTACACAAGTGTGCGGCGTACTTCTAATGACAGTTATGTTTCTACATTAATGAGCCACATCAATGATGAGGCCGATCACTTGCTTGTCATTACTCACAAGGGACGTATTAGGGTTGAATTGCAACTATAAATAGAGGTCCAATTCGTGGTATTACACATACCTCAATCAAGAATCATATCTTGATCACTAAGAAGAAGAAGTAGTGGTTTTTAACCAAAAACCACTAGCTAAGGAGTTGGAATCGGTACCACACTTGGAGAAACACTTTGGAGCAAGAGTAACTTTGGTATAAACTCGTTGTTATGATGAAATTATTTGTTTACATGTTTTACTTTATTATAAGTATGGAGTAGTAACTTTATGTTTATTTGAGGCACTTCTGCCATGATTATTATAAGAGTTGTATCATGAACATTGAATATATGAATTATGCATTTGATATGTCATTGTTGAGTCTGTTATCATTTGTCTTGATTGATCATTGTGATTGCTTAAAGGTCGAAAGATTCAATCATGTTGGTTATATTATGAATTGTTTGTCTATAACAAATCATTGCTATGCTTGTGAGAATTGCTTAGTATAACAAATGATGACCTTGAATATGACACGTTTAAGGACTAGTCTCATGTCTAATGGCTTGACTAGATGAAATGCATACTTCATACTTCATACTTGGACTACACTTTATGCATTCTGTGTATCTAGAATCAAAGGCCAAAAGGAGATTCTTTTACATAGAATAGATATACTAGTTTACATGATCAACCATCATGCTTTACTTCTATGCTTTGTCCATGTAACTTTTGTGATACTATTTCTTATGATTCTCATGTGCTGAGCCTTGAATAAACATACTTTTGAATCAATTGGGAAAAACAATACAAAAATCTTAAATCCAACAAAAACGGTTTTAGTGATAAGTGACAATCATTGGAATCTAATTTTGTTAATTATAGCTAACATAAGGAATCATTACCTCTATTAGGAAGACCTGGTCTTACCTAAAATCCTTTACTATTAACGGGAGTTATACTTTTACCCATGTGTTTTGCGTATAAAGGTAATAGTGAAATTAGTCTTATAAATTTAAAGCTTTCGAAACATATTACCCATCTCAGTCTTCTAAGAGGAAGAGAAAGAAGATTGATGCTAAACTCGAGATCAGTGCTCCAGGCCTTGACTGCAATAGAGCTCTCCCTGAAGGAGTTAAATTTGTGAACAACTTGGTCATAGAGCAACCTAAAAGAGGTCCCTTCTCTTTACTGATGAATTTGGTGATCCAGACTTTCAGAGATGGGTAGACATTGATCTAGCTGGGATCAAAGCTATGCTTGGATACTTCTTCATGGCCACCTTAATCAAGAATGCTATAAATGCTAGGTTCTACCATGACCTGAAGATCAAAATCCAAGAGCATCCTGATCAGCATGAACTTGATGCCAAAAGACCTAAGCTTGAAGCCCTGGGATTTAAGTTCAAAAGCCTGAATGAATCTGCAACCACTATCTATCTTTTGTTTTATTTTGTTTTGTTTAGGATTGTAATAATGATGAATAATATTTGATGTTTTCTTTAACAATCAGTGTCCTGAACATTACTTAGTAAATCAATCAGTGGAGATAACTACCTTTGCTATATCTCACTGAACCTAGAAACACTTAGGCTATTTGTATATCCAAATAGGGGGAGACTGTTGGGTCTGTTAAAACCCAAACTCCTTAAACTAGGATTTGAACATAAAATATCCTAAGTTTTTGATAACCGTAAACATTCTCAAGTCACTGATGCATAGTCATTCAGTGAGTCATCCTCAAGATGCTCAGGACGAATCTATAAATAAAGGTTCTCCATTCAGTGAGGCGGTTCTCAGTGAATGATACCTAAGCCAAAGAAGAAGATGATATATTCAGTGAGTGATGGCAATAACTCGTTGAATCCCCAAGACTCCTTACCAATTATGAAGACCGAGTGAACAAAGACTGAAGATGTAAAGACTGAAGTAAAGGCGGGATTAAGCGAGATAAGTTGGAATGGATAAGGAAGGGTCCTTATCAGGCAAAGGTCAAACTTTCCCTGAATGAGTATAAAACCAAGAGTGTTGTCAACACTGAAGATCAGAAAGCAACCTTGTCCTTTTTACTACTTATAGTCAATTGTAACAGTGACAAAATGCCTATGCATTTTGTCCAAAGTAGGCTTATGTCATCTTTGTATTTAGGTAACTGTTAGGTTTTCACTAATGTATAAACAGCGTAATAAGAGAGATGTAAAGATTAAGTTTGTGCACTAAATGCTTAAGATAGTCACAAACCAAGTCTTTACTCTCTCCAAAGAACAACGGTCCACTGAGATAGCTCAGATTGATCATTAGTTGTTACTTAAGTATAACTTAAGTTTCGTGAGGAGTAAACACCATACTTGTCTTTCAATCCCAAGTGTTGTTCTGCAAACACTTGGGTATAATTCTTTTGATTAATTTCTAATAAGAGTTATACGTTGAAAAATATTGTCTTGTATCATTTACATTTATTTTCTTTAAGTCGTTAAACATTGCAATGCTAATTCATGGAACTTGGTTAGATTAACTTGGTAGTTAAGACTAATCAAGTATAAGGGAACAACAACAATTAACGAATGAATTTGTCCACGTTTCATTTTAGAATTCTTCCACGACATTAATCTTTTGCGCAACAAGGATTGTTCCCTCTCACTTTGGTTTTGCATTCAAAACTATAATTCCTCATGCCTCTCGAGCAGCTCGCTCAAATTCTTGGAATTCCAAATATCGGGCAATTTGGCTATACAGAAGAATTCTCTCTTAACTCTGTGAGTCAAGAAGAAGACGGCCCATATTACAAATTCGCTCCATCTGTCGAAGAATTAATCAACGTTGTCTGAGCTCACCTAATGTCAGAGATCCCAACAAAATATGTATGCTCGAACTCCGCGACTACCTTCAACCCATGGCGGTTATTCTACGCGAAAATGTATTGTCTATTAGGAAATCGTAAGTATTTACCAGCCTGTTGTGCTCACATGCTTTACTGCATTGAACTTCAACAACCATACAATCTTGCCTATTTTTTCGCTAGACGAATCATACATTTTAAAGATAGTCCAAACAAACTTATTCCTTACGGGATGTTTCTAACTCGTCTCTTTCGTCATTTTATGACAACTTATCCTTCTCTTCTAAATCTACAATACTACCTTGTCGACAAGGTAATGAAACCCTTGAATGAAACACACTTAACATCCTTTCTCATTCCCTAAAACATCTATCAACCCAATCCTCATCAAAAGAAGATAAGTGAAGCTACTCAAGATTGAAGAGGGTCTAAAGGAAAGTTGTGATTTGAAGAAACATGGATGTGATTGTTATCTGTGTGTAAAAAACCTTGTGAGTCATTTTGGTCATGTTTTCTATGTCTCCTGCTTTGTACTATGTTTGATCAGATATTGTACCTTATTGGATTTGAATGACCATGCAGCCATGAAGAACAACTGCAAAAAAATCAATAACAACCAATTTAAAATCAGGGGTTTCATTGATAAATAAAACTAGCAATTAAAAATCGATAATGAACATTGAAATTAATTTAGTTGAATGAAAACTGTACCAGAATTGTGTGAATTCGAGAGAATTTGGACGTTTTCGTTATTTATATTGTCATACGGTGTGTTTTGTGATGACGGTCTCATCAAGTAATAGGCCCTTATGGTCTTGTGGGCTTTAATGGGCTAATGAACTCATAAGAAAAGTGTTTATTATTGGGCAATCACATATATAATCTCTAAATTTGTATATTTATTAAAAACTTATATTTTGATTATATATGCAAATACTTAGATTTCATTGCGTACACATGCAATTCCTCATTTATTATTTGGCTCGGAGCCAATTAACCTAGCCGAACTAAAACTGAAACCGAATTTCAAGGATAGTTTTGGTTAGGTCATAAATCGTGACCAGGTTATATAATGGGTTTTGGTTTTTAAATCACAAACCGAACTATACCGAGAAACCCAAAGACAGGGTGGTTTATACGTCATTTTTTTTAAATGCAAAATTATATACGCGGTTAGAAAATTAGTGATAAAATTAAATTGTATTGTTGTGCATTGGGCGAGCCAAAGGGAGTGCTTGTTTGGCTTATATAGCGGGCTTATGATTTATGTGATTTTTGGCTTATGTTACATAAGCTCACTTTTTATTGCTTATATTGAAACTTTTCTATTGCTTAATAGCTGAAAAGTTTCAATATTGACAACAAAAAATGAGCTTATGAAACCGATGTAGACGCGACTCCAACAAACAAAAGAAACCGAAGAAAGAATCGAATATGATCTAACTGAATAGACAGAAGATAGAATAGTCGACTACGGATACGAAATTTCTTTTGCAATATTAAGCGTAATGAAAGTACCTAAAGTCCTACCTGACTATTTATACTAAATTATACTTCCTAGATTTACCATAAAACCTTAGCTTGGTTAACAAGTAATTACTTAATTTGCTAACAAATAAAATAAATAATCATGTTTTATTTTTGGAAACTAAAATAGTCATGGTTGATGGAATGGTTGATAATTAAGTTCTTAAGATGGTTGACTAGAGGAAAATTCAATTGCATACCCTTATTTTTGTGCATACCAATGGACAAATCTTCACCATCCATCCATATAGTTTGATCTAATGGTAGGGGATTAACCTAAGATTTAATATGGAAACCTAAGTCCATGTTTTCCCCCATTTTTCTCTGTCTTTTTTTCTTTCTCATTTTTTTTTTTTTTTTTTTTTTTTTTTTTTTTTTTTTTTGTAATTCTATTTTGATTCACTTTTTTTTTTCCAAAAATTCATTTTTTTTTCTTTTTTTTTCTAATTCAGTCTTTTTTAACAATTAACATTTTTTTCCTTCCGATTTCAAACGTTTTCGTCCGTTTTTTTACGCTTTCGTCTACTTTCAAACGTTTTCGTCCATTTTCATCCGTTTTCAAACGTTTTCATACGTTCATATACGTTATCGTCCGTTTTCAGATGTTTTTGTCCGTTTTCATACGTTTTCGTCTGTTTTCAAACGTTTTCGTTCATTTTTTTTAAATTTTCGTTTTCGTCCGTTTTATACGTTTTCATCCGTTTTCGTTCGTTTATATACGTTTTCGTCCGTTTTCATACGTTTTTGTCCGTTTACATATATTTTCGTTTGTTTTTTATGCTTTCGTCCATTTTTTACGTTTTCATCCATTTTTTACGTTTTCGTCCATTTTTGACGTTTTTGTCTGTTTTCATACGTTTTCGTCCGTTTTCTTACGTTTTTGCCCGTCTACGTCCGTTTTCATTCGTTTTAAGACGTTTTCGTCCGTTTTCATCTATTTTTCATACGTTTTCGTCCGTTTTTAGACGTGTTTTTACGCTTTCATACATTTTCGTCTGTTTTCGTACGTTTTCATCCGTTTTCTTACATTTTCGCCCGTTTTCATATGTTTTCGTCCGATTTCGTTCGTTTTAGTTCTTTTTCATACGTTTTTGTCTGTTTTCCTCCGTTTTCGTTTATTTTCATCCATTTTTCATATGTTTTTGTCCGTTTTCATACGTGCTTATACGCTTTCATACGTTTTTGTCCGTTTTCATACGTATTCATCCATTTTCTTACGTTTTCATCTTTTTCTTACATTTCTGAATATTACAAGTGATATTGAGAATATCACTTGCGATTTTCTGAATATCACTTGTAATTTTCTTCTGTTTTCATCCATTTTCTTACGTTTTTCAAATGTTTTTGAATATCACAATTGATATACAGAGTATCACTTGTGATTTTCTGAATATCACTTATGATTTTCTGAATATCACTTGCGATTTTCTGAATATCTATCACTTGTGGCTTCCTGAATATCATTTGTGATTTTCATGTTACAAAACATTAATTGAAAATCACTTGTGATATTCAGAATATCACTTGTGATATTCAGAATATCACTTGTGATATTCTGAATATCACTTATGATATTCAAAATATCGGTTTTGGTACTTAGAATATCACAAGTGATATTCAAAAAATCAAAGAATATCACATGTGATATATTCAAAAACTCATTTGTGATATTCAGAATATCACGGAATATCACTTGTGATATTATGAATATCACAGAATATCTCTTATGATATTCAGAAACGTAAGAAAATGTCTGAAAATGGCCAAAAGCATTTAAAAATGGACGAAAATGAATAAAAATGGATGAAAACGTATAAAATCGTAAAAACACATACGAAAAAGGACAAAAATGTATGAAAAATGGATGAAAACGAAAGAAAACTGATGAAAACAATCAAAACGTATGAAAACGAACGAAAACATAAGAAAACGAACGAAAACGTAAGAAAATGGATGAAAACGTATGAAAACGGATGAAAGCGTGAAAAAACGGATGTAAATGCAAGAAAACGGACGAATATGTATGAAAGCGGAAAAAAATGTATGAAAGCATAAAAGCACGTATCAAAACGGACGAAAACGTGTGAAAAATGGACGAAAACGAAAGAAAATGGATGAAAATGTATTAAAACGAATGAAAATGGACGAAAACGTATAAAAACGGACGAATATCACTTGTGATTTTCTTATGTTTTCATCCATTTTCTTACGTTTTCCATACGTTTTTTAATATCACAATTGATATTCAGAGTATCATTTGTGATTTTCTGAATATCACTTGTGATATTCTAAATGTCACTTGTGATTTTCTGAATATCTATCACTTGTGGTTTTTGAATATCACTTGTGATTTTCATATTACAAAACATTAGTTGAAAATCACTTATGATATTCAGAAAATCACTTGTGATATTCGTGGTACTCTTATCACTTGTGATATTCAAAAAATCAAAGAATATCACATGTGATATTCAAAAAATCACTTGTGATATTCAGCATATCACAGAATATCACTTGTGATATTCTGAATATCACATAATATCTCTTGTGATATTCATAAACAAATGAAAATGTTTGAAAAACGCCAAATGCATTTAAAAACGGACGAAAATGAATGAAAACGGATGAAAGTGTAGTAATCAAAATATCACTTGTGATATTCTGAATATCACAAAATATCACTTGTGATATTCAGAAAATCAAAGAATATCGCATGTGATATTCAGAAAATCACTTGTGATATTCAAAATATCACGGAATATCACTCGTGATATTCAGAATATCACTTTTGATATTCTGAATATCACAGAATATCTCTTGTGATATTCAGAAACGTAAGAAAACGTCTAAAAATGGCCAAAAGCATTTAAAAAGAGAGTAAAATGAATGAAAATGGATGAAAATGTATGAAAGTGTAAAAACATATATGAAAAAGGACGAAAATGTATGTACAATGAACGAAATTGAAAGAACACGGACGAAAACGTAAGAAAACGGACGAAAGCATAAGAAAATGTATGAAAACACAAGAAAACGGACGAATATGTATGCAAACGGACAAAAACATATGAAAGCGTAAAATCACGTCTGAAAACGGATGAAAACTTATGAAAAATGGACAAAAACGAAAGAAAATGGATGAAAAACGTATTAAAACGAACGAAAACAGACGAAAATGTTTGAAAACGTAAGAAAACGCATAAAAATAGACAAAAACGTTTGAAAACAGACGAAAACGGGCGAAAACGTATGAAAACGGGTGATAACAAAAAAAAACGTAAAAAAATTTATGAAAATAGACAAAAACGTATAAAAACGGGCGAAAACGTATAAAAGCGGTAAAAATAGAAAAAATAAGTGACCTAAAAAAAGTGAATTATTGAAAAAAAAAAAAAAAAAAAAAAAAAAAAAAAAAAAAAAGAGAGAGAAAAAAGTAACAAACGTTAATTGGAAAAAAATAGACAAAAAAAACAAAGAAAAAAAGGGGAAAAAAAAGTGAGAATAATTAGAAAGACAAAAAGACAAAGAGAAAGGGAGAAAAAAAACATGGACTTAGGTTGTCATATTTAATTTTAGGTTAATCCACACCATTAGATCAAACTAGATGGATGATGGGGATTTGTCCATTGGTATGCACCAAAATATGAGTATGCAAAATAAAGTGCCTCTGGTTGACTACTACATGTACATTCTAATTAAACTCTTAAGTCGGTTATAACCGACTTTAGTTAGTTAACAACTTTTGAAACTCTGAACTTTGTAACAGTAAGTATCATATTCTTAGTTTATAAAAGCATCCACTAAAGAGGTTTATGAAAAGGTTTATCTTTTGTTTTAACCATAATGAGTTTGTTGTTTATATCTATGTGGCGTGAAGAGGTCAAAGATCTTAGAGCTTTTCATAATTTAATACATGTGTGCTATAGTTGAACATTTGATATAATTGTAAAAAGTTTATACATAGTGGTAATAGGTTTATAGTATCATTTTTTTTTTTTTTTATAAATTAATGATTTAACATGTTATAAACCTATTTAAAAGCTTTACCATTGTGGATGCTCTAACTACCATTGAGTAATTGTGTAACACATGAAATGTGCAAATAAGGTCACTCAAAAATATGAAGTTGACGGAATCGAAGCTAAAAGCTTGTGTGAAAGCTAATGGGTGTTTGAGAGTGATTTTATCTAGTGTGGTGTTTTACTTTTAGTAAATAATGGAAAAAATAAATAAATTGTTAGTCCCTATTGATGTAATTTTGATGTAGTGGGCTTTAATGGGCTAATGAACTGTCAAGAAAAGTGTTTATTATTGGGCAATCACATATATAATCGCTCAAATTTGCATATTTATTAATCATTAATTTAATATATAACCTTACTTTTATAATTAACAAGCGGGGTAGCCCGCGCTTTGCCGCGGATTTGTTATTTTCTTTTATGGTGTTGTATTTTTCTTTGTATTTTTGTTCTGTATTGTTTTTGTTATTTGTTTTTTTTAAACAAAAATGAATGACCGCATAATAAAATGTTTTTTTGCAAGTTTTGTATTTTTTTTATTTAAGGAAAATTATTCATAGTTTCACACAAAAAAAAAAAAAAAAAAAAAAAAAAAAAAAAAAAAAAAAAAAAAAAAGCTACAGTACATCTGCTACAGTAACATACAACATGGGACAGCACAAATGTTACTGTTTAGTCAACTGTGCGGTACAACTCTTTGAAGCACGTGCACTGTAGCAAATCCTGCCTTTTTAATATATTGTATAATTTCATATTTACCCGAAGTGCAAGTATTGAATACATAATGTACAATATTTTTAATGCATGTTTGGGTATATATATATATATATATATATATATATATATATATATATATATATATATATATATATATATAGTGTAACTTTCAAACGAGAACCATTTTAACTGCGAGAACTGAGAGAACCACCAAAAACATACATGCACGCCTTCAATAATTGTATTTTTGCACATATGTTTTAAAAACTACACATGTGTTTTTAAAAAAACATAGTTGTTCTAAAGAATTTGATAAGAAATTGAAAATACAAAATTTTTCTTTGAAGGTGTGCATGTATGTTCTTATAAGACGTGCAACGACAATATTGCGGCCGTGTGTAAGGTTTTTGTGAAAAAAGATGATGACTTCATAATGATATTGAAGAACATAGGTGGATGTTTACGATTATTGATGATTTGCATGTATTTTTATTTTATTTTAAAAGGCGTGCATGTATGTTTTTTGTGGTTCTCTCAGTTCCCGCAGATAAAATGGTTCTCGTAAGAAAGTCCCCCTATATATATATATATATATATGAAATTTTCTAACTAAAAAAGGAGAGATATTAGATTGTCCTATTTATTAAAAACTTGTATTCTCCGTATTTTGATGATATATGCAAATACTTAAGTTTCATTGTGTATATATGCAATTCCCTATTTATTATTTGGCTCGGAACCAATTAAGCCAGCCGAACTAAAACTGGAACCGAATTTCAAGGATAGTTTTGGTTAGGTCATAAATCGTGACCAGGTTATATAATGGGTTTCTGTTTTTAAATCACAAACCGGACTATACCGAGAAACCCAAAGACTGGGTTTATATGTCATTTTTTTGAAAATACAAAATTATATACAAGGTTAAGAAACCAGTGATAAAAAATTAATTGTATTGTGATGCATTAGGCGAGCCAAAGGGGTGCTTGTTTGGCTTATATAGCAGGCTTATGATTTATGTGATTTTTGGCTTATGTTACATAAACTCACTTTTTGTGGCTTATATTGAAACTTTATATAAGCTGAAAAGTTTCAATATAGACAACAAAAAATGAGCTTAGAGCATACGGTAACGCCCCCCCCCCCCCCCAACCCACACTTTAAACCTTCCACGTCAACCGCGTTAACCTACCACCTTGCTGCGTTAAGGGGGCGTTAACGCTGCTTGACCCCCTTAACGCTGCGTTAAAACGTTTCTTTTTTCTTTTTTTTTTCTTCGAATTTAAATGGATTTTGGTGGGTTTTGTTGGGTATTTTGGTGTGTTTGTATAATAACGTATGTGTGTGTGTTTTAGTGTGTGATTTGTAGGTGTGCAGGTTTCAATCCGAGAAGAAGAAGATAACTTTTGTAAAGTTACATTTTCAGTCCTTGTGGTTTTCGGTATTTGTGGTTTAGTCCTTGTGGTTATTTGTTTAAAGTAAATAACAGTTTCTGTATTTACGGTTTAGTCCTCTTTTTTTTTTTTTTTTTTTTTTTTTTTAAAGTAAATAACATTTGTATTTTTAGTGATTTGTTTAAATAAAAATGTAATTTGTTTTAATTTGTATTTTGTTTAAATAATTGGAAAAGAAGAAAAAAGTGAGACCCAAAATGTCGAGTTAAGGTGAGTTATTGTACCGTGTGTTTTTTGATGAGTTAAAATGAAAAAGATTAAAGCTGATGTGATAATCAGGTGGTACTGAGTTATCCCGAATTACCATGCCTTCTTATGAAACATAAGACGCCCTGAAGGCCTCAATGATGATAAGTATTGGTCACATGTAGCAACAAAAGCATTGTAACAAACTAATTGACTTATTCACTAGTACATTCACCAAAACAAAAAACAAAATGGGTTGTTCAACCTTAAACCTTCAAACCACTTTACTACTCACCCATTATCCTAACACATCATCACATACAACAAAACCCATAAACCTTAAACTCAACAAAATCCCATATTTCAGTTCATTTTCCTCATTTAATAACAGAACAAACAGTAGATGCAATAATATTGTATGTGTTCCCGCCAAAAAGAAGAAGAACCCATCTTTTGAGGAACAAGAATCAGTTATTATTAGTCCTTCTATTGTTGATGAAGTGTCACAAGATGATGATGATGAGCTTTATGAGTTTGATGATGATGGTATTTTTTTTAGAATTTGGATTTGGTTTTTGTGATTTTGTGAAAATGTGTTGTTGGGTTTTTGGAATTGCTTATTATGTGCTTATTAGAGTGTATATAAAGACTTAGGGGGTGTTTGTTTAAGCTTATATGTGGGCTTATGAGCTCATTTGATTTCGGCTTATATTTCATAAGCCTGAAATTTCTAGCTTATATTGACACTTGTGAGCTTATATAACATTGCTATGATATAAACAGCTTATAAAATCCCATAAGTCTCAAAATAAGCCGAAATCAAATAAACTCATAAGCCCACATAGATATAAGCATTTCAGTAAATGTAGAAATTGCAATAATGAGAGCTCTTTTGCATAGATATTTTATAGGTTTTTAGGTTAGGTATGGCTGCCTAAATGTTATTCTAAATTTATCTTAATGAAGAATTAGCAGCTCCCAGCCTGCTTTTTTCGCCCCGAATAGGCATAAGCATGCTTAACTGCTTATAAATTTGCAGAAAGAAATAACCAATCTCAAACACTCTTTAAGCAGTTATATAACTGCTTATTTGTAATAACCAGTCTCAACACTCTTTAAGCAGTTTGATAACTGCTTATTTGTAAAACAGTAAGCTTCTTAATATAAGCAATCCCAAACACCACTTGATATTCATTTTTGTTATTTGGTTATGTAGACCTGAATTAACTAATTTTGAATAACCAGGTAGCTGCGACAAAAGTAATCGAAATATGCCGGACACTCAAACAACTTATTATCTGATTATCAAAAAACATAAACAAATCCAAACACTATCTCTTGTCCCTCTTATTACAGCTGATTCTCTGACTATTTGATTATCACTTGATTGCTTTAAAAGTTATGACAATCTGGTACTAAATAATAACGAGTCCCTAGCTAAGTTTTGGTTGTATACGTGAGTAATAATTAGTTTAAACCTGCATCCAAACACCTTCTTCAGTCCTTGGTGATTGTCATATTCTCTTGGCACTAAATAGTTACACGTTCTTAGCATTTGTTTGATGAATGATTAATTGGTAAACTGGACACAGTTCTTAATTTCTTATGTATATGTTTTGATCTTATGTTAATTTGAATGTGTCTTTGTTCTGTTTATATGAAGAGTTAACTCATTATTCTTTGTCCTATCATGCAATTTAGAGGAATTTGATGAGGACGATGACTTTGAAGATGATTACTTAGACGAAGATGCGGACCCTAGAGTAAGTGTTTTACTAAATTTGCAATATTTTTTAATAGGTTTAAAAAGTTATTAGCAATTCATATTATATATTCATGTTTGACTTTTTTTGTTTTCTTAAATGAAGGCTGGGGATGGAGGCGGAGGTGGTGGAATTTCTCTAGCGGGTACCACATGGGACAAAGAAGCGTTAACGATTGCTGAACAAGTTTTACTGTCTTTTGATGGAGAGTTGGGAATATATGCTTTTAAGACATTACAAAACTCTGCAGTTCGAGTACGCATTGAGAGACTTACAAACAAGTACGCATGCTTATTTCATTTGGATGTGCGTTTTGATAGTGGTCATTTATTTAGAATAACCAGAATCAGAAGTTAGAGTATAATAAAATAGGATGTAGGAGATACTGTTTGGATTTGATTTTGTTGTATAAAGCTGTAAGAGTTGTTCGAGACTTTGCATGTTTGGCAAGTTCTGATTATTCGAAACTTATCCTTTGAGGCTTTGATTATTAGTTTTGTTGCTGCAGCTAGGAATGAAAGTGGTTATCTGTCATAAACAGAAGCTAGTTTTGTTTCTGCTTCTGCTTATGACAGAAACAAAACTTATCCTTCAAGGCTTTAAATAACTTAAAAATGTTTTGCAGGTCTGGTTCTCCTGATATGGAGGATATTGAAGCTTTCTCAAAAGCATACCAAGAGCGGCTGAATGAGGCTGAGATTGCTGGATCTATTCCTGATATATCACTCGAGGTACTTCCCCTTCATATTATCTATAGGTTACAAAATGGGTGGGTCAGGCAGGTTGGGCATCGTGTCAAAACAGGTAAGTGTTTGAGACAGATCCAAACAAACTGGATTGAACAACGAAAAATGGTTGTTTTAGAGACCCCAGGATGTAATTTTGAGTCTCAGTTACCCATTGGGAATGTAAATGAAGATGAATCTTACAACCCCGAAAATACTGCGTATAAGCAAATATATTATGTATTAAGATTTTTCTCTTGTTTGATAGGTATCCTCACCTGGACTTGAGAGGGTCGTACGAATTCCAGAAGATCTTGAAAGATTCAAAGATTGTCCTATGTATGTAAGATACATGACACCAGTAGAAAATGATGCCACTCCATCCTCTGAACGTGACGGTATTTTAAGGCTTGAATCTTTCGACTTGGAAGCAAAATGTTGTACCTGGGGTTTAGCAGACGTTAGGGTCAATCGAGAAAAGGCAGGGAAAGGAAGACCCCTTAGCAAAAAACAAAGGGAGTGGCGACTTGACACTCCCTTTGACTCTTTGCTTCTAGTCAGGATTCATGCACAATTCTGAATATGTATAATTCGGTCAAGTTAAATCTTTTTGTTATGTTGTATCTTGTATTTTACCCTATCCGTAGATGTTATATGGATTTTTTAGAAATCCACATAACAATGTTTGAGGTTATGATTTTTTTACAAGAACACAATAAAAAGATCAGTTATAGGTTTTTTCTTAATGACGATAATTATAATCTCTTCATATAGTTTTTTTTAAGACTTGCTTTGTATAATTACATTTCTTTGTTGCAAATGAAATACTAGTATTGACTTGGGGTATTTGTATCTACAAGAGATCATTTTGAGTATCTGGATATTGATACAACATAATTTATCGCTTCCGAGTATCCCAACAACACACAAGACATCATGTCTCTAGTCAAAACTCAATGAGATATGTCTAGTCAAAACTCAATGAGATGATACTAAAACTAAAAGTATCAACAAACCAAACTAGTTCATTATCATTATAATTGATCTGGCAGTATTGCACATCTGTGTATGTATTGTATGTGGTATTTTGTACAGTTTACATAGGTATACTTGTTGCTGTATAACGTATGAAATATCTAATAATGCTATTCTAGGCATTCTATCGATCAAAAAATGTCGAGCCAAATAGAACAAATTTACCCTTGTTAGAGCACTAGGTACCCTGGAGCCGTCCCGCTGGTGTTATGGAGAAAAGTGTTGCCACATCAGCACTTTTTCCCATAACACTATAATTCACCACAACACCAAAAACACCACTCCCTCCTATAACACCAGATTTTGATGTCGTCGTGCACCCATGAACCCCACATTTTTTTCATTTATTTAAATAAAACAACACATTTAATTAAAACTAAAATTTCATTAATAGAAAAATACATTAAAAACATACTTAAAAGTTAAAAGAATGAAAACAAATAATTAAAATCGCATCATCTATACTCTATAGTCGATTCTTTGAGCAAAAAATGAAAAGAGTTGTAAGCAAAGCTAAAATTGCTTTTTCCAAAATAATATTACTAGTACTCAGTTTACACTTCCCTAACAAAGTACTTTTAACATTTAGTCTTCTAGAAAATATTTTATTGATACTCAGTAGTATCCAAAAAAGTTGAGTGGGCCTAAAGTATTTTATTAATACTCAGTAGCTATATCCTCTTCATCTTCTTCACATAGCTCTACTGTAAAATATATATGATCTTTGGCCTCATTTTTTTTCTTCTCATTTCGATCTCTATCTTCTTTTAACTTAGATCTAAGCTTTAAAAAAGAGAGGAAATAAAAAGAAATGAAAAACGGGACCATTTGACGGGAAAACGCGACCCACGTTACCCTCCTCACGCTGTCGCGTTGCGTTTTCCGGGACGATTTGGGCTGTTCGTGATGGCTCGGGACGTGAAAACGCGAGACACGGTGTGGTGCTCGCGCCGTCCGGTCGCGTTTTGCCGGAAAACACCAGCCTTGGCGCTGGGTACCGAAGGCTCTTAGGATAATGAATACTACTCGTCAGGCCAAAGGTCACAGCGAATACAAAACTGATCAGCATGGAGGTAGCAATTTTTTGAGGGAAACCAAAGAGGAATAGATCGATCACATACATCAACCTCGTTGTTTCTTCACACAAAAGGACCAGTGGCGTGGTGAAACCTGTGGTTGTTTGGGCCTCAACCACCTCCAGATCTTTTTGATGTCCATCTTTATGAGGTTGAAAATCTGAACTCTGGGAGCCCATTCATCTATCACCTGCAGTTACTGAAAGTTCAGAATTTTAGCACACATTTCAAATCCCATTGGAAACTAAAGGAATAACGCATGCCCCATAAATAAGACTAGGAATATATCATCTGATGACATGATACACTATTGTGGGTCCCATAACTGTAAGTTTTAACGCATACTTACAGAATACCATATGGGGAATGGACACAATAGCTATAAGATTCAATTGCAACAAATCTAAGCTTCTACCATTTAACGCAATTTGCTATCGTCATTTTTACAGTAAATAGCTTCATACATCATCTTTCATCCATTTATTAAAAAATGTATGTTTCAATTGTCATATTCATCACAATTTAATGGATAAACAGTAAAAATGGCCTTCCCTTAAAAGAATTGGATGACAACCTAGTCTTTAAATGGATCGCTATATCGTGTTTAATGGATAGCTAGTACGTTTCCATTGTAAGCGTTTTTATATAAGTCTCACAAAAGCAAAATAACCCACCTTTCAATTGAAGTATCACGCTAGCTGTGTATGTCACCTTGCCTATCAACTGATGCCTATTAGGGAATACTATTTTAAAAAATGTACTGATTCCCATCCAGCACCAAGTCCTCTTATAGAAATATATCCTGATAACTGCTGTAGTTGGAAACTGCATCCACCATCTCTCTGGGGAAAGCAAACAAGACTTGACACTTTTCCTGAGTCGACCTGTTAAAGAAACATTCAGAGGTTAAAACTGACAATCATATACTTCAGAAGCTGAATTCTCAATAATAATAGACACACACTGAAAAGAAGTATTTCACTTTTTTACATTCAAGCTAAAACAATAATTGAGATTTTTAAGTGTAAATAAAGCTCCTTTGAACCTTGTTTTTTTGTAAAAACTCCATACAATTTATATATATAAAAAAAATAGAGGATAGATGAAACTATCAATTAATTGCCGGCACTGTAGGTCGTCCACTGTAGACAACACGATGTCGTTGCAGCGACAAATAGGATTATTAACAATGATATAGTCACATGTGATATGTTTTCTATCACGTAATCTTTTTATATAAAGGGAAAATTTTGTCAAGCATTATTATCTCTTCATGTGTATAAGTGAATTTGGGAAGAAGGAATACCTACCACAAGAGTTAGGATAATTGAACGATTTATGTAAGTAGCCCATGATTTGAATAAGTGAGCCATCTGCATCACTGCCATATAGTAGCAATTGTTAGTAACCACATTTAGGACAAGAAGAACAATAGTTAAGGAATTTGTCTACTCAGTAAGCTGTCAAACCTTGGAAACACAGATATGTGGCTGCGATCACCTGATAGCCTTAAATGTGGCATTTGGCTTAATACCTGAAAGCAATAAGAAACTACATTACAAAGATGACTAAAATGAGTAAGCCCGTTTTTATAATGAAGGCTCTGTTCAGAAATATTAGATGAATACAAGTTGTTTATTAATAAGATAGCAATTTTAAAAGAAGTATAAGCGCACTGCTGCGAATCGGATAACACAAATTATATCTCAATCAAAGTGTAGTTATTCATATCATACGAGGGTATAATCATGCTCCATATCCAACAGCCATATATCCCTTGATTCCATAACTGAAACTGCTAATTCCATATAGTAAAATAAAGGCACATTATAAAAAAAATGAATTTCGAAGAAAAACTTATTGGGCAGAATGGATGCATCACACGTAAATCAGAAGTGAAGTAAACCTCATCATAAACACATCAGATCAATGATTTCATAACACAGCAAAAAAAATAAAATATATATATAGTAATAATAAAAAATAAAAAATAAATAAACCATTAGAAGCACATTAGACTGTTCTAGTGAAGAATGAAAGACACCAAAAGCGCAGCACAAGCTTGTTACAGAAGTTGGCAATAGTGGCACACAATGCTACTGGTTTTGCTTGAATGCAGGTACAGGTTCAGTTATCAAAGTCTTAGCTCTCATATCATCTAAATTTTAAGAGTTAACCTATGACGATCACTTTAGTGCATTAAAGGTTTAAATACCAATTAACAGAGGGTAACAACCAAATATAATAATAATGCTTTTATATACTTATAATGTGCACACCTGATGCGTTCGTTCTGCTGCATGCCACCGATTACCTTGCTAGGTCTGAATGCAACTTCTAAAAGCCACATTAGTCACACAGTTACAGCCACAGGGATATCCACATTTTTCCTATACAAAGCTTCGGTTTGTGGGACCCGCACGCCCAATGCAGCTTTCCTTATTTCAAAAGCTTCTTTGGGCATCCCAGCCTTTAACAGGCGTGACACCAATGAATTTACAGTAACTAAATCTGGGGCACAACCAACTATCATCATCTTGTCAAAAAGACTTACTGCTTCAACCATTCTACCTTTTGCACAATGCCCGATAATCAAAATGGTAAATGTCAACTTATCGAGTTTGCATCTTTTCTCCTCCATTTCCTTAACTATCGAATTAGCCTCATCCACATTGCCCGCTTTGCAAAAACCATCAATTACAGGGTTGTAAATAAATGCTTTCGGGAAAATATCGCCTCTGTGTTTCAATTGTCTTAAGAGGTCACGTGCCTCAATGAATCTACCTTCTTTACACAAAGTATTAATAAGAATTGAAAAGGTATATATGTTAGGATACAAATTTCTTCTATTCATCTCGTCCCAAATTTCTAAGCCCTTGCGTAAATCTCCTATACGACAATAGCCATCAAGGATAGATGTGAAGGTGATAACATCAGGACGACAACCAAATTCAAGCATTTTTTCATACATATTTACTAATGAGTTTATGTTGCCAATCTTTCCATAACCATCAATAATGACATTAAACGTAATAGCATTAGGTCTGATATCACGACCAATCATATTATCAAACAAAACCAACGCCTCTTCCATCTTACCTAGCTTGCAATATCCGGATATAACTGAAGTAAACGTCACTACATTAGGTGAACATCCATCTACCTCACAAACTTCTCTCAACAACTCATGTGCTTTATCAACATTACCAGATCTACAAAATCCATTCACAAGAGTATTATACGTAACCGAATCAGGCAAGCAACCAAAATCCCTCATTCGCTTAAAAAACACGAAAGCCTTGTCAACCTCCCTAGCCCTACACAAACCTGAAACGACTATATTAAAACTACAAGCATCAACACAACAACCCCGTGATCTCAAAACAACGTTTTCAAAAAAACCAACCACCTCATCCACCCGACATACACTACTCCTCACTAACGCACTCAAAAGCCTATTAATAACTAAGCAACCAATAACCAACTCATCATACTCAATAACCAACCGTTTAGCAAGCTCAAACTTACCAACATCAACAAACGCCGTAATCAAAAACCCCAAAACCTCATTTCCTCGCAACAACAACACAGCACGCCTCATTACATCATTAACCAATATAACCATATCATCGTCACAAACACGAAAACCGCCCACTCGGCAAAATGACCTTATAACATACTTATACGTCTCGATATCATGATCTACACTCAAAACATTCTTACTAAACTCCAAAAAACCGAAAACTAATCGCGGGTCATTCGAATTAGTACTCATGTACTTGACAACACTAAACACATTGCCAAAATCCAAATTGGCGCGTAAATAGCGCGAAAAGGGTGCTTTTTTTAGTGAGGCATTTCGTCGAACATATAGTGTGCATACTACTTTAACAAACCAAAGAGAACACAGACTGGTTTTCGGGTGGTTCGATATCGATGAAAAGGTGGAAAGCCATTTATAGTTGAGCAAAGTAAGTGGCAAAAAAAGGGGGTTTGATGAATGATTGTATAATCTAATTAATGGCATTGTTGTTAAGCTAATGATATGTTAATGGGTCATTAAGAATATTGTAAATTTTGTTGGGTCAACTATAAGTGACTGATAAAACATCATCGGAAATGAAATCCGGTGGTCGGCTGAAGGTTTAAGGTCGGAGAAGACAAAACAGGGGACTATGATTTGGGCTAATGAATCTAAGATATTGGACATTGGAGTTCAAATGGGCTTTTCCTTCTTGGGCTGAAATTTGAAAAATTAGCCCACACGGAAATTAATTTGCGAAAATTAGTTAGTATTTTGAAGTATTTGGTTCATCTAGTTTGTTTTAGCTTACACTAGTAGTGTACCCGCGCGTTGCAGCGGCGGGTACCCTAAAATAAATGCTAACGACATCAAAAGGCAAAAGTGATAGCTAGGAGTTGTAAACCGTTCGAGCTCGAGCCTGTTGGCCCGTGCTCGTTCGGGCTCGAGCCTGCTTGGCCTGTGCCCGTTCAGGCTCGAGCCCATGTGGCCCGTTACCCGTTCGGGCTTGAATATTTGTATAATATGTTATATTATTTATATTAGTAATATTTTAATGCAGGAATTGTGATTAAGTTATTTGTACAATATGCTTGATAATTTGTATTTCTTATGTAAGAGGTGTTTTAATAACTGCATTAATTATATTTAATTACCAGTTAATTAATGTTATTAAATATGTTTTAATTAGTTGTACTTTTAGCTTAAGAACTTGTAATGCTAAATTTTAAGTATTTCTATTTAAAGACTGTATTTAATGTTAGAAAATATGTTTTAATTGGTTGTACTTTTAGCTTAAGAAATTGTAATTGTAGTTAATGTTAGAAAATGTATTTTAATTTGTTGTACTTTTAGCTTAAGAACTTGTAATGCTTAATTTTAAGTATTTCTTTTTTTAGAATGCCTAAATGCTTTATAAGATAGTATGATAACATAAGCCATGTTTGGCTTATATAACATAAGCTATAATTTTGTGGCTTCTTTTGACATTTATGGACTTATATAACATTATGTTTGGCAAAAGTAGCTGTGAGTAGTAGGCACAACTCACTAGCTTTTTAAAGAAGTATTGGAAAAATGAACTTTTCTAAAAAAATAGCAAAACTCACCGCTCTTTTGCCAAACAAACACTAAGAATCAAAAAACTCATTAATCATCGCTTATCGCTCCAAAAAGCTCTGTGCCAAATATAGTCATAAGCCCATGACTGTTTAAATAAGCCACAAAATTGTGGCTTATATTATATAAGCCGAACTCATATAAGCTAATAAGCCAATATATATAACCGAAACAAACACCCTCTAAATATAAAATTCAAATTCAAAAAACTATTACTCAATAAGGAAGAATTATAGTTTAAAAAAATAATAATAAAAAAAGGGAAGAATTGATTTTTTCAAAATACAAAAGTCGTCACTTGTGGTTTCCTTTATTATAAAAAAGATTTTAAATTTTATAATTTTACATATAAAATTTTGAATCCAGTTAATCTTCGATTACTCTTCGCCTAACCGATTAATCGCTAAGAAATACCCGACCGCCAATTAACGCCTGGCGATTTTTACAATCTTGATAAAAACATGCATCATACACTTGTATTTTAAATGGTAATAATTCACGTTCTGAACCTAATTTCTCTGATACGACCCGTTAAGGTTGTATCGGGATAGGGCACCCCTTCAAGCGGGCGCGAGCTCCTTAAGAATTAGGGTTAGGAAAAGAGACTTGTTTTTGTATTGAAACGATGATGATTCTCATTATAATAGTTTGGTACTTATAACCTTACAATGATGACAATTAACCTAATAATGATAACGGGCTTAGCCCACGGCAAACATGACATAACAATTAAGATAAATAAAGATAACATAGCCCATGACATAATCTTGGGTCGTAACATTCTCCTCTCCTTCAAAGTCACCTTGTCCTCAAGGTGTTGCTTCAAAAATCTCGCCTCATGTAACCCCAGGATCCCAAACTTTTACTTGTAGTTTAGTCCCTTGTGGATCACATGTTTTGAGTTGTGAATTTGCCTCTTGCAGATCATACCCACCGCGCAAAGTATGCCTACACAAATGTTGGCACATCGGTGTGACAATGAGTTCAAATATTCTTTCATAGCATAAAACTTCATTACTTTGATTGAAAATCAACCAAACTGGACTCGCATCGGGATAATTTGATTCACAAATGCATATTTTAGTCACAAACGCATATTTTAACGCTACATCAGGTAGCTTACGTTTCTGTCCAACATCATCTATCTTATTTACCCGGCCATGAGGCTCCAACTTGTTTCCTCCATCTTCTCTTGTTGCTACGAGAGGAATTTGTTGACGTTGGCTATTACTTTCTTCCATACTCTTTTCTGCTGCAATTGGTTTGATTGGTACTTGGAGATCAATTACTTTCTGATCAATTGGTTCCTCTGAGTTGACGTCCAAACAAGCCACTATTCTAAAGGCTAAAGATAAGGCTTCTCCAAAAATTGTAGGATTCGACCTCAACAGTTCCTAAAGTTGTAGATCTGTAAAGCGTGCTTCCGTTACACGGGCTAATGAAAATGCTTCACCTAAAGTTGTGGGATTTGACCTCAAGAGTGCACATTGTAGAGCCGGTTTAAGGCCAGTGATATAAAACGATTTAAGTAAGTTTTCAGAGATCCCCGTTAATCGATTTATAAGTACCTCAAACTTACTCTGATATTCGGCCACCGTACTCATTTGCAATAGCTTAGATAGTGCGTCCCGATCGTTGATGCCCGATGCCATGAACAATAACTTGAAGAACAGAATTTTTTTTTCTCGATGAACAGTACCGATGAACAGTAACAAATGAACATTACCGATGAACAGTACTCACGATGAACATTACGATGAATAGTGACGATGAATAGTAACTTTTTTTTAATTGGAACCCTAATAAAAAAACCCTCTCAACGGAGCTCTCAATGAAAGCACCAATTGATACGACCCGTTAAGGTTGTATCGGGATATGGCACCACTTCAAGCGGGCGCGAGCTCCTTAAGAATATTAGAGATAAAAACTAGAGATATTTTTATTAGACAAATCATAACATCATTAATGAATGACGCGGTATATAAATACCGAATAAACCCTAACTTGCATCACAAGTCGATACAAGATAAACTCACAAAATAAAAGATACTTTCCTAGATAATGACTCACATGACTCTTTCCTAATATGACTCGAATACGACTAACTAAAAGATAGTTATCTAAAGGCGTATCATTCCCCACTCCTTCAGAAATCACCTTGTTCTCAAGGTGTTGCTTCAAAATCTCGCCTCATGTAGTTCCAGGATCCCACACCTTCACTTGCAGTTCACCCTCTTTTAGATTATAAGAAAACGGCATAAAGTGAATCAAAAAACTTTGCCAAGGTTGTCCATAATTTACATGACTGGTGTCCAAATTCAGCTCGCCATATACAACTTTATTCTGCCTAACTTGAATCACAACATAAAACTTTGATTTCATCCACACGAGAGGCACCTCATCTCTTTTCTTTCTCTTTATGGTTTCCAGTGGAGGTGGTTCAACAGTAGTTTTAGGTGGCGTTGTCAACAAAGGTAGTTTAACAACGGTTGTAGGTTTCTGGTTTTGCGATCCTTTGTTGCTACTACTCACTTTGTTGTTGAAAGAAGATGACTGTTGATCCTCAAATCGTGCTTCTATTATGCGGGCCAATGGTAAGGCTTCTCCCAAAGTTGTAGGATTCAACCTTAACAGTTCCCAAAATTGTAGGTCTGTGAAACGTGTTTCCGTTGCATGAGCTAATGAAAAAGCTTCGTCTAAAGTTGTGGGGTTTAACCAAATTTATGTACCACTAACCATCATTCAAATATTGTTGCATTTTGGGGAAGAATTACATGATCGAGTGGGGTGTGTACATGTATCCTTGAGACTTGTCAATTGTCATGCATTTTCACTTAACAAAAAGATACGACTTATGGTAACGAATTTCCAAGTCGAAGTTCATGATTCATGAGATATTTGTTTTTTTCGTTCATAAGAAAACATTCTTTAATATTTAAGGTTGCGATTAGTTGTAAAAATATAAAAGTATTCTTCAAAACAATTTACAAGAAATACCGTGTATATATCATATATTTTCTTGAAAGTTTTAAAAGTACAAAAGTGGTTTCTCTAGTTTTTAACTAACCTTTAAAAAAGTGGGGTTTATATTCTCCTACATTCTTTATTACAATTTTAAAATGTGAGGTAATATACACACTACATGCGCTCTATAATATGCACATGTAGTGTTGTATTATCTGCATTACTAATGTGATTTTGCGATTAGCACGTCAATTATTGTGATGTTCATATCACACCTCTTTTAAAATTCCTTAACACTTTAATTTATACACTTTTCTCATTTCTAAAAGTTCAAAATAGAAAAATGAAAATTATTTTTCCACAATTAGACGTACTTTTAGAGTTAATGAACAAAATATCAAAATTACCATCATATTCATTGGCTTTTTGAATTCAACGTGTCCCATACCACAATGTTGGCTCTTTGTATGAGAAAGAAAAGATATTAAACAAGTTCGGTATGTTTTTCTAGTAGTAAAATCATAAAAAAAAAAGGTTTTGCTAACGGCAGCCCTAAAGATTGTTGTTAAGAGTTTAATTTTATTACATATAAACAAATGAATGATTTTTATTGGGTGATATTTCCGATAAAAGTGGATGAAATTCCTAAAAATCTGAATATACATCAAATACTTCATTCTCATTGAGTGAATTAGTTTCTTACAACAAATTGTAATAAAAATGATCATATTAATGACAGCTCTAAGGGCTGTTATTAGCAAAACCTTATAAAAAATTATAAATAAAATAAAGCAATCAACTTATTTGTTTTTCAAGCACATCTATCTATACAAATTTGAGAGCATATTTAGGTCGAGTGTGAGGAGACATGTTACAAACTTTTGTATCTCTTCTTGTTTTACTGCTTGGCAAAATTTGGAAAAAAAACAAAACATAATCAAATAAAGATTAGCATCCTATGATACATCAAAGATACAAGTCAAAGGTAATATTCGAGGGAGGTAAGAGGTTTCAATCCATATTCAATGAAAAAAAAAAAAAAAAAAAAACCCGTAACATAATCAAATAAAGATTAGCCTCCTATGATACATCAAAGATACAAGTCAAATGTAATAATTAAGGGAGGTAAGAGGTAACACCCATTATCCAAAAAAATAAAGAGAAGAGAAATGATATTTCTTCATTGTATTCCTAGTTTCCTACTAACTATCCTACTCACAGAATCATGACACATGACAGACTTGACAGTTTATATGAATAAAGATAATGAGTAAAATACGTGTGTTAAATTTTTAAGATGGAAAGCGGCACGTAGAGAGTGGATTGAAAAAGACAAATGTAAAAATGAGATGATAAAACAAAAAGTGAGATCAAAGTGGGTTTTAGAAGGGGACGAAAGTTCTAAGTTCTTTCATGCTTGTATAAACTGTAACAATAGGAAGACAAAGTTAAATGGATTGATGATAGATGGTATGTGGTGTGAGGATCCATTAGCAATAAAAATAAAAGTTTTTGAGTTCTACAAAAATATTTTCACAGAAAATGAGAGTTCAAGACCAGGTATGGTTAACAATAATTTTAAAAAGATTTCAAATGAGGAGAAAGAGGAGTTAGAACAGGACGTCGAAGAAGAGGAGGTATGGAATGCTATTAAACTTTGTGGTAGCAAAAAAGCTCCGGGTCCTGATGGTTTCAATTTTGGCTTTTTGAAGAGATATTGGAGTATCATAAGAATAGATTTGTTGAAAGCAATTAAGTGGTTCTGGAACACGGGTACTATATCAGGTGGGTGTAAAGCTTCTTTTCTCACCTTGATTCCTAAAATACAAGACCCGATTACATTAAGTGATTTTCGTCCAATAAGTCTAATAGGCTGTTATTATAAGATTATTGCAAAGATACTTGCAGAAAGAATGAAAAAGGTGATCCATAAAGTGGTAGGGGAGGAACAAAATGCCTTCATACAAGGTAGATATATACTTGATGGGGCATTGATTGCAAATGAAGCGTATGATTATCTGAAGAAAGAAAAAAAGAAAGCATTCCTTTTAAAGATCGATTTTGAAAAAGCATACGATAGTGTCAATTGGAAGTTTATTCAACATACTTTGGTTCAAATGGGGTTCGGGGAAAAATGGTGCAAATGGATCGAAGCTTTGTCAAACCTCGACTTCGGTTTCTGTTCTTGTAAACGGGTCTCCGACCAGGGAGTTTAAGATGGAGAAGGGGGTTAGACAAGGTGACCCTTTATCACCTTTTTTATATCTTGTGGCAGCGGAAGGTCTTAACGTGACTATTAAAGAGGCGGTTTCATGTGGCTATTTTAAAGGTGTTAAAATTGGTAGTAGTGCAATACCAATTTCGCACCTTCAATACGCTGATGATACGTTGATTTTTGGGGAATGGAAAGAATCTAATGCAAGAAATCTCATGAGAATTATGGAGTGTGTTAAGCAAGCATCCGGGTTGAAAATAAACTCAAACAAGACAAAGGTATATGGTATTGGAGTTCAAAACGAGGAGATCGAAGCTTTTGCTAACCGTATGGGGATTTCGTCAGGGAAGATGCCATTTACGTATCTTGGAATTCCGATTGGGGTAAACATGAAAAGAGTCGATAGTTGGAAAATTGTTGTTGAAAAGTTCAAAAAAAGATTGGGGAATTGGAAAACAAAAATGATATCGTTTGGTGGGAGATTAACGTTAGTAAAGTCGGTACTCGGTAGTTTGGCTCTTTACTTCTTTTCTTTGTTCCGTGCCCCGATGAGTGTCCTTAAGATCCTAGAAAGCTTGAGAAATAATTTTTTTTTTTGGGGGGGAGATGATGAAAAGAGGAAACTGGCGTGGTTTAAATGGGATGTAGCCTTAAACAAGCTTGCATTTGATGGCTTAAGTATTGGTAGCTTAAAAGCTTCTAATTGGGCTCTAGTTGGTAAATGGTGGTGGAGGTTTAGAGTAGAGGAGGATAGATTATGGGTTAGAACAATAAAAAGTATATATGGTGATGATGGGGGCTTTAAAGAGGAAAATGGATGTAGTAGGTTAATGGGTGGGAAATGGGGGGAAATTGTGAAGGTGGGTCGGATGATAGATAAAACGGGGATAAATTTTTCCAACTCTTTTGTTAAAAAAGTGGGTGGTGAAAATAGTACTCTTTTTTGGTTAGATAGTTGGGTGGGAAACGGGATTATTCTTAGTGACAAATTCCCTAGACTTTATAAACTAGAAATGAATCAACGAATTACGGTTAGTGAAAAAAGAATATGGGAAGGGGGTCTTGGGGATGGCATTGGGATTGGGCTAGAAATCTAAGAGGTAGGGGGCGGGTGAACTTGAGGAATTGACGGAGTTAATTAATTTTTTTTGTTCCAAATGTGTTAGAAGTTGATTCGTGGAGGTGGATACATGACGAGGATGGAATCTTTACGGTTAAGAGACTAAGAGAGATGATTGATGACAAGATACTAAGCAAGACAAATGGAATGCAAGAGACGAAGTGGAACAAGCTCACCCCAAGGAAAATATGTGTTTTTATTTGGCGTCTACAAAAAAGAAGACTTCCGGTGTTTACTGGGCTTGATCACCTTGGTATGGACCTAAACTCGACGCTTTGTCCGCATTGTGAAGACGAAATAGAAACGGTGGAACATTGCTTTTTAAAGTGTTCAAGGGTTGTGGAGGGCTGGAAAAAAGTTTTTAAGTGGTGGAATATGGGTGTTTTCAATAGTGGGTCTATTCAAGATATTGTTAGTCATAATGCTAATAATAGTCTCAACTTGAAACAAAAATCAATTTGGCAAGCGGTTTGTTGGTCGATGTTATATCTTGTGTGGTGTTCTCGAAACAAGAGGGTGTTTGAAAATAAAGTCTCCAACCTCACTACAATTTGTGATGAGCTACAGCTTCTAACAGTTTTTTGGATATCCAATAGATCAAGAGGAGCAATCTTGTCATGGTTAGATTGGTGTTCGGATCTGATTAAAGCTTGTGATGAGGCGAAAAATGATCCATTTTTAGGGGGTTATTTAAGCCCGGAATTGAATTTATTTGATCAAATATTGCCCTAAATCGTCCCTTTTGTGATTTTAGGTACTTTTGGAGTGAATTCTGGAAAAGGAAGCATTTTGGACGTTTTTGGAGCATAAAAGTGAAGAAAATAGTAAAGTCTTAATTTTCATTGTTGGGAACAGTACCTGACGGCGTCACCAATTTCTTAATGACGGCGTAAAGAGGAAAAACAAGAGGTGAAGAGGCTAGAGTCCATGACGGTCCAGAATGTTTTTGCACTAAGGCATGACGGCGTCACAACACGCCGTCATGGACCCTTTACTCATGACGGCCCAGAGAAAACTACTCTTGACGGCGTCAGATCTGGATCTAGGCAATCCGATTTTATTATGGGCGGCGGGTTGACGGCGCCAGAATTTTCTTCTTGACGCCGTCACCTTAGAAAATCTATATATAGTCTTTGTAATTTTCATTCAAAAGAGAGGACAATTTGAGGGACGACTTGAATAAACCCTAGCACGATTTTATCAGTATTTTCAAGGGTTTTCACCCCTTGAAACCTTTCATGTTCAATTAATATAAGTATCCTTTCAATTCATTCAATATGTCTATGTGTTGTTTGAATATATCTTACGCTTGTCTTGATTTTAACATGCTAGGCTAGACCTCTTGTGTGTTTGCTTAGATGTAGCGAAACCTAGATGTTGATTATGGGTTGATTGCTTGTTTATAGTTGTTACGGATGAATGATTTCGATGTTAGGCTTAAGAAAACTGGCAGACTTTCACAGTGTAACTTGCTTGAACGTCTTAAGAAATATGAACTAATGCGTATGATGAGGCGAAAAATGAACGACTTTTAGGGGGTCATTTAAGCCCGGAATTGACTTTATTTGATAAAATATTGCCCTAAATCGTTCCTTTTGTGATTTTAGGTACTTTGGGAGTGAAATCTGGAAAAGGAAGCAATTCGGACGTTTTTGGAGCATAAAAGTGAAGAAAACGCCAAAGTCTTAATTTTCCTTGCTGGGAACAATAGGTGACGGCGTCAAGAAGGAATCCTTGACGGCGTCAAGAGCAAATTTCCATGACAATCCAGTACAAATTTGACGGCGTCACGAAGTAGGGCGTCAAGAGTAAAATTCATGACGGCCTGGAGATGCACAATACATGACGGCGTCAAAAGTAGATCAAGGCAGTCCGAGAAGAGTTTTGGCGGCGAGGTGACGGCGTCACAAGATTGGTCTTGACGCCGTCAGACCCTATTTCCAATATATAGTTTTCTAATTTTCACATTAAAAAGGAGAAGTTTTGGAGAAAACCTAAGTACGAACTTGGTGCGAATTTTACAGGTTTTTCAAGGGTTCCAACCCCTTGATACCTTTCATGTGTAATTGAGATAAGTATTCTTTTAATTCAATCAATATGTCTATGTGTTGGTTGTCTATATCTTGTTCTTGTCTTAATTCCATCATGCTAGGCTAGATCTATCTTGTGTTTGCTTGGATCTAATGAAACCTAGATGTTAATTATGTGTTGATTACTTGTTTATAGTTGTTTTGGATGAATGAATTTTATGTTAGGCTTAAGAAAACTGGCAGATCTCCTAATGGTAACATGCTTGAACGTCTTAGAAAACATGAACCGATGTGCACTAGGTCTTTATTGGTTGTATTTAATGCATGAGCCACTGTTTATAATCCCTATGGTTGTGCTGGGCATGGCATAGGAGGAGATAAGAGCTCATAGAATTGGGGAGTTAAGTGCGCCACCCCATGAATGATATTAAGGAATACGATCCGTCATCCATGCAACTATAACAAGTAATTAACGTGTAAAAGATGTCTAGGGAGTAGTGAAATCTAAGTAAACACATTTTCTCCACTTATTGCTCACAACTTTAGTATAATTAGTTTATTTTCATTTCTAGTATTTTCTCCACTTATTGTTATAGTTGCATGGATGACGGATCGTATTCCTTAATATCATTCATGGGGTGGCGCACTTAACTCCCCAATTCTATGAGCTCTTATCTCCTCCTATACCATGCCCAGCACAACCATAGGGATTATAAACAGTGGCTCATGTATTAAATATAACCAATAAAGACCTAGTGCACATCGGTTCATGTTTCTTAAGACGTTCAAGCATGTTACCAATTGGAGATTGATGCGTGGGAATCGCAACAGGCTTTACCTCTCAAGAGATCTCGAGAAGCTTACAACCCCCACCAGGCAGTGTACCTGATCGTTGTAGTATAGTATAGTGACATGTACCGGGGGATTGATCGTTCAGCTTAGGAATAGTGTCGCTAGGATTAGAAAGCCTAAATACTAGTTTTAAAGGTGAGGGATGATTATTTTTGTATTTTTATATTTTATGGAAAGCAAATTAAAATCTCGGGTTTGAAGGATTTGGGCGGAATTAGTTGCTAATCAACTAACCCAATACTAAGATGCAATCAAAATAAAATACTAGAAATGAAAATAAACTAATTTATACTAAGGTTGTGAGCAGTAATTGGAGAAAATGTGTTTACTTAGATTTCACTACTCCCTAGATATCTTTTACACGTTAATTACTTGTTATAATTGCATGGATGACGGATCGTATTCCTTAATACCATTCATGGGGTGGCACACATAACTCCCCAATTCTATGAGCTCTTATCTCCTCCTACACCATGCCCAGCACAATTATAGGGATTGTAAACAGTGGCTCATGCATTAAATACAACCAATAAAGACCTAGTGTGCGTTGGTTCATGTTTCTTAAGACGTTCAAGCATGTTACCAATTGGAGATCTGCCAGTTTTCTTAAGCCTAACATATAAATCATTCATCCAAGACAAGAATAAACAAGTAATCAACACATAATCAATATCTAGGTTTCATTAGATCTAAGCAAACACAAGATAGATCTAGCCTAGCATGATAGAATTAAGACAAGAACATGATATAGACAACCAACACATAGACATATTGATTGAATTAGAAGAACACTTATCTTGATTAATCATGCAAGGTATCAAGGGGTTGGAACCCTTGAAAAACCTGTAAAGTTACACCAAAATCGTACTTAGGGTTTCTCCCCAAAACTTCTCTTTTAAATGTGAAAAACTAGAAAACTATATATAGAAAAAGGGATCTGACGGCGTCAAGACCAAATAGGTGACGCCGTCACCTCGCCGCCAAAACAATCCTCAGACTGCCTAGATCTACATTTGACGCCGTCAAGAACAATTCATTTCCAGGCCGTCATGACTTTTACTCTTGACGCCCTACCTTCACGACGCCGTCAAAAGTCTTCTGGGTCGTCATGGAATTTTACTCTTGACGCCGTCAGGGAACTACTCTTGACGCCGTTATGCACTGTTCCCAGCATGGAAAATTAAGACTTTGGCGTTTTCTTCACTTTTATGCTCCAAAAACGTCCGAATTGCTTCCTTTTCCAGATTTCACTCCCAAAGTACCTAAAATCACAAAAGGAACGATTTAGGGCAATATTTGATCAAATAAATTCGAATTCGGGTTTAAATGAACCCCTAAAAGCGGATCATTTTTCGCCTCATCATATACCCTTACACTTGAGATTTGCTTGTCCTCAAGCAAATGCGCTTTTATTCTACTCAAAATACAAGTTAGGGGTCATTTAACACCAATATAAAAGTAATTACAACAAATAATCGTTCCACTAAAGACCAATAGACAAGCACGGAGGTCATACACTAGCACCTCACAAATAGTGTTTAGATACTCACATCTCTTGGGTGTAATAAAGTGTAAATTACAATATGGAAACGGAAGATATCTCTCACTACCTGTCATAGCAAAATAGATTACCATAGGCTTGGGAAAGGATCAAACCTCCACCACATGGCGTAAGCACCTAGGATAAACTATCAAAGAGGTCTTTTAAAGGGTTGTAACGTTAGGTGTAGGGATATGAAATACACGGTTTTGTTGGATAAAGGAAGTTTTACTGGTGGCGAGTTAACAATCTTGGTTAATTACATGTACAATGTGGCGTTGCTAAGCCAAGACTAGACTCGACTTAAGCTAATGAATGAAAAATAACAAAAACATAAAATGAACATAGAATAAAATGGGATGGTAGTCCGTATGTTTTTTTCTCTTTTTCTTTTTCTAATTTTTTTTTTCTTTTTCTTTTTTTTTCGATTTTTTTTTTTTTTTTTTTTTTTTTTTTTTTTTTTTTTTTTTGCATACACTCTTACCTTACCATCCGAAATAATACATCATAGGGGATTGAACATTCCCCTTACACTTGAATTTTTACATACTTTACATTAAACTAATCTAATGACTCGAATTAAGAAAATCAAAACACTTGGAGCACTTTTAAGATTAACGTACATATGGGGGTAATAAGTGATGTTCTTCCCCATTACTTCATAAAATAAGTACTTACCCATGAGTCCCAATCGTCCCAAAACAATATGTACAAGGATATGACTCGACTTAGCAACCATGTAATCAATTAGAAAGTTAACTTAGGGTTTAACAAATAACAATAATGCACTAAAAATGAGCGCATACACGGAAGGCTAAGGCGATTTGGTTGTACATTTAAGTGGGGTGTAACAAATTCTTCCTTTAAGTAAAATGCTTAAAGTTAGAAACGAAAAGATAGGCTCGGAGGGGTGTACTAGGGGTTTCGTGTACTAAAAATGAGTACATCGCTAAGGGTGTGGGAAAAATTAGTTGACTTAACTAGCCAAGTAATATGACTTAAATGGTCAAGTAATTATGATACGGGTTTAACACAATGGTGATCCTAATGCCTCTTATCATGTAGTAAATCCTACCAAACGAATGTAGTCTCACTAGCGGTCTCGGGATGCATCACTAACGCAAGTTCTAGAATCTAAATGCTACCGGTCCACTCATAAGCACTAATAATAAATGCTTTTCCTATCAAATCTAAAGGCGAACCTCACATATTTGGGTGGAAAATTTTTCTGAATATACGGTTATGTGCTAGTCATACAATCTCCTATCCATGAGACGCTTGCTATAGCTAAAGTTTCACTCTTAAATGTTGTAAAAAATTTTAAATTTGGCGCTAAAATTGCACTAACAAGTATTTCTCATAGTTTTATTACACATCTACCATTAAACAAAACAAACTCAAGCGAAAATGCATATGTAAGGTATCATCTTTTTACCCTCCCCTTACACTTAATATGAACATTGTCCCCAATGTTCAAGTAAAGAATGTAAAAGTGAAAAAGTTAAAAAAGAATGAAATCAAATACTCCCCTAATTCGCTCGGTATGGATAATAAGGTGGCCAGGTTAAATCTTCCTCCAAGAAAATGAACAATCAAAGCTTCCCTTCCAGAATATAAATCATCTTCTTGTCATACATAACCTGTAAAACCTGACAAAATAGACAAGACAACCTCGCGTAAAATCGGCGGCATCCTATATAAGTTACTAAATCCTAAAAAACAAGATAAGATATAATTCTTGTGGAATGAAGTTTACAGATCTCCTGGAGATTATAAAACTTAATAATTCACAAAAAACCATAAGACTCCGATAGAAAAACAAAACCGGTAAAATTTCCAGATTTTTACTCCTGACGCCGTCAAGAGTAAACCCCTGACGCCGTCAGAATTGACCTGCAGAAATTCTTATGTTAAGTTTCCGGAAAATTTCTGGAAAAACTTAGTCCTACTTCCTGGAAAATCCTGCAAAACTTCATCATGACTCAATACAAGCATTTGACTTTAACAAGTACGAATATACATGTTCATTTAATATTGTGGAGAATCATGATCGGTTTGTTTCTTAAAAACATATTTGGGGTTTCCCCTTACACTTATCTTTTGCAAAAATACCTTTAGGTGGAGTTAAGACTAGGCCAAAACAACAAAGTAAAGTATTTCCACTATTTAGTTTAGAAACATGATCTACCAACAATAAAAATTAAGCATGCATACGGAAGCAAATAACAAACAAACAAATAAACAAACAAATAAATAAATAAAGCTTGGTTTGCCTCCCAATAAGCGCTTGTTTTTGTTCGAGTCACGAGCCTGACTCTACCCTTATTTAATGGAAATAGGGAAGGTTTTCCTTACACTTTGAATTAAGTGCGGGTGGAAGAAGCGATACACACCTTTAGTGTGGAAATATGCCACATGAAGTAAGAGTGGTGGATGAATTATATGCTCAAAGGGGTGCGCTCCTATCATCATAACCTTAACAAGTTCAATCGGATTAATTGGTGGATTAAGATTTTCTCTTAGAAAGGGATCATCTTCTATCAACTTCGAGAGACCCCTAGTTGGGAATCCATCTTGACCTAATAAACCTGGTTTAAACCCATAATGTTTCTTATGATCAATCATGAATGGGTGATGTAAGTATGTAAGGTCATGTTCCACTCCTATGTCAGCTTCCTCTGTACAAGGCTTAGAGTCTACTACCTTTGTCTTAAAACTACCCGGACTATATGATTTGATGGGTGGATCGGAACCTATTTCAATTCCTAAATTTCATCCAAGGATGGAAGATTAGGTAACGGTTTTGGTTGAGGCTCCGGTTCATCAAAACTAGGAATTTTCCTAGAACCAAGAGTAAGGTTATCATTATAAGTATTCAAACCTATATCCTCTAGTTGTGTTTGGTTCAAAGGTTCTACCTCTATCAGGGCTCCTATAGTCTCTTCTACTTCTTCCGGGTAAGTCACGGGCGGTGTGTGTGCCTCAAGTGATGATGGGAGTTGTGGGGTACTTTGTAGGTTTGTGTTATTTACCTCATCCTTCCTTGTGTCAAGATCACCTATATCCTCAACATGTGTTTCATTATAATCTAACCCTAACATTTTCCCAAGTATCTCACGTACTTCTCTAGGCATCTCAACTTCTATGTCCGAATCATACGGATCATCCTCAATATTATGACTACTATATACAAATTGCCCAAAAGATTCATCATCTGTTTCTTGAGATTCATCATCATCGATTATAAAACCTAGGTCTTTTTGATCAATGTGATCATGTTCGGCTACATCCTCCATCACATCAAGGTCACCTATGTGTTCATCCTGTATTGTGGTAGGGCCTAACCATGACATGCAGCTAGGTGGCTCATACGAAACTATCCTAGGTGAAGGCTCATATGGTGCATAGGTTTCACTAAGTGAGGCATTTTGAGGGGTTGATGGAGCTCCTAAGGTAAATTCTTTAAAAGCATTATGCTCTTGGCCTCTTTTCTCAAGGTACTCAATAAAATCAATGTAAAATCCTGTCCTCATTTCATTCCTCCATCTTGTTATATCCAAACTAGTGTAATTATATTTTTTCTGGTAAAACTCTAGTGTCGGACTTGGTAGATTCGCGTTCTCCATAATGGCAAACGGAATAGTCAATGAACTTCATTTACTAACAAAGGCACAAAGAAAAAGATAGACTAAAGAAAACCTAAAAATAAAAATAAAATCTTACTAGAAAGGAATCTAGCAAGTAGACCTAATAAAAAGAGATTCTAACCTAGACAATAACTATTCCCCGGGCTGCGGTGCAAAAAACTTGATGCGTGGGAATCGCAACAGGCTTTACCTCTCAAGAGATCTCGAGAAGCTTACAACCCCCACCAGGCAGTGTACCTGATCATTGTAGTATAGTATAGTGACAAGTACCGGGGGATTGATCGTTCAGCTTAGGAATAGTGTCGCTAGGATTAGAAAGCCTAAATACTAGTTCTAAAGGTGAGGGATGATTATTTTTGTGTTTTTATATTTTATGAAAAGCAAATTAAAATCTCGGGTTTGAAGGATTTGGGCAGAATTAGTTGCTAATCAACTAACCCAATACTAAGATGCAATCAAAATAAAATACTAGAAATGAAAATAAACTAATTTATACTAAGGTTGTGAGCAGTAATTGGAGAAAATGTGTTTACTTAGATTTCACTACTCCCTAGATATCTTTTACACGTTAATTACTTGTTATAATTGCATGGATGACGGATCGTATTCCTTAATACCATTCATGGGGTGGCACACATAACTTCCCAATTCTATGAGCTCTTATCTCCTCCTACACCATGCCCAGCACAACTATAGGGATTGAAAACAGTGGCTCATGCATTAAATACAACCAATAAAGACCTAGTGCGCGTTGGTTCATGTTTCTTAAGACGTTCAAGCATGTTACCAATTGGAGATCTGCCAGTTTTCTTAAGCCTAACATATAAATCATTCATCCAAGACAAGAATAAACAAGTAATCAACACATAATCAATATCTAGGTTTCATTAGATATAAGCAAACACAAGATAGATCTAGCCTAGCATGATAGAATTAAGACAAGAACATGATATAGACAACCAACACATAGACATATTGATTGAATTAGAAGAACACTTATCTTGATTAATCATGCAAGGTATCAAGGGGTTGGAACCCTTGAAAAACCTGTAAAGTTACACCAAAATCGTACTTAGGGTTTCTCCCCAAAACTTCTCTTTTAAATGTGAAAAACTAGAAAACTATATATAGAAAAAGGGGTCTGACGGCGTCAAGACCAAATAGGTGACGCCGTCACCTCGCCGCCAAAACAATCCTCAGACTGCCTAGATCTACATTTGACGCCGTCAAGAACAATTCATTTCCAGGCCGTCATGACTTTTACTCTTGACGCCCTACCTTCATGACGCCGTCAAAACTCTTCTGGGTCGTCATGGAATTTTACTCTTGACGCCGTCAGGGAACTACTCTTGACGCCGTCATGCACTGTTCCCAGCATGGAAAATTAAGACTTTGGCGTTTTCTTCACTTTTATGCTCCAAAAACGTCCGAATTGCTTCCTTTTCCAGATTTCACTCCCAAAGTACCTAAACTCACAAAAGGAACGATTTAGGGCAATATTTGATCAAATAAATTCGAATTCGGGTTTAAATGACCCCCTAAAAACGGATCATTTTTCGCCTCATCAGAGATCTGCCAGTTTTCTTAAGCCTAACATATAAATCATTCATCCAAGACAATTATAAACAAGTAATCAACACATAATTAACATCTAGGTTTCATTAGATCCAAGCAAACACAAGATAGATCTAGCCTAGCATGATGGAATTAAGACAAGAACAAGATATAGACAACCAACACATAGACATATTGATTGAATTAAAAGAACACTTATCTCAATTACACATGAAAGGTATCAAGGGCTTAGAACCCTTGAAAAACCTGTAAAATTCGCACCAAGTTCGTACTTAGGGTTTCTCCAAAACTTCTCTTCTTTTTAATGTGAAAATTAGAAAACTATATATAGGAAAAGGGGTCTGACGGCGTCAAGACCAAACTTGTGACGCCATCACCTCGCCGCCAAAACGCTTCTCGGACTGCCTTGATCTACTTTTGACGCTGTCATGTATTATGCATTTCCAGGCCGTCATGAATTTTACTCTTGACGCCCTACTTCGTGACGCCGTCAAATCTGTACTGGATCGTCATGGAAATTTGCTCTTGACGCCGTCAAGGATTCCTTCTTGACGCCGTCACCTACTGTTCCCAGCAAGGAAAATTAAGACTTTGGCGTTTTCTTTACTTTTATGCTCCAAAAACGTCCGAATTTCTTCCTTTTCCAGATTTCACTCCCAAAGTACCTAAAATTACAAAAGGAACGATTTAGGGCAATGTTTGATCAAATAAAGTCAATTCCGGGCTTAAATGACCCCCTAAAAGTGGTTCATTTTTCACCTCATCATATACCCTTACACTTGAGATTTGCTTGTCCTCAAGCAAATGCGCTTTTATTCTACTCAAAATACAAGTTAGGGGTCATTTAACACTAATATAAATGTAATTACAACAAATAATCGTTCCACTAAAGACCAATAGACAAGCACGGAGGTCATACACTAGCACCTCACAAATAGTGTTTAGATACTCACATCTCTCGGGTGTAATAAAGTATAAATTACAATATGGAAACGGAAGATATCTCTCACTACCTGTCATAGCAAAATAGATTACCATAGGCTTGGGAAAGGATCAAACCTCCACCACATGACGTAAGCACCTAGGATAAACTATCAAAGAGGTCATTTAAAGGGTTGTAATGTTAGGTGTAGGGATATGAAATACACGGTTTTGTTGGATAAAGGAAGTTTTACTGGTGGCGAGTTAACAATCTTGGTTAATTACATGTACAATGTGGCGTTGCTAAGCCAAGACTAGCCTCGACTTAAGCTAATAAATGAAAAATAACAAAAACATAAAATGAACATAGAATGAAACGAGATGGTAGTCCGTATGTTTTTTCTCTTTTTCCTTTTCTATTTTTTTTTTTTTTTTTTTTTTTTTTTTTTTTTTTTTTTTTGCATACACTCTTACCCTACCATCCAAAATAATACATCATAGGGGTTGAGCATTCCCCTTACACTTGAATTTTTACATACTTTACAATTAACTAATCTAATGACTCAAATTAAGAAAATCAAAACACTTGGAGCACTTTTCAGATTAACGTACATATGGGGGTAATAAATGAATGATGTTCTTCCCCATTACTCCATAAATAAGTACTTTACCCATGAGTCTCAATCGTCCCAAAACAATATGTACAACGATATAACTCGACTTAGCAACCATGTAATCAATTAGATAGTTAACTTAAGGTTTAACAAATAACAATAATGCACTAAAAATGAGCGCATTCACGGAAGGCTAAGGCGATTTGGGTGTACATTTAAGTGGGGTGTAACAAATTCTTCCTTTAAGTAAAATGCTTAAAGTTAGAAACGAAAAGATAGGCTCGGAGGGGTGTACTAGGGGTTTCGTGTACTAAAAATGAGTACAACGCTAAGGGTGTGGGAAAAATTAGTTGACTTAACTAGCCAAGTAATATGACTTAAATGGCCAAGTAATAATAATACGGGTTTAACACAAGGGTGATCCTAATGCCTCTTATCATGTAGTAAATCCTACCACACGAATGTAGTCTCACTAGCGGTCTCGGGATGCATCACTAACGCAAGTTCTAGAATCTAAATGCTACCGGTACACTCATAAGCACTAATAATAAATGTTTTTCCTATCAAATCTAAAGGCGAACCTCACATATTTGGGTGGAAATTTTTTTTGAATATACGGTTATGTGCTAGTCATACAATCTCCTATCCATGAGACGCTTGCTATGGCTAAAGTTTCACTCCTAAATGTTGTAAAAAATTTTAAATTTGGCGCTAAAATTGCACTAACAAGTATTTCTCATAGTTTTATTACACATCTACCATCAAACAAAACAATACTCAAGCGAAAGTGCATATGTAAGGTATCATCTTTTTACCATCCCCTTACACTTAAGATGAACATTGTACCCAATGTTCAAGTAAAGAAAGTAAAAGTGAAAAAAAAAAAGAAAAAAGAATGAAACCAAATACTCCCCTGATTCGCTCGGTATGGATAATAAGGTGACCAGGTTAAATCTTCCTCCAAGAAAATGAACAATCAAAGCTTCCCTTCCAGAATATAAATCATCTTCTTGTCATACATAACCTGTAAATCCTGAGAAAATAGACAAAACAACCTCGCGTAAAATCGGCGGCATCCTATATAACTTACTAAATCCTAGAAAACAAGATGAGATATAATGCTTGTGGAATGAAGTTTGCAGATTTCCTGGAGATTATTAAACTTAATAATTCACAAAAACCATAAGACTCCGTTAGAAAAGCAAAACTGGTAAAATTTCCAGATTTTTACACTTGACGCCATCAAGAGTTAACTCTTGACGCCGTCAGAAGTGACCTGCAGAAATTCTTATGTTAAGTTTCCGAAAAATTTCTGGAAAAACTTGGTCCTACTTCCTGGAAAATCCTGCAAAACTTCATTATGACTCAATACAAACATTTGACTCTAACAAGTACGAATATACATGTTCATTTAATATTGTGGAGAATCATGATCGGTTTGTTTCTGAAAAACATATTTGGGGTTTCCCCTTACACTTATCTTTTGCAAAAATACTTTTGGGTGGAGTTAAGACTAGGCCAAAACAACAAAGTAAAGTATTTCCACTATTTAGTTGAGAAACATGATCTACCAACAATAAAAATAAAGCATGCATACAGAAGCAAATAACAAACAAACAAAATAAAATCACACAAAACGAAGAACGTCACCATGAGCACCATCAATTATTTCAAACAAACGTAAACATAAAAATAAATTGTTCAAGGCCAACAGAGGCCGCATCCTAAGCTATTACAATACCAAATGTTTCAAATTACACAACCATCAATAAATTGTTCAGAAATAACAGAAATCAAGAGGAATCACTGGGGAGGAGGACCAAAGCGGTAGTCATAGCCAGGAGGGAGGTGTCCGGTGTACCCGTAGGGAGGGTAGTCAGTCTCACGGCCGGGGAATGGGTCAATCTGCAGGTGAGGCTCAAGCTGATCTCAGGTGGAGAGGTGATGCATCTGGCGGATGGTGTGATCATACATCCAATCAAAGCGCTGCTCAGTGGTGGTCCGCCATGCGTCCATCTGACCCATCCAGGCACCCTGGTGTGCCTGCCAGTCTCCCCGACTCATGTGTCGGTAGTAGTCAGCTGTCCCCTCCTCATAACCCTGGAACTGATGCTGCTGGGGCCCTACCTCATCATCAACATCCTCCTCAACATCAGGCCCCCCTGCCTCATACCAGTTATAGGTCCCATTCCTCTCTAGCATCACAATGCTCATCTGCCTGAGGGATTTAGCCCTCACTACCCTACAGGCCCCACAGTCACTCAAGTACCCCATGATCGTAGGAGTAAGAAGATCATAGGAACGAGCCAACCGGGTCACGAACATCCCCCATACACCTTGTCGATATCCCTCTCACCCACACTGGTCCTCAAATAACTAGCCACCCAAAATGGGATGTTGCAGTAGACATCCGCTGAAAAGATGGTGTACAAGTAGAAAAGATCTGAAGCAGTGACACGGTGAGTGGTGCCATGACGTCCTGACAGGCTGTATGTGATGCACCTGTGGACCAACCTAACTATGGGGTCCCTGATGGATGCTGCCCCAGTAGTCGAGGTGTAAACCCCGTCCCCTATGGTCGGCCAAAAAGTGATACACCTCATCTCACTCCTCTGAGTCTCCCCATGCAACAACCTCTGCATAAAAGTTCCATCAACCGCCTCCTCCCTAGTATACAACCCAATCCTCCAACCAAACTCAGTAACCGAACATGACCGCACCTCCCCTCCTAACCTAAAATAGATAGTGGTGCCCCCCACATCCGTCCTAGCCTCAGCCTGATCAAAATGGAAGGTTGCAAAGAACTCCCTAACCAACTCACTATACACCGTCTCCCTAATCCTAAACAACCTCTCCCATTGAGGACCCGCAAATCCATCAGTGTGGATCCTCTCCAAAAACACAGCTTCCAACCCTTGGGCCCTAAGAAACTCCCAATCAACCACAGCCCCAGCATCAATATGGTGGTTACAAAGTTCCGCGTACTTGGTGGTGGCGCCAACAATGTCAAACTCGCTCCAACTATGGACCAATTGTCCATAATTGACTTTTTGGGACCTAGAGGAACTGCCCCGATGTTGATGAGATCTTTTGCTCATTTTCCTGGAAAAAGGTAGAGTGAACGGAAACGATTAGAACGAGAATTATAATGATTTTTATGCTGTCAGACACATCTGACGCCGTCAGGAGTAGTCCTGACGCCGTCAGACTGATCGGAATCCGAATCATGCAAATGCGAGGGAAAAGTCAATTTTCAAACTCTTAACCCATTACCCAAACGCTCCTTTAATCAGAAAACATGGGTGGGGGGGTCAAAAAATCCGTGGCATGAGTGGCTTTCCCTAAACTAATGCATGATTCGAGTGGGATAACATAATCAATGGGTAACCCCATGTTTACAAATCACCAAATGGATGGCATTACGATTTGTTAATGATGGGTCAAGAATAGGGTTTCGGGCGAAAGGGGTTTTCCAAATTGATTGATCCTAAGGACAATTGATCGAACAAGAATGAAGAAAAATCACTTACCAAGTGAAGATTGGTTGTGGAAGACGTCGAATTGAAGGGTGGAGATTCGGAGTAGTAGCAGCACTTTGGGTGAGATTTGTGGGGTATGGGTTGAAAGTGATTGGTTTTGGGTTAATATTGCTGATCTATCGAGGTGACGGCGTCAAGAGTATTTGTCTGACGCCGTCAGATGCCCGTGTGAGGTGAGAAATGGAGTAATCTCACAATTAGTCCCTGCACTTTGTGTGAATAGCTAAACATTAGAAAAAACCATGAGTAGCTATTCCGTTAACGAGGTCCACCAGGGTCGAACGTTTCGTTACTGTCACGGAAAGAGGTGAGGTTGTAGATGGGGTTGGGTGACGTTTTGGCTAAGTTGTAACCTGCGCACGGGTCACCGGTGTGTAAAAAGAGATGTTGTTCCATAGAGGGTTTCAAATCAGTGGTGTTTTTGAGGTACAACCTCTTTACACCGGGTTTAAAACCAAAAGAACGTCTCTTGGATAGGTTTGAGAATGTGGTTCGCAAGCATCCAACGAAAATGTTATGGAATTGCGAATTCTCCTCTTCCTGGGGATGCTCACGAGAACGGGGGGTAGTTAATGGTGAAGCACTTGGGGAAAATTTCTCGCTATCCTCTTGGTCCAACGCCAAAGGGGTTGAAACCTCGAAGACTTTTTTGATTTTTCTAGGTACGGAGTTTTCTTTGATCTTTTCTTTGACCCTCGATATGAATTGGTCAGCTAAATTCATAAAAGCTTTGTGAGTGCTTTCCATGCGTGCTTCCAAGTGCTGGATATGTTTTTCCTGATTATCCATGAAGGTTACCATTATCCCTTCAAATTCCTCTTGTCGTGAACGTTCAGGAAAATTGTGGTCGATAACCGCATTCCTACGTAAATTAAGATTACACATGGGTTCAGCAGCAGGTTTCTCAATACTCATTAATTCTTTTACCTACTTCTCGATGCTTCCTAATAACTGTTCTTGGGTGGCGTGTGCGTAGTCAAGTTTTTCCTTGCTTGGAAACATCGGGTCCTCCCATCCTTCTTCTTCGTATTGTGCCAACCCCTCAAGAACTTTCCAGCACTGGTCAATGCTAAGTCTATTTAACCTGCCCTTGGCTGCGTAATCAATGGCTCTCCTTGTTTGATAGTCAACTTTATCGTAAAAGATTTGAATCTGGAGCCATGGTTCGATGCCATGATGAGGGACTTTTTGGAGCAGGTCTTTATATCGAGTCCATGCTTCATAAAAAGATTCATTTTGACGTTGTTGGAACATCAAGATGTCATTTCTAAGCTTAGTAGTTCTCCCCGGTGGGAAAAATTGAGCAAGGAAACGAGTGGTGAGATCATCCCATGTGGTGATGGATCCCGCGGGTAAACGCTCAAGCCATTGACTAGCTTGATCTCGTAGAGAGAATTGGAATAGGCGTAATCGGGTTGTCTCTCTAGTTTCAACACCTAGGTCTATGGAATCTACAATTTTGAGGAAGTCCTTAAGATGTTGGTTTGGATCTTCGGAACGAAGTCCATGGAATGCATATCCGCTTTGCACCAACCGGATGGTGTCGGATCGCAAGGGGGTCACATTGGCTTCGGTGAGCTCAATGGTGTTTCGGTAGCCTTGGTGGCTAGGTCGGGAATACTCTCCTAAGGTTCGGGGCCTAAGGGGTTCTAATGGTGGGTTTTGTTGTGGTGGAATGACGGGTTCAAGGATGTTCCCATTGTCCATGATGTCGGGTGGTTACGAATAAAGACACAAAGAAATAAGATAGACTAAAGAAACCTAAAAAAAATAAAAATAAAATCTTACTAGAAAGGAATCTAGCAAGTAGACCTAATAAAAAGAAATTCTAACCTAGACAATAACTATTCCCCGGGCTGCGGCGCCAAAAACTTGATGGACGTGGGAATCGCACCAGGCTTTACCTCTCAAGGGATCTTGAGAAGCTTACAACCCTCACCAGGCAGTGTACCTGATCGTTGTAGTATAGTATAGTGACAAGTACCGGGGGATTGATCGTTCAGCTAGGAATAGTGTCGCTAGGATTAGAAAACCAAAATACTAGTTCTAAAGGTGAGGGATGATTATTTTTGTATTTTTATATTTTTTAGAAAGCAAATAAAAATCTCGGGTTTGAAGGATTTGGGCGGAATTAGTTGCTAGTCAACTAACCCAATACTAAAGATGCAATCAAAATAAAATACTAGAAATGAAAATAAACTAAATTATACTAAAGTTGTGAGCAATAAGTGGAGAAAATGTGTTTACTTAGATTTCACTACTCCCTAGACATCTTTTACCCGTTAATTACTTGTTATAGTTGCATGGATGACGGATCGTATTCCTTAATATCATTCATGGGGTGGCGCACTTAACTCCCCAATTCTATGAGCTCTTATCTCCTCCTATACCATGCCCAGCACAACCATAGAGATTATAAACAGTGTCTCATGCATTAAATACAACCAATAAAGACCTAGTGCACATCGGTTCATGTTTCTTAAGACGTTCAAGCATGTTACCAATTGGAGATCTGCCAGTTTTCTTAAGCCTAACATATAAATCATTCATCCAAGACAATTATAAACAAGTAATTAACACATAATTAACATCTAGGTATCATTAGATCCAAGCAAACACAAGATAGATCTAGCCTAGCATGATGGAATTAAGACAAGAACAAGATATAGACAATCAACACATAGACATACTGATTGAATTAAAAGAACACTTATCTCAATTACACATGAAAGGTATCAAGGGCTTAGAACCCTTGAAAAACCTGTAAAATTCGCACCAAGTTCGTACTTAGGGTTTCTCCAAAACTTCTCTTCTTTTTAATGTGAAAATTAGAAAACTATATATAGGAAAAGGGGTCTGACGACGTCAAGACCAAACTTGTGACGCCGTCACCTCGCCGCCAAAACTCTTCTCGGACTGCCTTGATCTACTTTTGACGCCGTCATGTATTATGCATTTCCAGGCCGTCATGAATTTTACTCTTGACGCCCTACTTCGTGACGACGTCAAATCTGTACTGGATCATCATGGAAATTTGCTCTTGACGTCATCAAGGATTCCTTCTTGATGCCGTCACCTACTGTTCCCTGCAAGGAAAATTAAGACTTTGGCGTTTTCTTCACTTTTATGGTCCAAAAACGTCCGAATTGCTTCCTTTTCCAGATTTCACTCCCAAAGTACCTAAAATCACAAAAGGAACAATTTAGGGCAATATTTGATCAAATAAAGTCAATTCCGGGCTTAAATGACCCCTTAAAAGTGGTTCATTTTTCGCCTCATCAGGGTTGTAAGCTTCTCAAGATCCCTTGAGAGGTAAAGCCTGGTGCGATTCCCACGTACATCAAGTTTTTGGCGCCGCAGCCCGGGAAATAGTTATTGTCTAGGTTAGAATCTTTTTTTATTAGGTCTACTTGCTAGATTCCTTTCTAGTAAGATTTTATTTTTTATTTTTAGGTTTCTTTAGTCTATCTTTTTCTTTGTGTGTTTGTTCGTAATTTCCATTGACTCTTCCGTTCACCATTATGGAGTACGCGAATCCACAATACCACCAACCACAAAGGCCATTCTACCCTATTGACATCTCGAATTTCAAACAATATCGAGATGAACCCATATATGATGCATGGACTCGTTTTAGAGATTTACTCCAAAAATTCCCTCACCATAGTTTCGCTTTAGCATCCCTAACCCGAACCTTTTACTATCGTGTTGGCCAATATGACCAAATGCGCATTGAGGATTTTGCTAATGGGGACTTTAGGGAATTAAGTGCTGAAGAAGCATGGGATACCGTAGAAGATTGTGCCCAATATTATTATAGGGTAGACAACCCAACAAACGTTAGTACAAGTCAATTGAATATAAATTTCCAGGATCATGAAACAAGTTTGTTTGGGGATGAATATATTAGTGTTGAGATACCTAAGTGGTTGTCATGTAATGCCATTGTACAAGCTGAACACATAGGTGACCTTGATGTGATGGAGGATTTAGCCGAACATGATCACATTGATAAAAAAGACCTAGGTCCTATGATCGATGATGATGAATCTCAAGAAACATATGATGAATCTTTTGGGCAATATGTATATAGCAGTCAGAATATTGAGGATGATCCATATGATTCGGATATAGAAGTTGAGATGCCTAAAGAAGTACGTGAGATACTTGGGAAAATGTTAGGGTTGGATTATAATGAAACACATGTTGAGGATATAGGTGATCTTGATAAGATGGATGATAAAGTACAAAATCTAAGCTCACCAAGTACCCCACAAGTCCTACCATCATTTGAGGTACACACACCGCCCGTGACTTACCCGGAAAAAGTAGAGGAGACAATAGGAACCTCAATAGAGATAGAACCTTTGAACCATACACAACTAGAGGATATAGGTTTGAATACTTATAATGATAACCTTACTCTTAGTTCTAGGGAAGTTCCTTGTTTTGATGAACCGGAGCCTCAACCAAAACCGTTACCTAATTTTCCATCTTTAGATGAGAATTTAGGGATTGAAAAAGGTTCCGATCCACCAATCAAACCATATAGTCTGGGTAGTCTTAGTATAAAGGTAGTGGACTCTAAGCCTTGTAGAGAGGAAACCAATATAGGAGTGGAAAATGACCTTACATGCTTACATCACCCATTTATAATTGATCACAAGAAACATTATGGGTTTAAACCGGGTTTATTGGGTCAAGATGGATTCCCAACTAGGAGTCTCTCGAAGTTGTTAGAAAATGATCCCTTTCTAGGAGAAAACCTCAATTCGGCCACTAACCCAATTAAACTAGGTAAGGTTATGATGATAGGAGCACACCCCTTTGAGCATATAATTCATCCACCATTCTTTTCTCACGTGGCATATTCACACCCTGAGGGTGTGTATCGCTACTTTCACCCACACTTAATCCTAAGTATAGGAAAAACCTCCCCTATTTTCGTTAAATAAGGGTAGAGTCAGGCTCGTGACTCGAACAAAAACAAGCGCTTATTGGGAGGCAACCCATGTTTTGTGTGTTTTTATTTGTTTGTTTGTTTGTTTGATTTTATTTGTTTCCGTATGCATGTTTTATTTTTATTGTTTGTGGCTCATGTTTCAAAGTAAATTGTGAAAATGCTTTATTTTGTTTTTAACTTCGTCTTAATTGCATATAAAGGTATTTTGCAAAAGATAAGTGTAAGGGGAAACCCCAAATATGTTTTTAAGAAATAAACCGATCATGATTCTCCACAATATTAAATGAACATGTATATTCATACTTGTTAGAGTCAAATGCTTGTATTGAGTCATAATGAAGTTTTGCAGGATTTTCCAGGAAGTAGGACCAAGTTTTTCCAGAAATTTTTCGGAAACTTAACATAAGAATTTCTGCAGGTCACTTCTGACGGCGTCAAGAGTTAACTCTTGACGGCGTCAAGTGTAAAAATCTGGAAATTTTACCAGTTTTGTTTTTCTAACGGAGTCTTATGGTTTTTGTGAATTATTAAGTTTTATAATCTCCAGGAAATCTGAAAACTTCATTCCACAAGCATTATATCTTATCTTGTTTTCTAGGATTTAGTAACTTATATAGGATGCCGCCGATTTTACGCGAGGTTGTTTTGTCTATTTTCTCAGGTTTTACAGGTTATGTATGACAAGAAGATGATTTATATTCTGGAAGGGAAGCTTTGATTGTTCATTTTCTTGGAGGAAGATTTAACCTGGTCACCTTATTATCCATACCGAGCGAATCAGGGGAGTATTTGATTTCATTCTTTTTACTTTCTTTTCACTTTTACATTCTTTACTTGAACATTGGGGACAATGTTCATCTTAAGTGTAAGGGGAGGGTAAAAAGATGATACCTTACATATGCACTTTCGCTTGAGTTTGTTTTGTTTGATGGTAGATGTGTAATAAAACTATGAGAAATACTTGTTAGTGTAATTTTAGCGCCAAATTTAAACTTTTTTACAACATTTAGGAGTGAAACTTTAGCCATAGCAAGCGTCTCATGGATAGGAGATTGTATGACTAGCACATAACCGTATATTCAGAAAAATTTTCCACCCAAATATGTGAGGTTCGCCTTTAGATTTGATAGGAAAAGCATTTACTATTAGTGCTTATGAGTGTACCGGTAGCATTTAGATTCTAGAACTTGCGTTAGTGATGCATCCTGAGACCGCTAGTGAGACTACATTCGTGTAGTAGGATTTACTACATGATAAGAGGCATTAGGATCACCCTTGTGTTAAACCCGTATTATAATTACTTGACCATTTAAGTCATATTACTTGGCTAGTTAAGTCAACTAATTTTCCCACACCCTTAGCGTTGTACTCATTTTTAGTACACGAAACCCCTAGTACACCCCTCCGAGCCTATCTTTTCGTTTCTAACTTTAAACATTTTACTTAAAGGAAGAATTTGTTACACCCCGCTTAAATGTACACCCAAATCACCTTAGCCTTCCGTGTATGCGCTCATTTTTAGTGCATTATTGTTATTTGTTTAAACCCTAAGTTAACTTTCTAATTGATTACATGGTTGCTAAGTCGAGTCATATCCTTGTACATATTGTTTTAGGACGATTGAGACTCATGGGTAAAGTACTTATTTATGGAGTAATGGGGAAGAACATCATTTATTACCCCCATATATACGTTAATCTTAAAAGTACTCCAAGTGTTTTGATTTTCTTAATTCAAGTCATTAGATTAGTTTATTGTAAGGTGTGTAAAAATTCAAGTGTAAGGGGAACATTCATTCCCTATGATGTATTATTTTGGATGGTAGGGTTAGAGTGTATGCAAAAAAAAAAAAAAAAAAAAAAAAAAAAAAAAAAAAAATCGAAAAAATCGATAAAATCAAGAAAAAAAAGAAAAAAAATATAGAAAAAGAAAAAGAGAAAAAACATACGGACTACCATCCCTTTTCATTCTATGTTTATTTTATGTTTTTGTTATTTTTCATTTATTAGCTTAAGTCGAGGCTAGTCTTGGCTTAGCAACGCCACATTGTACATGTAATTAACCAAAATTGTTAACTCGCCACCAGTAAAAACTTCCTTTATCCAACAAAACCGTGTATTTCATATCCCTACACCTAACGTTACAACCCTTTAAAAGACCTCTTTGATAGTTTATCCTAGGTGCTTACGCCATGTGGTGGAGGTTTGATCCTTTCCCAAGCCTATGGTAATCTAGTTTGCTATGACAGGTAGTGAGAGATATCTTCCGTTTCTATATTGTAATTTATACTTTATTACACCCGAGAGATGTGAGTATCTAAACACTATTTGTGAGGTGCTAGCGTATGACCTCCGTGCTTGTCTATTGGTCTTTAGTGGAACGATTATTTGTTGTAATTACTTTTATATTAGTGTTAAATGACCCCTAACTTGTATTTTGAGTAGAATAAAAGCGCATTTGCTTGAGGACAAGCAAATCTCAAGTGTAAGGGTATATGATGAGGCGAAAAATGAACCACTTTTAGGGGGTCATTTAAGCCCGGAATTGACTTTATTTGATCAAATATTGCCCTAAATCGTTCCTTTTGTGATTTTAGGTACTTTGGGAGTGAAATCTAGAAAAGAAAGCAATTCGGACATTTTTGGAGCATAAAAGTGAAGAAAACGCCAAACTCTTAATTTTCCTTGCTGGAAACAGTAGGTGACGGCGTCCAGAAGGAATCCTTGACGGCGTCAAGAGCAAATTTCCATGACGATCCAGTACAGATTTGACGGCGTCACGAAGTAGGGCGTCAAGAGTAAAATTCATGATGGCCTGGAGATGCACAATACATGACGGCGTCAAAAGTAGATCAAGGCAGTCCGAGAAGAGTTTTGGCGGCGAGGTGACAGCGTCACAACATTGGTCTTGACGCCGTCAGACCCTATTTCCTATATATAGTTTTCTAATTTTCACATTAAAAAGGAGAAGTTTTGGAGAAACCCTAAGTACGAACTTGGTGCGAATTTTACAGGTTTTTCAAGGGTTCCAACCCCTTGATACCTTTCATGTGTAATTGAGATAAGTATTCTTTTAATTCAATCAATATGTCTATGTGTTGGTTGTCTATATCTTGTTCTTGTCTTAATTCCATCATGCTAGGCTAGATCTATCTTGTGTTTGCTTGGATCTAATGAAACCTAGATGTTAATTATGTGTTGATTACTTGTTTATAGTTGTTTTGGATGAATGAATTTTATGTTAGGCTTAAGAAAACTGGCAGATCTCCAATTGGTAACATGCTTGAACGTCTTAGGAAACATGAACCGATGTGCACTAGGTCTTTATTGGTTGTATTTAATGCATGAGCCACTATTTATAATCCCTATGGTTGTGCTGGGCATGGCATAGGAGGAGATAAGAGCTCATAGAATTGGGGAGTTAAGTGCGCCACCCCATGAATGATATTAAGGAATATGATCCGTCATCCATGCAACTATAACAAGTAATTAACGTGTAAAAGATGTCTAGGGAGTAGTGAAATCTAAGTAAACACATTTTCTCCACTTATTGCTCACAACTTTAGTATAATTAGTTTATTTTCATTTCTAGTATTTTATTTTGATTGCATCTTTAGTATTGGGTTAGTTGACTAGCAACTAATTCCGCCCAAATCCTTCAAACCCGAGATTTTTACTTGCTTTCTAAAAAATATAAAAATACAAAAATAATCATCCCTCACCTTTAGAACTAGTATTTAGGTTTTCTAATCCTAGTGACACTATTCCTACCTGAACGATTAATCCCCCGGTACTTGTCACTATACTATATTACAACGATCAGGTACATTGCCTGGTGGGGGTTGTAAGCTTCTCAAGATCCCTTGAGAGGTAAAGCCTGGTGCGATTCCCACGTACATCAGCGTACTAGTTTTTTATGGTTGTATTTAATGCATGAGTGAATTCTAATGATCCCATGTTAGGAGCTTCTTGCAGGCTCGACATAGGAGTAAAGTAGGAGCTTATAGAGATGGAGAAGTACGTACGCCACCCCACGATTGATATTAAGGAATATAACCCGTCATCCACGCAACTGTAACAAACTATCAACCTGTAAAAGATATCTATGGAGTAATGAAATCTAAGTAAACACAATTTTCTCATTTATTGTTCACACCACTAGTTTAATTAGCTTTATTTACATTTTTGTTATTTTATTTTGATTGCATCTTTAGTTATTGGGTTAGTCGACTAGCAACTAATTCCGCCCACTCTTCCAAAACCCGAGATTTTTACTTGCTTTTATAAAAATATAAAAATACAAAAAGAATCATCTCTCACTTCTAGACCTAGTTTTTAGGCTTTTTAATCCTAGCGACACTATTCCTGAGTTGAACGATCAATCCCCCGGTACTTGTCACTATACTATACTACAACGATCAGGTACACTGCCTGGTGGGGGTTGTAAGCTTCTCGAGATCCCTTGAGAGGTAAAGCCTGGTGCAATTCCCACGCATCAGCTTGCAAGATATAAAAACTCTTTCTTAATGTCTGTTGTTTTATTCTCGAGTTTGGCTGCTGTGAACGCGTGAGAATGGTTTTAATTTTCATCTCAAAAGGTTCTATGGATACTGGTTTCTGCTTCATTTAGTTTCGAGGTTTGTTTGGTTTTGGTCATAGTTCATTAGTATGTTATGTATTGTGTTTTGTCTTGAATTTTGTATTTTTCTTAGTCGGGTTCCTCTCTCTTTAAGCGTCTTGTTTTGAGGGGTGGAATGCCGTTTGTATGTATCGTCTTTGTTGCGTTTTTTTAATATATTGATGCCTTTCAGAAATATATATATATATATATATATATATATATATATATATATATATATATATATATATATATATATATATATATATATATATCAAATAGGACTACACATGACATACACAATTATCTTCATAGTTTGATCTCATCTTTCTAATGTCTTTATAGTAACAATCAATTAACATCTTTCTAATGTCTTTACATGACTTAAATTTAATAACAATTTGAAAGAATCTGATGACAATGATAGTATATAACTAGCAATTAGGTCGAGTCTTAAGAGACATCTCACAAACTTTTGGATCTTATCTTGTACTTAAGGTTTGGCACCATTTGGAGACAATAAAATAACATAAGTTATCAGAATTAGTCTTCCAATGCATAAACAATACAATGACAATTGACAAGTCAAAAGTATTATATGATGGAGCCAAAAGTTATAAAGATAATTGAGCCCAACAAAACTTGATACTTATAGACTGATCAACCTAATATCTTCAGTCAAATTATAGTTTTGGTAGGTTTCATATATGAAGAGAAGAACATATTATAGTTTGGTTTTATATATGAAGAGAAGAACATGAGAACTATCCGTAGTGCATGTTCCTCGACTCGTCATCAATTCAGTCGACCAACTTTTCGATGCATCTTCCCCACTACGGCCCTCCATAGACGAGGTGTCAAAAAAAAAAAAAAAAGTTCAGTCATTATCAATGTTATAAATAGTGTGAGGCATGGCGTGACAGCATGACCAAGTCTCACGACTTAACGTCTAAGGTGAAACTTTTGCGTTTATAAAGCGTGACATAAGGCGATATAAAATATGAAAATTTATATTATATTACATATATATCGAGTTACAAAAAGACATTATAAGGCGGCATAACATGTGGTGTAGCGATATGACCAATCCTTACGCCTTTGCGGGGCCTTTGCGCACCTTTTAGAATCATGATCGTTATTTAGACCGAGTCGTCAAGCATGTGTGTGGGTGCTTTATTAAATACTATGTAATTAACTAATTAAGTAAGGTATGTTTTTGATAATGTCTTCGACCTACTCAACTATACTAAGTTGGTCATATTGGAAAGAAATAAAACTTTTTTGCTTTCGCCTTAAAAGCTTTATAGTGTATTTGATTTCTTGCCTTGTTTTTCAAGGGCGTTCTAATAAAAGACTTGCTTCTTGGAAAAAAAAAAATAAAAATAAAAAATAAAAAATAAATAGTAGTGTCCTCAATCTTGAAGTGGGGTTTCGTTATGTGTAGACCAAGTGCCTAAGTGCATAAGTGGTATTTATCAAGTAAATATAAGTCGTAAAGAAATAGAGATAATTGAGCCCAACAAAACAACCAATGAGGTTGAATAGAATCTATAGATGGGTACTTTGCACCTCGATATTGAGAATTTGCAAATCTCTATGGCCACTTTTTTTTATTATGTCAAAAGTGTATTTTGTCTTTGTTAGGCTCTATATTTGTCACGAGTAACGACCTCATACGTAGATATAAATCAATCATAATCCATATATCACCAACAAGATTCTTTTTTAAATCATATTAGGATGGTGGCAGTCATGCCTTTCAAAAAAACTCATACCTTTCAAATTCATCAATAATATCATTTCACTTCATTTCATCTCATTCATACTTTTTTCATACCTCCCAACCCCTTTTTAGTGACAACCATGCCTTTTTCATACCTCTCAACTAATTTTATTTTTTATTTTTTATTTTCATAAATTATATTAAACATTTAATAAAAACATAATATTTCATTAATAACTAAAAAAAATTTACATAATACCTAAAAAAAATATAATTAAAAGAAAATTACATTATTCTTTAAAAAAAAAAGAAATAACTAGTCATCGAGAAATGTTAAGTTTTGAGCCTCTACGTGGTCCATAAGATCATATAAGAGACGGTAATGGATTGTTCATCGAGTAACTCCTGTAATACACTATCGTCATAAACTGGCGCAACCGGCGGATCCATTATATGAACCAGTGATATTGCAACTCGATCGTCTTTTAATATCATATTGTGAAATATGATACACGTATAAACGAGTTGTCGAATCTTTTCAACCGACATAGCCCGGATAGGACGACTGAGAATCATCCATTTTGATTTAAGTCGACTTTAAAAAAATATATATAACCTGACGTTCGGCGTGCCATGTTTAAATAGTCATCAAATCTATCTGGAGGTTCACCCGTTGCGAGTTGCCGAATGGCCAATTTGCATTTTTTTAACGCCGTGAAACTTTTTTTCCTCTCGCATCTAAGCCCTCTTGAAACCATTCGAAATTCGCTTCAACATCACCAACAACTCTTAAAAACAAGCTTTTATTCATACGAAACCTGTCATGAAAAGTATTGTCGGAAAACTTTGGACGTTCAACGAAATAGTCTCATAAGGGTTTGTAAAGCTTCTTCATGAAAACGGGTTACATACTCCCGAGTTTCGGTAGAGCTTGCCGTGTCGTCAATTGAATCGTACACGGCTAATAAGGTTTGTAGGGTGCTACCGGATGTCAATAGTTCAGACGATTCGGCGGGAATAAATATCGAGTCGAACGAAGAAGAGGATGAAACCATTGTAAAAATATGTGAATTGTTTGTGTTAATAATATGTTATTGTAAGTGATTTTTTAGGATAGATATGTGAATTTGCTAGTTAGTATATAAAGAAGGAGGTTTTTTTTTTTTTTTTTTTTTTTTTTTGCGCCAACGTTCCAAAAACCCTCCCAACGGTTACATTTTACAACGTTACAATCCCATACCTCCGAATCATATATTACCGCTGAAGCCATGCCACTGGCCATACCGCTGAGGTGGCGGCGGTGTTCACCGGCGGTATGGCCATGCCGCTGGCCACTGCCACCATCCTTAGGCGATCGTTTGTACACTCTAATATTTGATTGACACATTTAAAAGTATTAATGATGGTGATTTGTACATTTTAATATTTAATTGACACATTTAAAAGTATTAATGGCGATGACTTGCACAATTTAATATTTGATTGACACATTTAAAAGTGCAAGCACAATACGCATTTTGTTGTACTAGACGAGTACCCGTGCATAGCAACGGAATTTTATAGCGACAAATAGTTTATTGATAAAAAAAGTTTATAGGTTATAAACGAAAAATAATAAAAGTTTGAAGATTTGGGAATTAAACATAATGTTTTGAAACCCGGTTCGACCAGGGTGGTTCAACCGGTTGAACCATTCCGGTCGAAAAATGGGTCAATTTAAACCGGGTCAACTTGCTAGATTGGGTCAAAAACGGGTCAAATTAAACTGGGTCAACCCACCGGGTTTGAAGCGTCCTGGGTCAACCCGATTTGTATTTTAATTGGTTGTATTTAATTTGGTAGATATGTTTTAATTGGTTGTACAATGTGAATAAATCATTGTACTTTTAACTAATGGATAATGTTTTGAAACCCGGTTCGACCCGGGTGGTTCAACCGGTTGAACCGTTCCGGTCGAAAAATGGGTCGATTTAAACCGGGTCAACTTGCTAGGTTGGGTCGAAAACGGGTCAAATTAAAATGGGTCAACCCGCCGGGTTTGAAGCGTCCCGGGTCAACCCGGTTTGTGTTTTAATTTGGTAGATATGTTTTTAATTGGTTGTACAATGTGAATAAATCTTTGTATTTTTTTAAGTAATGGATAATGTTTTGAAATCCGGTTCGACCCGGTTGGTTCAACTGGTTGAACCGTTCCGGTTGAAAAATGGGTCGAGTTAAACCTAGTCAACTTGCTAGGTTGTCGAAAACGGGTCAAATTAAACTGGGTCAACCCGCCGGGTTTGAAGCGTCCCGGATAAACCCGATTTGTGTTTGATTGGTTATATTTAATTTGGTAGATATGCTTTAATTTGGTTGTACAATGTGAATAAATAATTGTACTTTTAAGTATTGGGGTGTTTTAATAAGAATGTTAATTACATTTCACTTTCTCTCTCATTTGACCATTGTTGAAAACTCAACATTTCACTTTTGACCATTTTTCTATTATAGATAGTATAAATATGTATAACTGATTAAAACATGAAATTAAGTGTGCTAATCAAAACTTGAAGCATAGAAATCACATTGGCACCTCCCTATTATTAAAGGCTCAAGAAGAAGCTAAGAAACATCACAAGATTTTTTGGAATTTGAAAGCGATTACCGAGAATGAGTTGGTAAATCCAGTATTTTTTTTATGGGTTTTGATAATGTTTAATTCTCATTATAAAATACTAAATTCAAAAACTATACAACTACAATGGTTATGATTTATGAACGTTACTCATTCATACGCACAGCCTCAAACCAAATGTCTAAGTTGTTACGGTTTTTTTTTTTTTTTTTTTTTTTTTTTTTTTTTTTTTAATACAAAGGTATGCATTCAAATAGTTGTGAGTAAATTTGTAATTTAATTTAATAGAACTAGTTATAATACCCGTGCACGCACGGGGTTTTTTCAGAAAAATTTAATTAGATAGTATTATCGTTTAAAAACAAAAAATCTTATGTATACTTTAAAAAGTTAGAGCATCAACATGTGCGAAAGTAAAAAATAGTTAGCAGAAATTGTAAATATAACCGTGGCATCAACCTTGTATTGGATTCTTGAGCGTGTTTCCTTATAATGTTATTCAGCCAAAAGTTCTTTGATCACATGGGTTTACACATAAATCAAATTTATTTTAAAATTTTTGTTTACTATATGGATATATAAAAATTTACCCGTAAAAATTATGATATAAGTACAACTAATAAGTATGCATGAGTTTTTCATTATGTATTAATATCAATTAATATTTTGTAAAAATTTTATTGGATGAAATATTTAACTTTGTTTAGCTGACATAGATGTTAATGTTGAGGTTGATGTTGTTTAACTTTAATTATTGATATCATGTAATACAAAATGTGCGAGTTTAATAGCGCATAATGAGCGTTGTTGAAGTTTTTTAAAATTGTTTTTCCGGATATCCGTATATAAACTTTAAATAATAATTACATGCGTCGTTATAAGTATAATCGCGTATATTTATTTTCATATCACAGCAACTTGTACTTACCATTTGATATTTATATTATCGTTAATAATAATTTAACTGTATTTAATATTCAAATCCGTGTACGTATAAATTAAACTTTTAAATATGATAACATGAGTTCTTATTAATATTTAATGTACATACTAAAAAGATATTTTAATAGATAAAAGTTTGAAACTAATATTTATTTTAAAAGTATTTAACGTATATTAAAACTAATTCGTACATTTATAAAATTTTGTAATTAGTTTAATGGATGGAAGTCTCAAACCAATACTAATACTCATGTAATTGTAAACAAAGTTCATATTATAAAGTGTAGGGGTATAAAGTGTAAGGGGTTATTTGTTTATTATCTAAAGTTATCAAAAAACATGGAGATTTATAATTTTACAATTAACTCCACATAATATATTTAAAATTCAACCACTAATGTTTTATTAATTACCTCATCTTTTTTTAAGTTTTTATTTTCACAAATTTAACACCTATATTTTTATGCATTTTTTTCTTCAACCAAATTCTCTATCAAATTTATTAAAGTTTGACCAAAATCAATTCAATTTTGACTTTTTATTGGCCAATCATATTGCTCAATTTCGCTTACATGGCAAAATCGAGCTCTCCTATTGGTCTAATTTTTTTTCAATAAGAAGGGATTTACAGAAATACTCCGAAATGATGTAATTTTTTTTCAGAAAAATTTAATTAGATAGTATTATCGTTTAAAAACAAAAAATCTTATGTATACTTTAAAAAGTTAGAGCATCAACATGTGCGAAAGTAAAAAATAGTTAGCAGAAATTGTAAATATAACCGTGGCATCAACCTTGTATTGGATTCTTGAGCGTGTTTCCTTATAATGTTATTCAGCCAAAAGTTCTTTGATCACATGGGTTTACACATAAATCAAATTTATTTTAAAATTTTTGTTTACTATATGGATATATAAAAATTTACCCGTAAAAATTATGATATAAGTACAACTAATAAGTATGCATGAGTTTTTCATTATGTATTAATATCAATTAATATTTTGTAAAAATTTTATTGGATGAAATATTTAACTTTGTTTAGATGACATAGATGTTAATGTTGAGGTTGATGTTGTTTAACTTTAACTATTGATATCATGTAATACAAAATGTGCGAGTTTAATAGCGCATAATGAGCGTTGTTGAAGTTTTTTAAAATTGTTTTTCCGGATATCCGTATATAAACTTTAAATAATAATTACATGCGTCGTTATAAGTATAATCGCGTATATTTATTTTCATATCACAGCAACTTGTACTTACCATTTGATATTTATATTATCGTTAATAATAATTTAACTGTATTTAATATTCAAATCCGTGTACGTATAAATTAAACTTTTAAATATGATAACATGAGTTCTTATTAATATTTAATGTACATACTAAAAAGATATTTTAATAGATAAAAGTTTGAAACTAATATTTATTTTAAAAGTATTTAACGTATATTAAAACTAATTCGTACATTTATAAAATTTTGTAATTAGTTTAATGGATGGAAGTCTCAAACCAATACTAATACTCATGTAATTGTAAACAAAGTTCATATTATAAAGTGTAGGGGTATAAAGTGTAAGGGGTTATTTGTTTATTATCTAAAGTTATCAAAAAACATGGAGATTTATAATTTTACAATTAACTCCACATAATATATTTAAAATTCAACCACTAATGTTTTATTAATTACCTCATCTTTTTTTAAGTTTTTATTTTCACAAATTTAACACCTATATTTTTATGCATTTTTTTCTTCAACCAAATTCTCTATCAAATTTATTAAAGTTTGACCAAAATCAATTCAATTTTGACTTTTTATTGGCCAATCATATTGCTCAATTTCGCTTACATGGCAAAATCGAGCTCTCCTATTGGTCTAATTTTTTTTCAATAAGAAGGGATTTACAGAAATACTCCGAAATGATGTAATTCTTTTATTATATAAAAGATTAGCAGGGTACCCGCGCATTGAAGGAGTGAGTATCTTGTAATCAAATTTTTTGGCGAACAATATTATTTGATTCTATGCTTTTTTTGGGATAATAATTTTACGCATTTGTGAGAATTTTAGGGAATGACTTTATCGCACACTATCTCGTATAAAAATCTTAGAGTACTCGTGCATCACAATGTAATGGCTATACGAAAACAGTAGCTAGTAGTATTACGAAGTTGTGATGATTCACGGTGAAAGGTATTTGTTAGTTAGTATAAGTCAAGATTGTTATAATAGATTAGTTGCTTGCTTGGTTTGTACCAATGGTATATTAATTGTATTTTTGAATGAGAAAGTCTTTTAAAAATAACACAATTATAGGTGTTGTATAAATACATTTGTGCATTAAATAATTGTAGACATAACTTTAAAACTTGTAGTGCTTAAAATTTATTTTTGGAAATCTTAAAAAAATGAGGAGAGAATGTATAAAATGCATTATAGGTACTTTAGATAATAAGATGCATTTAAAAAGTTATTATTGTGTCATATTGTGGGTTTATTTTTTTTTTATTTATTTTTTTTGTTGTAAAGGGTTCATATTGTTGTCATGCATCTATTGACGTTGCCAAGTTTGGAGAAAATTGTTAGTTCAATTTAGTGGAATAGTAGTTAAGGCTCTAATATTAATTAGACTTTTTTCCTTTTTTAGAGGTTTAATCTAATTTATTTGACAAATCAACTGTTACTAAAATTGGATATATCGCTATAAATGAAGATAAGAGTGTAAGCTAAAAAAAAGTTACTTCATCTCCCCAAAAATAATTGTTATATGACAAAAAACACACAGTTTAATATAGATATAATTATCACATGTTTTCTCACTTATCTTTTATAGAATGACAACTTTACCATTAAATAATTAATTAATGTCTTCTTTAGTGGTTGTAATATTAACTTTATGATAAACTCGATCAAACTTTTATATCTATTTTTAATTAATGGACAACTAAACTGAGATATCTCAAAAAGAAAACGTAAACTATTAATTTAATACAGGGAGAGTATTTTCATAAACAATACTGTATAAAATAACATTTGATTTTAAATTATTATAATAATAAATTTTTATAAAATCTCTTATAAGTTTTACACACTTTAATTACGAAGTAGTTTATTTCTAAAAAAATTAAGCATTTTTAACTTTACATAATGAGAATTGATTTGCACAAAAATTGATGCAAATCATCTTCAATAAATGGTATATCTATTCTTCAATAATTGATTGCAAATCATCTTCAATACTTTGCATAATATTAATATTCTGCTTTAACTGGTATATGTTAACGCGCAAATAAAAAGTTAAAGTGTGAAAATCATCTTCAATAACTCCGTATGCATTTGTACATTTGGTCATAGTCACATTTTTATCTTTTCATAACAGGAATTGATTTGCACAAAAATTGATTGCAAATCTTCTTCAATAACATATCTTTAATAATTGATTGCAAATCACTTTAATACTTGTATAATATTAATATTCTGCTTTAACCGATATATCTAAGTGTGCAAATAAAAAGTTAAAGTGTGCAAATCATCTCCAACAACGCCTAATATCGACATGATAGAATCATGCATTTGTACATTTAGTCATAGTCACATTTTTCCTGTGTACACACATGTAAGTTAAAAATGACTAGAAAAAGAAATATATCTTTATCTTTTTATCCATTTCAAATGTTTGTTCCGCGGTCTCAATCTCTCTCTCACACACACACACTGCAACTTCCCATGATTTCTCACACACCATAACAAACACACACACTTTCATCCTATAAATACAAAAGCTGCCACAACAACATTATACTCATCATTTTGTTTTAACCTTTTATAAAAAGATTCTTGTATAAAATACCTAGACAGAGAATTAGCAAATTTCCTTGGTGGGTTTTGTTAAGAATGAAATTTGGTGAAATGGGTATGTTTTGGTTTTTGGTAATAATGAGTGTGGTGGTGGCAATGGTGGAGGGTTTTCCGGTGGAGGATTTGGTGGTGAAGTTGCCTGGACAGCCAAGTGTTGGGTTTAGACAGTATGGTGGGTATGTTGATGTTGATGTCAAGAATGGGAGGAGTTTGTTTTATTATTTTGTTGAAGCTGATGGTGCTGATGCTGATCATAAGCCTCTTTCTCTTTGGCTTAATGGAGGTTTGTATCTTTTTTTTTTTTTTTTTTTTTTTTTTTTTTTTTTTTTTTTTTTTTTTGGTATAAGGATTGAGTGTTTTAGGACTTTGTGATGGTCTAGTGAAAAAAAGGCTTGTGAGTTGTGACTATCATCACTAAAATGTGAGATGTCACACCAAAATTCAGGGTTTTACCCGGTTTGAGTCTGTGTGGTGGTGAGTTCAAACCACGTGGATTAGTCAGCCAAAAGGCCGGAGACCATGGTTACGTCATAGAAAAAGTTTTAATTGTTGTTTTAGGGGTAGGGTGAAACGTTAGCGGACATACTTGAGGCAGAGTGTTTGCGCGTGCATACCCTTTGAGCCGTCACTAGTGTAAAATACATTTATAGAATTTTCCAAGATTTTAACACTAAGTGCATACTCTTTGAAAGATTTTTGGATCCACTAGGGTGAAATTATCAATATTTTGGTATCGTAGTTCTTAAGTGTTAAAGGCTTAAAGATGGTTCATTTGATATTTGAATAATGTGGTAAGAGATTAGAAGGGGATATAAGGGGTTGATTATTGGCGTTTGGCTTTTGGTGTATAAGGTATGGAGTTTGTTTAAGTGTTTGCAATTCTTCTTGTTAATGGATTTAACTTTTTTGAGGTAAAATAAGCAAGTCTCCATTTCATTGTCAGATAAGTAATCCTAAACAATTTGCTTCTAACCAAATGCTCAAAATCTGCTCTTCTGTTGATAGTCAGTCGGAAACAGCACTTAAGGAATAAGGAGTATGAAATTAGGCGAATTATGTGACCGAGTGATTTGTCATTCAAGTCAAAGTCAATGAAGTTAGGAATTTAGGATGAGGATTGCTATTCTATTTCTGAGATTAGTGGCGGTAATTATAAGTTTGTAACATGGCAAAATGAAAATATATTGCTTGAAAAGGCAAATATATTGAATTAACAGGTTTAAAAGTCATTTTAAGTATACTCAAATGCTTAAAATTTAGTTAAACAGGTTAAACTTTAAAGTGTTACACATTGTCATTTATAATCTGGTACCTGATTTAATAGAACACAACTATTTTTTATAATAGCTGGAGCCCATCATAATAAGCATTTTTAGTTATAATAGCAGTAAATGAGACTGCACATGTAGGTGGTGAACTAATAGATTTAAAAGGCATGGAGCTTCCTTTGATTCTTTTCACACAAAAAATTGTACTTTTAAGAAGGAGCATGCTTCCTGACCTTTTTTCTTTTCTTTCTGGTTGTTGGATGCAAAGTTATTATTTTCAGACACAATTAGTACTTTACCATATTCTACTCCTATGTTTACACTGATTCAAAAGTTAAGTCAGCTTTGAATAGTAATCTGAAGCAATTAGAGCATTTCATTGCATTACTAAATGCATTAGTTAAAAGTTAAAACTTTGTACTCAAAAATCGTAGTTACCCTCGAATTTGGAGTTAAGATACAATTTGTTTGATGACCAAAGTATAAAATGAATTCGTGGAAGAATGCAGTGACTAGCAGTACTTAGTTTCGTAGTTGTTGATACTTCTTCATTTTATACACATAAAATAGTGCCATTGCTCGATGCGCTTCGTGGTTAGTGATTAATAATTTAAGAATCACCACTTTACTGGTTTATGGATAAACATGTTTGACAGTATCTGTTAACCATAGTATAATCACATACTTACTGGCTTACTGCCCTTATTAACCTAATTTTTTCTCTATTAGAACAGTGTTTATATTATTTTTATACCAATCATTAAACATTTAAACATATACTTATTATCTGTGTAAAAAAGAAATAAACAATTTATTGATTTTCTTGAGTTGGGAGTCCAAGTAGTTGGGGAAGTGTCTAATAAATACCATGACCTTGGTTCAAAAATGTACTTGGGATTAGCAAGCATACATGGGAAACATTATTTTTTTCCTTATGTTTAGCGGTAAAAAGTTTTAAATATAAATTATATTGTTTTCTATCTTGAAAATAACAAGAACTTTAATATAATAGTACTTTGATAAAATTTCACATTTTCATTGGAATGCTATAACAAATAACCTATGCACAAAATTGATTTTTCTTTTCTTAACTAAAAGTATCTGAAAAAAATGATGTACATAACAGTAAAGTACATGAACATTTACCCTTAGTAATTTTTATTCACCAATAAAGTAAATATTTGAATTGCATTGTGTGTATGCAGGACCAGGTTGCTCATCAATGGGTGGTGGAGCCTTCACAGAGTTGGGTCCATTCTTCCCCACGGGTGATGGGCGGGGCCTACGCCGAAATAAAAAATCATGGAACAAAGGTATATTATATTATTATTAAAAAAAAAAAAAAAAAAAAAAAAAAAAAGATTGCCATTTATGAAAAATTTAAGTTTTCGGACAAATGTTGTGTCTTAAGTCTTAACATGCCTATTATGACACCTTTGCGTTAACTAAATGCTTTTCTTTGTTTGTTGTGAATTAGCATCAAATCTTTTGTTCGTTGAGTCTCCGGCTGGGGTAGGATGGTCATACTCGAATACAAGTTCAGATTACACTACGGGTGATGCCAACACCGGTAAACATCACATTCACCATTTTACATTTTTTACACTATTGTTATTTTCACCAAGACGTATCTAACAATATGCTCGTATGATCTTTTGAACAAACAGCAAAGGATATGCATACATTCTTGTTGAACTGGTACAAAAAGTTTCCATCTTTCAGAACACGAGATTTATATCTTACAGGGGAAAGTTACGCCGGTATGCATCTAGAAATGCGTCTGTCAATCCAATATATATATATATACTTTTTATCTAAATACATTTTCTATACAAATAACTGTTAATGTGATTTTTTACATGCAGGGCACTATATTCCACAGTTGGCTATTGCCCTTCTGGACCACAATGAACGTTCTACTGGTTTCAAGTTTAATATCAAAGGAGTTGCTGTAAGATTTTTAACCATTCATAGTGGCGACACTTTATAGTTATATCTTGTTCATCTAATGCAAAGACATGTGTCATAGAGCCATAGAGGGTGCTTGGATGTGCATTTAAACTCATTTGCTGGGATATAAAGTTGCAATAATCAGTTTTGAGTGTTTTGGTAAATTGATGACAAGTATATGAAGGAAAACTGATTATTGAAAATTAACTGTAAAACCATGTCACTGACCTACGGGTGAAATAGAATCACATGTTTTATCGGTGCTTTTTAACCTAGTATGGTCAATACTATTTCAACTAGTACAAACACATCCACAATGCATCTCCCATAGCTCGTTTTAGTGCAAATGATTATATCTAATACTCACATGTCAACAGATTGGTAACCCACTTCTTAAACTAGACCGTGATGTCCCATCAGTATACGAGTACTACTGGTCACATGGGATGATATCAGATGAAATAGGCCTTACAATCATGAACGACTGCAATTTCGAAGATTATACATTTGCATCACCTCACAATGAATCTGGTGTATGTAATGATGCCCTTCAACAAACAAACAGTATTATTGGTGAATATATTAATAATTATGATGTCATCCTTGATGTGTGCTACCCATCTCTTGTGGAACAAGAACTGCGGTTAAAGAAAACGGTAACTTTTCTTTTTGAATTTTTATAATCATTAGAAAACTTGGGACGAGTTTATGTTTAGTTTTTTATACGTTTAATATGTTTTAAAAGGTGACCAAGATTAGCTATGGAGTTGATGTGTGTATGAGCCTTGAAAGACGGTTTTATTTCAATCTTCCTGAGGTTCAACAAGCTCTTCATGCTAATCGAACCAAGTTGCCATACTCATGGAGCATGTGCAGTGGGTAAGTATGGTTTTTTCCTAACCCATATATATAATATGGATGGTCTTATTCGGGTAACGTAAAAGATTGCATATGATATGAACACACTTTTTCAAGTGTCCCATTTATCCAGTCTACTACTCCGTATTATTTTTACATCCAGGTCATATAAAGCTTGCTTTTTTTCCCGTTTACGTCAATTTTTAACCCGAAATCCTGATATGTTTAATAAAAAGTTAACATTATATATGAGTTTAATATCCCTATACAGAAAATAGTGAAAATGACGAAAATGGACATTACCGTGAAAGGTGCACAAAATCAGATAAAATCTAGCCAAAAATCCGAAGTTCATGAAGCCGGCCAAAGTAGCTCATGGGTTCATAGAGTTTTGTTCCCCGCCAAAAAACCGGATGTGTCATCCACTATCCGGATGTTTACTTTTGTTATATTTTGTGCGGAATATGAAACCCCGTGAACCGTGACCTATTTTCTCTGGATTCATGGACATTTCGGCTTTTCAATTAGATATTATCTTTTTTTGTGCAACTAACTCCATGGTTGTCCCTTTCGTCATTTGAATTGTATTAAAGGTTTTTGGATACAAGTTGATGCAAACAGGACGCAAGGCCAACTTGGAATGACTCATATGTATAAAGAAAAAACACGTTGACTAAACAGGACATATGTAAGAGTATGTTGGGATTCTATGCAAGCGAGTCCTATTAAAAATTAGCTAAAAAGAAAACGGGTCGAAAGTTGGGCTAAGTGTCCTTTTAAAGCACAAAGCCTCCCAAATAATTGGATTATGAAAACTAAATTAGTAATAAAATAATTTCAGTTTGTTAATCATGTTTGACACTTTGACCCTGTTAACTATCTAAAAATAAATTAATTGTTTCTGCACCAAAAGTATTTCGGGTCAACCCAACCTGACACCTGTTAGAAACTACTCATTTTGACCCGTTGCTCAACCTGTCACCAGTTGTAATACTTTTAGTTTCTGATGAAATTTGTGTCATATATTCTTCTTGGAACAGAGTTTTAAATTACAATGACAACGATGGAAACATCAACATTCTTCCCTTGCTTAAACGAATCATCAACAACAAAATCCCTGTTTGGATATTCAGGTAAACTTTTCGGTTGAATTATAAATCAAGTAGACACACAAGTTACTTATTACCTGCCTAAAATTTTCATAATTGTAGTGGTGATCAAGACTCCGTAGTACCGTTGCTTGGATCAAGAACACTTGTTCGTGAATTAGCTCATGATTTGGACTTCAAGGTTACTGTTCCATATGGAGCTTGGTTTCACAAGGGCCAGGTACTTCTTCTAGTCAATTCCCGTTTACTGTTTAGTTTGACTTTCATGGTCAAACAAGTCATTTTTGGCATATGTTGATATCAATCAAATGGAAACTCATATAAGTTTTTGATGACTGACCACAAGAATTAAAACTAAGGGCAATGTATAGTTTGACTTTCATAGTCGAAAATTTGATTATTCAACATTTCCTACTGATAGCCCATTTTATACAGTTTACGTGTTTAGCATAGTTCTGTTATTTTTTTCATTGTTAGATTAAAATATAATTTCGTCATTTATTCGAGTTTTTCGACTGGTTTGAACTTAAAGGTTAAAATGTGCATTCTTTCTGCTGTAGGTTGGAGGTTGGGTTACCGAATATGGGAACCTATTGACATTTGCAACAGTTAGAGGTGCTGCTCATATGGTGCCGTATGCTCAACCATCACGTGCTCTACATTTGTTTAGTTCATTTGTCCGTGGTTCAAGACTGCCTAACAACACCCGCCCTTCTATTGAAGATTGATGAGCGAAAGAGACTCGCCACATTTCAGTTTAAGTTGAGGTTTCAAAGTTGAACTTAGTTTTTTTTCTTTGCTTTCTAGTTTTATTCATGTGGCCGAAGGCACGAAAAAGAAATTGATGTGATAGATTTTCGGAACTAGTAAGAATGAATAGTGCAGTAAGATAATTTATTGTAGACCGGTTTTATGACGAAATGGTTTTATACCGAGCTTTGTTGAAGTGACTGAAGTCTAGACCTCATCTACCCACGGGGCCATGGTCAATGCTCTTGTTCGTTATTGTCGTCTAAGATTACAACTACAAACTATTTGACACACTTGTCCCAGATGAGATTAAACCTAAGGCTACTTGACCGGGGAGAATCTCACACTCACCACATGAATACCAGCCAGACTATAAGCCATTTAGTTATAAACTTATCATGTTACTAGTTCTAGTAATATTTTTTTAATTCTTATTACATATATGATCTTTGGACTAGATACTTTAAACTAAACTTCTGATAATTCTTACACTTGCTATATATATTTTCCAATAATTCATTATCTTGACTTTCAACTCAAATTTGGTTAGTTCATGTGAAGAAACACAATAAGAATCAGAATATTAACATATACTAATACTTTTCTTGTCACCATTCATATAAATGTAGTCAAGAATCTTTAATCTATCATTAAAAATCTTTCAAACTAATTATTTAAAAATGTGTGACAGTGCTTTTGATTTGTGTGAAAATGATCTTCTCTAATGAGAAATGCTAGAAACGACGTGTCAATGTGTCATATAACTAATGTCTTTCTCCTTCTTTTTATATTCTCTTTCTAATATACATCTACAAATTAACATGACATGTTATTAGTTTGGAATATCTTTTGTGCTTTTAATAATCCTCATGTTTATAGATGCAATAATCTATACATGAGATATGAAGGAGAAGTTCGGGTCTTTAAGGATGTTCAGATTTATTGACGTACTCCAAACATTCGGGAACTTCATACCTCCTGCGAAGTCTTGAGTTGTGATAAAACAAGTAACACACGTTAGCCTTGCCCGAGTGTTTATTCCGAGACCCAACTCCGGTGTGTAAATGAGTATAGGTGATATAAATGAAGTATGAAGTATAAAGTAAGTATGGCAATATAGTTCTGTTTGGAGTAGTTCCACCCAAGGATTTGATGTCGTCAATAGTTAGGGCTATTTATACTACTTACTAATTTTGAGAATTAAGCACGGGCTCGATGGGCATATTCGTATAACCCAATGGCTTGAACGGCTTTTTTGGAATGATGTGGAGCTTGTCAACTAGTGACGAAGTTTTGGTTCGTCCTTTTGGTTCATCACTTGGTATTGTACTTTAGGATCAGCATTTCATTTTTTATTGTCATTTTGGATCGTCCTTTGTGGATCAAACATTGGTTTGTCAGGGCATTTCATATCTATTGACGTACTTCAAACTTTTGGGAACTTCATATCTCCTGCGAAGTCTTGAGTTGTGATAAGACAAGTAACACACGTTAGCTTTGCCCTGAGTGTTTATTCCGAGACCCAACTCGGGTGTGTAAATGAGTATAGGTGATATGAATGAAGTATGAAGTATAAAGTAAGTATGGCAATATAGTTCGGATTGGAGTAGTTCCACCCGAGGATATGATGTCATCAATAGTTAGGGCTATTTATACTACTTACCTATTTCGAGAATTAAGCACGGGCTCGATGGGCCCGTTCGTACAACCCAATGGCTTGAACGGCTTTTTTGGAATGATGTGGAGCTTGTCAACTAGTGACGAAGCTTTGGTCCGTCTTTTTGGTTCATCACTGATCGTCCTTTTGTGTCCTTTTTTTATTGTCATTTTGGATCGTCCTTTGTCGATCAAACATTGGTTTGTGAGGGAATTGGGTCCTCAAGGACCCGATAGGCCAATACACCATTACTGATATCTTAGTTTATGCTAGGGGTGCTCATCGGGCGAAAACCGGACCGGACCGATACCGAATCTGGCAAAAAACCTAGACCGAGACCGGACCGAATGTGGTCGGTCCGGTCTCGATCCAAATAGGCTAAATGTCCGGTTTTTAAGTCGGACCGGACCGGACCGAGCCAGACCAAGACCGAAATTATGAAAAACCCTAGACCGAAACCGGACCGAATGTGTCGGTCTTGTCTCGGTCCGGTCCGGTCGGTTTTATCGGTCAGTCCGGTCTATCCGGTCCGTTTGCTCACCCCTACTTTATGCATACAATTAGCCATATGTTTAGACATCACATTACCTCTTTCTTAATCAAACAATATTATCCAAAATTAATCTCTGTTTTATAATCACCGACCAAAAAACATTTATTGGTTTCACCAAACTTAAGTAGCTAACACATCACATTCAACATCTCAGTTACCACTTCTTCAAAATTACCAAAATACCCCCACCCTCTAAAAAAAACCTTATTGTTCACTCAACCAGCAATTCATTGCAAACCCATTTCACAAAACACCTTGATTCTTTATAAATCACACCAATTCATGCTTAGATTCTGATTATTTGTGCAGAATCAATGATGGGTCAGTTCCAGTTTTCAAGATCTAGGGTTTGTTTTAAGTGCTGATTTGAAGTGTTTAGTGTTGTAAAATGCTTATTTGGTTGAATTTGATAAAGGGTATTCTTCAAATTTGCTTAATTGTTGATAAAAATATATGGGCAAATGAAAAAATTTGAAATTTTTAGGAAAAGATATAAAAAAATGATCAAGAAAATAAATCTTGGTTCATCTTTGTGTAAAAAGATGATTTTTAAGTCATTTAGTAGGTTTAATGTAGTTAGTACTTTGTTGTTTATTTTTTTAGCTATAACTTGTGGATATGTATACTTGTATAATGAAGGTGTTAATGTTTCTGATGTGAATGTTGCGCAAATATCGAATCTTGGTACGAAAGATTCGGGGGGTGTGTGTGATTTATATGATGGAAAATGGGTTTTAGATGAAAGTGGAACTTACCCGTTATATAATGCGTCTCAGTGTCCCTTTGCGGAAAATAGTTTTAATTGTTTAGCTAATGGTAGGCGCGATCAAGGGTATTTGAAATGGCGATGGAAGCCGAATAATTGTGATGTTTCGAGGTTTGATGTTGGTGTTATGTTGGAAAAGCTTCGTGGGAAGCGAGTTGTGTTTGTTGGTGATTCGTTGAGTAGGACTCAATGGGAGTCTATGATATGTATGCTTATGAGTGGTGTGGATGATAAAAAGAGCGTTTATGAGATTAATGGGAATAAGATTAGTAAAAAGATTAGGTATTTAGGTGTGAGGTTTAGTACTCATAATTTTACAGTTGAGTTTTATCGTTCGGTGTTTTTGGTGAAAATTGGTTCTGTTCCTAAACATTCACCGAAAAGGGTTAAGTCGACGATCAAACTTGATGAGTTGGATGGGAGTAGATCGAAATGGATTGATTCTGATATTCTTGTGTTCAATACTGGACATTGGTGGAATCGTGCAAAGCTATTTGAAATGTAAGTCATTTCTGATTTCTTTTGCTTATTATAGATGAATTTTCATTTGTTATGTAGGATTAATTTTACATTTTTGTTAGTTTGATGTTAGAATGGCAAAATAGTAGACACACACAAGACTAAGTAATAGAATGAATAATTAGCCGTTTTGAGTGGAATTTGAATTTGTTATTGCCTGTTAACCGACCCCTCCCATTTCCCCCTTTTGTGTAGATGTTCTTATGCAATAAGTTTTTGAATTGGTTTTTGGACAGTGGCTGTTATTTTAAGGTTGGTGGAAGACTAAAACTTGGAATGTCAACCATGGATGCTTATACAACAGCCTTAAACACTTGGGCTTCTTGGGTCGAGAATATGATCGATACAAATCGGACCCGTGTGTTCTTTAGGACTTTTGAGGGCAGTCATTGGAGGTATGTTACTATATTCTGAGAAAATAAAGTACCTTGAGCATTATGAACTGAATATATAGAGACATTGTGACTTTCAAAAGTCCTTAACCTTATAAACGCAGAATCAATAAGCTTTTCCTTCATAAAGTATTTCAATTTTCAAGAGCTTCCTGTTAGTAGTAATAGTTATGGTTTTTCATGTTGTTTTGACTTGAAAATCGACTTTTGACCTTATGGTCAAGTGTGTTATTTTTCAAATGCAATTCAGATACAGAATAGTGGCAAATTATAGATCAAAAGCTTTATTTTGCTAGTACTTGTCATAGTAGTAGCTTTTAACTTAGTTATTGAAATCTTTATTTGGAAGTCTTACCAAGTCTTATCAAATTGAGCCGATTAGAGTACTTTTACCTCAAAAGTTAAACAATTTATCTTTAAACGTCTTATACTCTTATTAATGACACCTTTCTAATGCGTAACAGCGGCCCTCATGGCCACACTTGCAAAGTTACAAAAATGCCCACGTTTGGAAGTAAGAGTGAATATAGAAGCGATTTCTCGGACATTATAAAGAAAGTGGTGAACAATATGGCGGTTCCTGTAACCGCAATGCACGTGACTCCTATGGGGTCGTTTCGTAGTGATGCACATGTTGGTACATGGAGTGATAATCCAACGGTTCCTGATTGTAGCCATTGGTGTTTACCTGGAGTACCAGATGCATGGAACGAAATCCTGTTCTCACATCTATGAAATTACACCATTGTAAGTTGACTATTTATCTCTTTCAAGGTCAACGGTGCTTAATTTATTCCAAATTAAATATCACCTTTTACGTCTTTATAAAATTTTGTCGTGACATCCAAATTCATTTAAATGTTTGTTCATCAAAATTTGCATCAGTTTTTAACCTGAAAATTGGTGGTTTGACCCTAATCAGTTTGACTTCATAAGGTGAAGCAGCATTTTGAATTGAGTTGCTCTTTTTTCTGCAGGCTTGTTGTTTACTACAAAAAGCTAACCTCACATGTCACCATTCTCATTAATGGTTTTAGAGTGTAATAAAGAGGGAGAAAACGAGCCGGGTTGTCGTTTTTAACAAATTTAATTGATTTGTTGTTGTACAACTATTGTATACAATCATTATTTTCTCATTTTGAATGTGAATTGATCACACCATTTTGTATCCATGATATAATAATGCTTTTTCTTTGGAATGTCAAACTTAGTATACTTTTTGCAACATATTTCTTATTTTCATTGCCAACAAAGTGTAAGAAGTTAAATAAGATAGTATGCAATCATATTACAGCATAGATGAAAGTGTACATCTTTATTTACATTATCAAATTCAAGTTTTAAGCTTGAGAAGGTGTTTGATGCAACTCTTTTCCAAACTTCTCATTCTTCCCGCGCTCTTCCTTTTCATCAACATGCAAATCATCATCAATCGTAATTGAAGTTACTTTTATGCCAAGAGGACCTTCCATGACGTTCTCTTGCACCTTCAAATGCTCGTCAACATGTGCCATTTCGTTTTTGCTAGTCGTCTTTTCGCATTTCCACTTCTTAATGATGTAACACAAAGCAAATAATGTAGGTGCTAGGAGGAAAAAGCAGCCAAATGACACGAGAACTACGAATATGACCGTTGCCATTGCCGATTCTTTTTGTTTTGTGGGGAGTTTTGTGAGATGTGTTTGATGTGAAGAAAGAAGTTTAAAGGATGGTTGTTTTATAGTATGTGTTGGACTAATACATGACTTCTAAGTTTAAAGAAACTTTACTTGACTAGGATATTTTAAGCAAGCATGTTGATTGCATTGTAAAACACTTCTGACTTCTCAAAGATTTGCAAAGCACCATTTTATGTAGTTTGTTTCAAGTCTTAGCATATCCAACTTATGGATTGTTAATATATGGACGTTTTAATAAATATCGTATTAAGGTTCGTCATAATAATTATAAGGGTTTCAAGTCTTAGCATATCCAACTGCACCGCTTGGCTCGCCATAGCGGCATTATCTGTCACTTCGCCAGGCCCTTAACGGGCTTTATTTGTGTGTGTGTGCGCGTTTTTTTTTTTTTTTTTTTTTTTTTTTTTTTTTTTTTTGAGTGTGGTATTTTGGTGGTCTGTTATGGGACCCATCCTATAACATGTTACAGTTGGAGAGGATGTTTTAGCTATAGTGGTGTTATAAAGTATGTGTTGAGGTTATAAAATTTATAAGACACCACTACAGCTAGATCTCTTGAGTGTTTGAAAGCCTTGAATTCTTACTCTGTACAGAGCAGTAGTAGAAAGAGTTAGGTACTACTGTCATGAAGTAGGAAATAGTACGTGTTGGACCTGTTGTTAGCCATCTTAATGTGTATAAAGCATTGCACGAGATAATCCCCACTGACAATGATTTATGAAAAATATGTGTATTTTTTCTTCAAGATGAACACACTTCTGTCACAATAACTTGCTCAGTAGCCAAAATGCGCCCGAATTCAATGAAGAACATTTGCACCGCTATTATGAAATATGGAGCCTAACTGTGATTTCTAGCACAGATTCAATACTAACACAGCTACGGCAGCATTACAAGATTCCAATATTTGACATCGGCCTATTAAATGAAATGGCTAGGTGTCCATCTACTAGCTACCTTGAAGTAGACACTAATTGCAAACTGTGGCTCGATAAGCAACACCAAGGTCAGTTATTTATTTAAGTTTAGGGAGTTTAGCAACTATGAATGAAAATGAGTTAGCTGAGACAGCTTGGGGGCTAGCTGATACTAAACAACCGTTCCTATGTGTGGTTCTGCCCCGTTCAGTTAATGGGTCAGAGTGGGTTGAGTTTTTGCCAGACGGGTTTATGGACTAAATAAAAGGAAGAGGCCTTGTGTTGAAATGGGTCCCACAAACACAAGTATTGGTACATTCTGCGGTTGGAGGGTTTTGAAGTCGTTGTGGTTGGAACTCGACCTTGACCTTGGATAGCATTTCTGAAGGGGTTCCAGTGATATGTCGTCTGGTTATGGGGGACCAATGTGTAAACGCTAGGTACTTGAGTTTCGTATGGCAGGTCGGTCTGGAACGAAAGGTGATTGTGAATGCGATTAGAAGACTGTTGGTGGACAATGAAGGACAAGAAATCTTCGCAAAACCATTAGATACTCTTAAACATGCATCTCATACGATGGTAGTTATCAAAATGAAAAGCTTTTACAATATAAAGCTCAAAAATAGACTCAAATTAGTGCAAATATCCACAGAGCGAATTGTTTTGTTTTTCTATTGACTGAGTTTATTTAGCATATGTTAAATGATTATAGTTAATGTCTAGTCACCTTGATAGTGCAAGTATCTAAAATGGAAGGAAACTAGAAAGGGATCAGTGAAGGACCACTAATCATTTATCATTCTAAGAGTACTAGGCGGAAATGGAACTCGTGACAGTTAGGTAATTGAAACCGACTCACAGGTCCAAAGAAGGAAAATTTTGACACATGTTGATACCAACAAGGAAACATCCTCTTCGTGACAAGAGCAACGCACCCAAAGAAGAAAACTAATAATCATGTAATTAGAGATCAATCAAATGCTTAGAAGTGATTGATACTTGAATAACCCAAAGTGGTTATACCCATGCCGTGCTCCATTTAGTTAGCCTAAACTTCCACTAGTCTACATTTTGGAACCAAAAAAAAAAAAAACAGATCGTCGCCATTTATTTTCATGAAGCAAACATTTTATTAAACAAAGAACATCTCACGAGGAAATCCAACCTATATGTCACAGATTGGCACATCATATGCTGCGGAAATCCACGTATACACGAATCAAACTGAAATGCTAAAAGATTACTAAACACAATAATGGGCCAACCACCCCCCCCCCCCCCCCCCCCCCCCCCAATAAGAATCAAAGAAAGAAACCTGCCAAACAATTGTACCAACAAAACTTGATATGAAGATGATATTGATCACCGAGATTAACTATCTTTCTAAATTACGAAATTCAGCAACTACATAAACATTTAAAAGTAAAGCAACATTCATTGCTTAACATCAGAAACTTAAAAAGAAAAAAAAAAAAGAAGAAAAAAAAAAAAAAAAAAAAAAAATACATCAACTACTACTAGGCTACTTGCGAGAGACCCGCATGTGCAAACCTGAATTGCAAAGTATGATGCAGAAACAAATGCAAGCCGGTGCATGTGAGGGTGAATTTGCTTTACTTTTGCATGTTAAATAGAGCAGCTTGTATCGGATCACGAAATACTTGCCGTATTCCTCTCTAAAAGCAAAATGCTTTGAACATAACTCGTAACTTGATTGAACTCAACCTTCCATGAGCGTAAAAAATGTCCACCAAGATAGTACTTAACCGATTTAAAACTTCTAGTCTTCATGTCATAAACTGGTACCCTGATCTTATTCTCAGACACCCTTTCCGGCAAAAATGCAATCTCATTCTCATTAAAACACTCCAACGGAAAAGGTTCGTCCAAATCCACCCACAACTCACCAAACACAATTGTTTCCTTAACCCAAACACGCTCCTCGTAATCCTTCAACATCCAAATATCCATCTCATTACTTTCCAGAACCCGATCATGACAAAGCACCCCAAAAAACCCATTCACTTTCATCAAAATAGGATGATTAAACTTCAATAACCTAGAACCTTTACTATTATAAAAAGTAGACTTCTCACACGGCAACGCCTCATTTGGAATATTAATTATCTGAAACATCTCCGTCCTCAAATCAAACGTTAAAATTATGTTCTTATCGCTCTAACATAAAATGTATTATACTGTTAACACAAACACTGCGTACCAAGTCTCCCCCCAAAAAATATCAACCGGTATCTCTGCATCAATTTTCCTCCACTCAAAACTCGACAACTCAAACAAGAATATCTCTACGCTACTTGGTTCATCCGTTAAATTCAACCTAATATTCAAAACCTTATGTTCATTATCCTGTTGTGTGGAGGTGCCCAAATAATCCCTTTGAACTACCTCTTCAAAATCAATATTCTTACTCTCTAAAACCACATCCTCACCCTGAAGTTTTTCGACCACGTCTGTATAGTCTTCTTCCACACCAACATATTATGCATGAGAGGGAAACTGGAACAAGTCTTCATCCGTAATTTGAGATGAGTCGACAAATGAACATATGTTAAACTTAACAAGCCTGCTTCGGCTTCGGTTTACAACTGGAGAGAAGTGAATATATGTTACTTTTTCGGATACGATGAGTCGACAAATGAACATAAGGTTTTGAATATTAGGTTGAATTTAGAGATGAACCAAGTAGCGTAGAGATATTCTTATTTGAGTTGTCGAGTTTTGAGTGGAGGAAAATTGATGCGGAGATACCGGTTGATATTTTTTTGGGGGAGACTTGGTATGAGACTGTCAAACGTAGTGTTTGTGTTAACATTGTAATACATTTTATGTTAGAGCGTCAAAACATAATTTTAGCTTTTGATGTGAGGACGGAGATGTTTTAGATAATTAAGATTCCAAATGAGGCGTTGCCGTGAGAGAAGTCTAATTTCTATAATAGTAAAAGTTCTAGGTTATCGAAGTTTAATCATCCTATTTTGATGAAAGTGAATGGGTTTTTGGGGTGCTTTGTCATGATCGGGTTCTGGAAAGTAATGAGATGGATATTTGGATGTTGAAGGATTACGAGGAGCGTTTTGGGTTAAGGAAACAATTGTGTTTGGTGAGTCGTGGGTGGATTTGGACGAACCTTTTCCGTTGAGTGTTTTAATGAGAATGAGATTGTATTTTTGCCGGAAAGGGTGTCTGAGAATAAGATCAGGGTACCCGTTTATGACATGAAGACTAAAAGTTTTAAATCGGTTAAGTACTATCTTGGTGAACATTTTTTACACACATACAATTAAGTTAGGAATTATGTTCAAAGCATTAAGTATTTCGTGCTCCTCTATTTAACATGCAAAAGAAACATATATTCACTTCTCCCCAGTCGTAAACCAAAGCCGAAGTAGGCTTGTTAAGTTTAACATATTTACGCGTACTAGGATTAATAACAAACGCAAAATCATCCTCACAAAATCCATTACCAGAAGTTGGTAACACTAACCCGTTGAGATGCTCGGTTTCGGTCGATTCGCAGTACTCGGGTGGCACTTGGGTAAGCGTCAAGAGATGAGTGGCGGTGGCGCGTTAGGTGGCGCGTGGGGAGGAAAGGAGGTGGCGGTGGCGCGTGGAGGTGTCGTAAGCGACGATGAGGAGGGAAGGTGTGTTGTTTGATGAATGAAGGAGATGAGATGAGTGAGTGCCATTGTTTGGAAACTGATTTGAATTGGAGGAGGGGTTTCACTGGGAGGCGCGTGAGGATGTCGGAGTTGATCTCCACTGGATCATGGAGGAGGAGCTTTCTTCTTCATCGTCATCTTTTTTAGGTTAGGGTTTCATTGTTATTGTTTCAGGTGGATGAATTTAGGGGTGTCTAGCTTTATATATGTCAGGCTTATGTAAAATAAGGCCACTTATATTAGTTATGGGCTAACCTACCATTGATAAGCCCATAAGTGTTAAAATAAGCTACAAAATTATTGCTTATTTTATATAAGTTGAACACATATAAGCTAATAAGTTGTATATAAGCTTAAACAAACACCCTGCTTTTATCACGGTCGAAACCTTTTTTGTGGTTTGGTTTTCCGGATATGGGAATTGGGTTTTATTATTTGGTCCATTAATTTCATTATGTTTATAAACAACCCACAGGCCTTTTTCAATCAGATTTCACCCACAAAAATCGGGAAAAAGGAAAAAAAAAAAAAAAAGAAAAAAAAAACCTGAACCGAAATTGTAATCGAATCAAATTGCCAAAACCGATCCGAACAAAATTAAATATTGAGATTTTCGGTTTGGATATGGTTTTGATAAAATGAAAACCGAACCGAACCGAACAAAAACTTAATTCACATAAACATTTATTTTATGTACTTATATAAAAATAAATTAAAACTCTTTCATAGTGTAAATATAACATTTTTTTATCTTGATTTTTTTTAATCTATATAATTAAATAAATAAATAATTAAAAATTAAGTAACTCGGGTTATTCAGTTCGTTTTTTGATTATTCAGTTCGGTTTAATCTAATTTGAGTTTGGTTCGATTTTCGGTTTTACCAAAAAAAATTATTTTTAACAGAACTAACCAAATAAATCGATAACCGAACCGATAAACACCACTACTACATACATCTTCATTCAAATGAACTTTAACAAAACTTCGATTGGTATATTTCTATTGAGGTTAATTTACAAATATGTCATAACCTTTTAAAGAAAATGCGTCCGAGGTAATGAACATTCATTTTGTTCATTTGGGTTAGCGAACTTAATTAGATTACTTTCCATATTTTCAGTGTTATTGGACACATATTTTTTTATACTTAAGTAACAATAATGTTGTGTTTTTAAAAGTTCAATGAAGTTTAAGTTTTATAAGTTCATTAACACCAAAGTTTCATGTTTCATAAGTTTACTAACCCAAATTAACAAAATAAAAGTTCGTTACCTTAAGCGTATTTTTTTGAAAAGTTTAGTAACATGTTTGTATATTAACTTTTTCTTTTGTTAAACTTATCAAGCTTTTTGTTTTGTGATGATGGTGAGGAATATGTAGTTTAAAGCAGATCTCATGGATTCAAATTGTCTTTGTTTCCTTTTATCATGATGTTAAGCAATTTTCGTAAAAATTCAGGTATCCTTTCGCATATAGCTCTTTGCAAAACATGGTGGACTTTACATTCGCTATGACGTATATAAGTGTATGCTTTGTCTTATTCAAAACTCAAGTCACTTAATACGGTACAAGTTCCTTAACTAGGACTATCTAGTCGAATGAATGTTTAAACACAATGTAAATATATACTCGTCCACTTAAGAATACACTTTGTCCTCCAAAACCTATACCACATAACATGTAAAACTATAAATCAAATGGTTACAATTCCGCAAACTTTGAATGTTGCATTCGCTACGAGGTCACAGGAGGGTAGTCGGGTAGAAGGACAAATACACATTTGAACCAACGGATATGCACCAAATTCATCAAATATCCATTTGAACCAATGGGATGGATTAAACTTTAAATAGTGAGGGGAGAGTATGATTGATGCATTTGAAAAATTAATTGGTGAGAAATGATGAAATAAAAAATGTGCATTACACTTGTCAAAAAATGAAACTCATCCATTTAATTGGACCACTTCATGAAAATGAACTTATGCTTGAATAGTTGAATAAGTCCTCCTGGATTTGGGCCAGCAGGCCCAACTGGTATAATTATTCATCCCGTTTCCCGTAAGAATCGTGTAATTAGAGATCAATCAAATGCTTAGAACTTAGAAGTGACTGATGCATGAATAATTCAAATCTGGAGTTCCTTCTAATTGTCCCCCTAATTCCTAGCTTGCATGAGAAAGAAGGATATTTGAAGTGTGATTGAGATGTAAGAGAGATGCAAAGTCAACATACATGAAAATAACCCAAAGTGGTTATATCCACAAGATTATGAAAACACGCCATGTTCCATTTATTTAGCCTAAACTTCCACTATTCTACATTTTTTTTTGAACAGGAAATTCTCTCGTAAAGCATATACATTTTGGAACCAAAAAAACAGATCGTAGCCATTTATTTTCATCAAGCAAACATTTTACTATTAAACAAAGAACATCTCACAAGGACATCCAACCTATATGTCACATATTGGCACATCATATGCTGCGGAAATCCACATATACATGAATCAAACTGAAATGCTAAAAGATTACTAAACACAACAATGGGCCAACCCATGAGAATAAAAGCCCATCCACATATGAATCAAAGAAACAAACATGACAAACAATATCAGAAAATATCCACAAAGGCAAAGCCATCCGGGAGCATCTGAAGATATCCAAGACTTCAGCCGCGAACCATATCAGCAGCACCCTGAACTGCTTGATGAGCTATTGTGAATGTCCTCGACACGCATTACACGCGGCCCACTGATATTTTGAAAATATCGTCCGCTGTCTTTTCTATAAGGATAACAAACAAATATAGCAAGTTAGCACGAATCACAAAATAATATTACTACAGTCTACACTCTATATGTCTAACGGGTTAACTAAGCATTTTTCATACCTCATGGCGTATTAACACATAATCGTTAATGTTGTATGACGTCCCTTGATGGCGAAAATCCATCTTTGGCATATCATGGATTCCATAACCCCATGTCTTCATGTTACGACAATTGCCAATCCACACCTCCTCCAAAGAAGGATATTTAATGGTAGAATTGCAGAAGCTCTTGAGTTTAGCCGAACACTCAATCCTAATAAAGGTAAGACGAGGGAACTCAAAATCTACCTCACGTGCTATCATTTCAATTTCATTGTTACCTGCCTCCTCATATACACAAATCACAGACTCCAAACTGTTACAATCGTAAAGTATTAAAGACTGTAGATCAGTGTTGTCTCTAAGTTTATAGAGGCCATGTGTAGAATTCAGTTTAAAAACAAAACAGAGCCTAAAATAGAATGTAAATAATTTTATTAAAAGATAAAATGAGAAATAATCGTTTTCAAAGTGCGTCGGCTAGCATTTTTTAATGCAAGACTCTAAATCAACTAAATCAAATACATGAAGTCACTGTTATAAGATATATATACATATCATATAAAATTTTTGAGGCCCTTAGAATTTGGAGGCCCTGTGCGACATCACATCTCGCACACCCTCGTATACAGCTCTGCTTTAGATTCACAACTCCTTTTGCCACGCTCACTGCGAACAGTCTTTATAAATTATCACAACTGATTTCAAATTTCTATAGGTTATGAAAGCTTATATACTCATCTGGGCAGTTCCATAGAACCTCCAAACTATCCACACGCTCTAATTTGAAAATTTTCACTTTCGAAAAGAACTTTCCCTTTGTTTTCAAATTCCTTATATCCACCAAGCAAAAAGCTTCTTCACCTCCGGATATGGTTATTCCTTTAGGGTGTGTTTGGTATAGAGAAATAAGACATAAGAAATGGAAATGATGTGATTTCTCATGTTTGGTAAGTAAGAGAAAACAAAAAGCGGAGACTTTCCAACTCTCGAGAAAACATTCTTTTGTTATTTGATTTCCATCCAACTTGGTGTGGAAATGTAAACTCTCCGTCTTTTTTTCAAATGTTAAAAAAAGTTCAAATTTATAGAAGGGGTATAAAATTGGCCAAATCACGTGCAAGGCACAATTGACACCAAATCACCACTTGAAAAAAAAAAAAAAAAAAAAAAAAAAAAAAAAAAAAAAAAAACTTTTTTGAGGATCCAGTGATCCACCTTCCATCAATTTCCATCTGCACATCCTCCTCCATCTTCCCATCTGTTACTCCTCCGCTGTCCTACTTCTACTACTCCGGTAGTGTGATCACATTTTAAGTATCTATTTTGATTTACTTATGTTCAAGAGCCACTTGTAAATTTTGATGGGCCTTTTTGTTTATCCCAATTCAAATTGTATATTACTGGTTGGAAAAGAGGATAGGAAACAGGATGATGATGCAACCATATACTAAGGTTTATTTATCAATCTTTTATATAATATAAGAATTACACCATTTTAGAGTGTTTTTGTAAAACCCTTCTCATTGAAAAAAAAAATTGAACCAATAGGAGAGCTCGATTTTGACACATAAGCAAAATCAAGCAATATGATTGGTCAATAAAAAGTCAAAATTGAATTGATTTTAGTCAAACTTTAATAAATTTGATGGATAATTTGATTGATTAAAAAAAACACATAAAAATATATGTGTCAAATTTATAAAAATAAAAACTTAAGAAAAAAGGAGGTAATTAATAAAATCTTAGTGGTTAAGTGTAAAATTATAAGTCTTCATGTTTTTTTAATAACTTTAGATAATAAACAAATAACCACTTACACTTTATACCCCTTATACTTTATAATGTTAACTTTGTTTAAAATTACATGAGTAATAGTATTAGTTTTTTTTACTTTCATCTATTAAAATAAATTTGGTAAATATGCGAATTAGTTTATTATACGTTAATATTTTTTAAACTAATGTTAGTTTTAAACTTTCATACATTAGAATATTTTTTTTAATAACGACTCATGTTACTATTTAAAAGTTTAATTTATGCGTACACGGGTTTGAAATACGGCTAAATTATTAGTAACGGGAATATAAATATCAAATGGTAAGCATGAGTTACTGTGATATAAAATAAATATATGCGATTCTACTTATAGCAATGACTCATGAAATTGTTATTTAAAATTTATATATAGATATCCATAAAAACATTTTAAAAACTTTACGGAATATATTTTAACTTTATCAATGCTCATTATGTGCCACTAAATTCACACATTTTATACAACATGATATCAATAGTTAAAGTTAAACAATAACATTAACCTCAAACTCAACATCTCTGTCAGTTAAAATATTATACAAAGCTAATTATTAAAAAAACAAACAAAAACACATCGGTTAGATAGTCATTCTTTAATATAGAAGGTGTTTTCCTTAAATTATAAAAAAAATGCACGCATCAAAATCCTTATTTGATAAGAATCACCTCCTAAATCAAAGAACGAAAAACTACGTAGATGATAACATAACTTTATTCATTCACTTGATGTTTCAAAATAATAATAATAAAAAAATAAATAATAATAGTTGGTCGTTGTAAAGGAATTAAAAGTATGTACATGAGAATTATTCAGCAAGAATATATAGTTGTTAATTAGGTTATTACGTTACTATACTGCGATAATGTTATTGACTTGGTAATCACGGGTTTGAGATACAATCATTATTTTATACTTATGACTTATGTGTAAACCCTTTTTTGCTTCTGAATAGAATTCGAAAGAGACCTCAACAGCACTTTGGCTTATGCCTTATCTAGCTGATAGTTTTTAGTAAAATTTTTTATGGTTTAACTTTTTTGTTATACACACCATCTTTTAGTAACTTTTTTTTTTTAATGTTTTATTGAAAATTTCTACACTTAATATTTATGTTTCTACTATAAACACACTAAGCAATGATATAATTAGTTGGGAGTTCAGGGGTTTTTTACTAAGCTTCTCAAAAAAGCTATAGCTTTATCATAAACTTATTGTGTTATGGTAATTGAATAAGCTAATAAGCACCTTTAATAAGCATAACCAAACACCCCTTTAGTTCTAATATGAAGTTTTTTGATTTGATGTTATGACTAACTTTGTTGTTATCCTCACTATAATGCAACATGTTAGTGGTTTTTGCAGTTTTATGATCTTATCGCACACACTAAAGTGTAATGCAATTTGTTGTGTGCGCTTTTTAGAGAAGGATTAAGTATCAACACATGATTGTTATGGAAGGTTAATGTACCAAATATGTGTTTTAGTGCCTATATGAGGAATTTTATGGTAGAAATTCTTTTCGGAGTGTAATTTCTTTGAATGAATTAATAAAACTTAGCAGGTGTTTACCGTCATTGATAACACTATGGGTGTCAACCAACGGTCTAAAATATGAGTGTGTTTTACCTTGATGATTTAGGCCAATTTTGAAGAAAGTTGCATTAAAGTGAAAGGTCGGTAAGGATTCAAACAATCTTAAAAGACTTACGGATGTACTCTGTCATTTTTTATGCATTTATAATTTACTTATACAAGTAATAATAATTTCTTTATATAGTTCGGGTTTAGAGAAAAATTATTCTTATACATTATAAATAATCGTAAGATTAAATTTGTGTTCTACCAATTACATTTTTTTTTTGTTTCTCTTTATGTTATAAAGAAACTATAGTGTAAGCATCTATGTTAATTTGGTAATTTTATGATCAAACATGAGAAGTAAATAGCACAAATTTATGAAAATACAAATTTTCAAACAAAAAGGTACATTAGTAAACATGGTATGATGATTATTCATAATCAAGGAAATGAATCAATCTTCAAAGCTATCTAAACATGCTACATATATTAACGAAAATATAAGTAAAAGAAATACCACAATTACAAAACGCATCGTAAATTGATAGCACGAGTTTGCAAAACTAAAAGCATATATCACTAACATCTCATGCAAGTCAAGTATCATCATGTGATTTTGCTTGAATAATAAAATATAATTTTTAATCCAAAACCATTCTCCTAAAATAATAAGTAGATTATAACATATATACATATGATTTTTTATTTTTAGTCCACTAAGTAAAACTATTTGAAACATGTTAAGTGATTCATTTCTTAATCGATAATAATACATAATCAAAACGAAATTTTAAAAACCCTGTGCGTGCACATGTATTATAACTAGTATATATCAAACGAGGTTTATGGTGTTCCTTTTCCTTTTTTTTTTAAATTGTTTTTTTAATGATTTTCTCATCCAACAAAATAATGTCAAACAAAAAAAATTTATCAAATAAAAAAATTATTGCTTATTACTCGGGTTAAGTCTCTTTTGTTACCAAACACTGAAATCCATCAAAATTCTCTACTGATTTCTATTCTCTGAATTTCTAATCTCTACTCATTTCTATTCTCTGAATTTCTCTCTACCAAACGTGCCCTTAGATTCATCTGTTCCTTCTGAAAACATAACAGGGAGGATATTTACAATACTTAAATCATAGCAATATATACGTATTTCTTCGGCTGCCTTAACCAATTTGCTATATGGCTTCATAAAAGGAAAATCAATGAAGTTAAGACTCAGAATAAGTTTATTTTCTGATACACAAGGAACATGGTTGTCATCGTTACCGGTTCCAACTACAATATAAAAATATTGCAATTTCCTAAATTCGAGATTTTTGGGGATACCATCAAAATTACTCACAATAAGCTCTAATTTTGTGAAGAATGGCAGGTTAGGTATCTCCACGAGACTACTTCTATCTGTAGGTTCTTTGGTTCTCCAAGTATAGAGATGAGCGAAATCTTCATTACCAGAAAGATTAAGCATGCAAAGTTTTGTAAGTAAATTGAATGATTGTGGTAGGGATGAGATGGAGTTATTCTTCATATCTAAGACTTTAGCATTTTTTATGGCTAGAATGAATTTATCAGGAATGGATTCTAATTCATTATTTGGTACGAGAAAAGAATCGAGGTCCGGGAAATGAAACTCATGATCAGGAAGCTTAGAATTTTGGTCATAAAAAATGTTGGTACGGGAAATGAAACTCAGTTTGACTTTGAAAATTTAACATTTTTTATAGGCCAAAGTGTATTTTTGGTACCTCTAACTTGATTAACCGGGTTTTTTACTACCCTAAACTTTTAATGGTGCGGTATAGTACCCTAAACTTGTAAACTTGGTAAATTGAAGGGTTGACTCGGTCATGTGATCACACGTGACATATTTCTATTAGTTTTTTAACGATGAAGGTTAACAACGTTTTCACATACACTTCTTTTCCCTCCTCTCACTTAATTTCACAGGGCTAATTTCTTCTTCTATACTCGATGTCAATAGCCTAAAAATGATGACAACAAGATCCATGAAATAAGTTGGAGAAAAGTTTGTTAAATTAATCAAAAATTGTTTTTTGTGAGAATCAACTCTGATTCCGTTTAATTTCATTTGAGCGATCGAGATTATACTTCAACTTAGGGATATTTGGTGTTAAATTTACGGAATTATTTATTGTTAATCGGTACTTAGTGTGTTATGTTGCCATTGGTTTATGAATTTGTTCAAAATTATGCAGGTTAGAGAGACTGAATACAATAATGGGTATTGGTAACAATAGATACCTTAGAAATAATAAAATGATAAAATATTGGTGGATCAAAGGATGATGCTCAAGCTTTCAATAAAAAGTGGGGATGATGATTTCTACTATAGAAGACTTTGTGGTTTCTTGTGTATTTGGTTGTTGGATAGAGGTGGTTGTATGTATACTTCATGATCTGTACGTGTCTTTAATTTGATGTACTCGGTATATGTTTCTTAATTGATGAAGAAAACATATACGTATATACGTGATTCAATAGAAGTGTATAATGAATACTATTCAATAGAATTACGTAGTACATTGTTTTGGCTTAAGTTTATGCCATGAGAACACATGATTGAACCCATTTTACCATGAAACTTGATAACATTGTTTTGGCTTAAGTTTATGCCATGAAAACATGATCATTCAACCTATTTTACCATGAAACTTGATAACATTTGCTAATGTTTTGAATGACAGTTACATGATATTAATTTTTATCATTATGAAAGGTCAAGTTATAACCGAATTTACAAGTTCAGGGTACTACACTACACCATTAAAAATTTAGGGTAGTAAAAAACCCGGTTAACCATGTTTGAGTACCTAAATACACTTTGGCCTATTTTATATTATTGGTTAAGTTAAACCAATTTGACTTTCAAAATTCAAATTACTTGCTTAATTCCTCTAGACTCGGTCAAACACAGACTTGGCAATTTGGCATACCCACTTCATTTTATTATACTCTATTCTAAAACCCATTAGGAAGTGGGCCCCAATGTATTTCAATTAATGGTTAATTATTATCCTAATTGCTTTTCTCATTGGATGGTCAGGTGCATTTTAGCTGGTGTGGTGCATGAGGCACTATATCATTGGTCCTTTTTTTTGTTAACGATGTAATGGCAACATTATGTACAGTTACCATGAATAGTAGCAGTTCAACACATACGGTTAGTTCACTGTTTTAAACTGTTTTGCACTGTTTTCTACAGTATTCTTCACTGTTTTGCACTGTACTATACGGTTACTCCTTTACCATGGATAGCACACATCTAAAACACACAACTCACCGCCATTCTCGATCCTTCTTCTTTCCACCATGTTATCCACAAATTTCCTGAATCTTCTTCGTCTCCACACCAACTCATACATATCCTCTCTTTCCTCTCCAACTTACACTGAACCATCTCCTCATTTATCCTCTTCACTGTAGAGAAAAGAGGGTATGGTCACACACGCCACACATATATCACCCCCAAATATATTGATGTGAAGAAGAAGATAGAGATCTTTTGAGATTTCAGGTATGTGATTGGTTTGTGTTTAATTATGTTTAGGTTTACGAGTTGTGAATTTTAGGGTTTTAAAAAAATATTATTGATGATTGCGTGTAAATTGGTTTGTGGGTTTTGTTTATGAGTGGTTTTTATAAATTGTTATACAGACCAAAACTTTTCGTTTTCCAGTTTTGTTTTGAATTAAATGGAGGTGAATTCACCGATTGCGTGGCGTCGTTCTAATTTGACTTCAAGAAAAGTGCAAGAAGCAGGTAAAAATATAATCTTTGATGTTGTTTTTGTTTTACTTTTATAAGTAAATGTGTTTGTGATTATTATGGGTATTTTTTTGTTTTGTTTTTTCAAGCGTTGAGAACTGAGGCGGGTTATGTTTTTTTGTTGGGTGGATGGATTTTAGCATTCTTTGGCTTTGAACTGGTAATCAAAATCTGAAGATTTCATATTATACTGTTATGATCTTTGGGTCATTTTGTGTTTTTAGTATACATGTTTAGACCAAAACCTTTCGATGCCATCCAGATTTGCTTATATGACCGCTGAAGGTGCGAACACAGTTGATGCACCAGTAATTGACAATCCACTAGCTGCACACTGAAGGTGCTAACACAGTTTATTTACTGGTGTCAATGCACTCTATGAGTTGTCAATTGCTGAAGGTAATTTGGTTCTTAACAAACAGTGCATTACAGTGGCCAAAAAAGGGTACTTTTCACTTTACGGGGTAACAGCCGAATTCGAAGAGGTTGGTATTGAAAAGAATCGTAATAAAAGAACACTTTTATTACATGGTTTCGTATTTGGCATTCTTTTTTTTCCCTCCTTTCTACTGCAGTGTTTGTATGGGTGGCAGGAGAGGTTGTTATAATTGAATAATGGCATTTTTTGTTTTTTTTTTGTTTTTTTTTAAGTTAACATGTTTTTTTAATGTCTTATTACTGATAGGAATGCTCAAAGAGGAAGCAAAGATGTTAAAGCTATGTAGCAACCGAATTAGGGATTTAATAGTTTGCAAATCAAATCAAGTAAAAACCACAAAATTCATCAAATCCTTTTGTTTCATGAGTATGTGTGCTGTGTACTTCAGGATGAAGAGAGTTTCAGGAGATGGAAAGAACCCAATCTGGAAAACTGGTCCAAAAGGTAATATGCATCTTATTTATCAACTTTAAATTTTCTTAATTTCGAATATTCATCGGGTTTTTTTTGTTGCTTTTTAGTTTTGAGCCTAAAGATAATCCGAGTGGTTTGCTTTTTGGTTTTTAGTATTACCGTTGCTTGAATGTTATTAATTTTATGTGTATAGTGGGTTTTACTCGGTGGGCGGTGTTTGTATTAGCTTGCTTATGTGCTTATTATTTATGAAAAAAAGTTGATAGACTTATTTTTTGAGAGAGTTCAGCTCATCATTACTTAAGTTTATAAGCCGGTGAAATAGGCTATCCAAACACCCCTATATTGTCACCATGTCATCCCGTTAATGTCATGCCATGTCTTACAGATAATTTTGTAGAATATTTATATCATACCACCAAGGTATATGTGACATGTTCTTGATTTGCAGCAGCCCATTTGCGGAAAGAGTCGAGGAATTTTTATGGTCAACAAGCAACTGTGGTGGAAATCTGTATGTAGTCTGGTCGGTATTCCTTGAATATTCATGAGAAGAAGTATGCCACCAGATTATCAAAGGTAAGTTGGACTCTTTATATATATGTTTTTTTTAATGACAGTTATATGTTGTTGCATTATGGTTTACGTGAAGTATTTTTGCTATAATAAGTGGATAGTTGTGGAGTAATATAAGATAATCCACCCAAAATGCAATCCCAAACGCCCTTTAAAATTTGTTTATAAACCCATACAATAGAAAGTATTCAAATCTAACACCAAACAACATGATATAGACTTGGTTCTCAAATGATATCTAACGCATTCACCTACCACTTTGGACCCATTCATTTTGCTACCTTTACTTTTTTTGGGTAAAAGAGTAAATTACCCCGGTAATATTTTTGCTACCTTGACTCTATATTGTATGTGGTCCGTTTTGGCTCGAGTTAAGTTAAACATACTGTTCAACCAAACTCTTAAAGCCCCATGATTTGGTGAAATACCAGTAGGACTCAGTGACAACACATTATTACCAAAATTGACCCATTGCATTAAAAAGTAGCTTACGCTTGACTCTTTGCCCAACGTGAAAACTAATATGACCACGTTAAAAATATTATCTTGCATATCACCATAGAATATCAACAAAAAAGTATATGTGGACCAACCCAACCCAGTCCATTCTAACCCGAACAAGACCTACATGTTTCAACACAAACCTATGATTATTAGTGCCTACAATGGTAGAATGGTGACGATGAGTAGGCCGGCTATGGATGTACGAGTATGGTTAAGAAGATTCCGAAATCATCCTTGATGGCTGTATATTATGCAAAGTTGACTGAGATTTTGTGGATTTTTTTATGGCCATCTTTATTTATGAAGATATTAGATGTAGGACAACAGACTGGTAATCGGTTTTCGGATTTTGATTATGGCTTCCAGTATTCTGTCACAGATTCTGATGATAGCATGAGTTAATCATATCCATGCCTTAAACATTGGATTCTTTTATTTACATATGTTACCCAGTGATAATATTTGGACCTACTTTTATACATGTATACATGACCAAACAGGACAATAGGACAACTTGAGACCCATTACACACAAAAGTTACAGGTTGTAAATTCATTTTATTTGGATTTAATCTTTTTATGATGTTCTATCGTCGGTGCAAATATTTTCATTCTCTTTGATGCAGTTGCTTATGGAACATCTCTCTTGGGATTTTCGGCGATAGAATATGTAAGCTTTCTTTATATGTTATTTTTCCGTATCAAGGTATAATGCTACTTATACATGAATCTTATGTATTCTACATTTGTACAGGGGCAAATTGAGAAGTTGACTGATTCCTCTTCATTTGAGATTTGACACTAATTTGAAGGGTTGGACCTTGCCGAGAGCTGGATATTCCCACTACATCAAATTTCTAAACACTTCAAGATAGTCTTAATCGTTGATCTTGATGTAAAAGTGTTGAATTTTGTAACAGCACTGGAAAGTATTGGACATTTGGATGTATGGTTTTGCATAGAAGTAAAAAAACAATGTTAAAATATGAGCCAAGTATGGTATGTGAATATATTTGTGCTACTATGTGATAGTAATAGATTTTGATTATTGTAATCAGTTTAAGTTCAATAATGTTGTCATATACTCATATGTGTTATATGCATCAACATAGCGCTCCCGCAGCAACGCGCGGGCTTACCCACTCGTTCACCACTAAATGGTGCAACCAAATATCGATCCATTGACCCACATACTTGGGCACTTGGCCCATCAAGATTATACTCACCACTGTTTTTTTATTACCTTCGGAAGCAATTAACAACGCCGGATTTAACTAGGGACGGGCATAGGATTCTCCGTCAGGTGTTGCACAATTTCTTTTGGAAGGGTATTGCATATAATTTTCTTTATCATAAACAATAAAATTTGCATCATAAATAATTTTTAGGCTAAACTTAAGTAACACAAAAAAAATCTTTGTGTGTTGCACATACTAAAAAAAAGTAACACTTTCAGGAAAAAAAAAAAAAAAAACACTTCGTAGCCTAGAATCGGGTGTGACCCGTGCAGCACCGGGCTCCTATGTGGATCATCAAAATAGTCGAGACACATGCCATATTGTACTAAGTTTTCCAACTCTATGTTTTGCATCTTATGGGAACATGCTACACAGTAAGAAGCATGATTTAGCTTCCTCACTTTCAAGGAAGTTGTAGCTTAGCTTTAGATGATCAAATGCTCTTGTGTAGTATGTTCCCAGAAGATGCAAACATAGATTTGAGAGAGTGAAAGTGTGTGTAACTTTCGGCTGGAAGACTTATGAGAGCATCTAGGGCAAGTTGTAGCTTATATACTCAACTTTGATAGTTTGAAATACTTGACATTTGAGCCTCTTCAACTTTACACAGCCTGCTACTTGACTCCTAAACTTAAAATATAAAGAAACTGCAAAATACAAATTAATACAATAAGCCCTTCTAATATTATTTTCAGAATAAGATTGTAAATTTTGTCACCCTCCCTTAATCTTATTGTGAAATAATTTTGGCAGTTTGTATATTTTGCATTTATTAAGTGTATGTTTTGGCGAAATGGCTGGTGTTGGGGCTGATGAGGCCGGAGCTGGAGCTTATATTATAAGCCGGAAGCTCGAACTTATATTTTTATAAATCTATTTGGCGAATTATTTGAAGTTATAACTTATTAATGTAAAATCACATGAAAATACGTTAAATTAATTAAAATATATTTTCAGTGCTTTTGCGTGATAATTCATTAGATTTTATTTTGACTAGTTATAAGCCGCCATAAGCCCCTTTCAATGGTCTTGGGCTCATTGAGGCTTATGGCTTATAAAAGCTTTCATAAATCTGTGCGACAAACAAAACTTATTTTATAAGCTAGATTATTTTAAAACCCGGCCTAAATGCACTTTTTTTATTAAGTATATTTATTCGCAGGGCCTTGCACAATATTTTGCACACAGCCTCCAAAACAAAGAAACGATCTTGACGATGAAGAAGAGAGAAATTTTACTAGCCATATAAATATAAAATTTAATTCGATCTGAAACATAAGTTGTTTTTTTTTTTTTTTTTTTTTTTTTTTTTTTTTTTTTTTTTTTTTATGAAGCGATGCAACTTGACTTTTACGGTCAAATACGTTAGTATTTAAATTTGTGTTGTGTCTGATACAGATTTTGTATGACAAACTTTCTTTTCCTAGTACTTGTTATGAACTCAATACAGTTATCAAGCATTTTTTTTTGGATGTCTGATTAAATGTTACGAATAGGTTTGACTTTGACCTAAAAACTTAGACGATAACTCTTTCTCTTGAATGGAAATGGTAAATTTTACCAGATTAGCAGCTAAAGACTCTTTTTTATATGTACCAGCTGGCCAAATGGTCACACTTGCAAATTTCTCGGAAATTTAAAAGAGATTGTACACAAAAATATAGATTCCAGTAACGACATTGTACGTGACTCGCATGGGGTCGTTCTGTAGTTATGCACACGTTAGTACATGGCGTGGGAGTTCTTGATGCATGGAATGAATTGTTCTCATATCTATGAAACTGGAATAAGGTTAGTTGACTATTTGTCTAAGTCAAACCTACTAAATTCCATATCCAAATTAGATATGATATGTCAAGTTTTCTGAAATTTTATCTTTTGAGCAGGTTTACATGATAATAGTAATTGTTTTACATGTTTTTTCTAAGAAATTTGCATCAATTTTGAATATGAAAGTCGATTGTTTGACCTTAAACAGTTGACTTCATTTTGTTAAGCAAAGTTTTCAATTGAGTTGCTCTTGTTTTTTGCAGGCTTGTTACTAATGAAAAAATAAATAAAAATTTGTTAACCTTACACCTTACATTTCTCGTTGATGGACGAGTGTAAGAAACAGGGAGAAGCATAGTCAAATTGTCATTTGGAACAAATCCGACTAATGTGTGTACAACGATTGTATACAATCACTGTTTTGTCATTGTGCATTAGATTAGTTGTTTTTTAACCAAAGTTCAACAAACATGATGTAACAATCTTTTTCTGTTGCAAGTAAAAAACATTTGCATTTATTTTCATTAGCTACACAGTAGTAAGTTAGATAGGATAGTAATATGCAGTCATATTACATCATAAATCAAAGTGCACAAGCTCAAGTTTCAAGCTTGAGAACTTGTACTTGGTGGTGTTTGATGCAACTCTTTTCCAAACTTCTCATTCTTCTCGCGCTCTTCCTTTTCATCAATATGCAAATCATCATCTATCGTTATTGAAACATTTTTCGTGCCAAGAGGACCTTCCACGACATTCTCCCTCACTTTCAAATGCTCGTCAACATGCACCATTTCGTTTTTGCTAATCGTCTTCTTGCATTTCCACTTCTTAATGATGTAACACAAAGCAAATAAGGTAGGTGCTAAGAAGAAAAAACAGCCAAAGGACACAAGAACTACAAATACAACCGTTGCCATTGTTATTATCTTTTGGTTTATTCGAATAAATTGTTTGAGATGAGTTTGATATGCATAAAGAAGTTGGAAGGATGGTTATTTGTAGTGTTGTGTTGGTCTAATACATAACTTCTAAGTTTTAAGAAACTTGACTTGACTTGACTATGATTTTAAGCCAAGAAAGTTGATTGTATTGTAAAACACTTCACTAATTTTTTAAAGGACCATTTCCATTTGTTTCTTGATGAAATTTTCTTATATAATATTTTATAAACCAAAAATTTTAGCATGAGTAGCTAGCATATGAAAATTGCAAGCTTAATATGGGCGTCAAGACTCAAGACAAGTTTCTTGAAACTTAGAAGTTATGTGCTATTCCATGAAAATAATCACAAACCTTGTCTACTATAAATAGTTAAATACTACGGAGTAATCCATCAAAATTCAATTTCACATCAAACTCTCTTAAAAATCCAAAAAGTTTAACTTGCTCTCATCACATATATTAGATTAAACATGACCGTCATCTTCGTAGTTTTCGTTTCATTTGGTTGCGTTTTCTTCCTTGCACTAGCCTTGATTGCTTTCTGTTGCTTCATCAAGAAATGCAAATGCAGCAAGACAACTGAAAAAAGTGAAATGGTGCATATCGATGAGCATTTGAAAGTGAGTGAGAACATTTTGCAAGCTCCAAATGGAATGAAAACTGTGGCGATCACCATTGATGACGATTTGCATGTTCATGAAAAAGAAGAGCGCGCGAAGAATGAGAAGCTTGGGAAAGGTTACGATCAAAGAGCTCGTGATGCACCAAGTACGAGTTCTCAAGCTTGAATTAATGGTGATTGTGATTGTACTTTATTAAGTGGGTAACTTGAATTGTCAAGGATGAAATAAATGAAATTGTTGCTATAAAGAAAAACGTGATTTGCATATCATCTACTTTACTTTGCATAAGAATCTACTTAAAATTTTTTATGACACTGTTCTAGCTCACTTATAAAGATATAGAAATTATTGACATACATAAGAACAAAAAAGAATATGACAAGCCAAGAAAACTTTGCACATATAATTACATATATAAAACAAAGACTCGCAATATATAGATCAATTTGTGACACCTAGTTTTTTTCATACAAAATTTGTCAAGAAAAAAGCATTTAGTCGACTAAGTTGTTATAGTCATCAACCTTGCCACCATTTCAAACGAGAGTTACCCCCATGCCACTTTTTCAATCAGTCGATTTTGGTTGTTGATGCAATTGCTGATTATAACCCACGTGTTGGGGAGTGTACGCGTACCCACCAGGTGGTGTTGCAGGTGGGTACCATACGCCGCCATACTGAGGGGTACCTGGGTAATTTACGTACCCTTGAGGTGAATGGTACGAGTATCCGGTCATACCTTGTTGATTAATCATATATGTGGGACCCGGTGGATGATTACTGCCCGATGTCCCGGTCCCATCTCGAGCTGGGAGGAGTTTCTCTTTAAATTGGTGTGAAAATGTGAATGTACCTTTCGATTTCCCTCTCATTGATTGAACTTGGTAATCAACCACGTGCTCGGTGGTCCCTGAACCCGGGTTTGTTTCAAGAAGTTCATGGACTGGGATCGACACCTCACCGATGTCTTTACAACCGAATATACGGTGTTGCTTAAGGACAAACAAGAGGGTTGTGGTATTTATGGCCTTCTCTTGTACGGGAAACTTGATACGATGGTTCCATTTAGGGTTCGGGCCATGGGTCGAATGAGTCTTTTTCTCGACGATTGAATTTCCATTCATCAATGAAACGACAACGTAAACTCTCATCCTAAAGAAACACAAGAAATTATCTAGCCCACTAGCGGATATGACCGTGATGTCTAATGGACGATAATCCATACTTTTGTGATCAATGATTTTGAATATGAATAGTCTTTAGAACAATTTTTTCTTGATCTTTTTCATATAACTCGAACCGTACAATCAAATGTAGGTTCGAGGCATGAAAAAAATCAAGAAAATTTGTTGCTAATTTGGGTTAATTATTAATTGCTTGTTTGTTTGCAGGGAAGAGAGGGTAACTTGTAAGAATTATGATTATTAACAAGGGTTTGTTACAAATTACTAGAAAAATTATGGGTGATACAAAAAGGAAGATTATAAGAAGGATGATAGAGAGTTAATATCGGATCTCCATTACTTTTATTTCAATATTTATAATCAAAGATCAAGAAATCATTAGATGTTTAATAAAAGTAGCAAATTAACTCAATTCATGTAAATTTAGAAAATGAAATAAAGTTGTTAAAACATGTAGAAGTGTAATTGAATTATACCAAAGGATCTTTGTCCGAGCTGTATGTATGTTCATCAATTAAAATGTTGCGTGTTCAAGTCTCGTCAGAGAATTTGTGAGATATGCGGACATGCGGTTGTTTGTTGAAAAATTATCATTACAAAAGAAAATAAAAAATAAACTGAATTTTTATAAGATTTGGAAAAAGAAGGATTAAAGTTGTGAAAATCTCATGATTCTAAATTGAATAGATGGATTAATACTGGTATGTTCTTGACACATATCGAAAATACCAACACATAGAGTATACATATTTTATGGTAACTCATGGCTCTGCTTCTCATACATATCGAAAATACCAACACATAGAGAGTAGTATACATATGTTATGGTTATTAACTCATCCCTGCTTCTCATCCCGGATGCCTACAAAAATTCTTCGACACGGTTATTCAAGCTACGTACTATTTGGTCTCTTTGGCGATTACCTAATGACAGTCTTTAGGTTAAAAAGGTTCCAACAGCAAACATCACATTCTTGACAATCTCAAATTGTCATCAATTCAATTCAGTGGGATCTTTCATTCACATTTTTTCCACCAAAAACGTTTTATAAAACTTTTTGACTCCCGAATTTGAAGTATCATACTTTCACACAATTCACATGGTTTCTTTAATTGGAATTCTTATCACAAAATAAATCTTTTTCTAGCTTGGTTGTTAGGGTAAATCGTGACTTTATTAATAATATCAATGGGTATATAAATACCACTACAAAGAACATTCTAGACTTTGGGCCTTAGCCCATACAAATATATCGACTAACACTTTTTAGATTACTTCACATTGTCAAGTTTTTTGTTGCGTTACAATGTAAAAGACTAGACACTAAAGTGCTTGTGTCCCAATGATACCTCATGTTGTGTGAGATGATCTTCAACCAAATGCTTGTGAGTTTAAGTCATGCTAATTACAACTTGTGAAATAAGTTCGCTTGTGAAATAAGTTTGTGGTGTATAATATTGAGAGATAGTTGTTGTTCAAAAAAATAAAATAATTAAAAATGTAAAAGAATTGATGAATACATGACTTTGCAGTTAACTAATACTATCTCTCAATATTATAGTGGTCCTTTGAGTATGTGTTTAGCCCATAGCACTCGGACGTTTGATAAATATGATACTATCCTGTGTACGATAGTCTTAGTTCGTGTGTGTGCATACATAAAACAGAATCAGACAAAGCTAAAAGTATAAGAAACACGAAATCATATGATTATATAACTTCAAAATTCTCATTAACATAGCATTTATTTTCCGAGGGAATTATAAGTCCCATCGGACAACTTTATTCTTCTATGCTTTTATTCACTAGAACTTCTGGTATACCATTAAACTAACACCACCCTCCAACTTAGGTGATGCACCAATCTATGCATCCATACGGATGATGCAACGAAGACTCTCTCCTTTGAGCATGAGGTCAAAAGCCTTGTTGATTTCTGAGAAACCAACCTCGTGAGTTATGAACTTCTCGACTTCCAACTCCTGCATCCACAAAAATAAAACTGTCAAGACTTATATTTCAATTATCTGAAAAGCCAGTTTGTATAAGAATGCAAAAGATTTACCTTATTCATGTATTTCTCAACGACACCAGGAATGTCAGTACGTGGCTTATAGTTGCCAAAGAAAGTACCCTTGAGAGTCCTCTCGTTCAAGAGATTGATTGGGAGTGTTTTGAACTCGTCATCTTTGCTTGGCACACCAACAAGAACAGCCACACCCCAACCCTACAAAAAGACAATATTTTATTCATACAAAAACTAAAGCCGGAATCTGAATAATACACAAGATGAGTTCGAAAGAGCGTTACATCATGAACACATTCAAAAGCAGACATCATAGCCTTGACATTTCCAGTGCACTCAACACTCCTATCAACTCCACCATCGGTCATCTCAACAATAACCTAATGATTGATCCGGCAAGTAAAACAGCCAGAAATAAGATTCAAAGAAAGTCAAAGTTAAAGTCAAATAAAGAGCAATAACTAGATGTGCAGCTAGAAGAAAACCTCTTGGATTGGCTTGTCATGGTCTTTTGGATTCACGAACTCAGTAACACCAAACTTCATGGCTGTTTCAGAGAATAATACAACAAAGTTACGGTTAAGGAAAGATTCATTTGACACTCAAAAGTCAAATTTTGACCAACTTACCCTCATTGGCCCTATTTGCATTCAGATCAACGCCAATGATCCTGGAAGCACCAGCAATTCTAGCTCCTTCAGCAGCCTGAGAATCAGAAGAATACCCAAAGTATGAAGATTTATAATTCGTAATTTAGCAAAGTCAAATATGCTAAAAGAAATAAGAAGAAATTAAACTCACAGCAAGTCCTACAGCTCCTAGCCCAAAGATAGCAACGGTCATACCCTTTTTCGGTTTGGCAACATTAAGAGTTGCACCCATGCCTTCATTACAAACAAAATACACCAAAATAAGTAAAGTTCAGACTCTAAGAACGTGAAATTTTTATTACTAATGCAATTAAACAAAAATACGAACCAGTGGAAATTCCGCAGCTAAGAACACAAACTTTGTCAAGGGGAGCATCCGGGTTGATTTTAGCAACACACCCGGCATGCACAACCGTGTACTCACTAAAGGTAGATGTCCCAAGAAAATGGTAAATAGGTTCGCCATCTTTTGAGAACCTTGTTTTTCCATCATTTATCATGACACCCCTATCAGTATTGATCCTTAGAAGATCACACATATTGCTCTCTTCTGACTTGCAATGGCGACAGTCGCCACATTCTCCGGTGAATATCGGGAGGACTTTGTCCCCTGGTTTCAGCTCGGTCACACCCTCACCTACACTCTCGACAATTCTATTCAAACAAAAAAGGTTTAAAAAATTAGAAAAGGATTACATTTTGGAATAAAATGTAAAAAAGGAAGTTTTTTTATACCCTCCGGCTTCGTGGCCTAAAATGCGAGGAAACAAGGGGTTTTGTCCCTGCAAGAAACGTATGTTTGAGTATGCAGCTAAAAGTTATACAAGAAGCTATTTGGGCTTAAGGATATAAATGTGACCTTAGCTTCCCAAAAGTAGACATCGGTGTGACACAAGGAGGTGAACATTATCTTCAAACGAACTTCCATTTTCTGTGGAGGGGCTACCTCCACTTCTTCGATCACGAGCGGCTTGCCAGCCTCCCGAGCAACCGCAGCTACATGTACAATTCAAATTAGTCATTTTTGTCATAAATTACTAACGTACTTTTTACTTTTAGTTTTTCGATATATATGTCATTGTAGTTTTTTAACAAATGGAAATTTTATGTAAAATACAAATGTCCTATGATCACTTTTGACATTTTTGTTCGGTCACTTTACAATTCATTTGGTTATCTTTTGACTAGCTATAATTATTGAACAACAATAACTAAACCCACACAAATAAATTATCATCACTTTTGTAATTAACATAACACGCAGATTAATAAAGAAGGGTGTCACGTTTTACGAATCAACATTGTTAGCAATTAAATGATGCACAAAATGTCAAAATATACACCTCCGAAATATAAAATGATTAATATGACACAAGTGAAAATGTGTTGATATCTCTTGGCAAAAACCGAACAGATTTTGTTTAACCATAGCAACATTGATCATCAAAAACCACAAAAGAATTATAAAGAAAAACAAAACATCTATACAGACAAATCATATTACAAAGAAACTAGGAATCAAAAACAAAAAGAACAACATTAATTAATGATCATCTAAGAAATTGCAAGACCAAGAACATATATCAATCGTATTCATTGCTAAAAAAGGGTTTAAAACCAAATTAAAAAAACCATAGAACATAGGTAAATAAGAATTACCTTTGCACTTGATGATTTTACCAGACATATCTCCAGACATTTTTGGTCGTAAACTTTTTGTTGTTGTTGTTTTGTTGATGATGGTTTTGAAAAAGTTTTCTGTGAATTTATAGGGAAGTAAAGATGGTGATATTTAAGGAAATATGCCAAAAAAATGAAATAAAGTGATTAACAAGAAATAAAATAAATCACCGCTATGACATGGAGCGACATGTGTAAGCATGACAGTCAATATTTGATTATTGTCACGTATAGTGTTTGTTTATTTTTAGAAAGTAGGTCGCTATAAATATTTTTTATTTTCTTGTTTTATATTTTAAACGAATATGTAATTATTTTGGACAGAATTAGCTTTAAAAGCGAACTTGAGCAATAAGATAAACTAAAAACAGTTACTGACTTTTAATTATTTACCTTAAAAAACTTACTTGTGCAAAAAGACACGTTAAAAACAATTTTATCAAATTATTTACCTTTAATTATCATTGTCTTGTGCAATAAGATATTTGAAGTTTAGAGGTAAAATGTCTATTAGCTGAACTGATTGGCTAAAATCGCCTATGTAATCTAGCGTCTTGTTAGTGTTTTCTTTTACAATATCCCGCCGTTCAAAAAAAAAAAATAAATAAATAAAAATATTTGAAGTTATATATATATTTTTTTCTTTTGTTCATGAATTCAGAAAAATGAAGCCGAAACTAATTGCTATGGGTTGTCGACTTGGGCTTTTTATTAATGGGCTCTTTGTTTTCTAACAAAATGTCTTAGTGGCCCACATTGGAACCATGAAACCTTTTGGCACTTGCAACTATGTTTGTATTTTTTGTGTGAAACAATTTTTTTTTTTTTTTTTTTTTTTTTTTTTCCTACAGAACTAATCAGATTCATTAACTTAATCTTTATATTACAATTTAATGTCTTATTTATCTAATCTAAATTATAATAGTGTTACTCTTCTACAAATATAAAATTTAAAAAAAAACTAAAAGGTGCTACTTTAGTGCACATAATAGAAGTACATTTCAATAATTTCTTATATTAAATATAAAATTTAAGTCGGCAAAAAATAATTGTTTTTATTATTATATTCTGTAACTGATAACTATTAATAGAAAATTAAAGACATTATAAATAGGTTTATGTTATGGAACATATAACATTTCTACTATTTATAAAGTAAATTTGTCTATTTTTTAAACTTAAAATGCTTAAACATCAAGCCTAAACATAAGGTGAGTAACGGATTAGTAGCACCTTTTAGTACTATAGTTATGCATAGCTTTATGTATTTGGTTTGGTGTAACCTATTTGATGATTGATTTGATGAAGAAAATTAATGCTAAAATAACAGTAAAATTTATAAATTATAATAACAATAACAAGTATTGGCCAGAGGGTCTCGGATAGGTACGCAATAAGTTCCGTCGCACAGAACTTTCACTTAAAAGGGGCCATATTTTTATTAGTTTTTCATTTAAGTACACATAATATTAAACATATATGATTTATATAGTTCAATTTATATGCAATTTTTCTTTAGTTTACAAATGTAATGGAGCCTATTTATTATTATTACCTAGGACCACTGAAAAGTACAAAAAGACCTGTATTTGCCATATCTTTAAACGATCAATAACATTAGACAAGACTAGACATAGTTTGTCCATATCACACGCTCTTAAGATGCATGTACACCCGCCATTTACCATTCATGCAAAGGTTTTATGTTTTTAACACAAAAATAATAGTAATTAAGAACTTTAAATAATACTCCACATGATAATGATATACAGTATTTTTCCGTCTCAAAATTATTGTTATGAGAGAGAAATCACATATTTTAATAAAAGTAGTGTCACTTAAGTGCCCGTTTGGTAAGGGGTAATGTCTTTTGGATTTGGGTTAGAATGTAAAAACCCATGTTTGTTTTAAAAGTAAGACATGTAAATTGAGAACCATCCCCAATGGACACACACTTTTTAAATACCCACCATCTAGGTGGGTTTACACTATTTATTGGGTCATATTTTTATTTTTTTTTTAATTTCAACCATACAAATGTACCTATTTTTTTTTATTTAATCTTATTTAATTAATTTATAAAATATATATTAATTTTCTCTCTCATCATTTATTTTAAAACCAAATACAAATCTAAATCTAAATTTAATTCCTAATCTAAATCCTAATCTTAGGGTGCTTTTGGTTTATAAGTGTGATTGGAATTGGATTCGGATTTAGGAAATGTTTGAAAGAAAATAAAGAGAGAAAATTAATTAATATTTTATTTATATGTATATTTAATAAATTTTATATATTTGATTAAGCCAAAAAAGGTACAATAAAAGATAAAAAGAAAGAATGAAAAATGTTGTTGACAAAAATAATCAAATAAAAAGAAAAGTTTGATTGGTTGGTTTCATGAAAAGCCTCCAAAATAGGGTGGTATGAAAATTTAATTTCAAAACCCATGTCACGGATACCAACATGCTACCAAACAATTGATTAAACTCTACTTTCATTCAATACTCATCCATACCCTCAAACCAAACGGGCCCTTAAATCTATTTACAAACCAAACGGGCCCTAAGTTTTCAACCACTCAAAGAGAATATTTCTCTATTATATTCTTTATTTTTTAATTGAAAAGGAAATTAGACAATTATTTTTAGACATTCCGGAAAGAAAAGATGAACAATTATTTTAAAAGAGAGGAGTAGTATTTGTCACTTATTTCCATGTACCCTATGGCCTATGCATTGAATGTGAAAAATAGTGGTTATGGCATAATCACTTACTTGACTTATTCGAACACGAGAATAATCTGGTTACTTTTATAGAATACTTTTAAACATTAACTGATTTTGATGTGATATGTCTTTAGAATGAAAATATCTACAATGTCGACAATTATTTTCTTATTCTCTTTTGGTATAACTTAATATTAACCTTTAAATTTTAACCTATCCAAGTTGTCAACAACTACCCGTAATCTTAGTTTTTTATCTTCACCTGATTCGGTATCTTTACGAAGTGTCAATCATCATTTAACACATCATCAAACTCATCACCAAACACTGTAGTGATGACCATCAAACCAAACACATAAAGATCTCACTTTATACATACCCCACTAATGCAAAAAATAAACAAAATACGTAATAAATAAAATAAATAAAACAAAATTTAATTGCACTACCAAATAAGTGTTGAAAACTCACCATCATGCGTGGTTGTGGGAATTGCAGAGAAGGACCGCGCGTCAAGAGTGATCACCACTAATGAGTTTAGTGACAATTACAGCTGGTCTAACAACATGTTATTCACAGTAAACCTTCGCTAACAATATGTTCTTTGATTATCACTTAAGGAAATAAAGTAAAGAAAACGAAGTAAATTAAAAAAAGGTTATGGTATCGAGTGTCTGAGCTGGAATAAAATGAAAAATGGGAATATAACAATTTTTATTGAGATGGTGGGCCGAAGAATAATAAGTGAAAATAATGCATTCTTTTTCAATACCATCAAACATATTTTATATGGTAACCGGTTTCTGTTTCCTAGTATACTTTTTGCTTCATGTATATGGTTTTGTAAATACTTTATCCTTTTAATATAACATAACACGTATTCTTGTAAAGACATGCATAAACAATTTGACATGTGTATGTCTTCATTATTAAATACGGAGTATACTTTTATCATGATAATGGCTTAAATCACATCTTTAAACATAAATTTAGGGAAAATGATATACTCCCCCCGTCCCACATTAAATGTCCTATTTGACTTTTCAAAGTATTTTTTTCACAACTTTGACCTTAAATATTTTTGTTTGTGTTATATAATACTTGATGTAAAATATATGAATGGATTGAGTATTAAATGTATTTTCACTGCATATAAATTTTATCAAATACTATATTACACAAGCAAAAATATTTAAGATCAAAGTTGTGAAAAAAAGACTTTGAAAAGTCAAACAGGACATTTAATGTGGGACGGAAGGAGTATCTTTCTACAAATTCCTTCTACATATTATCTTACTAATGTAATTGGTGCATTTTTAAAAGTGATCAGATGAGATAATGAAAGAGAAAAAGTGAAATCCACTTGTCATTTTTATATTTTTATATGTGGGTAGAAGGATAAATAAGAGGATATAGTACGAGGAAATAGAATAACCTTGGGCTTATTTCTCATTGTTAATATCTAGTTACAAATAAAATTACAATCATATAATGAAGACATTGGCATTTTTTGTAAAAATAAATAAATAAAATTATTACAAGATTATGAGCTTTAGTGACGGTAAAAGTCGCCTCTAAGAGCTCACGGTATCATGGCATTGAAGGTGCGTTACTACTTACGTGGAATGGCCATAACTCAAGTTATGCTTGAGTTATGATACCGTATGTATGAGTTATGGTATTGCGTTAACCCCCACGTTACAATGGCAACTTTGCGTTAAGATGCAAACTTGAATTAAAAAAAATTACATATGTGGCAAAAAATGTGGTGTATTTTTTTTTTTTTTTTTTTTTTTTTTTTTTTTTTTTTAATAAAAGTGAAACCCAAAATGTGATGTTATGGTTGAGTTATAATAATGAGTCTTTTTTGAATTTTAATGTTGAAATGTTACACCTGATTTGACGTTTACATAGCGCTGAGTTATTGCATAACTCAATGTAATGATACCAAGTGCTCTCAAAGTGTGCTTTTTCATTGCTAAAAACCTTTAGCGATGATAAGTGGGTTAAAAAACCTTTGGCTTATTATCTCTCGTCTTGTAGTGGATGTAGTAGTAGCATGTTTGAATTTGCATGGTACGATAACAATTCCAAAAGTAGAACACAGATTTCAACTATAGATCCAATGATCTACTTTATATAATACCCCATTTGTTTTTCTCTGTAACAAAACAAGTATGGCTGCCAATTTACCAACCTTTCAATTTCCCTCTTCATATCTACTTCAAACCCACAACAAATTCAACCTTAAATCACCTTCATTTCACAAATTCAATGGTGGGTTATCAATCTTTAATTTATTAGTCTTTTATTGCTAGTACAACTCAGTTTTAAAAAGATTTAATGTTTATTGTACGTGTTTAGCAACTTAATAATTGAAATTGACACATGGGTATTTTTGGTTTTTGTTAAAGATGTATTTGTTTGTATGATATGTGATCCTGCATGCATGTAGGGGTTTCAAGGAGTCGTGGGATTAAATGTTCGAGTTCGAACTGGAGCAAGCCGAATTCTAGTGCGGAAAAAAGTGGAAAGAGTTTAGAGATATCACAGGAAGAGAAACAACGAGCTGAGTTGTCTGCTCGAATTACTTCGGAGGCGTTTACGGTTGAGAAGCCTAGGTAATTTAGATTTTTTTTTTTTTTTTTTTTTTTTTGGGGGGGGGGGGGGGTATTATTATTTTTAAGTTATGATAACAAGTTTGGTAGAGTGATTATATTAGTATAATTGGAATTGGATCACCGGAGAATACGGTGGTTCGCCGGAGAAGATGAGGAGAAGAAGATGGTGGTTCCTCTCATCATAAACAGTACTCTCTCCGTCCCAAAATTATTGTCCAGTTTGAATTTTCAAAGTCATATTGATTCAATTTTGACTATAAATATATAATTTTATTATATAATAGTTGATGAAAAATTATACCATTGAAAAGTACACTTAAAACTCAATCCATTTATATATTTTGTATCAAATATTATATAACACTTACAAAAATATTTAAGGTCAAAGTTGAAGAAGAAAAACTAAAAAAGTCAATAGTAGACAATAAATTTGGGACGGGGGGAGTACTTATTAATTACTTAAAAAAATGACCGGCTCCTTTTAATTTATAAGTGGGATTGAATTATGATTAGGATTTGGATTTTAGATAAGTTTAGGAGAGAGAAATTTTATTTTTTTTAAATATATTTTATAATAAATTTTAAATAAAATATATTATTTTAAATAATAAAAAATTTAAAAAAATTATGAAAACTATAATAAGGTCAACATCTATAAAGAGAAAGAAATTAAGATGGTCCACAAAAATTCATATACATACTTGAAACCCACCATAATAACCAAGTACTCCGTATCACTTTTTTATTCCAAACTCCATTCCTTCTTTCAAAAGAACCAACCAAACAAATGACAAATGTCTTGTCAATTCAAAACTCATTTCATACCCCTATACCAAACGGGCCCTAAGATGTTACAAAATCGGTGATAACGTGACAAAATTTGGAAGGTCGATAGGTTATTTGTTAATAAAAAAGTAACTATTTTAGGTTGGTACATTTTTTAAAATAGTTTACGGTGCGTTTAGTTGAAGGAAAACACCATTGTTTTCTATAAAATGTTTTGTGAAAAAAAAAAAAAAAAAAAAAAAAAAAAACAGTTATCGCGTTCAAATTAACGTTTTACAACAAAATGTTTCGCAAAACACAAAATCCCTTATTGCCTAACTTAACAATGAAAACTACAAAACAAATTTTATTCGTTTTCCTTGTTTTCTTTTGTAACCCACGGGCCACAACCCTCCTTCTCATTATTCAAAATAGAAAATACAAACATTAACTAAACGGACTTTCTATATTTTCAAGTGTTTTGTGAAAATAAATTTCCTTTCCAAATTTTTACAAAACTAAGATAGAAAACAAGAGAATTTTTTTTCCAATTAAATACACCCTTAGTATTTTATGGTTTTTAACTTGACAAAAATTAAAAAATTAGTCGTACAAAGTTAATATTTATTAACTCTAGTTCTAAAAACAAAATCCAATCTAGATATACTCTGAATTTTAAAGGAATGATACATCCATAAAAAGTTTACAAAATTATACCCAAAAAACTTGACATATGTAATGGTTTAATTATTTTGAATCATAATTTCTCTTTGTTCTTTCTTACCCTTTATAATTTGTACACTTTTTATTTTTTATTTTTTATTTTTTATCAGGGTTTTCCACTTGACATTGTGAGTCGATTAATCCCTGCGTGACTACTTTTTTGTAAACTTTTTGCGGATGTAGCATTTGTCTCAATTTTATTAGTCAACTCTTTTTATGAAACCAGTCAAAACTAAAACAAAACATGGTGGATGATTTTTAGTTATAGGTAATTTTTTATGTGCCCCGGTCGCTTAAAGTTTATACCTTTTCTAGACAAAAAAAGTGACTTCTCAAAATGCCCAGGAGATTTGAACGAATTGTTTACAAGTGTCTCATACAAGTGCAGTAATGAAAACAAGTGTCCCCAAGCGACTTGGGCGACTTGAACAAATTGTGCGACTTGTATTTGTATGGGACACTTTTCGACATTTAAAAGGGTGGAGATAAATCATCCAAGTTGCTCAAGTCTCCTGGGGCATTTTAAGAAGTCACATTTTTTTGTCTAAAAAAGATATAAACTTTGGGCGACTATGAGAATTACCTCTTTTAATTACTATGAATCATTAGTGGGTTCTAGTAATCAACTAGATATTATCTATGTTGCAACGGTGCAAAATTATTCGATTCGTGGCTTAAAAAAACTTTAATAATATAATTGGGTTCGGGAGTTAATATTTTGTAATGCTAAAAAAATGTGTTGAAATATAAAGTGATTAATGTTGGGACTATAACTTTTCACATTAATCATTAAGTGGTGTTTTTGGTATTTAGCCAAGTGAGATTGAGACTAATTTGTTTGTATATTATATTCTAGAGGGTGTTTTTAGCATTCATCAAAGTGAAGTTGGGCCTTATTTGTAAGTATATTAGAATTTAAAGGGTGTTTTTAGCAGTTATGAAAGTTAGATTAAGACTAATTTATTAGGATATTTAACTTTACTAGAAGGGTACCCGCGCAATGCGGCGATAGATACCCGGTGACTATTTTTATAGCAAACAAATGTTTTCCATGTGACCTTTTAAGCATAGTAAGTTAACCGACCTCCTTTTCTTTTAATTTTTTTCAACTTTTTTTTCAACCATTATATAAAAATTCAAATACATTTAAAAATACTAGAAAGGTGCCCGCGCGATGCGGGGGCGGATTGTTGGGGTGGTGGAAAGTGGTTGTTGAGGTGGTTATAAATTGTTGAGGGTGGTTGTTGAAGTAGTTATAAATTGTTGGGGTGATTGTTAGGGGTGGTTGTTACCATAATTAGTAAGTAAAAGTCTGAATTTTTAAACCTTTCTAATTATAGAATAGTCCCAAATACATTATATAGTAGTATAGATTACAAATAAAATGACTAAACTACTAATCCATCAACACATTTACTATACCTTTTAGGGACAAAACTACGAGCCCATGTATACTTGATAAGCCCATTAATGGTCCAAATTTTTGGATAGTCCAACTACTAATCCATCAACACATTTATTACACGATGATGGATTAAATAGGTTGTTACAAGTCACAAGTTAATGGGTTTTATGAATATTAAAGTTGTCACAATTAAAGACATTTAATTTACATTTGAATGTGGCTTGTTAATTTCAATTTCCTATTAAAGAAATGTTTTTGATCTTAAAAATTTTAAGACTTCTTTATTTAGGAAAGTCCTAAATCTTTTATAAAGTAGTATAGATTAGCTGTTTTTGTTATTTACCAAAATTAGTTTACCATTCATCTTCAGCAGAGGCGAAGCTTCATAGGGGCCGGGGGGGGGGGGGGGGGGGGCGCCCGACCCCCCGAAATTTTTTTTGCGATGTAGGGGGTATATAGTTTTCGTGTAGAAAAATTTCAGTATATTCGGTTTCGACCCCCCAAAAATTTCGATATAGCTTTAGGAAAAAAAAAATTAGATCCCGACCCCCCACTTACAAAATCCAAGCTTCGCCACTGATCTTCAGTCTTCACTAAACCCATCTTTGATAAATGTTGATATTAAAATAAGCTCACTTGATCCTATAAATACACATTTCTACACTATTATCTCAAACAACAAAGAAACCCAAATATAACTATTTTCACATTCTCTCAAGTGATCAAGTAACAAGTTACAAAAATGTCCAGCACAATCGGTCAAGTGATTCGATGCAAAGGTACGTATACATTTGATTTATCATTATATCTATGTAACTTTGTTCTTTTTGGAATATTAGTAACGCCTGTATATACCAGCGAGTTCATAGTTTAGTTTGAAAATGTTTTATAGCCGCGGTGGCGTGGGAAGCTGGAAAGCCACTTGTGATCGAAGAAGTCGAGGTGGCGCCACCGCAGAAAATGGAAGTTCGTATTAAGATTCTCGTCACTTCTCTTTGTCATACTGATATTTACTTCTGGGAAGCTAAGATAAATCTACTAGCTTCATTGTTTTCATATTTGATATGAACTATATATGTTAAATTTTATCGTAACATGATTTGCTGGTATATATAGTTGTTTACTTTTTCTTTATGTGTGAAGTTTGCATACTCCACTAATATAAATGCAACGAGTTCGCTAAGTTTAATGTGACTTATTTAGCATTTCACATTAACTTTAGCGACCCTATTGGATATATCGAATAGTAGAGCTAGTACATCATTTGATAGAAGAAAGTAAAACACTAATTAATCCTAACAATAACTGAAAAACTGATTGTTTATTATACGATCAATTTTCAGGGCCAGAATCCTTTATTTCCTCGGATTTTTGGACACGAGGCTGGAGGGTATATGTTCAAATGTTACAATTTTTGTATGAAGTTAAGAAAATGGTTGATAATAATATTTGCTTCGATACATAATCTGATTGATTTTGATTATGTTAATAGGATTGTGGAGAGTGTTGGGGAAGGAGTGACTGATCTTCAGCCAGGGGATCATGTCCTTCCTGTTTTTACGGGCGAATGCAAAGAATGTGCTCATTGCAAGTCTGAGGAGAGCAATATGTGTGACCTTCTCAGGATCAACACGGATCGTGGAGTTATGATTAATGATGAGAAATCTCGGTTTTCAATCAATGGAAAGCCCATTTTCCATTTTGTTGGAACTTCAACTTTTAGCGAGTATACGGTTGTTCATGTCGGATGTCTTGCTAAAATTAACCCTGCAGCCCCTTTAGACAAAGTTTGTGTCTTAAGTTGTGGGATCTCCACAGGTACAAAATAAGTGACTGCAGTAATTGTCAATTTTGTTGCATTTATCGACTTTGTTAATGTTATCTTGACCAAAATGATTTTGGAATTTTAGGCCTAGGTGCTACATTAAATGTTGCAAAACCAAAAAAGGGATCATCTGTAGCGGTTTTTGGACTAGGAGCTGTGGGACTAGCTGTGAGTTATTTCATATTGCAACTATTTAAACATGTACCATATATATTTACTCTTAATGATGTTAATGATTTATTTGTGATCAGGCTGCTGAAGGTGCTAGAATTGCCGGTGTATCGAGGATCATCGGTGTTGATCTCAATGCCGACCGGTTTGAACTTGGTAAGTTGTAACACAAAATTAAAGATTTATCAAGTAAAAGCATTTAATGAAAGCTATTATACATTTCTATGTTTTAACAGCCAAGAAATTTGGGGTGACTGAGTTTGTGAACCCGAAAGACTACAAAAAACCGGTACAAGAAGTAATCGCGGATATGACTAATGGAGGAGTTGATAGGAGCATTGAATGTACCGGCCATATTGATGCAATGATATCTGCATTTGAATGTGTTCATGATGTATGTATTTACTTTAGACCCTTCGTTCTCCTACTCGTTGATTATCATATTTCGCGTGTACATTTGATCAGATTGTGAATGAATAGGGATGGGGCGTTGCTGTTCTTGTGGGCGTTCCACATAAAGATGCCGTTTTCAAGACAAATCCTCTTAATCTATTGAACGAAAGGACTGTCAAGGGTACCTTTTTTGGAAACTATAAACCTCGTTCCGATATTCCTTCCGTGGTCGAAAAGTATATGAACAAGGTAATTAATTAGCCCATAACTCTACAATTGAACATATTACAGAATGTTTTTTTCTTTTTTGGAGAACAAAAATATTTAGTAGAAGCTTAAGGTTGGAAATTGACAATTTTTGATTAATTTGCTGTAGGAACTTGAGCTGGAGAAGTTCATAACGCATGAAGTGCCATTTTCCGAGATCAATAAGGCGTTTGATCTGATGCTTAAAGGTGAAGGTCTTCGTTGCATCATTCGTATGGGTGAATAGATGGAAGGCCAATATTTTCATAGTGATGTATAGCAGGTGTGCAAGAGTTTTTTTTTTTTTTTTTTTTTTTTTTTTTTTTTTTCACTTTAAAATTTGAACACTTTTAATTTTGTCTTTATTCTTATGGTCATTTCTTGTATTGTAATCTGCTCGGAATGCCTTTGTACTCTTTCTAAAGCTAATCCCTAAATGTAAAATTTTCCTTTATAATTTGACCTTTCAGAGAGATTCTTAAGGGTGTGTTTGGTATGGATTAATGGGAATCAAACAATGACTTTCATAGTCATTGTAAGTGTTTGGTTAAAAAGTATAACTTTCACCTATTGGATTCAAATATGAATATGCTCCATACTCCATAACCCCCACCTTAGCCACCTATGGCTCGATTCATTCCCACCATCTCTTCCCGCTTCCACTTTGGTTTCCCGCCAACACTTCCCGCTATTTTCTTCTGGTCATTTCACCTACATATTTATTCATTTGTCTCTTTCAAGTTCTTATTGAAAAAAGTAATTTTTTTTCTCTTCTTCTTGCAATGAGTCTTTACCTGTTGGGGGTTTACCCTTTTGTCATAAGGCTAACATATTTGCACAATATGCGGATACGGATCTCATCTATCCGAGAATAATTACTCCATGGTACATACTTAATCATTTTTTTCCTAATCCAAGAACTAAGGTCTCGAAATATGATAATTGGTTACCAGCTCCATTACCCAATTTTCTTATTTTGTATGAAATAGTAGTTGATAACTTGGAAGTTTCAGTGAGAAGAGTTATTAGATTGTAAAATTTTATGTATGCATATCACCTGTTTGACAAAATGTCACTTAAAGTGCAACTTTATATTTAGTTATTTACTTGCTTATAATCATTTTTCATGACTTTTAGTTAGAAATCATGTGTTAAGTACCAGCTTTGTTTGTTTGTTTATTCAAATATTTGAAGCCTGTAATATGTTATAGTGAGCCAAACTTATAACCATGGAGTTAAGACCAATAGCTAAGACCACTTGAGCCTAAGTCCTCATAGCCATACATAGGCTTCTTTACTAGATATGCTTTGATTGTAACCAATGTTATTTAGAACACTGAATAGGAATTATGTGATTCTAGTAATTGCACTTGCATTAGTATATGGCTAGATCAAACTCACAGACATGAATTAAGAGCACGGTACCATTTTGGTACCGAACTGGCACCGTTTATGAGGTACCGGATTTTTTACCGATCAAAAGTGGTCGGTACCCGGTTTGGGTAAATCGGTACCATACCGTGTTGAGCACCGTTTTCCTTTAAAATAAATTTGTTTGATTCGACGTCATTAGTATGGTCATTTTGAGCTAATACTCTAATAGGTATATGGTTTGATTATTGTCTATGTATTTTTTAGATATGTTTTGGGAATTTGAATTTTTAGAGAAATGGACAACTGTACATGCTAAAGGTTTTTATGAGGATGATAAATTTCTCAAGTATTTTGATTCTAACCCACAACAATGGGTCTAAATGAGCATTCAGTTTGAGGATAATAAAATTTCTACACAGTATTTTGATCTCATTGAAAATAAAGAGGCAGTAAGCAAAAGTGTTATACATATGACTTGAACATAGACAAGGCAAAGCTAAAAGGATTGTGTGAGAATTATGTAGCATGAAAATGGAGTAACTACGCATGACTCATTATAACTTATAAACGCATGACTCATTATATATATATATATATATATATATATATATATATATATATATATATATATATATATATATATATATATATATATATATATATATATATTAAAAGCCGTGGCTTTTAGGAACAGTAGTTTTATCTATAGTGTTTTTGTGAGTGATAGTACAGGAACATCTACAGTACCCTGGTAAATAAAAACGTTCGCTTCTCTCACAATTTCTAGATCTATCCACAAACGCAAACACAAACGCCCACGCATCCACCGCTGCTTCGTCCTCTTCTACTTCGTCTTCCTCATAAAAACAGGCGCACACACACACATCGACCGCTGCTTATACCTACAAATGATCGATTCTATTGATTTTTAGGGTTTGGTGTAAAGATTTAATTGCAGTTAATCAGGAGGCGAAAAAATAGTTTTCACTCAACAAGATCAGGAAGCAGGTGAGATACCTGAAAAATATGCTTGGTGTGAGAAAAAAGGCAACCATCAGTTATTTATTTATTTAATTTTTTTATAAAAAATTTGTGCTTTTATTTATGCTTTGGTTTAATTGCAGGTTCCAACTATTTTGAGTAAGATTCATGGATTACAAAGAAGGCTAGGGGTAAAAAAAGTGTCATTTACAATCATGTGTTTTTATTATTTTAATTTTTTTTACACTGTTTATTTGTTATGTGGTGATAACACATGTTTGTGTGATTAGCCATTTCAGTTGATGAAGAAGCAGGAAGACCTTCAGCTGCTGCACCACTTCCGTCGCACCTGGCGCCATGTTTTTTTATAGAATGTTTGGCTCAAGGTATGATATTTTAGTTTGTACTTTTATTTATGGGTATAGGATATGGGTTCAGGGAATGTGTTCACTAGGTTTGGAGTAGGTCTTATTTAAAGGATGATGGTTCAAATTTATGGAATTTAACAATTAAGAAATATACATTGCGTTGGATCATATGTGAGGACGTCGTTGATTCTGTTATGTATGATGATATCAGACTGCTAAAGTTTGTGTATGAAATAAAAAACATTATATTGTAAGACCTGCGCATTTAGCGGCTTCCAGCCTAATTCATTCTGTTTAAAAACCCGGTGAAATGGGTAGGTTTGGGTCCTAAAATAGGGGCTGCAGTGGGTGTTTAAATGGGTTGAAACAGGTGTGTTTGTGTGGGTTTTCCCATACAAGCTTATACACCCGAAAGTAATCTTAAACAAACACCCTCTTATTATTCTCAAGCCTTTTTTTTCTTTTCTGGTATATCTTTTTTACTTAGTACCTTATTGTGACTCAAATATGCAAACAACCTCAGAATCTGAATTATAAATCAGAAAAAGTATGGTTGACAAACTTTTTCCTTGCAATATTCACTTCTTTGTTTTTTGCTTGCATTTATCTATTTGGTTTAAGCCTTATTTCTAGAAAACTTTGTGACTAGCTCGATCGCTATTCTATTAAGCACTTTGTAGTTGTTTACTTTTGTAAAGTAATGAAAATATTGGTTAGAAGTTGTGCTAATAGTTTGTTATTGGACCTGTGGGATGAGCAGGTTATTCATTTATAAGTGATTTGAGGGATGCTAATTTCATATGTTAGCGTGTGAAAGACTTTTTGTTTACTTCTTTGTTCTTGCCTTTTTAAGACTACTGTGTCAAGGACTTGAAGCCTTGGAGGTTAGTTACTTTCTGTTATACCAGTATATAGTGGAATTATATATAAAGTATAAAGGGCGTGGCCTTTAGAAACAATACTTTTGTAGCCCGTTTGTTTTTGGGCAGCCCAGACCCGGAAAAAAGTAATACCAAATACCCGGATCCACCCACTATTCTCTTTTACTCCTCATATTTATGAATTCATGCTCATGATAAGGGATAATGAGTCGTTTGCCAACGAGGTAAATTACTCACCACAAACGGTTTTGCAAGTCTTTATTTGGACGTTCAGCTATCTTTTAAGAATTTCATATACTTTTTGTTGGTCAACTTGCAGGAGGAAGTTACCACTGAAGGATGAAGAAAGGCGTTGTAAGAAAGAGGAGAGGTAGAGAAAGGTGCGTTTGTTATTTTTATTTTTTGTTTCGTGAATGTTGGTTTTAAAATCCCATCAATAAAAGCAGTCTAATTTATACACTCGGGTTATTATACAATATATACACTCGGCTTCATTTTGCTCTTAGTTTTGGTTGAGATTGATTTATAGTTCTGAGTTGTGGTACTTATGGGACTGAGTTTGATCAAACGTCAGTAGATTCAAGGTTCAAATGCCCTTTATGTCATCAAATTTGATACAATAAAAACATAGGGTAAAACCTTTAAAACAACCTTCTTGCAACATTTGTGGGAAAACCGAGCATATCTTTTGGGTGTTACTTTGATAAAGATTGTTTTTTAGATATGGGTATTAAATAAGCCCTTTTAAGCTGCCTAGGAAATAGTGTCTGCACACAAGAAAGTAATGTTTTGGGATTGCTTATTTTGTAATGCAAAATACCTGATATCCTTATACTTTATATGAACATGCTACAAAAATGATACCTGAGATACTATGACAAAAAATTTTAGTTCTTTTTACTTTTTTAAGAAAAGAGTTGATATTTATATATGATCATGTACGTCTGTCTTTCATATGCATTTTTACTGGAACAGACAACTTATTGATATGAAGTCATTTTTTAACATTTAGTAAATATATCATTGCTTTAATTCTATGACAATGGTTTTTTTGTCAAGTACTCACCAATGCATTACTTTTTTGTAGGATTGCAAATAAAGTAACTTTTGCTTCACTGATGTACACCGAACCTCGAATTCATGATGCACGCGAAATTGTTATGATGAGTAAGTCTTTTTTTTTCACATTTACATTGGTCCATCATCACGTATAGGCAAGCTGACTACGAAGTTGTATGCTAACATTTACTTGAAATCATGGTATTAGTGTAGAAATCAGGTGAAGCATCATAGGAACCTTTTGTACCTTCCTGCAATTGTTGAATCGCAGTTACGTCCTTTAAAAAATGTTAGCTCTCTGTATCCATATGGCGGGCAGGTGTGCATTCTTTGTTTTCTTTACTTTATCACTGCATTTTTAAGTTCGTGGTTGGCGTTGGAGATGGGATTATTTCTGCGAATTTAACTTACCCAAACACCCCTTTAAGTTGGAAAAAAAATTAATCAACCCGTTTAAATGGTAACCTTATTTTCTTATCTTTTAGTCACTAAAAGAATAAATGCAAGCAAGATTCTTCTTTGTTTATTTATCTGATGGCAAATAAGAAATGCAGGATTGATACTTTGTCGCTAACCAACGAACCAGCAATAAAGCGTGAAATTTATTATTTATAAGCTGCTTGCCATAAGTTTACGAACATGGTGTTTGGAATTGGAATTTTCTAATGATAAAACGATACATATATCAACAATCATGACATGCCATTGTGTAACGTATTTGACATATGTGTTATACAGTCTAATATCATGGTCATTTTCCAGCGCACGGGGTAACAATCTCACTTCCATTTCTTTATATGAAGTTAACAATCCAAGGTTTCATGACAAAAGCGCGCCGCCAAACGAGAAAAGGCTTTCCAGGTAACCTTATGTCTTATCATTATAGGGCCGTTTTACGTATTTCAGCAGTTAACCTCAGTTGTTGTTTGTAGCATTCATTGAAAATTAACTGAACCATCACGCTGATTTATATTAGCTTACTATTTTTATATACATTCTGCATATTATGTCACTGAGCCAGACAATACCATAATTATAACAGGCACTTCCCCCAGTTCTGCGCAGACGCCTGCTTTCGCAAAGGAGACACTACAAACATGAACATCACCACCAGAAGAACACATTTACTAATTACAACTTTCTGTAACCAATTGCCTCGATGCATTTAGGAAGAACCCAAAGGCAAAATCAGCTTAAAGATTAGCACATACTTGGTTGCAGACGGATTTGGTCATGTTACTGATGTCCTAGCAACATGTAGTTAGGTATCAACATTCTACTCAAACTTCATGGAACTTGATGTATGTATTTCACATTGAATTAAAACCTTTTGAAATACGTAACATCTATCAGATGAGTTTTGTCTATAAGCTTTGTTTGTCATCCTATGGCCCCATGGTATGAATTATTATTGTCTTGAAGTCTATTGCAGTTTCTGATTGCAAAATGTGCATGCTTAAGCTTTCATTGACAAATACCCCGCCACGAAACGCGGGCTACAAACCTAGTTATAACTTATAAACAGATCATTTCCGAACGGGCAACGGGCCAAATGGGTTCGAGCCCGAACGGGGCACGGGATAAACAGGCATGGGCCAAACGGGTTCATCTTATACGAATCGCTTTATAAAATTTTCAAAAAGACAAAATAAATTCCTTAAACCTAACACCTCATTTATATATAAAAAGTTAAATATATTATATCTATATGTTTTTCTTTAAAAAATATTTAATATTCTACAATTGAGAAAAATAATTAATAGTGCTTTGTGTATTGTACAATAAGTATTATAGCTTGTAAGTTTTAATTTTAAGACTAACAGCAGAGAGATTCATCCCTACATTATATTTAGTAGAGACGCTAGACATAGTTTGTGCATATCACATGCTCTTAACATCCATGTACACCCTCATTTGCTATTCATGCAAAGGTTTAAATACATAAAAATAATAATTAAGAACTTTAATACATTACAATGAAGTACAATAATATGTCAAATTTTTAAGGTTATAAATAGCGCAAGGCGTGGCGTAACGGCATGGTCAAGCCTCACATCTTAGGAGTCATGGAGAGGTCATATCATTTTTAAAGCGTGACTTAAAACGACAAAAAATATGAAATTATAACGTGGTGGCATGGTCAAGCCTCACGTTTTAGGAGCCATGACTAAGTCTTATTGTTTAACGCGTGGCCTAAAGCAACAAAAAATATAAAATTATTTATAAATTTATATATTTATTGTTGGAAAAATGATATTGCAAAATGAGTTTTTGCAATTTTTTGACACTATTTAATATATGTATATGTTATATATATTTATATTTCTTGGTAGCTTTGCGTTCTCCTTGACGAGAGCTTCGCAACGAGCTAAAATGTGTCAAATATGGAGTTGATATGAATGAGATATCATGTCTCAAAGTGAGGCACATGAAACACAATATATGGGGAAAATGTTGCATCCCACATCGCCCAAAATATGGAGTGAAAGCTAGTTTGTAAGGAAATCTTGGTATTTGCTTTCAAATTCCTTTAGGTGAGCTATGCTCCCACTCCTACGTTCGCGCGCAGGGGGTGGTGCAGATTGTGGGATTTCTTGACCAAAATGAGTTTGAAGCTTCTGAACTCATGCGAGCCCGCGTGACCTGCTGACACGAATGCAGCTCTGAAGCCTCGCTTACGTGCGTATCTTTCTTTTTGCTATAGATTCGTTTTTCAGTTTCCTATTTCTAGATTCTATAAATCTATTTAAGGAATAGATTTAGACTTATTATACAAGTTTACAGAATATTATTGTGTAAATAAAATATATATGCAAATCGTGTTTATTGTTTTAACAGATTTGCATATCGGTTTATTTTTAGGCGATATTATGTCTTGGTGACCAAGATAGGTTTAGCCTATATAATAAAAATCTCCTCATTCAGTTTTGGACACAGATTAACGCAACTCTAGCAGCCGAATTTTAGCATTCTCTTTTATCAGAAGCACACAAGTTTTCGTGATCTTTCAGGCAAGTTTGTCTAGTCCGGCTGTACAACAGCTTTGGACGTTGTACCTTGGGAAACAGATGGCGAATTTGTTTTAAGGGAATCGTGTTTAACACGTGCCTCGTTCCGACTTTTTACTTCTTTTATTTACTTATCGTTATATAGTGTCTGTCTTCTGCTTCTACTCCTTGCTGTCTGTGATTTAATTTTCTGTCTTTTAATTTCTGTTAATTTATTATTGCTTATAATCTGATTATAATTAATAAAAGTGTACACCGTTTCCCACAGTCTTAAAACAGATTTTGTTTAACAAAATTAAACACTTTTCATATAATCGGATTAATTATTAATTAACGGATTTGTATACAAACTGTTTTCTGTCGAAACCTAGTTGAGTTTCTTTATTTTAATTTACAGATTTTGTGTACAGATCTATAATGTTTTTTTAAGCAGTTGTTATCAGTTTATAACGAAACCAAGATTGAGTTTCTATTAATTGATTTATCGAAACCAAAATAGAGTTTCGTTGAGTCAGATCTGGTACAAGTAGATACCGATTTGTAACAGTTTGTTTAACTATTTGTGTTTGATTTTCAGGATGACAAACACAACTACCCCTCCCGTGACTACTACTGTGAATGTATCTGGTGCGCCAGTTACCAACACGGTTGTTAATCATGTTGAGAAACTAGAGAAATTCAATGGGCAGAATTTTAAGAGGTGGCAACAGAAGATGTTCTTCTATCTCACTACTTTGAACCTTGCGCGGTTTTTAAAAGAGAATCCACCTCACGTGGAACCTCCTGCAGAAGGTAAATCCTCTAATCAACAGGCTTTTCAAGTTGCTGCTATCATTGAAGACTTGGTTGTACATCTTCGTATTGAAGAGGACAACAAGCTGGCTCAGAAAAACACTTGTACGCCTGATTCTGCCAAGGCAAATATGGTTGAGCATGCTTCGTCATCTTCAAAGTCTCATGTCAAGGGAAAAGGCAAGGGCAAAGGAAAGAATGACAAGAAGAGCAAAGGGAAGTCTGAGTACCTTGCTCCTAAAGCTGCAATTGTGAAATAGAAGTTCCAAGGAGTGTGTTTCAACTGTGACCAGCCAGGTCACCGTGCTGCTAACTGTAAGATGCCGAAGCGGGTGACTTCATGCCAGGAAAATATTGTGAATGATGTGGACATGATTGCTATGGTTTCTGACGTCATTGCCATGATCTCTGAAGTTAACCTGGTAGGTTCCAACAACAGGGAATGGTGGGTTGATACTGGGGCTACCCGTCATGTGTGTGCTGATAAGAGTATGTTTAACTCTTTCAGAGCGGTTAACAATGGAGATAAGTTGTACATGGGAAACTCTGCAATTGCTGATATCAAGGGTGAAGGAGATGTAATCTTGAAGACGACATCCGAGAAAGAGCTCAAGTTGACTAATGTCTTGTATGTTCCAGAGATTCGCAAGAATCTTGTGTCTGGTTGACTGTTGAACAAGTTTGGTTTTCGTCTTGTTTTTTAGTCTGATAAGTTTGTTCTTTCTAAGAATCAAATGTATGTTGGTAGGGGATATGCCCTGAATGGTATGTTTAAACTCAATGTAATGGTTGTTAAGAATGATATTAATAAAATGAATTCTTCTGCTTACTTGATTGAGTCTTCTAATGTGTGGCATGGCCGTCTTGGACATGTAAATTTTAATTCAATGCGCCGTTTGATTAAATTTAATTGCATACCTAATTTCCATATTGATTCAAAATACAAATGTGATACTTGTGTTGAAGCCAAACTTACAAGAGCATCTTTCAAATCGGTTGAACGAAAAACCGAACCACTTGATATGATACACACTGACATATGTGATTTGAAATCACTACCCACAAAAGGTGGCAATAAGTACTTTATCATGTTTATTGATGATTGTACAAAGTATTGCTATGTTTACTTACTGAAAAGTAAAGATGAAGCTATAGACAAGTTTGTTCTATACAAAAACAAAGTTGAGAATCAACTTAGTAAGAAAATCAAGGTTGTAGGAAGTGATAGAGGAGGTGAATACATGTCTCCATTTGCTGATTTACGTGCCAAACATGGAATTAGACACGAATTCACTGTTCCTTATTCAACTCAACAGAACGGTATTGCCGAAAGGAAGAACCGTACCTTGAAGGAAATGGTTAATGCCATGTTGATAAGTTCTGGTTTAAGCCAGGACATGTGGGGGGAAGCCATTCTAACAGCTACTTATCTTTTAAATAAGATACCTCGTAAGGAAAAAGAAGATACCCCTTATGAACTATGGATGGGAAGAAAACCATCATGTCAGTACTTACGAGTGTGGGGGTATCTAGCAAAGGTAGCTATACCGACTCCCAAGGCCCAAAAGATTGGACCTAAATCTGTAGATTGTATATTCATTGGATATGCTAGGAATAGCAGTGCTTATCGTTTCATTGTACATGATTCGAAAAATCCGGATATACAAAAGGGTACGCTAATGGAATCAAGGAATGCTTCCTTCTCTAAAAATATATTTCCTTGTTTAACGAAGGAAACTGGAAGTTCATCTAGAATAGATGACGAAGTTGTCCAAAATAAGAGACAACGAGATGATAATGATCTCCAAGATGAGGGACAAGATCAAATCGAGGAAGAAGAGGTTGAACCTAGAAGAAGCAAAAGGGCAAGAACCGAGAAATCGTTTGGACCCGATTTTGTTTCTTTTATGGTAGAAAATGAACCTACTTCTTATCGAGAAGCGGTAACTTCTTCGGAAGGGCCTCAATGGAAAGAAGTCATTAAAAGTGAAATAACTTCTATTTTACAAAATCATACTTGGGAGCTCGTGGATTTACCTCCTGGTTGTAAACCACTAGGCAATAAATAGATCTTCAAGAAGAAGATGAAAGCCGATGGCACCATTGACAGGTACAAAGCAATGTTGGTATTCAAAGGATTTAGACAACGAGAAGGTCTAGATTATTTTGATACATATTCGCCTGTTACGCGAATAACCTCTATCAGGATGATACTTGCTATTGCCGCTTTAAGAAATTTGGAAGTTCACCAAATGGATGTGAAAATGGCTTTTCTAAACGGGGATTTAGAAAAAGAAATCTACATGAATCAACCTGAGAGTTTCGTAGCTCCCGGACAAGAGAACAAAGTTTGTAGACTTGTTAAGTCATTATATGGCTTAAAGCAAACTCCCAAACAATGGCATCAAAAATTTGACCATGCCATGCTAGAGAGTGGATTCAAAATTAATGAATGCGACAAGTGTGTATATGTAAAAGACACAAGTAGTGGATATGTAATCTTGTGTTTATATGTTGATGATATGCTTATCGTTGGCAGTAACGACAAGATGATCAAATCTACTAAAGACATGTTGAAATCAAAGTTTGACATGAAGGATATGGGTTTGGCTGATGTGATCTTTGGAATAAAGATCATACGAACTCAAAATGGACTTGTGTTGAGTGAAGCACATTACGTGGACAAAATTCTTAATACTCATAATGCGGGGGATTCCGGCCTAGCTAGAACTCCAATTGACACCAGTAAGCATCTATCTAAAAATAGAGGCATAGGTGTTGCCCAATTAGAGTATTCAAGAATTATTGGCATGTTAATGTACTTAATGACAAGTACCCGACCTGATTTAGCATATGCTGTTAGCAGGCTAAGTAGGTATACTAGTAATCCAAGTTATGCACATTGGGGAGCTATGACTAGGGTACTTCATTATTTGAGATACAGTCGCGATTATGGACTACATTATGAAAGATATCCAGTTGTTATAGAAGGATACAGTGATGCAAATTGGATATCTGACATAAAAGATTCTAGATCGACTAGTGGATATGTGTTTACACTAGGAGGGGCAGCTATATCTTGGAAGTCTTCCAAGCAAACTGTTATAGCTAAGTCCATGATAGAATCAGAATTTATAGCGTTAGATAAATACGGACAAGAGGCAGAATGGCTACGTCAATTCGTAAAGGACATACCAATGTGGCCTAAACCGGTAACGGCCATTAGTATACAATGTGATAGTCAATCGGAAATTGACAGAGCTAATAGCATAATGTATAATGGAAAGTCCAGACATATCGACCCAAAAAGAAAACAAGGTGGTTCTACTATTCCGGGTCAAGGAGGGTTTCCTAAACCTGTTGTGGGTAAGCAGTTTCAGTATCGACCCAAAAAGACTCCTCCTGAACCTAAGAAAGTGGATGGCAATAAGAAGAATGATTCTGCTGTTGCTAGTTCGAGTGGAACGAAGATTTCTACATCTAACCAGTTTGATGCTCTTAATATGGAAGATACGAATGCTTTGGCATTCCTACGAATGACACCAACAAGGATGTGGATTCTGGCCGTACAATAGAAGTTAATGAAGATGAGTCTACTAAGACAGGTAATGCATCACAAGAACCCCTAGTGAGTGATTTGAAAGAGAAGGAGTCGGTTGTGGTCTAGTGGTAAAGGCTTAAGTAGTTAAGCGAGCCCAAGTGAGAGTAGTACCGGTTTGGGTGACCGACCGGGAAGTCATCACTTGGGAACCGCAAGCTCTAATGATATCAGGCGAATCGGGAATAGGAGTGGGGTTATCCCCTAAGGAGAGGCTCGCGGTTGGTATCTCTGCCCGAGGATGCGACACTAACTCGAACCAACAACTAACAACTAACATCTAACAACTAACAACTAACCCGCCGTTCAAAAAAAACTAATGATTCTTATACTCCGCTCACCTCTTCTACTAAGAGAGTTAATTCTTTTTCTAAGGTGGGAGAGATTGTGGTTTCTGATTCTGAAGATGAGGTGCTTGCTAACCCATTTGATGAGTCTGCTAATCTATTCGGTGGTGGCCAAGAGTTTGAAGATGATTATGATGACTATGACTACGATGACTATGCGAACCAGGTTTATGATCTTCCAGGGAATTTGGATGCTTTTAATGCTATGTATGGCACAAAGCTTCAAGGTCTTAGGAAGTAATTTTATTTTGTTATGTCCTATGTTATCATTTGAGTAGTGGTTTGTTTTCTTGTTTAGAAAATATGAAGTATCTTGTTATGTAAGCTTTTTGCCTATGTAACGGGCTGAGATATGGGAGTTCACCCATATCCATTGTACTTAAACGTTTTGGTTAATATATTTACCAGGGTGCAGGATTACTCCCTTTTACCAAAAAAAAAAAGTCCAGACATATCCGTCGTCGACATAATTCGATACGACAACTACTCTCAACAGGAATTATCTCAATTGACTATGTGAAGTCAAAGGATAACATCACGGATCCGCTTACGAAAGGCTTAAGCAGAGAGTTAGTTAGTAAGTCGTCTAAAGGAATGTGACTGAAGCCCTTGAAGGAATGAGTTTCTATGAAGGAAAACCTAACCCAGTTGACTGGAGATCCCAAGATTTGGGTTCAATAGGAAAACCTAATCATAGAAATGTGGGGGAAGTCACGTTAATGTGGGGGAGTTACTAAATGTTGTAACTTCCTAGTCCATTCCTATAACTATTGTGGCTTTAATGATTCAGGATGAAATCATAAAGCATAATGATTCAAGATAAAATCACAAAACATATGTTTTTAATGATTCAAGATGAAATCACCTATGTGAGAGAGAAGTTGGGTCGCTTCGTAGGGAATTGGGGGGGGGGGGGGGGCGTAATTCCTAAGAGCTCTTGCAGAACCAGGCTAGTATTCATGACCATAACGAATACGACTATGAGGACTTGACAAGGTTAGGGAGAGTCTTGTGTGAGTGTGTATTCTCGTCTACGTAAAGAGATGTTGAGTTCAAGGACATCGCGTCTACTCAGATCTAGGAGATTAAGTGCATCTCACAAGAGAAGGTTCAAAGGGTCACACCTACCTATCCTATGCAGGACTTAACTGCAGAAATTTTGCTAAAATTTTTGTGTGTTTTCTACCGATCTCCATTTATGTGGGGGATTGTTGGAAAAATGATATTGCAAAATGAGTTTTTGCAATTTTTTGACACTATTTAATATATGTATATGTTATATATATTTATATTTCTTGGTAGCTTTGCGTTCTCCTTGACGAGAGCTTCGCAACGAGCTAAAATGTGTCAAATATGGAGTTAATATGAATGAGATATCGTGTATCAAAGTGAGGCACATGAAACACAATATAGGGGAAAAATGTTGCATCCCACATCGCCCAAAATATGAAGTGAAAGCTAGTTTATAATGAAATCTTGGTATTTACTTTCAAATTCCCTTAGGTGAGCTATGCTCTCACTCTTACGTGCACGCGCGCAGGGGGGGGGTGCAGATTGTGGGATTTCTGGGCCAAAATGAGTTCGAAGCTTCTGAACTCATGCGAGCCCGCGTGACTTGCGGACACGAATGCAGCTCCGAAGCCTCGCATACGTGCATATCTTTCTTTTTGCTGTAGATTCGTTTTTCAGTTTCCTATTTCCAGATTCTGTAAAGCTATTTAAGGAATAGATTTAGACTTATTATACAAGTTTACAGAATATTATTGTGTACATAAAATATATATGCAAATCGTGTTTATTGTTTTAACAGATTTGCATATCGGTATATTTTTAGGCGATATTATGTCTTGGTGACCAAGATAGGTTTAGCCTATATAATAAACATCTCCTCATTCAGTTTTGGACACAGATTAACGCAACTTTAGCAGCCGAATTCCAGCATTCTCTTCGATTAGAAGCACACAAGTTTTCGTGATCTTTCAGGCAAGTTTGTGTAGTCCGGCTGTACAACAGCTTTGGACGTTGTACCCTGGAAAATAGACGGCGAATCTGTTTTAAAGGAATCGTGTTTAACACGAGCCTCGTTCCGACTTTTTACTGCTTTTATTTACTTATCGTTATATAATGTCTGTCTTCTGCTTCTACTCTTTGCTGTCTTTGATTTAATTCTGTCTTTTAATTTATGTTAATTTATTATTGCTTATAATCTGATTATAATTAATAAAATGTACACCGTTTCCCACATTTATATTATATTTTTTATATATCGAGTTTACAAAAAGTGTAATACATAAGGAATAAAGTAAAGAAACTACCATGCATGTAAGCTTCTTCATTTATTTAAAAAAGAAGTTCATCGGAGTTGAACTAAAAAAGGTTGCACGCCTCATGCCTTATCACGTATTTTCACACCTCACTTTCGTCACGTTTAAAACCGATGCTTTGATCAATTTCACGCCTCGCGTTTTAGCAGCGCTATAGCATGCGATTTAGAACCATGGTTTTTTCTCTGTACCATATGCATTGAATGTGACAAGTAGTGGTTATGGCATAATCACTTACTTGACTTATTCGATAACATGATAATATTCTGGTTACTTCTAGGGGTGTAATCGAGCCGAGACAACTCGCGAGTAACTCGAGATCGACTCGAAAAATGCTCGATTCGACTCGATTTTAAACGAGTCGAGCTCGAGCTCGAGCTACTCGTGTAAGATGTCGAGTCGAGTTCGAGTTCTATGTTACTCGGCTCGTGAAGCTCGCGAGCCTTAACGAGCTTTTCTATAATTACATATATGCCCTTCAAGAATATACGAGCCGAGCTCGAGCTTGAATTTTGAGCCGAGCTCGAGCTTTTCTATAGTGACTTTTTCAAAAACTTGATTTTATTTAATATATACGAGCCGAGCCGAGCCGAGCCTCGAGCTCGAGTTTTAGTGATCGAGCCGAGCTCGAGCTTGAATTTTGAGGCTCGGTCGAGCTCTAGCCGAGCTTCGAGCTCGAGTATTATATGTCGAGCCGAGCTCGAGCTTGTCAATACTCGACTCGACTCGGCTCGTTTACACCCCTAGTTACTTCCATGGAATAATTAAATAGTAGTAAGTGATTATGCCACAACGTCGACCTCTTTTTTTTGTTATAATTTAATATCAACTTTTAAATTTTAATAGATCCAAGTTGTAAACAACTAACCGTAGTTGTTTTTTTGTCTTCACCAAACTCATTGTCTTCATGTCGATGTAACATTATCATTTAGCGCATTATCAAGCTTATCATTTAGCGCATTATCAAGCCCATAAAGCAAGTCACGTTAAGGCCGCGTTAACATTGCAGCTTGGTGAGTTAAAGGGGCGTGTTAGGGCATGCGTTACCAGCCTAACGTGCGTTAAACCATATCCAAAATAAAAAATAAAAAATCAAAAATCAAAACACCCCCTTGTTTTTGTAATGGCTAGTTTAGGTTATAAAATTTTCAAAACATCCCCTTAACGGCTAGTTTGAATTTTAAAATTCAAAAGGCTTTACAAATACCAACTTTTACAAGGCAGTTTTACACACTTTCCATACACTAAAAAACACACACACACACACACACGAACGCCATGGCTTGTCGTCTGCCACATTCCGTCAAACAAATGCAAGATGTTATCCAAAAACAATGCGGCAAAGAAGATGTTGATCGACAAAAGGCTATCATTGACGTTATCAATCTGTTTCGGCTTGCAAAAGCAAAAAAAGAACGTATGAGACAACGATACGCGGAATGTACAGACATTTTTTAGCAAAGAAAAGCTGTGATTGACAAATTTTTGAACGAGGAAGCCCATAAAGACTTGGCAATTGAGGACACGTTGTGGGGTTGTGTTTCACAAACACAATCCAACATCAGCAACAAAATCTGATGGAGCTTTCAGGAAAACAAAGTTGTTGGTTATGTATCACAACAAGTGCCTCCCCCATTTCCCTGGTTATGAGCATGGCTAAACTTCAACTGATGCACCTAGAAGTGTTGAGCAACAACAGTCTCCCCCATTTACACGTTATGCCGACGAGCTAGATAATCCTTTTGGCTTAACTGCAACAGAGCTGTATAACATGAGGGTTGGCGAACAAACGTTCAGAAAATTTGAAGCAGAGCAAGCAAAGCTTCAACAGAAGTGGGAGGAAAAACTAAAAAAGGAAGAAGCATAATGTAACGCGTTCATTGAAGAATTCCGTGGGTATAGGTCTCCTTCGTATGATTCTGTATGCGGGGGACATTCAGATTAAATTATGCCTATGTACTTCGTATGGTAGCATATCGTAGTTTGTTTTATGTAACGTTTATTTAATGTTTATTATGTAACGTTTATTTCCGTATTTGAATGAATTTGTATTGTAAAATGTTTAAGATTAAATCTTATGTTAATTATTAAATAAAGTATTAGTTTTAGGGCCTGTTTGGTTAGAGGGGGTAGGGTTGGGATTTGGGGTTGATGCCAAAAAAATGTTGTTTGGTTTGATTGAGTGGGTCTTACAAATGAGGATGAGTCATAAATATGTGTCTGTGTGCTAAAGTCATTACTTTGCCAACTTTTTGATATATTACTTATTTAAGGTGGGTCCTCCTTATATCAACCACATATTTGATTTTATTTTCTTTTTTACAATAATATTTTTTTAATTTATAAACAATACTCATTTATAACATATATATATATATATATATATATATATATATATATATATATATATATATATATATATATATATATATATAATATTATTTAATTATTTTTTTCTTTTTTCTCATTTAATTTAAATCTTCATAAAATCCAAATCCCAATCCAAATTATAATCTAAATTTAAATCTTAATCCTAAACCCATCTATAAACCCAACGGACCCTTAGTTTAATGGTTGATTTTGAAAATAGTTAAGTTATGATAAGCGATGTTTTTTGGTGAGTTAAGGGTGAAAGTTAAAGCTGATGTAACACTGACGTGTCAATGTGTTAAACTTTAACCTCATGTCATGATATCGCTTGCTCTTAATACATACTCCACAAACACACACAAACAACAAAAAATTTACACCACCAAATGTGTGCAAAAACTCACCATCGTGCATGATGGTGGGGGTTATAAAGAAGGACCGCGAATCAAGAGTGATCACCATTGATGAGTTTAATGACTATTAGAGAGCTAGATGTAGGAGGGTTCGAATAAACATTATTGATGTGTTACCCCAGCACACATCCAATAATATCACATTAACTAAAGCACGGACCTTCTCCGGTAATAACTGTTATTGATGCATTTGAGTCAAATAACACACCACAAAAATACCCCAATCACTAAATAAAAAATAAAAAATAATAAAAATAATAAAAAATAAAAAACCCAACAGCGGGCGTGGTCTCGCCCACGAAAGACGAACTACGTGGCAATGGCGCATGTGAAGGTGTGGAATGACTAGTGATGGACCCAGAGAAATAGGATGTGGGGGGCAATTTTTTATTTTTTTTATTATTATTTTTTTTTACAATAGTAACAAAATGTGGATGAAAAAACTAGGATCATAATGATAAATCGAGTATTTTTACTTAGAGAAGAATAATTTATAAGGTTTTAGAGTGTTGAATATTGGATTTTATTATGTGAGTGAGAGAAATTTGAGTTTTTGTTGAAGGGCATTTTCAAAAAAAGTCAAAATTAAAAAAAAAAAATAAATAAATAAAAAATAATAATAAAAATAATCTTAACTTTTTCAGCTAGCTATAAGGGGTAACGGCCTCCCGCACAACCTACATAAGTCCGTCCCTGAATGACGCCTTTGTTGGTAAAAAAAACCCCAATGACATGCACTTGAGATTCCGTACCGTGCTCACTTACGGCTTGTCTAACAACTTGTTATTCACGATAAACCTTTCCTAAAACTTGGAATAAAACGATAGTGGGAATAACAGATTATTGTGATGGTGGGCCGCGGAATAAGTGAAAACAATGCATGCTTTTTCAATACTGTTAACATATTATCTGGGAACCGGTTTCTATTTGTTTATATACTTTTTGCCTTGAAAGTTTTTCATATAAACATGACACGTAGTCTCTTAAAGACATGCATAAACAATTTTAGATGTGCATGTTTTCATTAAATAAAATTTTATCATGGTGGTGGTTTAAACTTTAAATCACATCTTTAAATATAAATTTAGTCGTATGAACTATGAACTACTATGAATACCTCTTAATCAATTAATATATAATGAGATCGAAATATTCAATTAACTATATAAATAGATATTCGTAGCTAGATTACTATAATAGCAACAAAATAATTTTGCTTATTTCTCATTGTTAAATTTCACTGTTCGATACTTGATTCTTGATTAGTTACAAATAAAATTACAAGCATACCATTAAGACATCGCATTTTTTTACAAAAACATATAATATATTGTTGAATTTATATGGTACGATAATTCAAAAAGTAGAACAAAAATTTTAAGGGCCTGTTTGGTTTGTAAAAGGATTTAGGTGCCGTTTGGTTTGAGGTTTTTGAGTTTAGGGAATACTTTCAAAGAAAAATAAATTGTTTGGTTAAAGATTTGGAAATCAAACTATGATACTATACCCATAGATCCATACCTTATATCTTTTTATTTCTACCACACATTTGTTTTAATATTATATCTAAGTGGGCCCTTTTTATATTTAATAATATTAAATAAAAACCAATCCCAATTACATTTTACAAAACAAACAACATTAATACTATCATTTAATTTTTATTTCTTTCAATCTATACCAAATCCGATACCCATTGTGATTCCTAGCAACAAACCAAACGGCCCTTTAAAATCGGATTTGGATTCGGTTTAAAATGAAAGAAAATGAGATAAGAGAAAAAATTAATATTTTATTAAAAAATTTATTTTAATTGTTGATAAATAATTTATTAAAAGTAAAGTGGGGTAATTTTATTTTTTAATAATTAATTTATGTATATGTTGTGAGTGAAGGTGTAAATGTGAGATCCATTATATATTTTTATTCATAAAAAATACCATATATGCTAGGTATCAATCTATTATTTTTAGGTCCATATTGATTTCCAAAAGCTTGAACCAAACACTTAAATTTTAGAATGAAACAATTCCCCTAATCCAAAAAGCATAAACCAAAAATTCCCAAAAGCTAATGATAAAAAGTTGGTCGTACAAAATTAATACTATTATATTTGTTAACTCTAGTTCTAAAAAAACCAAATCCAATGAATCCCGTCAAACTAAAACGGTGGATTTTATTTGTCAACTCTTTTTATGAAACCCGTCAAACTAAAACCAAACCTGGTATCTGGTTTTTAATTCCTAAGAATCATTGGTGGGTTTTAGTAACCAATAAGCTCACTTGATCCTATAAATACACATCTATTCACATTTCTATAGTTCATCTCAAACAACAAACAAAAAGAATTTCATATTCTCTCAAGTGATCAAGTAACAAGTTACAAAAAATGTCTAGCACTATTGGTCAAGTGATCCGATGCAAAGGTATACATTGGATTTATTATTATGACTATGTAACTTTGTTCTATTTGAAATATTAGTAACGTTTGTATACAAAACTAGCGAGTTCATGGGTGAATATGTACTAAAATACTTGTTTGGAAATGTTTTATAGCCGCGGTGGTGTGGGAAGCTGGAAAGCCACTAGTGATCGAAGAAGTCGAGGTGGCGCCACCGCAGAAAATGGAAGTTCGTGTTAAGATTCTTGTCACTTCTCTTTGTCATACTGATGTTTACTTCTGGGAAGCTAAGGTAAATCTACTAGCTTCATTGTTTACAAATTTTATATGATCTATGTTAAGTTTGGATATTGTACGAATTTATATGCAATGAGGTCGCTAAAATTATAGTGACTTATTTAACTGGTCACATTAACTTTAGCGGCCCTGTTCATATAGTAGAGCACAAAATTTTCTTTTAAAAAAAAAGTGAAATGTTTATTTTACTATCAATTTCAGGGTCAAAATCCTGTATTTCCTAGAATTCTAGGACACGAGGCTGGAGGGTATGTTCTTATGTTCACTTAATCACTTTTACTAGCACTAATATCTGATTCGATACATAATCTGATACATTTACTAATGTGAATAGGGTTGTGGAGAGTGTTGGTGAAGGAGTGACTGATCTTCAGCCAGGGGATCATGTCCTTCCTGTTTTTACGGGCGAATGTAAGGAATGTGCTCATTGTAAGTCTGAAGAGAGCAACATGTGTGATCTACTGAGGATCAACACGGATCGTGGAGTCATGATTAATGATGAGAAATCTCGGTTTTCAATCAATGGAAAGCCCATTTTCCATTTTGTTGGAACTTCTACTTTTAGTGAGTATACAGTTGTTCATGTCGGATGTCTTGCGAAAATTAACCCTGCAGCCCCTTTAGACAAAGTTTGTGTCCTGAGTTGTGGGATCTCCACAGGTACAAAATAAGTGACAGTAATTGTCAATTTTGTTGCATTTATCGACTTTGTTAATGTTATCTTGACCAAAATGATTTTGGAATTTTAGGCTTAGGTGCTACTTTAAATGTTGCAAAACCAAAAAAGGGATCATCTGTAGCCGTTTTTGGACTAGGAGCTGTGGGACTAGCTGTGAGTTATTTCATATTGCAACTCTTTAAACCTGTACAATATATAATGGTGCTAATGATTTATTTGTGATCAGGCTGCTGAAGGTGCTAGAATTGCTGGTGCATCAAGGATCATTGGTGTTGATCTTAATGCCAACCGGTTTGAACTTGGTAAGTTGTAACACAAATTTAAAGATTTATCAGATAAAAATGTTTAACGAAAACTAATACTACCAACACATTTCTTCATTTTAACAGCAAAGAAATTTGGGGTGACTGAGTTTGTGAACCCGAAAGACTACAAAAAACCGGTACAAGAAGTGATTGCGGAAATGACTAATGGAGGAGTTGATAGGAGTGTTGAATGCACTGGCCACATTGATGCAATGATCTCTGCTTTCGAATGTGTTCATGATGTATGAATTTACTTTGAAACCCATCTATAGTCCTATTCGTAATATTTGGAGTTTGTGCTAACAAGACACAAAAATAACTGTGGAATGCAGGGATGGGGTGTTGCTGTTCTTGTGGGCGTTCCACATAAAGATGCCGTTTTCAAGACAAATCCTCTTAATCTATTGAACGAAAGGACTCTCAAGGGTACCTTTTTTGGAAACTATAAACCTCGTTCCGATATTCCTTCCGTGGTCGAAAAGTATATGAACAAGGTAATTATCCCATAACTCTACAATTGAACAAACATATTAAGGTTTATTTTATTTTATTTTATTTATTTATTTATTTCCATAAGGTTGGAAATTGACAAATTTTTGGTTAATTTGTTGTAGGAACTTGAGTTGGAGAAGTTCATTACGCATGAAGTGCCATTTTCCGAGATCAATACTGCGTTTGATCTGATGCTTAAAGGTGAAGGTCTTCGTTGCATCATTCGTATGGGTGAATAGATGAAAGGCCAATACTTTCATAGTGTATACTGTATAGCAGTGTGCAAGAGAGAGAGGCTGTGTTTGTTTTCCCTTGACTTTACAATTTGGACACTTTACAATTTGTCTTTGTTCTCATGGTCATTACTTGTATTGTAATCGGCTCAGAATGCCTTTGTACTCTTTCAAATACTGATCTCTTCATATAAAATTTTCCTTTACTATGGTTTCCGATGTGGGATACCCATACTCGAACATGAGACTTCGGGATTGCACACATTACGTATGAGTTTCAATGTTTTAATAATTAACATATTAAGTTATGATTAATTATTAAATTCACAATAAATGACTAAAAAGCGTTAAGTAATTAATTGAATTGACTAAACGGTCGGTGAATGTCAACGAGATATGAAAAGAATGAAACAAGCCAAGAGAAGGTTCTAGAAATCCTTTCTTGGGCTTGTTGTGGCCGAACTATGGGTATCCCACATAGGAAACCATAGTAAACTTGATCTCAACCATAAGGTTATAAATACATCCTTATGTATTCATCCCTTGGTACACTTGATTTCAATAGAAGGCCAAATTTCTTCTTTTCTCCTCTTGTTCATAGGTTTACGAACGGAACCTCAAGAAAAGGGATTTGCGAGTAACCTTGAACATTACAAAGAGTTTGGTAAATCTATCGTGAATTAAGAACCTAGCTTTTCTAATTGAAACACTAATAGTATGTGTGTTCAAGAACGAAGTGTTGAAATATTTTTGCTAACGTGGTGATTGCCCATTCGACTATCCCTTAGTCGATCCACATTAAACCATAATTAGGGTTTATAAGTTCTTGTTCAATTGATTTCTTGTTCTTGCTAGAAATCACAAAAGAGGTACACATTTATTATATTCGGTTAATTTCAATTACACGTATTTGATCATATTCCGCTGCGTGCTTGATGTGTTTATATGTTTATATATTAGTTATGATTTACATATTCCAACAGTGGCATACGTTGTAATTAATTACCGAAACACATAAAATTAAATCGTTATGATTATTACATGCTTGGCGTTCTTATGTTTGTTAAATTTTTCATAAAACCCTAGAATTTTATTTTTTAAATGTTGACTTCTATTTATTTATTTATATATGTCGATTTTTTTTGGATAAGAAAAATTAGGGTTTTTGAATTTTGTTATAAAACTTGTAGAAACCCTAGGTTGCATGTAATTTTTATGTGTATTTAAATGGGTATTTGTGATATGCCATTTTGGTTGTGTTCCTAGACATGATTATATGGTTATAATATGTGCTATGTGGGCATCCATGACAAACCATGCATGTGTTGTTATGGATTATGGTGATTTGAAGATTTCATGGTTAAAATTATGCGATTTATTTATAATTGATATGATTTTAGTAAATATTATGACTATAAAGATTACTTAAAATTAATTAATTATAAAATTAGGGAAGACCTTATTAAAAAATCATGTAAAATCAATTTGTGTTTTAAATTGATTTATTTTGCATGTCCATTATTTATGTTGTTTGTTTATTTTATTTAATTACTTTTGTTTTTATATGTTATGTGACATGATACTAAGCAAAGGGTAATTTTATAAATAAAATATTAAACGAACTTAATAATGGTGAAATCTTGTTTTGAGCTTACAAAAATCTTGAACTTTTGATTGATTGATCGCGACTGTATTAAGTGGTTGGAGGGTGAGACTAATTTTGACAAACTATTAAAGTTGGTATAAGGTTGGCTTCGCATTAAATAGCCTCCATTCTGGCTTAACGCTCGCCTGTGAGTCAAATTTTAGTTTTACCCAATAACCATGATAACTATGAAGCACTTAAGGCAAAGTTGTAAGTTTCTCAACGCCTCAATCAAAACTTTGGAGATTTAAGCTCGTAAAGAAACTAACGAGTAAAAGTTTTTTAAATGAAAACATATGTTACAAGATGAATGCATGACATCTTTGTACATATATTTTGATTACATACATCAAAATTTACTAACCTTAAATTTAAGTTATATGCCATCCAATGAAATGGAAACACCTGAAGTTGTGGTTTACGTCAGGGCGTAACCTGGCTAGATTACAATGGAAGGGCAGATTACAGGATTTCATTACTAGCAGATCAACTGATGTGATGGAATTATGTAAGTTTGTTGTTTCTTAAGTTGGTTAACTTAATTGAGTTGATAGTGAGATCTGATCACTCAAGGCATAAGATGGGGATAAAACATGCTTACATTGCAACTGCGGTTGGCAAATATGTAAATCCCATACTTTCTAAGAATTACAATTGAATATTGGCAATTGAGGCTCGACTCGTACCTTATTGAATACCTTCATCACTAGCAGATCAACTGATGTGATGAACCTATGTCAATTTGATCCTAGTTTTTCAGTGAAAATTAAATGGTTATATGATTATGAACCATGGGTATTTAATTTTCTTGAAAATTTAATTATCGAAAATACTAAAATTGAATTTAGTAATTCTTTTCAATGTATTAATGCAACATTAAAACCGTAAACGTAGTTTGGTCTTAAATTGGTAAATTGATCTAATTCTGCTTTCAAACATAATGTTTGATTGAGAAAATTTTTACTGAAAAGACACAAAGTCTGTTTTCCATGAGAGAAGAATAAGACTCAATCCTATTTCTTTTTATGATTGAGAAAGGTATGATAGGAACATTAGAATTGTCTACATTCTAATATATAACTCAAAGCAATCTTTAATACTTAAGGATATTGCACATCTTATTTCTATAGAAATTTCATTACCCTAATTTGGTGAATGAATTCTTCTATAACAAACATGATATTTGGTTAAATGGAAATATGAGTTATTAGAAGCTAGACAAATTACCGCAAATTGGTAAAAGGCAAGCTAGTATTTTATCTAGTTGTTGTGCTTTAAAGGTGCTACATACCATTATGGGAATGGTAGGCCTATTAAGGAAGAAGCTGCATGCCCAAATTCTTCAAGTTAATATCATTGATGGATAATCCATCATATACATAGTAGAATATACATTTTAGAACCTGAGTAATTATTACGTATGGGTTTTCAAAATGTATAGAAAAGTAAAAGCAAGCAAATTGTTTTCACTGGTTATGAAACACTTATAATGTTGTCAAATCTAGTAGGAGCATTGTATTGTGTTACTGAATAGAGTTATTGTTATGTTCTCTAATTCAGTGGGAGCTACAAGCTTTAATTTCTGTGTAGTAGCCCAGATTATCTTCAAGATAATTACTTTCCAGTTGTAGATACTCGTGTTCTTAGGATAGCCATATGCGTTTCTTGACAAGACAATGCAGTCCCACATCTACTTGTTAATTTATGTTAGGAATTATTGAAGTCAACAAATAGATACTGCTGATGGATACTGCTGACAGGATTGTACTAAAGCATATAAAAGTTTCTGCTGATGATCTGGATTCTGCTGATGATAGATTCTGCGGATATAGTTAATCCGTAGGACAGAGTTTATTTATTTTAGGACAAGATATGTAGAATATCTTTTATAGTTTAATGTTATTCGTTTCTTGTAAGAAGGGTTAGGGTTTCTTGTAGTATAAAAGGAACCCATGACTAATGAATTATGTAGGTGTTTAAAAACAATCTTAGTGAGTAATAAAACGATCCATAGATGATCAAGAGTTGTTAGTATATTGTGTTTGTATTTAAATTCTGCTTAGATACAAGTATACAGAGATTGTCCATATAGTTCTGCTATTGATTACATTAGCAAGCTATCGATCCATAGGCTCAGAAGATTTATCAAGGAAGTAGATCCTACAAGTGGTATCAGAGACAGGAGGAGAATCTCTGTAATCAACCTTCTTTTCAAACAATTTTTTTTCAAACAAACCATGGGAGACTCAGCTACTTCAGACGTCACACAACCAAACAACACCAACAGCCTGACACAACAACTTCAGCAGATTGCACTCACCTGTAGCAATGCCAAGTTCCCATATCTCAAGAAGGATGAATATGAGATATGGGCAATGAAGATGCATAATTGGATTGCTAGTATTGATTTTAATCTCTGGAACGTGATATTGAATGGAAACAGTCCAAAGAAGATAGGAAAAGACTCTGATGGTAAGATTACTGTCTATCCTCCTTCTACTGCTGAAGAAATCATTGATGTACAAAGGGAAAACAAAGCAAGAACCATCTTGCTTCAAGCCATCCCAGATGATCATATGGGAGACTTTCACTTTCTTGATGATCTCAAGGAAATTTGGTTGGCAATTAAAGCAAGGTTCGGGGGCAATAAGGAATCCAAGAGAATGAGAAAGTCCATGCTTAAGCAAGAGTTTCAGGAATTCAGGATATCAGAAGAGGAAGGCATTCACAAGGGCTATGATAAATTTCAGAAGATTTTAAGTCAGCTGCATCAGCTTCAAGCTAAGCCTGATAATGATGAATGCAATTCCAAGTTCCTAAGAGCATTACCACCTTCTTGGTCTCAGGTCAGCATTGCATTAAAGACCAAAGGTGGATTGGAATATCTCTCTTTTGATGACTTGTATAACAAGCTCAGGACTCTAGAGCTTGATATCAAGGGACACTCGACTTATTCAGCAACTCCTACAAACTCAGCCTTTGTAAGCACTGCTTCAAACAGGATGACATATGCTTCAAGTCCAAGTTCTTCCTCCACAACATTACCTTACACAACTACTGGTCCCAAGAATAATCCACAGTCTGGGAGTGTGGTAGAAGATGTTCTTCATTCATTTGTTGCTGATTATGAACAACAGCAGCAACTAGCTTATGAGGATTTTGAGCAGATTGATATGCTGGATTTGGAAGAGATGATTTGAAGTGGCAGATGGCTATGCTTACTGTCAAGGTCAGAAGGTTTGAGAAGAAAGCTGGAAGGAAGCTCAACCTTAAAGGAAGAGATCCAGCTAGATTTGACAGAAGAAAAGTCAAGTGCTATTCATGTGGTGAGATAGGCCACTTTTCCAGAGAATGTAATGCAAAGAAGACTGAAGACAGTACAAGGTATTCAACATACAAGAAGGAAGTGGAACCTAGCAGCTCAAAGGCCTTGATAACAACTGTGGACTCTTGCATTGACTGGAAGGAGCATGATGCTGATGATGCTGAAAGCAGTGCTTCTCAGCAATTCTCTTGCATGGCAGGCTGTGATGAAGAATTTACCTTCATGGGCATCTCATCTCAAGTATCTAATTGTGTTTTTGGTTGTGATAGAAAATATAATGCCCTTAAAGAAGCTTATGATGATTTAGAACCAAAATATAAAGATTGTTTTATTCAGGCTCAAGCTTTTAAAGAAGCTGTTAAAACATTAGAGCAACAGAAAGCGTGGTTTCAACAAAATCAACTGGCTTATGATGAAAAAATTAGGGTGTTGAAAAGAGATTTAGAGATGACTAGTAATGAGTTAAAATTTTCTGAAAAAGAAAAGGCTAAAGTTGATTTAGAACTACAAGAGTTGAAGGTTAAGTTTGATAATGAAGTTGCAACGCATATGAAGTGACAACAAGGAGCTAAACACCTTGATAGAATAATTGATAGTTGTCAGTCCATTAAGTCTAGAAGAGCACTAGGGTATGGTAACTATGTAGGGGCTGATAAGGTCTATGACCCTGATGACTATAGTGTTTTAGACCCTGAACCACCCATATCTCAAAACCCTGTAAAGTTTGTAAAAGAGGGAGAGATGCATACTGTCTCTCCCACTATCACAGGAACCTTTAAGCCCACCTCACACCATTTGGACTCAATTGAATCACAATTGAAAACTGGCAATAGGAACCTTTCTACTGCTGACTCCCCTGACTCTAGTAGTGTCTCTAGCAATGAATCTAATGAATTTGTCTCTTGTTCTTTCAGTGACAAGACCTCATAGACCACTACCTCTAGTTATGCCAGTTGTGATTCCAAGGCCAAGACAGATTCAGCTAAGTCCTCACAAAAGGCTTCTTTCAAGTCTACTGACTCTAGAGTTGCTGCTGATGAAGTTCCTTCTAAGACAACTTCTCTTGAAGACTTGCGTTTTACTTCTTTGAAAAACAATGTGTTTAAGTCTTTACAAAACAATTCTGTTTCTAGTAATGGTTTGAATAATTCTGTGTGTAATACGACATCATTTGGTTTGAATAAATCTTCTAGAAAGAAGAAATGTTTTGTTTGTGGTAGTAAATTGCATTTGATTAAGGATTGTGATTTTTATGAAAGAATGATGGGTTTTTTCTGCTGACCATAATAGACCTAGACCAAAGTGGAACAATGTTCATACCAGACCCTCTTATGTTCCACAGACCCCAAGTACCACCAGCAGAACCAAATTTGTTTCTGCTGATAAGCCAGTTTCTCCTGGTAGGTCTGTTTCTGCTGGTGGGTCTTTTCCTGCTGGTGGGACCTTTTTCCCTAGCTGGACAAGACATTTAACTAGAACATCTTTTAGACACTATAATGATTACTTTGATGATGGTTATTGGCCTGGCTATTATGACCAAAGGTGTATGGGAAGGGGATATTGGGAATCTTCTGTTAAGCCCTCAGCAGATTGTTTTTGGAAATATAATAGACCATTTGTACACAGGGGTTCCAGGAACAATGTTGGATCTAACTCATCTACATGGCTTCACTCTCAGGATCCACAAGGCAGACTTAAGTCATTCATGACTTGAGTCATCCATTAAAGAGTAAAGATGTAGGAATAGTTGATAGTGGGTGTTCAATAAGCATGTCAGGGAACCAAGATAAGCTGCATAACTTTGTGCCTATTAATGGAGGCACAGTAACATTTGGAGGATGAGTTGGAAGAATCACAGGGAAAGGAACCTTTAGGACTCCAAAGGTGGACTTTGAGAATGTGTATTATGTGAATGAGCTATAAAATTTCAACTTGTTTTCAGTATCTCAAATCTGTGACAAGAAGAATAATGTGTTATTCACTGAGAAAGACTGTCTTGTTCTATCAGAAGATTTCAAGTTTCCTGATGATAGTCTTGTATTGTTAAGAGTTCCTAGAACCTACAATCTCTACACATTCAACCTTAATGATGTCCAACCTGAAGGTGATCTTGCATGCTTGGTGGCAAAAGCTTCCTTAGATGAATCTACAAAATGGCACAGAAGGATGACACATGTAAACTTCAAAGTAATTAACAAGCTTGCTAAGAATGGAATTATCCATGGACTTCCTACCAAGGTCTTCACAAATGAACATAATTGTGTTGCCTGTAATAAAGGGAAGCAACACAAGGCTTCTTATAAAGCCGTTACTGCTGTTAGCACCATTTCAGAACCTCTACAGCTGCTACACATGGATCTCTTTGGTCCAACTTCCATCAGAAGTATTGACCATAAGTACTTTTGTCTAGTGATCACTGATGCTTATAGTAGGTTTAGTTGGGTATTCTTTTTGGGCCCTAAAGACCAAACCTTTCAGACTCTGAAAGAATTTATGGCCCTTATTGAAAACCAACTCAATAAGAAGATAAAAGGAATAAGGTGTGACAATGGGACAGAGTTCAAAAATGTCAATCTCATTGAACTCTATGGGGCTAAGGGTATAAAAAGGGATTACAGCAATGCCAGGACTATACAAAAAAATGGGGTTACTGAAAGGAAAAATAGAACCCTTATAGAGGCTGCAAGATCTATGCTTGCTGACTCTAAACTTCCCACTATGTTTTGGACTGAAGCAGTGAACACTGCTTGTTATGTTCTAAATATGGTGTTGATTACTAGACCACATAACAAAACACCCTATGAGCTTTTGACTGGGAAGATGCCCACCATTGAGTATTTTAAACCTTTTGGATGTCATGTGACTATCCTGAATACTAGTGATCACCTAGGAAAATTTGAAGAGAAGGCTGATGAAGGTTTTATAGTTGGATACTCAGCTCACAATAAGGCTTACAGGGTATACAATTTATCTGCTAAGAAGATTGAGGAGACTCTAAACCTGAGATTTCTTGAAGATAAACCTAATGTTCAAGGAAAAGGTCATGAGTGGTATTTTGACCTTGATTACTTAACAGATTATTTAGGTTATGACAGGTTTAAAACTAACCAATCTGCAGGTACACAAGAGTCCCCTACTGATGGTACCCTGGAAGATGACTCAGATTGTGAGTCAGAATGTGATGAACCTACAATTGTTGTTTCCTCTCTTCCTACTAACATTGCAGGTTCTGCTGACAAAGTTACTCCTGATGACAATGTTGCTTCTGATGTGGATAACTCTACTTATGCAGAAGATCTTGCTAGGCTGAAAAAGCAAGAACATGCAGCAAATGAAGAAGCTAAAAGGCTTCATCTTGAGTTTGTTGAAGCTACTGAGGCACTATTGAGACAAGCTGCTCTTGACGCCAGTAGAAACATGGTTTCTGCTGATGGACCCCCTGTTGCTGCTGATGCCAATACTACTGATGGTATTTCTGCTAAAGTACCTAGTTCTGCTATTCATTCCACTGTTTCCCCTGATCCATCTCCAAGCTTAGATGAGCCTTTCACAAGATTTCCAAGCCCCTCAGATCTTGGGAATCATTCACAGAGTGCTGGTATTTTTACCTCTTCCTTTTATGATGATGATGCTGCTCCAAACCTAACAAATCTTTAGACATCAATGGATGTTAACCCACAACCTACCAAGAGAATAAACATAATTCATCCCCTAACCAATATTCTTGGTGATCCCAATGCTATGGTTCAGACTAGAAGTACAGTGAAAAAGACAAAGTTTGGAGAAGTTGCCTTTCTCACTTATGTTACTAATCAGAAAAGAGACAATCATACAGATCAGCAGCATTGTCTCTTTGCTTGTTTCTTATCTCAGGTTGAACCAACAAGTGTTGCCCAAGCTCTTAGTGATCCTAGTTGGGTTGAAGCCATGCAGGAAGAGATGCAACAGTTCAAAAATCAAGATGTATAGATACTAGTGGATCTACCTGCAGGGAAGATTGCTATTGGGACCAAGTGGATTTTGAAAACCAAGAGGGATGCTAGAGATGTTGTGGTGAGGAATAAGGCAAGATTAGTGGTTCAAAGTTTCAGACAAGAGGAGGGAATTGACTATGATGAGGTCTTTACACCTGTTGCAAGGGTGGAGGCCATTAGATTATTTTTGGCCTTTGCCTCTTATATGGGTTTTGTGGTGTATCAAATGGATGTGAAGAGTGCTTTCCTCTATGGCAAAATTGAAGAGGAAGTATATGTTACTCAGCCTAAAGGTTTTGAAGACCCACAGAATCCAAAGAAGGTGTACAAGGTGGTCAAAGCACTCTATGGCCTTCATCAGGCACCTAGCGCATGGTATGCAAGGTTATCCACATTCCTTTTGGAACATGGTTATAGAAGAGGAGCCATTGATAAGACTCTCTTCATCAAGAAGAATTCAAGAGATATCATTCTAGTCCAAGTTTATGTGGATGATATCATTTTTGGTTCCACTAAGGAAGCATGGTGCAGGGAATTTTAGGCTTTGATGAAGAGTGAATTTCAGATGAGTGCTATGGGGGAGCTTACATTTTTCTTAGGGTTACAGGTCAAGCAACTACCTGATGGGATCTTTATCCATCAGGAGAAATATGTGAGAGACATTCTCAAGAAATTTGACTTTGAGACTTTGTGAACTGCTACTACCCCCTATGAACCTCCAAAGCCCAAGACTCAGAATGAGCCAGATGAAGCTGTCAATGTTCATCTATACAGATCTATGATTGGCTCACTAATGTACTTAACAGCCTCAAGGCCTGACATCACTTTTGCTGTCAGTGCTTGTTCTAGACACCAAGTCACTCCATTGACTTCCCATCTGAATGCAGTGAAGAAGATTTTCAAGTATCTTAAAGGCCAACCTAAGCTAGGTCTTTGGTATCCAAGAGAATCGCCATTTGTGTTGGAAGCCTATAGTGACGGTGATTATGCTGGAGTAAATTTGGGCAGGAAATCCACAATAGGAGGTTGTCGATTCCTTGGCAGAAGGTTAATTTCTTGGCAATGCAAGAAATAAACCATTGTGGCTACCTCTTCTACTGAAGCAGAATATGTTGCTGCTGCTAATTATAGTGGACAGGTACTTTGGATACAGAATCAAATGCTTGATTATGGGTTCAACTTCATGAACACTAAAATATATATTGATAACCAAAGTACAATTTCAATTGTTAAAAATCCAGTTTTTAACCAAAGAACAAAGCATATTGAAATTAGGCACCATTTTATTAGGGATGCAAATGAGAAACACTTAATCCAAGTGCTTAAGATTCATACAGATGACAATGTAGCTGATTTATTAACAAAGGCTTTTGATAGACCTGGGTTTAATCACTTAGTTATCCATATTGGGATGGTTAATCCTTGAATGCTGTGTTTAAGGGGAGGCATATGATTTTGGGGAGGATTGATGTTGTAAATTCTGTATATTATGATTTAGTTAACTAATTTTGTTTTGCAGGTTTCATTTTCTTTAGACTAACCATAATTTGTTTAGTTTGGATTGTGTTTCTTTGTTTTGTTTGTTGGTTTTGCCGCTCTGTGTTACTGCTGATGACCATATCTGCAGAATGGAAAAGAGTTTGATTAGTGTTACTGCTGATGACCATATCATCAGATTAGCAAAATGCTAACGGAAAAGAGTTTGTTTAGTGTTCCTGCTGAAGTCCTTGTTTAGTGTTCCTGCTGATGTTCTTGTTTGTGGTGTTCATATCAGCAAAATTGGTATTCATCAGTGGTTATGAGTTAGACAATTTTCAATCACATTGGGGAATCAGAGATCATAAGATAGAACAGGGAAAACATAATTTTATTCATTATTGTTCAAAATTACAAAAAGATGAAGGTACAAGACCCTGACAACTTCAATTGAAAATAAACAAAAACTTTCCTAATACTCCACAGATTACCACCTATGACACCACTACTCTAATTTCCCTTTTCCCTTCCCTTTCACCTCTGCAACTTTATTCTTGCCCTTGTTCCTGGTGAAGGTCTCATACTGTTGGGGACAAGGCAGCCCAATCACCACTTCTCTTGCCCTTGGCAGAGGAGGATTTGACCTTCTTGGTCTTGATGGTGGTCTTGGTCGTGATGATTGGGGTCTCTCAGGTGTTAAGGGAAGATTGTTTGAGGCTTCATCTGAGGATGTACAGATGAATGGTGATGTGAGTTCACGAGGAGGTGGTTGAATTGGGATCCAAGGATTGGGATCCTGAGATGATTCTGAGGACATTGAAGGATTGGGCGCTTTGCTTGATGTACCCACATCATGTTTCTTTTTCTTGGCCTATTCCTTGGTGAGACCTTTTGGTTTGGTTGGAACTCGGAATGGTGGTGGGGATGTCAATGATTCAAATGAATCAGAGGAATCAGAAGAGATATTGATGACACTTATGTTGGATTTCAGGGTTGCTGCTGAATGTGGTTTTTGATGGTTAATTAGGGATTTGGATTATGGTTGATATAATTTGGGGATTTTTACCCTCTACTTATAAGCCAAGTCAAGCCTCGATTTTAGAGATAGTTAATGAAAATTAATAAGCGGTTAGTAAGTAATTGGAAAGTTTGACCAAACAAGCGAGTTTTACTGAAGCTTGGTTTCTCCTGATGGGTTGTTTCTGCTGATGGACCATATCGTTACTGCTGATGGGTGGAATGGTTGACCGTAGTCAAAATTAAGTAGGTTTCTGCTATTTGACCATATGTTCTTGCTGATTGACTTTGGTTTCTGTTGACGGGACAGTTTTTTTTAAGTTTTATTTTGGGATATCATTTAAGACAAAAATTGGTCAAAGATTGTTTCCACGATTTTTGCCAATTACTTTCAACGTTTGGAAATTTATTACCTATTACTAAAACGTGCATATCCCACTCACAATTAACTGATTCCCTCTGCATAAATACTCAACACCCATTTCAAACACTTCTCATCACCAAAACCCACTATCTCTTAATTCAATGGCTGAACTACAATTTAAAGGAGATCACAACAAAACAGCCTTCTTAGGTAGGGGAAAAGGGGATGAGCATTATGTCCAAATGATGGAGTTTTTGCAAAGGTCTAAGATTCATTTTGCTCTGACTGAATACCCTGATATTGTGTATGAATCATTGATTACACAATTATGGGAAACTGTAAGGATAAGGTCTGTTGAAGAGGAACCAATGGAGATTGTGGCTACCATTGATGGGGAAGAATGTGTAGTTACAGAGTCACTGGCTAGGACTCAATTACACCTTGATGATGAAGATGGTGAGTATGAGCTACGTAAGGAGGATATTCTTCAGGGACTTCAGGCTGTTGGGTATGAAGGAGATGGCAATGTCTGGCACAAGAACAAGTTTTGTCCTAAGTGGAGGTTTCTAGTACACACTCTGCTTCAATGTATGAGCTCTAAGTCTGGAGGTTGGGATCAATTCTCCACAGAAATTGCTCTTGCTATTGTGTGCTTATCTCAGGGAAGAACTTTTAATTTTTCTAAGTATATATTTGATGAAATGGTTAAAAATGTTAAGGATACCAAACTTAAGTATCTATTGTATCCTAGGTTTCTTCAAATTATCTTAGGCTTACAAACCACTGACTCCACACATGTACCTGTTAAAAGGCTGTCTAGCAAATTATTTGCTTCTATGCAGTCTAAATATACTGGGTCCACAAGCCTTTGTTGCCTGCAATATTGCCTCGGGGTAATGCAGCTGATGGTGGCCCAGAACCTGATGATGCTAATGTACTAGTGGATTCTGCTTAGGGTTCTTCAGTTGCTGCTGATGCAAGTGCACCAGTTGCTGCTGATACTCAGCCACCTCTATCTCCTAGACCATCCACATCTAGACCTCCTACACCACCCACATCATCTCCATCTATTGCTCCTGATGAGCATGTAAATTTGTTTGTAGAGTCAATTAGTTCTTTAGGAGTAGACAACCCTGTATCACCTGAGGCTACTAATGTTGACCAACCTGTTAGCTCTCCACAGACTACAAGACTTGCCACACCAAGCCCATTGAGACCTACTTTTGAGGATCCTGAGAATTTAGATGCAGGGTATTATACTTCTCCTGTCAGGACCAATGATGCTCCTGATACCACAGGTATTCCTGCTGGTGGAGCTGAAGGTCATATTACTCTCACCTCCTTGTCTCTTTTGTTAAACAGGTATGTGAAAAAGCTGGATGTTTTGGAACAAGATCTTAAGAAAACCAAAAGACACTTGGTGGGGCAGTGGTTACCTTGGTGAAGAAGGTAAAGAAATTGGAGAATCAGCTTAAGTCTAAGAAGAGAAAGGGTGCAATGGCTGATTCTGATGAAGAAGTTGGTGAAAGTTCTGATAAGATTGATTTGGATGGACTTCATCTTCTTGCTACCACTACTTTGGAAAGTGCTAAAGATGGACCTCCTGATGTTATGGATGTTCAAACTGATCAGCCTGCTGAGACATTATCTCCCAAAGCTCAAAAAGTAACTTATGTAAGGAGGAGATATTTGCAAGAACTTAAAAGAGGAACTGAAGCTTCTTAATCTGCGGGTGCTACCTTGGAATCTGCTTCTGCTGATCTTTTACCCAAGGTTGTTCCTGCTGTTATATCAGCAGATACAACTACTGTTGATGTTGATACTTCTGGTTCCATTCCATTTGTTGAGAAGGCCTCTACTGTTCAACCATATGTTGCTATTGCTGTTCCTTCTACTCAAGTGGATAAGGGGAAATCTGCTATGATTAACAAGGTCCCCCTTCAAGGAAGAAATCTAAGAAAGAACTTGAGCAGGAAAAGCTTAGTGCACAGTTTGTAGCTCAGCTACAAGATGATGAATATGCTGCTGAAGCCAAGAGGGTTAAAGAGGTGGAGGATTCTGAGGCACTTGCTAGGAAGATCCAAGATGATTTGGATAGGATGGGGTTTCCAATGCCAACTACTACCTTATCTTCTGACAGAAAAAGGGAGTTGGATGAGATATCAAAACAATTCACTCCTGAGCATTGGACTAATCTAGCATCTCAAGTTAGTTCAAATCCTGAGTTGGCTAAGTCTGTTCTTGGTGATGCATTTGATATGGATGACTATGCTGAGAGGATGGTGGAAATAGGTAACATGCAAAGGAAAGCTGAGGCAGAAAGAAAGGCCAAAGAAAAGAGAGACAAACCTTGGACTAAAGTACATATCAGGAACTATATGAGAACCTTTGTCAAAAATCAAGGTTGTGCTATGTATGGTTCAGGTTGGACTCAGAAGAAAGTATGGGCTTTTTCAGACACCAAGTTATCTAGAGAATATGAAAAGCCTATTTCTAATCTTCATAGGTCTGGGATAAATGTAAATGATCCTCTGCAGAAGCATGGAAGTCTTTTGGGTGAGCCTGCAGTAAAGAGACTCAAGGTTTCTGGTTCTGCTGATACTCCTATTGAGACTACTGATCCTGATCCTGCTGATACTACTATTGCCTCTGATGATCCATTTGCCACTGATGTCTTACAACCAGTTGTTGATTCTGCTGATAAGACATCAGTTGATAAACCTGGTGGATCTATATCTGCTGATAAGACTGAAGGATCTACATCTGCTGAAACTTTTGTACCTATTGTTGAACAAGTTCCACCTTCAGTTCTTAAAACTTCTGAGGTTTCTGAGGTTTCACAACCTAGTTCTTCTGATGTTCTAGAAAATGTTGATCCTGATGTTTCTATTGATGCTACAAAGGCTCAAGACACAATTTCTACTGATGTACCCACATCTGTTCCTACTGAGGACACAGAGTCTATATCTGCTGATGAACCCATGGATGCTCCTAATACAACCATTCCTTCTACTACTGGCACTAGAAAGAAGAGTGTTGGTAGGAAAAAGAGAGCTTCTAAAGGTCTTGAAGAGCCTGCAGCAGATAGTGCATTTATTAAATTTGAGTCTGATGATGAAGAAGATCATGTTGTATAGGAGAAAGTGGTTAAATAGGAGCTTGTTGAATCTTCAGTGAATCAAGGGCATGTTAATGTGATTCATAGACAAGATGGCTCTACTAAGCATTTCACATTTCTAAGTGAAATACTTCATATGGTTGACAGACAGGATCTTGTGTCTATCTATGGTTGGGTGACTGATTACTATAAATCTCATGTACCATAAGGAAATGGTATGTTTTTGCTTGGAGATTTGTATGTGTTGTTTGATTCTTCTCAGTATATTGGTAAGGGTTTTAAGGTTTGGAAGAGACAAAGTTCTTGGATTGTAGATACTTGGAAATATTTTTCTCTGTCAGATGTGCATATGGTCTTCACTAAAGCTGGTAAGACTTTGTATATGGTGGCAGATGTGACATACCCAATTACTATTTGTGTGTTGAAGCAAATGTTAGAGGTGAAGTTGACTGTTCCTCATGATATAGTGGGGAATGATATGCATAATGCTAAACAACTTGTTAGGGCAATTAGAAGAAGTCTTCTTGTCAAGCAAGAATTGGAGTCCCAACATGGTGTTCGACTTGAAACTTCACTTGATTGATAATGGTATTATTGTTGTATATTTAGTAAAAAAAAATAAAAAAAATAAAAAAACTAATTTGTCTTTGTATAGTCCACTTTTTGTTGTATACAGGTTTTATATGGTTATCAGCTTACCATGATGTTGACTGTTCCATCAAAAAGTTGGCTAGTCCAAAGGGTACAGCTTTGGTAAAGACATCTCAAATCTGTTGATAGCTGTAATGGTTTGCTAAAAACCATAGGGTGCTCAACTCACCCATGCTTCATTGCTGAGAGTTGAATGGTCATCAATTCACCATGGATTTTTCCTTTATGGATTCCCAAGAATTGGCTAGCCCATATGTGTATGGCATATGGTAAAGGTAGTGGAAAACCATATATGGTTACTGATTCACCATGTTTTTTAAACCAAAAAATTAGCTAGTCCTGAGCAAACGGCTACAGGTAAAGACAAGTCAAATCCGTTTATAGTTGATGATTTACTAAAAATCATATGGTTATTAGTGTACCATAGTTCTTGTTTGAATTGAAACATTTGGCTATTCCAGTAGTGATGGCTATTGGTAAAGAGACATCAAATCTATTAATTTTCAATGATTCACCTCTTACAGGAGCTAACACACCTGAAAATGATGAGAATAGTCTGAAACTTATGTTTTGATGTACATTTTGTCATTTGTTGCTGCAGAGATTGAAGATTTTAAGTTTATGCTGATTATAGAGATGCTGCTGATAAGATTCTTTGCTGCTGATGATGTTCAAATTCAATCCTCTACTTTTGCAAGTTGAAGATCTATCAAGAATCTTGAAGTTAACAGAGTCAAATTAAAGATTAGGGGAGGATTGTTAGGAATTATTGATGTCAGCAAATAGATACTGCTGACAGGATTCTACTGAAGCATATAAAAGTTTCTGCTGATGATCTGGATTATGCTGATGATAGATTCTGCGGATATAGTTAATCTGCAGGATAGAGTTTATTTATTTTAGGACAAGATATGTAGAATATCTTTTATAGTTTAATGTTATTCGTTTCTTGTAAGAAGGGTTAGGGTTTCTTGTAGTATAAAAGGAACCCATAACTAATGGATTATGCAGGTGTTCAAAAACAATTTTAGTGAGTAATAAAACGATCCGTAGAGGATCAAAAGTTTTTAGTATATTGTGTTTGTATTTAAATTACGCTTAGATACAAGTATACAGAGATTGTCCATATAGTTCTGCTATTGATTACATTAGCAAGCTATCGATCCATAGGTTCAGAAGATCTATCAAGGAAGTAGATCCTACAATTTATGACACAAATCATATTGAATCATATAAACAAACATATGTTGTGTTGTTTATATACTACATGATATTGTTTAAATGCACAAGTGGGAGAATTGTTTATTGTGTGCAAAGGAACAATACATAGAAATATGATTATAGGATTCTCTTAATTGCAAGGTAAGAGATCTATGTTCTAATAGGACTTATACATTTAATGTGTAAGAGTATCTTATGTATAACATGTGTCAAGATTATTATAAAGACTACTTTTATGTCTTATGATATTCAAATTAAAAGAAACACTTGAAATTACAATTTACGTCAGGGTGTAATCTGGCTAGATTGCAATGGAAGGGTAAACTACATGATTTCATTACTAGCAGATCAACTGATGTGATGTAATTATGTGAGTTTACAGTTTCTTAAGTTGGATAATTCATAAAATGACATAAACAAATGGAGTAGTAAATTAACTTGAAATTACTATTGAAACCAAATGGTGGTGTTCACAAATACTTTAGTTATATATGTTTATATATTCTTATAAACATAAAGTTTTTTAACTATTACAAGACTTATATTAAAGTAAGACGTTAACTTGTATTGTTTTAAACAAGAAATTGTTGAGTTGATCAATGATTTATAACGTATAGTGGGAATATAATAGTTTATGTCTTCTTAAGACATGAACATGAAGTGACTTGTTCAAAAGTACTTATGTTATATAACATGCAATTAGCTTGGAAATTCTATTATACCATTAAGTTGACTTAGTTGGTAAATAGGTAAGCCAAAAGAAAATAAGTTTATCTTACATATTGTTAGTTTGTCTCACAATATTAAGTTCTAATGAAACATCACAAGTTGGTGGTGTGTTCAGTTAGGAAAAATCAAACTCTTGTTATATTGTTTGATTAAAAGATAAATATGATTTTTTTTTCAAAAGTTATCAAGGTTAGAAAATTCAGTATGGATGAGTATACTCAATAAGACTCCAACCTAGAAGATTAAATAAGACATTAAGGAATGTGATGAATCACATTAAAGTCTTAAAATGAAGTTCTGATTTTGTTAATAAGTAGTTTTAACAAACAAGAGTCAGGAACCGTAAAATGTTTTTGTAATATCCCAAAAGAGAACGATTAAGTGTTGCTAAACTTGCTAAAGTATTGATAGATAAATTACAAAAGGCAAGTGGGAGTTCTTGCTCAGATCTTGAAAGATCAAAATTACAAAATACATAATCTTCTAAAACCACACTAGTGAAAATCATGGTGTGGCTTGAAATGTAAAGGTTAAACCTCAACATGATGAAATTCTCATTCATAGATCCTTAGGGATGTCTCAGATATTTGATTTATATACTGAGAAATATGAATTACAGGATCAAAGTAAGCCTGTTAATCATAATGATGCATTTACTAAATATTGAATTATGGTAAATTGCTCATACTATGAATGTTAAGATGTTGTCCATAAAGATAAGTCAACTTTGAAAACTTGGTTTATCTTATGAAGATGAGTTTCTTCAAGAGAGGAAAAACCTTAGAGGTTTAAATCTTTGCGTAAAGAATCATATGGACAAAATTGTATACATATTTTAATGCATGTCTTATGACAAGATTATTAATCATACTTAAGTAATTAACTATGATTGAATACTCTTTCCTAAAGCACATTAAAGATACACAGATGGTAATTGTCATACTCATTTTTATGAATATGAAATTTGACAATGGATTATAAAACTCTTTCTTGTATAATTACTTAAGCGAGGACGATGAGTAATTAAGAGTTTTATGAATTCATTTAATCTTTGAAAGTATACAAAATGCAAGAATTCAAGTATGGATAAATGCATGCATCAAGGAGATAAGTCTCATGTTTAAAATATTAAATCCATGTTTGATCTATAATTTAAAATAAAATAACTCCTAAGTAATTCTTAAAGCTAGTGGGAGTAATTATGTTTACTTACTTAAATCATATATGTTGTATAACATATAGGAAGTAATATTCTGTATAAGTTAAGTGTTAAGTCATAACTTGGAATGAAACTTTACTTGAAAGATTTAATAAGTAAAACATACAACCTTAAATATATGTTTATTGATGTAAACATGAGCGGTAAATGAATCTAATAGAACATGATAGATATGAAGTACATGAATGAACTTTAAGTTGGACACAAGGATTTTTCATGTACATCATGTTGTTGTTATATCATGCTTTAATAAAAGATGATTTGACAACATTGATATCTAATTAAAAGATATTAGATAAGCTGTGTAATGAATATTCTAAAGAAATATGTTTGGATATAGAATCACATCCTCAGCCTGGAACAGTTTCTAGATTCTATAAATGAACAATTTGTCAATTGTCATAGCCAACAAACTTGGAAGTTTGGAAGGCATAAAACATTACAAGTTGAAGTTTACAGAAAAGAGCATGTTGTTTTTTTGCATACATTGATGCTAACTAAATTGAGATGACACTCAATACTAGTCATGGAAGGATCTTATCCTTGTTAATAGCCATGTATACTAGTTATGCTTAACTAAAAGCATAGTTGCATTATACATTAAAGAATAAGAATACATTAAACTTTAAAAGGTTTGAAAGTTTAATTATCATAAATTGGATGTTGAGGATGTCACACACTTTATGATGTATTATGTGGTTATATCAAATTATTTGAATGCACATATACAAGAACTTCGCTAATTGAATTCTTGAAATAAGTATTCTCAAAATTCCGATAGATCAAAGTTAGTTGAATAATGCCTTGTCAACAAGTATGATTGTCATTACTTGAGGCATAATTGTCAACAAGTATGATTGTTATTACTTGAGACAAAAATTCATTAACGAGAATTTTCATGCATTGATCTATTTAGTATTTGGATAAGGGATGTTAAGCAATTATTATTTAATAATGAATTAAAGTACTGAGTACGTTTGTTTTCATTAATAATAGATTGTATCCCATATTTGCAAGTTTAATCCATGAATAACTTGTGTTATGTTATTCTAAATAGTCCGTTGTCAATTAATGATATGGGAGTATCATTAAATTAAGACAAATATGAGTTTTGGTACAATATACTTAAAGTATATTGATGCGTTGGACATGCCAAATTCACATGATATCCAATAGAGTGAATAAATTGGATATAGGACAAAATCTCAATTACATGATTATACTTATGGATGTTGTCATTATAGTAAATCATGAATATTTATCCTCAGACTTGAGATACCAGGTAACTACTGTGGATGTAGCTCATTTTTTGTGAGATAGTCTAACGCTATCCGTAACTGGTAGTTATAAGGTTTATTTTCAGAGGTGATGCGAAGTTCATGGGTTATGCTTGTAGTCAATACATGATTTGGTTCATTCAAATTTGTTTTGAAGTTTAATACTGTTTGGCCATTCGTAAGATTAACAAGATGTTTGCATGGCCATGCCCAAGGTCTATCAGGAATACGTTCAGATGAATTGGTAATCTTGCTTGATCATAAATAACGAGAAACACAAGTTAATTATGGAATGACTTCGATCCATATCCATACTAACATAGTATTAGAATCAAAAGGATAAGTATGATGATGAATCATCAAAGGTGGTTTTTCCAGGAAACCATACTCGTGATCGTTCTGGGGACATTGGCGTGTTATGCTAGACTAAATAATGTCATTATACATTAATGTATATCCAAGTGGGAGCTGTTAGTTTTAACGGATAAAAATTAATGAATATGTCCGGACTCGAACACGAGACTTCGGGATTGCACACATTACGTATGAGTTTCAATGTTTTAATAATTAATATATTAAGTTATGATTAATTATTAAATTCACAATAAATGACTAAAAAGCGTTAAGTAATTAATGGAATTGACTAAACGGTCGGTGAATGTCAACGAGATATGAAAAGAAGGAAACAAGCCAAGAGAAGGTTCTAGAAATCCTTTCTTGGGCTTGTTGTGGCCGAACTATGGGTATCCCACATCAGAAACCATAGTAAACTTGATCTCAACCATAAGGTTAAAAATACATCATTACGTATTCATCCCTTGGTACACTTGATTTCAATAGAATGCCAAACTTCTTCTTTTCTCCTCTTGTTCATGGTTATTATAATTTAAAAAAATTACATGTTAGTCTTCTTAAACATTTCATATTCATAATTTAAAATAACATTTTTGTGAAACATTAATATAATTTTGCGTTAATGATATATAATAATTTGTTGATTTGAATAATATTACAAAGACTATTAAGAAAATGACATGATTGTAGGATTTTAGGATCCCGATCCGATCTTACGATTTCGATCTTGCAAACACGAAAACGATCCTAAGTAGGATCCCAATCTTAAAAACCTTGCTCATAACTACTCTCTCCGTCTCAAAATAATAGTCTATATATCCTTTTTGGGATGTTTAAAAAAAATTATCTACTTTTCATTTTAATTAATGAAAAGTGAATTTAGTGGGGGAAATTTTATTTAAGTGGTTGAAAATTGTAGTGTTCTCACTTTTATTAAACTTTGTGTTTTTTGTCTCCTATCAACAATTTTGAGATAGAAGGAGTAAAATATTTAGTTATATAAATATTAAAGGCCCCACCATTTGCACACAAAACAATAAGGCGACCGGCTCACTTGTTTTGCATTTTTTTCTCTTGGCTGACGCGTGATAGAAGGTGGTCCAGTGGGTTTGGGGCGCGAGGAAGCCACTCACGATGGTGGTACCTTGTTGGGATTAGCCTTGCGAGACTACGTGTTAGTGTTATATATATATATATATATATATATATATATATATATATATATATATATATATATATATATATATATATATATATATATTAAAAGAATCACATGAATCATCCCGTCTAATTGTTTACAAAAATATATACATTAAAAACTTTCATGCAAAAAGTAAATTAAAACATGAAAACCGCTTCCTAGAATTATGTTGATGGTGTTAGAAAACATACATTGTTTTCACTTATTCCTCGGCCCCACCATGTTAATAAAAAATATTATTCATTTTCTTGTTTTATATTTTTATTCAAAGTTTTAACAAAGGTTTATTAGTCTTTTAGGTGTGTTTGGCAAAATTAGTTATAAAATGTATGCTGTAAGCTAACCCTTAAATAAAAATATAAAACCTAACCCCTAAATAAAAATATAAAATGTAACCCTAACCACTAAACCATAAACAATAAACACTAAACCAAACTAAGCCCTAAACAATAAACCCTAACCCTTAAATCAAAATATAAAATCTAACCCCTAAATCAAAATATAAAATCTAACCTTGTTAGAAATGAAGCTGAGCGATATTTACGTGAATTGGAGTAGACAACTAGAATGCATAAAGTGCAGGGACTACTAATGTAATATTGTAAAAGTTGTCTTATGTAAGGCCTATAAATACCTCTCAAGGCTTCACTTGAGGGGTGTGGGTGTGCAACATAATTTATCATAGTAAAAACATCTTTGTTTCACCTCACCTTCTCTCTACTTTCTCTCTCTAGAATAATGGCATATTTCGATCAACCTCGACCTCCCGAACGTGTTTCTTGGTCCTAACAATTGGCATCAGAGCTAACCGGGGGCGAATCGTGGTGTTTTGTGGTGAAAAAAGGCGAATCTGGTTACTGTTCATCGGCATGTTATCGAGTTTGGATGTGATTTTTATCGAGTTAAGAAAAAATTTTCGAGTTAGGAAATTTGTTATCGAGTTTGGATGTGTTATCGAGTTAGGACTGGATTTTTATCGAGTTAGGAAGTTGGTTTCTATCGAGTTAGAACAATCTTTCAGCGAGTTTGGACTTTGGCGAGTTAGCCTTTCTTACCTAATCGTTTATCGAGTTAGGTTTTGTGTGGCAACCTTCTAGGGGAAACTCTGCCAAAATTTCATTGGACTTATCGAGTTAAGAGGCATTACCGAGTTAGGGAACTTACCGAGTTAGGGTATTATCGAGTTAGGGAGACATTATGCAAAGTTTGCGAGTTTGGGAGGTTTATCGAGTTACAAGAATGTTTCCGAGTTTGAAGGTTACCGAGTTAGGGAATGGTTATCGAGTTAGATGATGCTATCGAGTTTGAGATGGTTACCGAGTTAGGGAGTAAGGAGCATTTATCGAGTTTGAGGTATTATCGAGTTAGGGAAGGTTACTGAGTTAGGAGCTTTATCGAGTTACATGGTTTATCGAGTTAGACCCAAATATATATATATATATATATATATATATATATATATATATATATATATATATATATATATATATATATATTTTGGCGGGAAAATTTGAGTAAAATTTATTTTTGAGAGGAGACTAAACGTTCAATTTTTACGCGAGATTTTAATTTTGGTATAACGTTGAAAATTTTGGCCCGAAATTCACATTTTTCGGCCAAAATTTAAAATTTTTCGGTGAAATTTTGCGTAAAAATTTTTAATACTCAAATTTTTCTGGTAACCTTAGAATTGTATTTCTTAGTGATTTTCAAATTATGGGCGAGAAAGTTTTCCAATTCTATTTTTGGAGGGAAAATCCGAAATCACTACGAATCCACCAGATTGAATTTCAAGCTTCACCAAAAACACACCACGAATTGCTTAAAAGATCCTGATCAAGATTCACCAAAGATCAATGGCTAAATTTTGAATGTTATCAAAAGGTGACTACAGGGATAATTTGTTTATTACTTATTTGAGCTTGAAGTGACGTTTCACGGGTGCGTGTACTTAGTATCTCAAGGTCTAGGGGTTGGTTGGATGAAGACGTTTGAAGATCCTTGTTTGAGCATTCATGGGATAGTGATTAAGACTTGGACATCTAGCTATGTGTGAGATCTATAAACGCATAAGTTGGTTCTTAATGCTCACAATAGCTATCACTTTAAGGAGTTACGTTGTAGTGCTCAGTGTCACATAAGGTTGTGGATTGTTCAAGAGACGGATATACAATAAAGGATGGATGGTTGGGTATATGCCACTACCTATATTGTAAGGAGTAACGTTGTTGTGCTCATATAGGTTCTTAATCAGGATAGTACAAGCGTAAGTCAGAAGTCTGGGAATTTTACTTCACACTCAAGTTTGTCATATTGGGTTGTCTCCACACGTGGTCACTTACTATTAGCCAATGGAAGAGAGGTTGATCTGAGATGAATTGTAGAGAGAATAGTTATTGCCATTTCACTCATGGGGTACTGATTTGTATGTTGCTTCCAGTTGATATGTTTATGTACACATATTTATGATGATTCCGTGAGATCGTCATCATCCAGGAGGGAGAAATGTGTACATCGGGGCTTTTATTGAAGAACTGGAAGCATTCTAAGTGAGTTGAAGATGACGATATGATGCTCCCCAAACAAACCTGTGAAGAAGTTACATATTATCAGTCTAAGATTCATTTTCCGCTGTGCATGAGACTGAAGATTATATGGGCAGAATTCAAAGATACTTCTTCGACAAGCATCAAGGTTATATCAAACGGGTTGTCTATTTGGGAGGGAGCATGTAAAAGAAAATGGTTTACTAATTGGGGGGGAGTAATAACCCAATTAGATTAGCAAGTGATTCGTCTACAAGTAAACAAAGATTGCTGGGGATATTTATGAAGAAAAGAGCTATGAAGTCTTCCTCAGCATTGCTGCGCTTACTTTGATTGTTTTATTTTACTTGTTAGGAATCACGGTAACCAATTCACGTATATCTCCAGCTGGAAGGAGATTGTTAGAAATGAAGCTGAGCGATATTTACGTGAATTGGAGTAGACAACTAGAATGCATAAAGTGCAGGGACTACTAATGTAATATTGTAAAAGTTGTCTTATGTAAGGCCTATAAATACCTCTCAAGGCTTCACTTGAGGGGTGTGGGTGTGCAACATAATTTATCATAGTAAAAACATCTTTGTTTCACCTCACCTTCTCTCTACTTTCTCTCTCTAGAATAATGGCATATTTCGATCAACCTCGACCTCCCGAACGTGTTTCTTGGTCCTAACAATCCTAAATAAAAATATAAATTGTAACCTGATAATGATTTAAAACATACTTTTTTAAGGGGTCATTTAGTCCCTAAACTCGTATGTATTAGATCAAATATTGCCCTAAATCTTTTCTTTTTGCATTTTAGGTATTTTAGGCGCAAAATATGAAAATCGGCAAAGTTTTGGGCTAATTTGGACAAGAAAGTGAAGAAAATGACCAAATCGAAAATCTGTTCGGAAAGGGGACCTGACGGCGTCACAACTTAACAAGTGACGCCGTCACTTGTATTTAAGGCCCAAGATTCTGAGTTAAATTTACATGTGGCGGCTCAGACCTTTTATAAAGAGACAACGTCAGACATTATGAAGTCATCAGAGATCCAAGGCGACGCCTTCAAAACAGAAATTGATCAACAGACGAAACCCTAATGACAGCAGGCTAACGGCGTCACAACCCATAGTGTGACGCCGTCACCTTTGTAAATCTATATATAATTTCGCATGCTTTTTAATTATTCATGTAACACTTTGGAGAGGTGAAACCCTAGACGATTTTCTGCTATTTTTTTAAGGCTTTTTATAGTCAATTTATCCATATTCTATTGAAGATAAGTAATTCATCTTTAATCATTCAATATGTGCATGTGTTGTTTGATTTTATGCTTTTCTTTTCTTCACTTTAACATGTTAGGCTAGATCTATTAGTGTTTGCTTAGATTGAAAGAAAACTAGTTATTGATTATTGATTTTCGTCTCTTGTTTAACTGGTTTACTCGCGTTAGGAATAAGAAAATTGGCTTAACTCTTATATGTACTAGCTTGTCAATCTTATTAACCGCAACCCTAGAGTGCGCTAGTTTTTTTTTTTTTTTTTTTTTTATTTTTTTTTTATTTTCATTTTCATTTTTATTTTTATTTTATTGCGTGAATTGCGGCTTGTAGATCCTAGGTGACTTAATAGACTTTAAACTTTCTTTGGGAAGACTTATACGTTCATAGAGTTGGGGCATATGACACCTCCCTACGACTAATAAAAAGGAATACAACACTCCAACTAAAACAAGGATGTGACAATTTAATTAATCAATAAAAGATAAATAGGGAATAAAGATAATCTAAGTGAACACATTTTCTTATCATAAGAGTTACCACCAATTACTTTTCTGCATATTAACTTAATTTTAGTTTTGTTTTAATTAATTAGTAGTTAAAACGCCCACTCTTAAAACTCTGAGATTTTACTTGCTTTCTAAAAAATATAAAAAGACCCATCCCTCATCTTTAGACCTATCTCAACATATAATTTGGCCTTTACAACACTATTACCCTAGAAAATGATCAATCCCCCTGTCTTGCATATACTAAACTACAACGGTTAGGTACACTGCCTAGGGGGATTGTAAAACTTCTTGAGGTTTACAATAATCCACATCAAACTCTTAATTGGGAAAATAAACCCGGTTGAATTTCATAGACCGTTATCTTTTTCATTTTTATTTTTATTTAATTCAATATTGACATCCCAACCTTTTTTTTTGTAAGGGTTACCTCGATAAAATATATTTATCACCCAAAATATAAATACAAATGAAATGTAGCAGAAGTATCATATTAACCTCAAGAAAAAGTTTGATAGAACCAAACTAAAGATGTTTATGACATGCCATAAATATTTACACCTCTAGGTTCATACTTCATAATCAATAAACCAACTAGCTAGAGAACAATCCAACATAACAAAAATATATAATAGACGACTGTGAGTCCCACAAGCACCTCCACGCCACTAGCAACAACACATAGGGAGCACCACATAGGGACTGTATCATTTTTGGTTGGGAAATATGGAAAATGAAGGCGACTTGGATGGCTTATTATTTGAACAGGTGCATTGCGTGACCCACCATTTGTAGGTCACGAAATGAGTGGGTAAATCAGTAAAAATTATATAGGGTAAATTGCAAATTTAGTCAATAAATTTGTCCAAATGCGCAAAAAAGACACTGAGAGAAAAAATTGTGCAAAAACGCTATTGACGTTCCATTTTTTTACAAAAAAGCCACCGAGAGTAACTTTTTGCTAATGCCCGTTATTTTCCTTGTTAGTGGCATGCGAAATGACTAATATACCCTCTTCTTCTTCCCTGCTTTTAGGGACTTCTTTTTTTTTATTGGGAGCCACAAGCACCACCACCCTCTACCACCACACAACCACCACCACCACCCTCTACCGCCACCACCACCCTCTACCACCACCACCACCACCCTCTATTAAAAACAAATGAAATATAACTTCTATTATTCCCATTGTAGAGATGCTTCAGATAACATGAAAATTAAGTTCATTTTCATGTTGTAGTAGAGATGCTTCAGATTTGTGATAATAAAGGAAAAAGGAACTGAAAGAATGAAGGTATAGATAACATGAAGTTGATAGAAATAGAAACCTTGAATTGAATGGATTTTATAGTTGACACTGAATATTGTATGCTGTATCAGAGAACTTTGTTAGCTGTAAAATTAATGACACTTGATTTGGTCTTATCAGTATTGTAGAGATTGATTGTAATTGATAGTGTGATTAGCTGTAGATTAGAATGACTTTAGTACTTTCCTAATATTCCATTGTATTGTACCCCTATATATCTTCTATGTATGATCGATTATTCAAGTAATACTGTTAGCCTCGCTATTTTATAAAGATAACGTCACACATGTGAAATGGACTAGATATGTAGCATGTTGTGTCCTTAGGGACTACTTATGTAGATTAGGCAAACATGTAGTGTGATGAGCCTATAAATACCCCTCATGACTCTCCATGAGGGGTGTGGGAAAGTGTGTGTAAGCTTCACGTCATTTCATATTAATAAAACACATAGTTCTCCACCTTTCTCTCTTTACTTTCTCTCTCTAGAAATAACCATGGTTCTTACATATTTCGATCAACCTCGACCTCCCGAACGTGTTTCTTGGTCATAACAAGTGGTATCAGAGCTAACCAGGGGTGAATCGTGGTGTTTTTGGGTGAAAAAATGTGATTTTTGGTGATTTCTCTTGGAAAAAGTACGATCTTATCGAGTTAGAAGTGGTGTTTATCGAGTTAGAAGTGGGTTTATCGAGTTAAGGTCAGCGAAATACACGGACTATCGAGTTAGCTTATCGATTTTGTAACTCTTATCGAGTTAGCTTATCAAGTTTGCTTATCGAGTTTGTAACTCTTATCGAGTTACATATGTTTTGCCGAGTATGGCTAGATCAACATTATCGTTTATCGAGTAAGGATTTCACTTGTGTTTACCTAAACGTAACTCTGCTGAAATTTCTCTAGGTTATTGAGTTTGGGAGTTTCTTATCGAGTTAGGGTACCAGCTTATCGAGTAAGGTTCCTATCGAGTTACAAAACTCTACCGAGTTAGCAAAAACTTATCGAGTAACCTACACTTATCGAGTAAGGGACACTTATCGAGTAAGGGGACATTTATCAAGTATGGGAAGGGGTTACCGAGTAAGGAAGTTTTACCGAATAAGGAGATGTTATCGAGTAAGCAAAAAAAAAAAAGTTTTTTGAGGGGAAAATTTGAGTAAAATTTATTTTTTAGAGGAGACTAAACGTTCAATTTTTACGCGAGATTCAAATTTTGGTATAACGTTGAAAATTTTGGCCCGAAATTCAAATTTTTAGGCCAAAATTCAAATTTTTTCAGTAAAATTTGGCGTAATTTTTTTTTTAAACTCAAATTTTTCTGGTAACCTTAGAATTGCATTTCATGGTGATTTCCAAATTTTGTGCGATAAAATTTTCAAATTCTATTTTTGGAGGGAAGATACGAAATCACTAAGATCAACGAGATAGAACTTCATACTTCACCAAAAAACACACCACGTATTGCTTAAAAGATCCTGATCAAGAATCACAATCAAATGACAACGGCTAGTATCAGATTTTGTGACTATGGGGATAATTCTTTATCACTTTTCTGGGTTTAAAGTTCATTTCAAGGGCATGTGTACTTATTTATCTCAAAATCTAGGGGTGGATGGATGCATGACTTTCGAAGATACTTGTTTGAGCATTCACTGGTAATGATAGTGATTAAGACTTGGATTATCTAGTTATATCCGATGTAAGGAGTTACATTGTAGTGATCACGGGTTATAGCTATCACTTTAAGGAGTTACATTGTAGTACTCAGTGTCGCACGAAGTTGTGGATAGTTCAAGAGGCGGAGATTTCATATATTATTTGCCCGTTTGAGTATATATGTAACACCCCAACCCGGTAAAGGGTAAAAGCGTCACATTATGACGACATATCAAACCATACAAGATCATAAGCAAACAGAAACTTCATAATTAAAAGCAAGTCAAGAACATCATGACTTAAAGTTACAAAATCCCAACGGAAATACTTAAAAGGAAATGAAATAAAATAACATCCATTCATGAGTCCAACATAATCCAAAATAGTCCAAAACAATGGGGAAACTATGGTGTAGGTCTCTAATCTCCTACTCTCATCACTTGAGCCCAGATTCTCGCTTATTACCTGCCGCATGAACAGATATAAACAAAGCAACGTAATAAGCAACGAAAGAAGAAGATCATAGGATGGCATAATGTACACAAGTCATATGAAACGAAGCAATATGTAGAGATATCAACATAATCATATGGAAAAGAATAAGAGCACGTATCAACAAAGGCATGTCTACCAGAGTCACTCGAATAGACATAAAGAAACAAGGAAAGCCACGAGCCGACCTACCAGAGTCACTCGAATAGGTCTCATACATACATACATACATAATCATAAGCAGCCACATAAATGCACAAAGAGGGGAGACCTCTATGTACCATACCTGGAGTGATCAGCTCCGTTGTGAAGGAGTAGAGAAGCACCTACCCACATTCACCATACATACACATAACCATACATAAACATAAGTGGTAGGATGCATCCATATGCCCCCATACATACATACATACATACATACATACATACATACATAATCCAACATAATCATAGTTATAAGTGCGCATAATCATATCATATCAAATGGGGACGCCGTGGATCAATCACAGTATCACACATGACACGCCCATGGTACCTCCATGAGTAGTTAGAAAACTCGGGCATAAGAATAGAACGAAACATACATACATACATACATACATACATACATACATACATAGAATCATAGAAGCATATCCGAATCATATCATATCATAGCATAATCATAATCAAAGGAGAGTCAATGAATGTGAATCATAAATCAGAGGGATCATATCAAATGTCATATCAAATGAATCATAAAGAATGAATCAACATTAGGGAACATAGCAATGACATAGAGAATCTTATAACGTATCAAGAACAAGTCATGAGAATGAAAGCACCCTTACTGAAAAGGCAGAATATCTGTGCCTTAACGAAAGCAAATCACAACCAACGATGATCACACAGAGATAACAACTACTCCCGCTTCACCGGATCTACACGAATATAATAATCAAGTATTATTTTATGTTCATATGAACCAGGTTACTATTTTAGTATATTTCCATTTTAAGTAACTTGCCATATTTAGTAACTTTCCCGAATTAGTACTTTAATACTTCAAAGTCATTATTGACGAGTAAATAATATTTAAGGTTTAAAATAACCAATATAATAGTTTAGGATTTAAAATATCAATATTATAAGCTTAGGGTCTAAACTATAAATCATTAAAATTAAATATTAAAAGTCAAATAAAATTATTTTAAAGTTTATTTTAAATAAATTTATCAAGATAATAATTTTGGACCCGTCATTATCATTTTATATAATTTATTAATCGTACCCATGATATTACTATTTATGCAGCGAAGACCCAATATTTTTATAAAATCACGTAAGACTTCTTTATAATCCGACATCGATTCACTTCATTCCATATACACACAACACCCTTTTTGTTATAAAAAAATAATCCGAACAACACCATCTCGTATATTAAACCAAACGCACCCTATGTTAAACACCAGTCGTTAGTTGCTAACACCAACACACCCTACGTTATTAATTAATCAAATGAACACCCCTTGTTACAATGAAGCAAACGCACCCTGATGATAATCAAACAAACCCCCACGTCATTACTAAATCCAAACTCACCTTTGTGAAAATCAAATCCACACCCCACGTTAATAATTTTAGCACATGACCAGAACTTATAAGTGGCCCCCTCATTATACTTTTGATCCGAAAACAAAACAAGACAACCATCATTCTCTTTTGTATTTTTGATTCAAAATAAACAACATGCATACCCTTTGTTCTTTTTACGTGACCAGGAAAAGAGGAAAAGAAACAATTAAAACTTGACCCATGGTTCTTTCTTATTCGAACAGCAAACACACCCTTTTTCTTTTTAAAAATTCGACCCAAGAACACATATATATACATATCGATTTTAATCTTTATGTGATGTTAAAATTGTGATTTCATGTGGAACCTTTTTCATTAAAACGTATCATACACATATATTTATATATATCGATCCATAACATGTAAACCATATATAATAATAAGCTTAGATCGAGTATGAAAAAAAATGATAACGAGTTAAAAGGTTATACCCTTGTCGAATGAGAGGAAAAACGAGCCAAGGAAGAACAAGGAAAAAAATGATACCGAGCAAACCACGACCTTCAACCTATGCGTATACAAGGATTAAACAAGCAAGAGAACCTTGAAATCTTGTCTTGGAATGGCGTTGAAGGAACCAGGAATGGAAGAAAAAAGAATGAGCCGCTACTTTTGTTCTTCTAGGGTTTTATTTTGTTTGTTGCGTTATTTTGGTGAGGGGCAATTACCGGTTCTATGCAAAATAAAAAGGGAATGGGTTTGGGCCAAGGAAGGCCGGTGATAGTTTAGGTTGAAGGAAGGGCACAGCGAAAATCATGAGGGTGCTGTTGGTTTAAATAAACGAGTAGGGCTTCGGTCCGCCGCGTTGCGGCGGGCCGATGTAGCTAGCATTAATTTTTTAAAATTTGTTTGGTATTTAGTTTAGTTTGTATTTTATTTTAAGTAATCATTGTGCCAAACATGACATTGGATCCTAACATCTAACAGGCCAAAAAAAAAGTAGCAAGCCCACTAGTGGAGTAACTTGGGCCACGAAAACAGAATTAAAACATGGCATCGAAACGGTGTCGTAAGTGAGTCAAATTAATATATATATTAATAGTAACGTTAAACTACTAAAAGTTAAAATTTTTAACCATCTTACCATTATTAATCGAGTTCTTTTTAAGCCCAACTAAAACTTTATACGTATCAACTATCAAGTTTATAGTGCAGCCCATTGGATAATTAGAGGGCCCAACAGGCCAAAGTTTTAGTCACACTGTAGATGGCATATACTACACGACACCGTTTTAAATGGTAATTAATATATATAGTAATTCGGTCCACTTATAAGTTAAATGTAACGTATAATTTTCGTAGTCGCAACTCGCAAGTATTTTTTTTCCTCTTCTCTTCTCTTCGTATTTTATATATATATACTTCAAATTTTCAAATATAACGTATAGCTTTTATTTTATGGATTTTTCGAATTATTCGTAAAAGTTAATTCGGATTTTTGGGTCGTTACAATGTAGATCTACCTATGCTTAAAGGAGTTACGTTGTAGTGCTCAGTATAGGTTCTTAGTCACACTATCGTACAAGATTAAATCACATATCTAAGGGATGTTTACTTCATTTCCAGATTGGTTATATTGGGTTGTTTCTCAAGTCATTGATCATTTACTAGCTGGTTGGAATTTGAAGAGGTCGCTTATAGGTTGAAGAGAAGAGAGGAGATTGTCGATAAAGAGAGTCATATCTTAGCGACATATACTCACAGAATGTGCTACAAAAAGCTGTTATGACTTCTAAATTGCATTAGAAGTTTAAAGTACAGGTAATTGTATGGCATGTACACAAGATTATGATGATTCCGATAACTCGCAACCATCAGGAGGGAGAATAACATGCCAAAAGAAGTAGTGTTTCGTCTTCAGTACGTTGGTTGATCGAGGGAACTGTGCTTAATATCAGAGAAGTACCATGAGGTACTAAGTATGTGTACATCAGAGCTTATTACCAACCTTCTATGCAATGTGTTATGTGAGTTATGTTGTTATGCTGCTACCCGAACGACAACCATGTTTCTACACTTTTGAATCTACTTTATCCGCTGCGAGATGAAAGAAGAATTGTCGGTTCAGGAGGGAGCAGGAAAAAGAATAAAGGCTCACTAGTTAGGAGGGAGTAATAACCTAACTAGACCATTACAGTCGAAGCGCAGAGCTACAAAGACCTTTGTCGTCAGTGTCAAAGATCATACGTCGAGATCGTCGGAAGAGAGAACTTCAAGTCTGCCTCAGTATCTAGACTACAGAGACTCTGCGCTTCAACAACGTCAACATAGTTTACTATTGTTGTAATTTACATTGTTTATGTATTTATAGGTCTCATTCTAACCATTCACGTGTGACGATATCTTGGAGGAAGATTGTTGGCCTCGCTATTTTATAAAGATAACGTCACACATGTGAAATGGACTAGATATGTAGCATGTTATGTCCTTAGGGACTACTTATGTAGATTAGACAAACATGTAATGTGATGAGCCTATAAATACCCCTCATGACTCTCCATGAGGGGTGTGGGAAAGTGTGTGTAAGCTTCACTTCATTTCATATTAATAAAATACATAGTTCTCCACCTTTCTCTCTCTACTTTCTCTCTCTAGAAATAACCATGGTTCTTACATATTTCGATCAACCTCGACCTCCCAAACGTGTTTCTTGGTCATAACAAATACAAATCATTCATATTTTCTCTTACATGGTACCAGGCCATAAGATCCACAAAACCTACAATCCTCCGCTGCCGCCTCCAGCCGCTGGCTACACGCCGGAGGTTCGGAGGGCTCTTTTTAAGCTGTAGCCAAAATAAACCACAACTTCTAAATATGGTGATCTTTATGTTTTTCTAGGGAAAAACACGCCCCGTTTGTTCGGAAGGTTCTTTGGGGGTTGAAGTTTTAGAACCAACTTTCATTGTTTTTTATTTTAAGGATATTTTGATTTACCCATTTATTGTTTGTTAATTAGTTGATTGTTAGTACGGCTTGTTACCATTCGACTAAAGTTGACCGTTGGTACCAGTCCCAAAAGTCGACCGTTGGTACGGTTGTGTTACCAGTCGACTTAGCCGACCGTTGGTACGGTTTTGTTACGAGTCGACTAAAGTTATAGGCCTTTCTTCCGCATTATTCGAAGAGTTCTGGTCCAGTTTGAGTGTTCGTTGCCCTCCCGCTCAAACTGCAGGGGAGTGTTAGCTGTAAAATTAATGACACTTGATTTGGTCTTATCGGTATTGTAGAGATTGATTGTAATTGATAGTGTGATTAGCTGTAGATTAGAATGACTTTAGTACTTTCCTAATATTCCATTGTATTGTACTCCTATATATCTTCTATGTATGATCGATTATTCAAGCAATACAAATCTTTCATATTATCTCTTACAAACTTGAATGCTTGTTCGACTTTTATATCTTTGTTGTTTCACTTTCATATGGGGCCACTTGTTAACCAATTTGACTTTGTTTATTTTGTCATTATTAGCACATCATAATTATCAATCACGGGAAGTTATATAAGAAAGGGGAAATGTTACCTAGTACTGTAGTAGCTAATTTTCGTCATTGTTCGACTAGTCACTCGAACTGTTACAGAGGGTGGTGTCCAAATTGTATAGAATTGACAACAATGATACGCATTGTGGAAATTAGATGGCAAAATACAACCTCATTAGTTTTATGCTACTGAGCCTTACGGACACGAAACTCGAATTAGTCATAAGTTCTTGATGTGTCGTCTTAATCTATAAAATTTATTAGGTTGGCTTCTTCTTGCAAGCTATATTTTATGGTGTCGGTTCACGCCATTAGATTTGTACAGCTAGGACATTGCGCTCTAAGATTGTTTAGCGACATTTTCCATTTCAAAAAGGAAAATGGAACTCGAAACTTGAATTGAATGTATTTTCTTGTTGAAGCTAATTATTGTATACTATATTAGAGAACGCTAAAACTTATTCAATTGTCAGTTCTATATTGTTCTGCCTTCATATTTGGGCATAGGGCCACTTGAAAACCAAAATGGACTATACTTATTTGTTTTTTGGTCATCAGATGGCAGAGCAGAATTATCAATCATATAACATTTTACAGCATGGTGATGTAGCAATAGGCATGTGGTCTAGACCCTTGGTAAAGCGAAAGACAAAAATTGTTTGCACAATAGGTCCATCCACCGACACCAAGGAGATGATATGGAAGTTGGCGGAGGCTGGGCTGGGCTGAGGCTGGGAATATTAGAAGTTATATTTCATTTGTTTTTAATAGAGAGTGGTGGTGGCGGTGGTGGTAGAGGGTGGTGGTGTTGGTTGTGTGGTGGTAGAGGGTGGTGGTGGTGATAGCTTCCAATAAATTAAAAAAAAAAAGATTGGTAAATTGCAAATTAAGTCTCTAAAAGCAGGGAAGAAGAAGAGGGTATATTAGTCATTTCGCATGCCACTAAAAAGGAAAATAACGGGCGTTAGCAAAAAAGTTGCTCTCGGCGGCTTTTAAAAAAATTGAACGTTAATGGCGTGTTTGCACAATTTTTTCTCTCGTTGTCTTTTTTACGCATTTAGACAACTTTAGTTATTAAATTTGCAATTTACCCAAATATATATATATATATATATATATATATATATATATATATATATATATATATATATATATATATATATATATATATATATATATATCCTTCTTTTTATCAAACATATAGAATGCGGGTATTCCGGTAATTTTTGCATTTATTAGTCAACGCTTTTTATAAACAGTTTCTTGTTTTCGCTAAAACGGTGGATTTATTAGTTAACGTTTTTTATGAAACCGTCAAACTAAAACAAAACCTTGGTGGGTGGTTTTAAATTCCTATTGGTGGGTCTTAGTAACCAATAAGCTCACCCGATCCTATAAATACACATTTCTATATTTCATACAGTATCAAACAGCAAACAAAACCAAATATTACGAGTACTATTTTTCATATTTTCTAAAGCGATCAAGTAAACAAGTTACACAATATGTCTAGCACAATCGGTAAAGTGATTCGATGCAAAGGTATACGTTTGATTCATCATTATGTCTATGTAACTTTGTTCTTTTTGAAATATTAGTGAAGTTTGCTAGCGAGTTCATGTTAGAATTCAATTACCATGACAATCACATAAATCAAAGTGCACACGTATGCGGAAGCGTAGGATCAAGTATAACACATAAATATTAACTAAAACATAAATAAGAACGTACCGTGGTGATTCTAGCCCGAACAAGAATCAAAAGCAATTGTCTTTAACAATATGAAGAACCCTAATTAGGGTTTATATGGATCAATGATTAACCCCTTACCGTTTTGTTAATCGATCCCTTGATAATTACTAAAGTAAGTAATTACCTCGTTCTTGTACACACAAACTACTAACGAATAAAGGTTTGTTGCAAGTAAACAAAACACTTAAGTTTTAGTCTTGACAAAATCGACCCAATGACCCTTGGAGGGGGTTGGACGATCGGCCAAGAAACAAAAGAAAGAAAACAAGTTTTTAGGGTTAGAGTGTGTGCACAAAAGAATGTGAAAGTCTAACCCTTGGCCTTGTATATATACTAGAGAATACTTGGAGGACAAGACAAACATGGGTTGGGCTTGCCCATCCCTTGTTCGACCGGCCTAGCACATCCCTAAGGGATTCTAGATCCTTCTTGACTCCTAAGTTACACTCTAGTCCATACCTTTCGTCCCTAACGATAGTTAGTCCATACGGTTAATAACTAACGACCGTTTAGTCCATTAAGTGTTATAAATATATATATTCGATACATTTAATATATATATATATATATATATATATATATATATATATATATTTATTTTCATTATTCTTGTTTGTAAAGTGTGCAATCCCGAGGTCTCGGGTTCGATACTAGACATTTACATATTAATATTTATCCATATATTTAACAGTTCATAGGTGAATATGTACTAAAATACTTGTTTGGAAATGTTTTATAGCCGCGGTGGCGTGGGAAGCTGGAAAGCCACTAGTGATCGAAGAAGTCGAGGTGGCGCCACCGCAGAAAATGGAAGTTCGTGTTAAGATTCTTGTCACTTCTCTTTGTCATACTGATGTTTACTTCTGGGAAGCTAAGGTAAATCTACTAGCTTCATTGTTTACAAATTGTATATGATCTATGTTAAGTTTTATCGTAACAGTTGGCTAGTATAGTTTTTTTACTTTTACTTTTTAAGTCAAGTTGCATATCAGATGGTAATGGTAGAGTGCAAATCTTTCTTTACAAAAAAGTGATATATTTTTGTTTTACTATCAATTTCAGGGACAAAATCCTGTATTTCCTCGAATTCTAGGACACGAGGCTGGAGGGTATGTTCTTATGTTCACTTCTAGTACTAATATCTGATTCGATTCATAATCTGATACATTTACTAATGTGAATAGGGTTGTGGAGAGTGTTGGTGAAGGAGTGACTGATCTTCAGCCAGGGGATCATGTCCTTCCGGTTTTTACGGGCGAATGTAAGGAATGTGCCCATTGTAAGTCAGAAGAGAGCAACATGTGTGATCTACTGAGGATCAACACGGATCGTGGAGTCATGATTAATGATGAGAAATCTCGATTTTCAATCAATGGAAAGCCCATTTTCAATTTTGTTGGAACTTCTACTTTTAGCGAGTATACGGTTGTTCATGTGGGATGTCTTGCTAAAATTAACCCTGAAGCCCCTTTAGATAAAGTTTGTGTCTTAAGTTGTGGGATCTCCACAGGTACAAAATAAGAGACAGCAGTAATTGTGAATTTTATTGCATTTATCGACTTTGTTAATGTTATCGTGACCAAAATGATTTTGGAATTTTAGGCCTAGGTGCTACATTAAATGTTGCAAAACCAAAAAAGGGCTCATCTGTAGCGGTTTTTGGACTAGGAGCTGTGGGACTAGCTGTGAGTTATTTCATATTGCAACTCTATGAACATGTACCATTTATATTTACTCTTGATGGTGCTAATGATTTATTTGTGATCAGGCTGCTGAAGGTGCAAGAATTGCTGGTGCTTCAAGGATCATTGGTGTTGATCTCAATGCCAACCGTTTCGAGCTTGGTAAGTTGTATAAAATTTAAGATTTTCTAGGGAAAAGATTGTTTTAAGAAAAACTAATTATATGTTTCTTCATTTCAACAGCAAAGAAATTTGGGGTGACAGAGTTTGTGAACCCGAAAGACTACCAAAAACCGGTACAAGAAGTGATTGCGGAAATGACTAAGGCTGGGCACAGTAAGGGGATTCAATCCCCTTACTTTTCCCTGCCACGTCAGCTTTCTCTCTCCAGCGACCTGCAGGCGATTCAGTGCCCCAGTAAGGCGACCTACACTATAAATAACATACCCCACAAAAATACTTTTTATATTAAATAAACACACACACAAAATTGGACGACACTTGGTCGAGCCTGCGACCATTTAGCTTGTGAATCGTCCTGCGATCGAGTACCCACGGTAAAGAAGACCGAATGAAATCGATCCATCCACTCGGTCGTGTGACCTTACTGTCACCAGCCTAATGGAGGAGTTGATAGGAGTGTTGAATGCACTGGCCACATTGATGCAATGATCTCTGCTTTCGAATGTGTTCATGATGTATGAATTTACTTTGAAACCCTTCTATGGTCCTATCCATAGTATTAGTTGTTTGTGCTAACGAGACACAAAAATAATTGTGGAATGCAGGGATGGGGTGTTGCAGTTCTTGTGGGCGTTCCACATAAAGATGCCGTTTTCAAGACAAATCCTCTTAATCTATTGAACGAAAGGACTCTCAAGGGTACCTTTTTTGGAAACTATAAACCTCGTTCCGATATTCCTTCCGTGGTCGAAAAGTATATGAACAAGGTAATTATCCCATAACTCTACAATTGAACAAACATATTAAGGTTTATTTTATTTTATTTATTCATTTATTTTTTTTTCCATAAGGTTGGAAATTGACAAATTTTTGGTTAATTTGCTGTAGGAACTTGAGTTGGAGAAGTTCATTACGCATGAAGTGCCATTTTCCGAGATCAATACTGCCTTTGATCTGATGCTTAAAGGTGAAGGTCTTCGTTGCATCATTCGTATGGGTGAATAGATGAAAGGCCAATACTTGTATACTGTATAGCAGTGTGCAAGAGAGAGAGGCTGTGTTTGTTTTCCCTTGACTTTACAATTTGAACACTTTACAATTTGTCTTTGTTCTCATGGTCATTACTTGTATTGTAATCGGCTCCGAATGCCTTTGTACTCTTTCAAATACTGATCTCTTCATATAAAATTTTCCTTTATTATATGATCTCAATCGTTTTTACCTTTGTTTGTTTGTCTATTTTGGCCAGAGTTGTTTGGACAACTTTATATAACAGAAGAGCCAATGGCGGAACTTGAGCATTTTTTTTTGGGGGGGGGGGGGGGGGGGGGGCGAATTTATTTTGGCTGGGCCGAATCGGAGATTTGTTTGTAACCTCAACTAAATTACCTCTAAAACCTATAATATTTACACTAGGTGCCGTAAATTTTGGGGGGGCCGGGACCCTCCCCTGCCCCTTAGTAGTTCCGCCCCTGAGAAGAGCAATGGTGCATGCATATCCACAAACGTGGGAACAATGACCGCATTAAGAAAGTTTTAAACACCTATCAACGGTAGCCACAAAAGAAACCACCAAATACAATATACTATTGAAGTTATATAATTAAGAAAACCGCAACCATATCCTTTCAAGTTATTTATAACTTGATTCATCAAGTTGCAATTATCAACCATTGTATCAAATCAAATGGCTCAAATCATCTCATGTTTTTTTGATTTGAACAATTGGATTTGATCCATTGATTAATAATTGCTCAACTTAATCAACAAGTTATCAATAACTTGAGAGGACTTCTTCTCTAAATTCTGATACCAAAACCTCCTAATACGTAATTGTGACATACATTAATCAATAACTTTTTTTATCTGCTGCACCCTTCAATAAATTTTACGTGGTTGACATAAATTTGATTGGAAGATAATGTAAAAAGGTTATGTTATTAAGACCTTCTATGATGTGACAATAGTTAAACATACACATGTCATATTGTTTATGCATGAATCATCATGTCTTTCGGCTACTCCTAATGGTCACACTCTTACCTCATCCATCTCAGCGGCACATCATCATTTACATCTTCACTGTCCCTCTCATTTTTCACCCCTGATAGTCACATCACCATCACCTTTAAATAAAATACCAACTTTTATACAATATATCTTACACACACTCACAACCATAGTTGTCATGATCCCGATCCTGATCTTATGATCTTACGATTTTACGATACTACAAAGCAAAAACGATCCGGATCCTACGTAGGATCTTAGCACACTTAAGATCTTATAAGATCCCGATTTTAACCATAGGATCTTAAGATCTAATCCGATCTGATCTTACTTTTCTCGAATCACAAACTAAAAAACTAAAAAGTTATGGATCATGGTTATTATAATTTAAAAAATTACATGTTAGTCTTCTTAAACATTTCATATTCATAATTTAAAATAACATTTTCGTGAAACATTAATATAATTTTGTGTTAATGATATATAATAATTTGTTGATTTGAGTAATATTACAAAGACTATTAAGAAAATGACATTATTGTAGGATTTTAGGATCCCGATCCGATCTTGCAAACACGAAAACGATCCTAAGTAGGATCCCGATCTTGAAAACCTTGCTCATAACTACTCCATCCGTCTCAAAATAATAGTCTATATATCCTTTTTGGGATGTTTCAAAAAAAAAAAAAAAAAAAAAAATTATATACTTTTTATTTTAAGTAATGAAAAGTGAATTTAGTGGGGGGAATTTCTATTTAAGTGGTTGAAAATTGTAGTGTTCTCACTTTTATTAAACTTTGTGTTTTTTTCTCCTGTCAAGAATTTTGAGACAGAAGGAGTAAAATATTTAGGGTGCGTTTGGTACCTGATGACGTATAGTCTATATATGGGCCACAAACCCAAATATTAAACATTACCAAGGTCTAAAGCCACCATGCGTGAGCTATTATAACTTGGGCCGCATCAATAATAGGAATGGGCTCACGCAAGCCCAACCAAACTATATACGGAATAGATAGAGATCTTCTATCTATGGAATGGATATCCTTAACCCGGATAAGCACCATGTGTGCGAAACGTAAGGAGCACGAACCCTACAAGGATTCTGCGCCTATATAAGGAATGACATAATTCTCATTCAAGGTACGATTCACAAACCCTAAAACTCTTTACGAGAACCTTAAATCGATTACTTACTCTCACGCCGGATTCTAATCGTGGGAGACAATCCTACGATAAGCCTAACGGTGTTGTTTATTTTCTTAGTGCGCAGGTTTCAAGCATTAAGAAGCGAATTGGTACGAGAGCAAGACCCATAATCAGGAACACCCAACTTTTGTATCAACAAGTGGCGCCATCCGTGGGACCACTACTGAAAACCAAAGAACTAGAATGACAAAAAATAAGAACTCAAGCCAGCGGACTCCGCAGCCAGAAAAACGTGACCCCAGAGGAAAAATCAACAAGATTCGACCCCTAGGCAGGTTGCTGGGACAACTAGCGCACCTGGTCACCAAGAGGCAGGGACAACCCAACCTCTTCCAGTGGTAGAACTGCCTGTAAGGACTACCCAAACCACCACAGTGGTCCCAAGCGTTGAGGAACTCCAGCGCACCCTCTTCACCACTCCTCACCAAACTGTACCTACAGTGAACAACACTGTACCATCGGGCGCGCCTAACCGAGATAGGGTGCCCAATACTGAGGCAGACATTCTTGCAGCAACTGAGGACACACCTAACCTAACGTTGGGAAATTTTGTATCCCAAAATTATGAAACCCTAACTGCCCTCATGCAAGAAGAAGCAAGGAGAAGGTCAAGTACAAGCCTACAAGCTCGGCTCAATTTTGGTCCTGAACGCGAACCATCACCACCGCGCCACCCACGAGGAAGACGCGCAGATAACGAAAAACGTACTACTATCCACGATAGGCTGGGTACGACATCTGATTCACAATATTAAGAGGAATATGAAGACAGCGAGAGGCGCACTAATGTTCATTCCAGACTTGGCAGCCGAGGGATACAAAACCGATTAGGACCTCAGCATTCACCAAGCCAAGGGTCCTCTAAATCTGGGAGCAAGAGAATTCATGACAGATTGGGAAAAAGAATGTCCCCAAGTGAAAGCCCCTCAAGCTCTTCTTCTGAAGGAAGTCGGCGCAAGAAAAAGAAACTACTCTTCCTCCAGTGACTCCTCGGACAACGAGGATAGAGAAACAGGACATTGGAAATCAAGAGGAAGACGCCACGAAGAAGAGAATGAAGACATATCTCTTCCATGGCGACGTTAGAAAATTGATGCGTTTACACGACGCATCAGCGATTACTCCGACCACAAAAGGAGGCGCATGCCCACTAACATGAAAACATATGATGTAACAGGTGATCCAGATGATCATCTAAAAGTTTTCGAATCAGCTGCCACTATCGAAAACTGGCCACAGCCTGTGTGGTGCCATATGTTTAATTCTACGTTGGTGGGGAATGCGCGCACATGGTTTAGCAAACTCCCACGATGGAGCATCGGTGGGTTTGAAGAATTACGGAAAGCATTCCGTCTCAACTTTACCCAGAGAAAGAAGTGCGCTAAAAACCCTGTTGAACTAGCCAGGGTAAAACAGCGCGAAGGGGAATCAACCAGCGCTTTTATGGAACGCTTCAAGGATGAGTGCATACAGGTCAAAGCATGTCCCGAAATTCTAAAAATTTCAGGGTTCATGAATGGGATTAACAACCCAGAACTTATCCGGAAGCTAAATGACAAAGTTCCCCAAACTTTCGATGAGCTAACAAAGGGCACCAGATCCTTCATACATGGAGAAGCAGCTGCTGCGGACAGCAAAAAGGGTTATTCGAATTATAGGCAACAAGAACAGCCTAGGAAATAATCCAATGATCAGAATAACAACCGCAGCAGAAGTTACCACAGTGGAAGGGACAATGACAAATATACCCCTCTCACAAAAACTCCGAGGGAAATATTTGTAACAGAAGGTGCAAATTTCCCAAAACCTCCACCAATGCGTACCGCAGAGGAAAAGCGCGTAGGGAATGGATACTGCGAGTACCATGGTCAAAAAGGCCATACAACTAACGAGTGCGTCCAGCTAAGACAACTAATTGAAAAGTTAGTAAGGGAAGGCAGAATGGACCACCTTGTAAAAAACATCAAAGAGGGAAAGGACAAACAAAGGAACGGAGGTAAGAAAGAACCTCCCAAGGAAAAAGCTGACACCATATACATGATACAGTCATGGCAACGTAAGATAAAACAAAAAGTTAGCCAAAAATTCTCTCCAGAAAAAGAGATATCCTTCCCTACTCTCGCTGCGGATAACGCAGTAGTAGAACCTCTAACTATTGAAATACATACAGGGGGACATGATATCCACCGCATGTACATTGATGGAGGAGCATCCGCTGATATCCTATACGATCATTGTTTTAAAAGACTGCGACCTGAAATCCAAAATCAATTGATACCAGCAACAACGTCGCTGACTGGATTCACAGGAGAAAATATTTGGCCTATGGGGCAACTACGCTTGCTGGTGGTCGTAGGAGATGAACAACACTCAACAACAACATGGATAAATTTCATGGTAATAAAGTCTCCCTCACCATACAACGACATCATTGGGAGACCTGGAATATCATCCATGCGCGCTGTACCATCCACAGTGCATGAAATGCTCTAATTTCCAGTAGAAGGAGGAGTTGTCACCCTCTATAACACAACAGTACCACCAAAGGAATGCAACGCAGTAACCACTGAGGTAGAGAATATTCTAGAACAGCGCACAAAAAAAACACCAAACCTAAAGGTCGCTATTCACCCCGATTACCCGGACCAACAAGTCTCGATTGGTGGATCTTTATCTGACAAAGGTAAAGCAGCCGTGTACGCACTCCTGCAAAAGAATCTAGATATTTTTGCATGGGAACCAAAACACATGACAGGAGTGCCACGCTCTATCACAGAGCATAAGCTACAAATCCGACAAGGATATCCCCCAATACGACAGAAGAAGCGCGACCCCAGATCGTGCAAAAGCTATTCTGGAAGAAGTACACAAACTCGTAGACGCAGGCATCATGCGCGAAGTGTATTACCACGATTGGCTCTCTAACCCAGTAATGGTAAAGAAGAGCGATGGCAGTTGGAGAATGTGCGTGGACTTCACCGACCTTAACAAAGCATGTCCACAGGACTGCTACCCACTGCCAGAGATAGACTGGAAGGTAGAATCCCTGTGCGGATATCCTTTTAAATGTTTTCTAGACGTATATAAAGGGTACCATCAAATACAGATGGCAGTCGAGGATGAAGAAAAAACAACTTTCCACACCAGTCAAGGAGTTTACTGCTACACGAAAATGCCTTTTGGCTTGAAAAACGCAGGCGCAACGTACCAACGATTGGTGGACACAGCTTTTGAGAAACAAGTAGGCCAAAACTTGGAAGTCTACGTTGACGACCTTGTCATCAAAAGCCACACAGAGGATGAATTGGTGCGCGACATCGAGGAAACGTTCAAAACATTGGGACAAATAAACATGAAGTTAAATCCCAAGAAGTGCACCTTTGGCGCAACTGAAGGCATGTTTCTCGGTTACTTAATAGAACCTGATGGAATCAAGCCTTGCCCAGAAAAAATAAAAGCTGTTATTGATCTTCCCTCACCGTGCACACTCAAAGAAGTCCAGTCATTAAACGGAAAGCTACCAGGGCTAAACCGTTTCTTATCTAAGTCAGCAGACAAATCACTCCCTCTCTTTAAAACACTTACAAAGTGTACTAAGAAGGGAGACTTCCATTGGACCGAAGAAGCAGAAGAAGCTTTCCAGCAACTAAAACACCATCTGGCATCTCTTCCCAAACTTGTCGCACCGCGACCAGGGGAAGAGCTAATCATGTACTTATCGGCAACTCATGGAGCAGTTAGCGCAGTACTATTGACAGATAGGAACTCCATCCAGACACCCATATACTTTGTAAGCAAAGCACTGAAGAAGACAGAGACTAACTACAACGCTATGGAAAAGCTGGTCTTAGCTCTAGTATTCACAGCCAAAAGGCTGCGCAGATACTTTCAAGCGCACCCAATAGCTGTAATCACAGATCAGCCAATCAAACAAGTTATCTCTAAACCTGACGCATCAGGGGCGGCTACAAAAGTGGAGTGTACTGTTAAGTGAATATAACATCTCATATAGACCGCACACTGCAATTAAAGGACAGATATTAGCTGATTTCATTGTTGAGAAGCCAGATAGCGATAGTCCAACCTCTACAACCAAAACAGATCTGCAGGAACCCTGAATTCTGTTCACAGATGGGTCTTCATGTGTAGATGGATCAGGCGCAGGCCTTATTCTCACAAATCCAGAAGGTATGGAATTCACCTATGCGCTGCGCTTCGAATTCACAGCCACAAACAATGAGGCAAAATACGAAGCCCTACTAGCTGGAATGCGCATCGCAATCCAAATGGGTGTACGCAACTTAGAGGTAAACATAGATTCTCGGCTAGTCGCTAACCATGTGCTAGGTGAATATGAAGCCAAGGATGAACACATGATCCAATACCTGGATAAGACCAAGTCCTTAATTAAAAACTTTGACAGGTTCACAATAAAACATGTGCCCAGAGGGGACAACAGGAAGGCTGATGCGCTCAGCAAGATCGCATCCACAAGCTTTGCGCACCTATCAAAATAGGTATTGGTAGAAACCTTACAAAACAAGTCAATCTTGGAGATGGAAGTATCCACAGTGATAGAAGAACAAGATCCTACATGGATGACACCTATCATTGAATTCATTAACAAGGGAGTCTTGCCACAAGACCATAAGGACGCTCGAAGAGTGCGGCGCACAGCTTAGCGATTTGAAATACGAGATAACATACTCTATCGACGCTCTTTCTTGCAACCATGGCTCAGATGTGTTGGACCTCTTCAAGCAGACTATGTACTCCGAGAAATACACGCTGGATCATGTAGCATGCACTCAGGGCCGCGATCTGTGGTAGCAAGGGCTCTACGGTCAGGGTATTATTGGCCAACCATGCATCACGACGCACGCGATCTGATAAAGAAATGCAACAATTGTCAAGTACACAGGCCAATTCCGCGCTGACCTCAACAAGAGCTAACACCCATCACCTCACCATGGCCATTTTACAAGTGGGGTATTGACATCGCAGGACCCTTTCCAGTTGCAGCAGGAGGGCTAAAGTTCCTCATTGTAGCCATAGATTACTTCACGAAGTGGATTGAAGCAAAGGCGGTGGTGGGCATCACGGGAAACCAAGTCAAACGCTTTGTCTGGGACAACATTGTCTGTCGCTTCGTACTGCCTGGAGAGATTATATCAGACAATGGGAAACAGTTCTGTGACAACCCATTCAAAGATTGGTGCGCACAATTGAACATCATGCAACACTTCGCCTCAGTAAAACACCCACAAACCAATGGTTTAGTTGAGCGCGCAAATCGCAGTCTAGGTGAAGGAATAAAAGCGCGCCTTGACAGACACAAAGGAAGGTGGGTGGACGAGCTCTCACATGTCTTATGGGCGCATCGCACCACCATCAAAACCAGTACTGGTGACACGCCATTCTCCCTTGTCTACGGAACAGAGGCCGTCGTACTAGCTGAGATAGGAATGCCAACTATACGAACAACAGAGGTCAACGTCACAACAAATGACGAGGAGCGGCGCATAGACTTGGATTTACTGGAAGAAAGACGTGAACGCGCAGCTATACGCGAAGCAAAGGCTAAAGCAAAAACGAAGAAGTATTATGATGCAAAAGTCAAACACACTTCCTTCAGGCCAGGAGACTTTATATACCGCGCCAATGATGCGAGTCACGCAGAAGACACAGGCAAGCTCTGACCTAAATGGGAAGAACCCTACGAGGTCACCGATGCGCTAGGCAATGGCGCATATAGGCTGCGCGATATGGAAGGTCACGACCTAGCGCGCACCTGGAACATCTGCAATCTTAAAAGATGCTATCTTTAGGCAAGGCTACAGCCAATACACAGACACCTTTGCACTTTAGGATGTGCCCAATAAGTGTTTGATTTTTCTTTTCTTTCTTAGGAATTGTATTTTTATTTTTCAAAAAACTTGCAAGCATCAATAAAATGTTATGGTTTCTAGCTAACTCCATAACGCATTCCACTTTATTGTGTACATACTTATATATGTCAATATTGTTATCTTATATTTTTGCCTACTTAAGACCCACGAAGGCATAAAGGATGAGTAAACCTACTAATTCACTCGTTGAGTAAGAGGGTTGCAAACCCATCAACATTGGATCACGCATCCTTGCTAAGCACCTTACTTTTGAGACGTTGAGGTAAGTTTTCTGTGCACATCCCACGAAGGGTGCGCAAATATTAAAGTACACCGTACAAAGCTTAGCAAATAACGAGCCAAGACACTTGGTCAAATAATAAAACTTAGCAAATATTAATGCAAGTATATTTTTAAGTCACGCACTTAATTTATAAAATGAGTATCTTATTCAACATTTTTACACAAAATTACATGCAAAAGATACACTTTGATATTTACATAATACATATACAAAAAACAGCCTACACGCTATGGCGATGCTTAGGGCTATCTTCCGGTGCAACAGAACTCCCCGCCTCTTGAAGCTTTCTCAAGAGTAATGCATCCTTGGGAGATACGCTTGGCACACTCACAGGAACCTCATCAGACCTGGGGATATGTGCAGCGCCCACGCCACATAATACTGCCTTGCCCTTAATACCTTTCTTTTGGGCAGCTCTCTGCGCGTGGCGCTCCAGTACCTCCTTCAGAGGAATTTCCCTCTCAAGGGCAAAAGGGTTCAGCATATGGCGAGGCTGCGCAAACACTGGAACCTACAGCTGCGACTCATCGGGCTTGAGGAAGTAGTCCGGTTGCGCCTCTGCATCCTCCAAAATATGGCGCTCCAAGGTCAACCCCTCCATAATTACCTTTATGGGGTTGTCTTGATCGCGCTCCAACCGTGCAATATGAGGCATCTCGAGAATTTTCATCCCCTCCATAGCCTGCACCAGCTCGTCATACGCACCCGCATTGTAGCCAGGTACCTCAGTCAAGGCCTTGCTCAATAACTTAGCCTCATGGAGATCCTCCATAGCCTGCGACCTCCCACGCTCCACGGCACACTGCACCACCTTCCCAAAGGCACCCAACACCTCTTGGGACTCCAAAGTGCCCATAGCGGCTAGGCGCAGTCCATGACTGATCAACCACCTACATCATCAAGGACAACTTGTGTCAAAGAAAACATAACAACAAAATATAATAAAGCATACAAAGCTGAAAAGGAAGTACCTGCGCTCAGCAATGGTTGACATCAGATAAGGGTATAACTCCTCATCATACTCTATGCTCAGGCCACCCAGCTTGTTCTCCTGCATCTGGACAATCTCCTCCATGCGCTCCTTGAACTTGGCAATATTCGCGAAGTGCTCCTCCTTCTTCTCCTCCAAATACCTTACTGCCCAAGTAAGGTTGGCCTTGTACTGATGAAGTTGTCCGCGCGCCTACTCCAGCTCAGCCATCGCGGTCAACTTCTCATGGGTGACCTTCTCATTGTACACCCTAGAGGACCCCACTTCTGCCTGCGCTTCAGCCAGCTGCGCACGGAGCATAGTTATCTTCTCATCTTTTTGGGCGAGAGTACTGCTCTCCCCGATGTACCTCATCTTCAACTGAGCCACCAGCTTAGTCTGACGTGCAGCAGTCGCAGCCAACTCATCCATCAGTTGCTGCGCAGATATGCCCTCATCAACCTTCGCTTCCCCCTCCTTGTTTTCATTCTGCGGAGGGGACACGGTCTCCACAAAGGCTCAATCATCCTTCGTGGCATCATCCCTACAATACATGAAGACAACAATTAGATCATATTACGACAAGTAATACAGAAAATATATAAGAAAAAAATACTTACAAAAATGGAGAGGCCTCCGCAGCCTTCTTATCCGCGCCAGGAGCGGATGTCTCTTCCTCAGCAGACGACTCCTCATCTCCAATAAGGTAGCGTCTCCTCTTGGAGGTGCCACTGCTACCAGCCTCCCTTTTACGCTTTAGATTCTGTGCTACCTCTTCCTTCAACACCTCCTCAGGTTTCAGGAACTCCACACTATCCAAAGATTCAGAGTGCACCTCCTCCACGTGCGCTGTCTCCACAGTTAGCGCCACGCTCTGAACGGGCGTTACTTGGATAGGTGGCGAATCTTTGTGGCCAACATCCCCCAGCACAGTCAGATGACCCTGGGTCGCTTCCAGAAGTGGCTGCTCACCCTCCCTCAGAGGGCGCACTCCTACAGTCACCTGCTTTGGCTTTCTAGCTTGACCACAGCAAACAGATCCATCTCTGCGCACACAGAAAACAAACAGCAAAAGAAGGGATTAGTTACTAAACGTGCGCATATAGAAAAAACTTACATGATTAGAAGCAGAAGGGACGAACACCCACCCCGGCCTTCCTCATCAATGAAGGTTGGCACCGCGTCAGCAGCACCGAAGTAACTGCGACTCAACCCCACATGAACCAAAAACTCCTCCGGATAAGGGTTAATGGGAATGCGGTTGGCATCAAGGGTCTGCGCATCGGTCAACCTATAGGAACCGGGTGCGGGGCGCCCATCCCTTAGCAACGTATCTTGAGTATAAAACTCAAAGGGTGATGGAAACACCACATCATCGACCCAGAAAAAATGCTCACTCCAATGCCACAGGGAGTCTACCTTCTCAGTATAGCACTGAAGCGCCCCCAGGCGCTTCGCAAAGGACATCCATCCATTCGACCACGTTGTGTGGTAGAAGGCGCAGAACAAAGCAATGGTCGGCTCTATCGCAAGTAAACGACAGTTTACCTCAAAATTCGACACCTTAGCCGCACCTATACAGTGCAGCTGTGAGATGTGGAGACGATAGTGATTGAGCAAATCGCTCAGAAAAATAGATATCGGTACGCGGTAATTCGCGTACTCGAAAAAACGCATGTATAGTCCTATTTTCTCTTCGGGGAAATCGGCTATACACGCATCAACATCTGGAGCCTCTGGATGCACATCCAGAGAAATGAAGTAGTCAGATGTAAACTGACGCACATCATTCTCAGTCATCGCAGAGCGAAAATCTTCTAATTGGGCAGCCATTTTCATAAATTTACTAAGAAACACACACAAATTTACCTAATAAAACAGTTACTTTCTTTGCACAAAAAACGCTTTGAAGAAGGGTGCAAGGGTGAGTATGTGTTTTTACTATGTGTTTTAGGTAAAAAGGAGGCGGTGACTCTTATAAGGAGTCCAAAAACCCTAGATGACGCCCACGTGTATCCCACTCACAAAACGTGTGGCTAAAAACCGAAACGGTACATGCACTTTTTCCCATTTTTCGAGGGACACGTGGACACAACCCCCAATTTTCGAGGCATTTCTATAAAATATCTATGACTAGGTACATTGTACTCAATATTGGGCGGCAATATTTCAAAGTTCTCCCGCCACGCTTACCGCTGTTGTGACTAGTCTAGCATCCGCGGCTACGAGCTGCGCACACTAGACTAGGGGGACATGATGACGTATAGTTTATATATGGGCCACAAGCCCAAATATTAAACATGACTAAGGGCTAAAGCCACCATGCGTGAGCTATTATAACTTGGTCCGCATCAATAATAGGAATGGGCTCACGCAAGCCCAACCAAACCATATACGGAATAGATAGAGATCTTCTATCTATGGAATGGATATCCTTAACCCGGATAAGCACCATGTGTGCGAAACGTAAGGAGCACGAACCCTACAAGGATTCAGCGCCTATATAAGGAATGACATAATTCTCATTCAAGGTATGATTCACAAACCCTAAAACTCTTTACGAGAACCTTAAATCGATTACTTACTCCCACGCCGGAGTCTAATCGTGGGAGACAATCCCACGATAAGCCTAACGGTGTTGTTTATTTTCTTAGTGCGCAGGTTTCAAGCATTAAGAAGCGAATTGGTACGAGAGCAAGAGCCCATAATCATGAACGCCCAACTTTTGTATCAACAGTACCCATTCCTGGAAATCAACTATCACTATGAAAGTGATAGTTGGTGTTTGTTTAGGGTGCCTGGGCCCACAACTATGACTATGAAAGTCCATTATTTTTCATACTCCATATATGGCTAGAGAGTGGGGAATGGAACTTTCATAGTTGAGTACTATCAAACTCATACCCATTGTCATTCCTCCCAGCATACCAAACGCACCCTTAGTTATGTAAATATTAAAGGCCCCACCATTTGCACACAAAACAATAAGGTGACCGGCTCACTTATTTTGCATTTTTTTCTCTTGGCTGACGCATAATAGAAGGGTGGCCCAGTGGGTTTGACGCGCGAGGAAGCCACTCACGATTGTGGTACCTTGTTTGGATTAGCCTTGCGAGACTACGTGTTAGTGTTATATATATATTAAAAGAATCACATGAATCTTCCCGTCAAATTGTTTACAAAAATATATACATTAAAAACTTTCAGGCAAAAAGTAAATTAAAAAATAGAAACCGCTTCCTAGAAATATGTCGATGGTATTAGAAAACATACATTGTTTTCACTTATTCCTCTGCCCCACCATGTCAATAAAAAATATTATTCCTTTTCTTATTTTATTCAAAGTTTTAACAAAGGTTTATTAGTTCTTTAGGTGTGTTTGGCAAAATTAGTTATAAAATTTATGCTGTAAGCTAACCCTTAAATAAAAATATAAAACCTAACCCCTAAATAAAAATATAAAATGTAACCCTAACCACTAAACCATAAACAATAAACACTAAACCAAACTAAGCCCTAAACAATAAACCTTAACCCTTAAATCAAAATATAAAATCTAACCCCTAAATAAAAATATAAACTGTAACCTGATAATGATTTAAAACATACTTTTTAAGGGGTCATTTAGTCCCTAAACTTGTATGTATTTGATCAAATATTGCCATAAATCGTTTCTTTTTGCATTTTAGGTACTTTAGACGCAAAATATGAAAACCGGCAAAGTTTTGGGCTAATTTGGACAAGAAAGTGAAGAAAATGACCAAATCGCAAATCTGTCTGAAAAGGGGACCTGGCGGCATCACAACTTAACAAGTGACGCCGTCACTTGTATTTAAAGACCAAGATTCTGAGTTAAATTTACACGTGGCGGCTCAGACCTTTTATAAAGAGACGACGTCAGACATCATGACGGTGTCAGAGATCCAAGGCGACGCCGTCAAAATGGAAATTTAGCAACAGACGAAACCCTAATGACAGCAGGCTAACAACATCACAACCCATAACGTGACGCCGTCACCTTTGTAAATCTATATATAATTTCGCATGCTTTTTAATTATTCATGTAACACTTTGGAGAGGTGAAACCCTAGACGATTTTCTGCTATTTTGTAAGGCTTTTTATAGTCAATTTATCCATATTCTATTGAAGATAAGTAATTCATCTTTAATCATTCAATATGTGCATGTGTTGTTTGATTTTATGCTTTTCTTTTCTTCACTTTAACATGTTAGGCTAGATCTATTAGTGTTTGCTTAGATTGAATGAAAACTAGTTATTGATTATTGATTTTCGTCTCTTGTTTAACTGGTTTACTCGCGTTAGGAATAAGAAAATTGGCTTAACTCTTATATGTACTAGCTTGTCCATCTTATTAAACGCAACCCTAGGATGCGCTAGTTTTTTTCTTTCTTTTTTTTATTGCATGAATTGCAGCTTGTAGATCCTAGGTGACTTAATAGACTTTAAACCTTCTTAGGGGAGACTTATACGTTCATAGAGTTAGAGCATATGGTACCTCCCTACGAATAATAAAAAGGAATACAACACTCTAACTAAAACAAGAATGTGATAATTTAATTAATCAATAAACGATAAATAGGGAATAAAGATAATCTAAGTGAACACATTTTCTTATCATAAGAGTTACCACCAATTACTTTTATGTAGGGTTGAGCAAAGGTCTGGAACTGACCCGAACCGACGAGAACCGACCCGAACCGAGAACCGATTTTAGAAAAAAACATGAACCGAAACCGAACCGGTTCGGTTTGGTTCGGTTTTGTGTCGGTTCGGTCGGTTCGGTCCGGTTTACATGCTTTGTGTGTGTGTTTGGTTGGTTTTGAGCCGAACCGAACCGAACCGACCGACCCGAAAACTGACAACCGGTAATATGTAGAACCGAAACCGAACCGAAAATGGTCGGTTCGGTTCGGTTCAGTCCGGTTCGGCTCGGTTTTCCGGTTCGGCTCGGTTCGATCGGTTTTCTGCTCAGCCCTACTTTTATGCATATTTAGCTTAATTTTAGTTTTGTTTTAATTAATTAGTAGTTAAAACGCCCACTCTTAAAACCCCGAGATTTTACTTGCTTTCTAAAAAATATAAAAATATAAAAAGACTCATCCCTCATCTTTAGACCTATCTCGACATATAATTTGGCCTTTACAACACTATTACCCTAGAAAACGTTCAATCCCCCATGTCTTGCATATACTAAACTACAACGGTTAGGTACACTGCCTATGCGGATTGTAAAACTTCTTGAGGTTTACAATAGTCCACATCAAACTTTTAATTGAGAAAATAAACCCGGTTGTATTTCATAGACCGTTATCTTTTTCATTTTTATTTTTATTTTTATTTAATTCAATATTGACATCCCAACATTTTTTTTGTAAGGGTTACCTCCATAAAATATATTTATCACCAAAAATATAAATATAGATGAAATGTAGCAGAAGTACCATATTAACCTCAAGAAAAAGTTTGATAGAACCAAACTAAAGATGTTTATGACATGCCATAAATATTTACACCTCTAGGTTCATACTTCATAATCAATAAACCAACTAGCTAGAGAACAATCCAACATAACAACAATATATAAAAGACGACTGTGAGTCCCACAAGCACCTCCACGCCACTAGCAGCAACACATAGGGAATGTATCATTTTTGGTTAGGAAATATGGAAAATGAAGGCGACTTGGATGGTGTAACATCCCCCCCCCAAATACGGGTCCAACGGAAGAATACATGTCATTAGGGTGCTACTCAATTGGTATCATAACATAAGTACAAAGAACGGTTTTTATCTCAACCATTTAGAATAATTTTCATTATCAAAATATTCAATTTACATCGTTCAAAAATAGTGCAGGAATATAGGCCCATAAATGAGTTTAAGTGGTCCCAAACATATGTCAGAGTTGTCTATGACCCTGCCATGCCATGCCAAAAGCCTTCAACAGTTAGCTATCACCTTAAACCTGAAAATACATGCTAAAAAGTGTCAACACGAGGTTGGTGAGTTCATAGGTTTGTATAAATAACAATGTAGAGTAAAAGCAATGTGAGTTCAATATAAAGATTTGTGACCATTGTGTCGCTCACAATGTCATGAAGATAAAGTTTATCTTATAGCAAATCTGGACCATGCGCAGAGTATGTGATCATTACAATGAATATAATGTCACACTAAAGTGATGTCTATTACGTCAGCACTAAGTTCATGCAATAGAAGCTTGATAGTGTGCATGCTCTAGAAGCACGTTAAATAAATCCCTTGTAAGTGTCTATCCCGTGACACTCGTGCTTCGACATGTTATACGCTCGTGTTTTCCTACCCGGCCAAACCGAACGATGGGTGTCATCCCCAATAGATCTATTTATAGCATTCGCACTTCCCAGCAGGAATTGACAGATCATGAGTTTGGGCATTGTGGGATTCAGTGTCTTAGGCTAATTCTACGTAATAGTTTGATAAAACCATGAGTGCAGTTCAGGTCCAAATAAAAGTTTTGCATGTTTCTCACCCCAGAGCTTAGTAAACAAGTAATAAGAGTAAAAGTGGGGCTGTAAACTCACATATATGATTCAAACACATGTGTCCATGAGAAAATAATCGAGTATGCAACCAATATGCATTTGAATAATCAATCAAGTATTTCAGCAAAACAGTAATGTTTGAGTAAAAAATCGCGCATTCAGATAAAACAAGCATTGAGTTTAGTTAAAAACGAGCATGTATTCTCCCCCAAAATAGTTTAAAATGAGTAAAAGTAGGGGCATGAACTCACCTCAGTAAAGCAGTCAGAATAGAGTATAGTCAAATAGTATAAGTGTGCGGCACCGACACGCGACCAAGATTAGTATGACAAGTTTAGTTTATAGTTTCAGGTTTAAGACTCGATGAAGTTTTAGGTGTTTTATAGTGTTTGTATTGTTGTTGCTTGTGTGGCATCATATAGGTTTAAAACAGCTTGTAAGTATTGGCTCTTGGAAGTGTATAAGTATATAAGTATACAATAGGAAAAGTATCAAAGATGAACAAATCCTTGGTTCGACAATAACCGAAAGATGATGTATGGGAAAGTATCTCACATAAATAGTAGACGAGTTTAGATCATAAGAATGTTGTTTCAAAAGTATATATATTTATGTATTATCATACCTTGGGTAATAATAAAATTATATAAAAGTTTATTTGTTAAATAGTTTTATCAAAAGAGCTTATATTAAAAATGACACTTATAAATTATAAATCTAGGAATTCTAGAAATTGGGCATGACTAGTGTATTTATACGTGGCGACTAAGTGTCACGATAAATTACCGTTGTAATATTATTTTTAGAATCATAATAGATTTTGTCTAATATAATTATCATTATAAAAGGTATGGACTAATGATTCAAAAATTAAGTTTCGATTATAGTTTATAATCCGTTTATAAAATATGTTTAGTAAATTAGGGGGTCGTGAAATAATGTCGGAAGTAAATGAGTCGGGAACGAGTCGTGAAATATGCTGAAGTTAACATGCCACTTAGTTTGGCACCCAAAAGCTCAAAATATAAGTATACATTTTATTTACCAATACAATGTACATATGCCATTTAAAAGTAAACAAGTTATATATTTGTTATAAACAGTACCAACGTATCCAATTATCAAGTAAACTGGGCTTTGACCCACTGATGAAAACAAAGACACCCGGTTGGGCCTTACTGGCTTGACTCAGCAACACATACACAAGCTCAAATCTCATTTTCATAATCAGTTTGTCATCCTTTCTTTTAAACTCATTTTCACATAAATGTGAGTAAACCAAGTGCAGCTATATTGAGCTCGAGTGAACAAGTCATGGGAAACCCGAACACACTAGACCTCGTGACACGACTCAAACCAAACGTACCCTTATGTAATGGACTTGAGGTCCTTTAACCGAGCAAAATAAACACAATTAGAGACAACACGGTTTCAACACAACACAAGTCCATATCCAAATTTTAAGTAATCCCACAGTAAAAATCATTTTTCTTTTTGTGTTTACAGTAGTGTTTCAACAGCAGGCAAAAGAATTGGAAACCAATTGCATCTCCACTTCTAAAACTCAAAATCAAGTTCCAAAGTTTACACCAACACAAATTATTTGTACTATTTTCAAATAGGTGAATAAAAAATGTGCAAAGCCCACTGTTGGGTTGTAGTCTCGACCCATAGCTAAACAAACACAAATCAAGATTTTAACTAAATAAACCAATAAGAAATAGGTAAAGTTATTAATAAGCACTTCCAATTATGAGCCAAATGTAGTTTCTGTGGTGAGTTTTATTATTCGTTTGACACACAAAATCAACAACATCGGTATATCATTCATGAATTTAAACAAATCGACACCCAGAAAACCAAAACAACATTTTCACAGATTCGAATTTAAGAAAAAGAGAAATAGGGTTACCAATAAAGAGAGTCGATTACACGATTCGAGAAAAACGCAAACAAAGCTTCCAAACCCGATTTAACAAGCACACTCCCACATGCTCCTTGATTTTCCACTCGTTCCCACCTTTAGCACCAATTTCCCTTTTCTCTGTTCTTAATTGATAACTTGTTTTGAGAGTGTGGAGACTTGTGAATCCGAGTTGGATATAAAACCTAACCAAATAGGTGTTTAACCTCCTCTATCCATGGTAGCAGTTGGATTGTAGTCGATTAGGGTAGTCGTCCCCCCATGGTATCACCTTCTTGTGTTGTCCTTGATGCGGAGACAAGGAGGTCAGTCCTGTCATGGCTAGGACCGCCCCGTTTGTTACCTTGCGGTCAGCGTGGTCAGGTATGGATTTAACAGGAGGTGGGGAAGGCGTAACAGAAGGGGAGAGAGAAGGGGAGCAAAAAACATGTGCGTGTAGGTTGGGAGTTTAACGAGAGAGACAAGGATAGTCAAAACGAAAATAACTCTTTATTTTCTTTTTGATTTTTATTTAATTATTTTTAATATAATTAGTTTAGGATTTATTTAAAAGATGTGTATTAATTAAAAGTGAATGGTAAATAAAAGTGAGTTGTGAAAATATTTTTGGTTTCGCAATGCTCGCGGGGATTTAAGTGTACCCCGTGTTCCGTTGAGCTCAAGTGTAATTTTTGTATTTTCGAGGTAAGCGGGAGTGCTAAAATATTATTAAAGAGAATGTTTTTGTAATAATTATCTAAAAACAAAGTTTATTAATTTCGGATAACAAGTATCGCATTCATGCCATTACTAGGATTCGTGTCGGTACGCGTGTGGTATTTGGTGTGCGAGATATCTCTCGTTAATACTCAGTAATAGTCAGAAAACAAAATGTTCATGTATTCTGACCAATGTTGCAAAAATCGTGAATCGGTCCCGAGGCGGTCGGGGGCCGAGTTGCGATTTTTTCCCTCGGCCGATTAATCGGCCGATTACCTTGGAATTTCCTCCAAGTTCCAAGGCCGAGGCCGATTAATCAGCCGCCTCAGCCGATTTTTGCAACACTTTTCTGAGAAAATATACAATATAGTGTGTCACTGTAAGCTACCGTGTGTGGGTTTGTTTTCCCGAAATAGTTCTGTAGCTCATGTATGGTTAGGTAAATTGACATTTGTTATTTAAAATTAGTTTGGAAAACTCCAGTTTGTTACAGTCACACCTCCTTAAACGGAATCGCGTCCTCGCGATTCAATTCAAGTTACCCATTTAGATCGAAAAGAGATGAGTACATACGCACGAGAATTCATCTTCACGTTCCCCACGTGAATTCAGGACCTTTTTGCGAGTTTCTATGAACCTTGACGATAGGGATAGGTTTTGGTTCTTTGCTAAAAAAATTTGCAGTTAGGTAAACTGATGCAACTTCAAAAGACTCATAGTTTCAGTAAAACAGTCTTTAAACATGGTGTGGGTGAAACCATGTCTCAAAAGTTAATCATTTAATCACCCCTTTAATATACAAAAGTCTCAATAAAGTTTGACCAGAGAAATTTTGGCACATCCAAATGGGTATCTCGGGAAGAACACTATTACGCACTTTGTGATTCCTATAAATGCATTTTCAAAAGGAAAGTCCTAAAAAAATGTCAAGAAAAGAGGTGTAGCCAGGCATGTTTGTTTCAACAAGTTTGAGGTGCTTAATGATGGAGTCTAGTTGTCAATCTTGAGTGGGGTTCAATGTTTAATATCAAGTGAATTTCATAAACGTAAGTATTCAATTTACTTTAAGAGTACCAAGAAGTAGTAACATAAAATGCTTTTCAATTTGGAAAATAGTTCACATGGTGATTGTTTATGGAACAGATTGTACAATAGTTTATAGAGTAATAGGAAAACAATTCATCATTTGTAAAATTGTAGCAAAATTGTAGTTTAGTTTTGTGATTTAGTAGTAAGGAGTTCATAGGGGAGTAAAATAGTTTGTGAAGTGTAGTAAGACTTGTAGGATAATTGTAATATTGTTTATAAAATGCTAGCGAAACTGTTTGTTGTTTTATAAAACGGTAGTAAGGTAATGAATCGGTTTATTACATCATGATAAAATAGTTGTAAAGATGATTCGTAAAATAGTTTATAGTACAGTAGGAAAACAATTTATTGTTTATAAAATAGTGGCAGGGTCAAAATCCTGATTTCATAAAATAGCAGTAAAACATCTTGTTGGATGACAGCAAAATGTTTTGTAAAATAATTGAAAATAGTTTGTATGTTAATAATGACACAATTTATTATCTTATAACAGGGTAGCAAGGTAGAAAACTGGTATTCTAGAGGGATACATGAAGGATTAAGTGTCTGTTCCAAGTATAGTTGTCCAGGTTGCTCCTTAAGGTCTTAAGGTTTCTGTTGGGCATAACATCTCTGCTGAATGGGGAGTTGGTAAGTTCAGAGTACGACCCTGAAAGAGGGTGTTGATTGCTACTAGCAATTAGTTGGCTGTCTCAGTAGTGTACTTTGTACTTAACGTGGAAGGTACAACATCGATTGAGTGTAGGGTTTGAGGTGGAGGTGACTGTAACATAACCAGATTTTGATAAAAGAGTATTCCATTTAAGAGAAAAAGTACTATGATGCCAGTGTGTTGTGTGTAGATGTGAATGTTCATGTTATGCAATGATTATGTACACACACAGAAAATTGTTGAAACCTTCATAAATCAAGTAGAAAATCAATCTGGACATAATTCTAGTATAACTACTCTCAATATCGCAAAATTCATCACTGAGTCTGACATAGGTGATCAGGCTATGTCCTACTGTCCCTGGTTGAATATAGGTGATCAGTCTATATTCCACCGAGGTTCAATGAATTTTGAAATACTCAGCTCAGTTACACTAGTAATATATTCCATACTTTAAAAGGAAATGTTTTATCATAAGTAAGGCAGCAGGCTTGACAGGCAGGTATGTGGCGGTCATAGGGTCAAGTTTTTATAAAAGTAGTTATAGTCTAGGTTTTAAAAATACCTAGTTCTCTATAACCAAGGCTCTGATACCAATCTATAACACCCGCCCCCCCCCCCCCCCCCCCCAAATACGGGTCCAGCGGAAGCATAAATGTCACAAGGGTGCTACTCAATTGGTATCATAACACAAGTACAAAGAACGGTTTTTATCTCAACCATTTAGAATAATTTTCATTATCAAAATATTCAATTTACATCGTTCAAAAATAGTGCGGGAATATAGGCCCATAAATGAGTATAAGTGGTCCCAAACATATGTTAGAGTTGTCTATGACCCTGCCATGCCATGCCAAAAGCCTTCAACAGTTAGCTATCGCCTTAAACCTGAAAATACATGCTAAAAAGTCTCAACACGAGGTTGGTGAGTTCATAGGTTTGTATAAATAACAATGTAGAGTAAAAGCAATGTGAGTTCAATATAAAGATTTGTGACTATTGTGTCGCTCACAATGTCATGAAGATAAAGTTTATCTTATAGCAAAGTTTAAAGTGTGGACCATGCGCAGAGTATGTGATCATTACAACGAATATAATGTCACACTAAAGTGATGTCTATTACGTCAGCACTAAGTTCATGCAATCGAAGCTTGACAGTGTGCATGCTCTAGAAGCACGTTAAATAAATCCCTTGCAAGTGTCTATCCCGTGACACTCGTGTTTTGACATGTTATACGCTCGCGTTTGCCTACCCGGCGAAACCGAACGGGGGTGTCATCCCTAATAGATCTATTTATAGCATTCGCGCTTCCCAGCAGGAATTGACGGATCATGAGTTTGGGCATTGTGGGATTCAGTGTCTTAGGCTAATTCTACGTAATAGTTTGATTAAACCATGAGTGCAGTTCATGTCCAAATAAAAGTTTTGCATGTTTCTCACCCTAGAATTTAGTAAACAAGTAATGAGTGTAAAAGTGGGGCTATAAACTCACATATATGATTCAAACACATGTGTCCATGAGAAAATAATCGAGTATGCAACCAATATGCATTTGAATAATCAATCAAGTATTTCAGCAAAACAGTAATGTTTGAGTAAACAATTACGCATTCAAACAAAACAAGCATTGAGTTTAGTTAAAAACGAGCATGTATTCTCCCCCAAAATAGTTTAAAAGGAGTAAAAGTAGGGGTCATGAACTCACCTCAGTAAAGCAGTCAGAATAGAGTATAGTCAAATAGTATAAGTGTGCGGCACCGACACACGACCTAGATTAGTATGACAAGTTTAGTTTACAGTTTCAGGTTTAAGACTCGATGAAGTTTAGATAAGTTTAGGTGTTTTAAAGTGTTTGTATTGTTGTTGCTTGTGTGGCATCATATAGGTTTAAAACAGCTTGTAAGTATTGGCTCTTGGAAGTGTATAAGTATATAAGTATACAATAGGAAAAGTATCAAAGATGAACAAATCCTTGGTTCAACAATAACCGAAAGATGATGTATGGGAAAGTATCTCACATAAATAGTAGACGAGTTTAGATCATAAGAATGTTGTTTCAAAAGTATATATGTTTATGTATTATCATACCTTGGGTAATAATAAAATTATATAAAAGTTTATTTGTTAAATAGTTTTATTAAAAGAGCTTATATTAAAAATGACACTTATAAATTATAAATCTAGGAATTCTAGAAATTGGGCATGACCCGTGTATTTATACATGGCGACTAAGTGTCACAATAAATGTAGGATAATAACTAAGTCTTAAACATGATGATACTTGTGATTAAGGTGGCGTATGGATTAAGAGAAAAAGAAGAAGAGAGAAAACTTGGAACCTTGAGAGAGAAAATGATATGTTAGATTCGATAGAATGAGAAGGTCCAACCCTCTCCACATGTGGAGTGGGTTATTATAGTGAACTACAAAAAAAAAAAAAAAAAAAAAAAAAAACGTCCATACCCGGGCTGTGGATCAGGCATACAGGGGGTAAAGACCCGTCCTACAACGAGCTAACTTAAATGCTATTACATCAATTATGTGACCGAGTCTTCTATAGGAATAATTGTATTCCTAACAATCTCCCCCTAAGCGAGGTCACCTTTGGAAATTAAGCTCTTTGATCTTCAAGCACTCTTTAGACTTTATAGCTCGTAGGATCTGATTTTCACTTTTCACCACACTTTGTACTTCAAGCAATGATATTGTGATTTGAGTTCCTTTGAGATGTGTGATCTTTGAGCTTTCTTTGAGATCATCAGCCACAGTAAATCTCTAAGCTCATCCTTAGTAGTATCGCCTTCATGTGATGTTGTGACATTGGGACCATCATGCTCACACCCTTCTGGATCAGGAGACTTTACATCAGAGTTGCGGATGAGGAGACTTTTCATCAGAGTTGCGGAAACGTTGTTGGTAGTCTCTCAACATTAGTTGTAGAAAGTCTCTCATAATTCATGATCATCATTGATAGTGAGTAGGATGTGTGAGCATGAGGTATGGATTGACCCGATTCAGCTGGAAATAGGAACCATCAACGCCATCTTTATATGTGTCCCTGAAATAAAACAGTTAGCAATAAAGATAGAGAACGAATATGGCTTTGTCATTAGTTCAGCGAGGATAGACTACCCTCCGGTTCTGTGAGAATCGACCTGTGATCAGGTAGAGACTCTTTTAAAGAAGACTCTCCTTGACAGGAATTTCCAGCTTGTAGTAATGAATTTTCCAAAGAATCCACTTCGGAATCTTCATACTTAGCATGTTCTCATACCGGAACATCTCAAAGCAGACAGCATGATAGAGTGAATCGGTGAATTGATATTCACTGATTGATGAGGAATTGATTTATAGAAATCACTCGCGTGTCAAATAATAAACATTTTTAGACACAACGAGAGTTTTAAGCTTTGAATCACATTTCCATCAAAAATACTTTTGTTTGAAAGATTATACACAATCAATGTGCTCAAAAATTATTTTGTGAGCACATTGAAAGGTTTTAGCAAAAGTATCCGTCAATCCATATCCTGGAACAAGGTTGATTCAAATTTGAATTGCCCCATCGTTGCTTTCCAGTTGTCATTTGATCATTGATCCTTACAAGATCTCACATGTCACCTACCAAGAGCTTGAGTGATGCTCGCTCTAGAAGGATTTCCATCTTCATCGTGAATATTTTCATATCACTCGGATGTTCTGGCAATACCACAAGGATAATGCATAGGACTCTAAATATTTTATCTTATTTTCCACATTGTGTGAAACAATAAGCATATTTGGAATGTGTCCTAGTGAGATTTATGGATGATCTCGTGGCTCTAGATTCAATAGTGCGTTTTGATCCGCTCCTGGAGACTGGGGAGGCGTCTCCTATTTAGGTACCAACATGGCTCGCAATGAGCGGTCGATACATTGCACAGGGTTCCCTTTGAGAATGAAACAAGCTCTTTTGAGAGAACTTGAGTGGTTGGGAAGTTTAGTGCAGTGCATCACTGGGTCCATGACGTCTTGTCTTCAATACCGGTGTTACCTTAGTAACCACCAGTAGCATATGAAAGTGAACCCGGTTTCTGCCCTAAGGTTGAATAAATGAAGGGCTATTTCTTTTCACCCTTTCTCATTTCATTTCTTTTTAATTCTTCAACCCCTTCAGTGCTTACCGAGACTTCATCACTAGAACCTTGTTGGGTTTGTTCCAGTCCTAGCTCTATCTCAGTCCGCACTCTTCCCTTTCTCACTTTTCTCCTTTTTTCAATCATTCCTAAGGACTTATAATCTATCTATGGATTGTCCCTGGGAAGATCCTTCCGGTTCTGGTGGATCATGGGAACTCATACCTAACCTTAACCATCCTTATAACTCCGTGCATAAAGATAAATGATCGGTCTTTGGTATTACTTCCACAAACGCTCTTTGCTCCCCCTAAATATGTTCATCGATATACGAAAGAGTTTAGCACATATGCGGGAGCCTATTATTGAGTCTAAAAGATCACATTTGATTATCAGATTTCATATTTAAATCACATTCTCTCCCCCGATCAAAAATTTCAAACCTTTTAAGATTTTGGATCTCAATTGATTTAAATAATTTAGAAAACGTTTAGGAGAGAAATGCGATCAGTTTTAATGTTTTCTAATAAAAAGGAACTTTTTATTTCTGCTCCCCCTCAATCTGTGAGGGAGGTTGTTGTGTGTCAGAATTGACGAGTTTACAAAAGATTTAAAGTTTTAACAAAAACTCTTTGAAAGATTCTCATACTGACACACAACAATCACAAATTGTATTATTGCTTATTTTGTACAAAGTGGAGAGTTTTTGATGATACATAAAATTTTGAAATCACTCTCCCCCTCAATCAATGACCCATTTTTATAATCTTTGAAGAAAAATTGTTGGCATTGATTGAGAGATAAATTTTATGAAACATTTCAAGCTCGATTGATTTTCAAAAAATTTCATGGTACCACCAAGTTTTTCACAAATACTTTCCGGAAGAATCATGGAAGGAAATGTATTTGTGATAAAAAGAAGATTTCTCTTCTTTATCAAGAAATAATGCACTGAGGCGTTCATTAGATCGAAGAAACATGGATATAAAGTAATCCATGCCCAGGTGAACATCACCCGGTAAAAGGAATAACCGTCTTTTTGACGACGTGTTTTCCCCAGTTTGAAAAACGGGTTGCTATCTGAAGTAATAGCAAGCCTAAATTTTGAGTCCGGTTGCAGCCAGAAATGACTACAAGCCATATGAGAGAAAATTTTGAGAAACGACATGTTTTAGAAAAAAACTTTATTTGAAACCGAAAAACTCTTGCTCAAACATATGTATGATTCCGTGTCATTATTGAATGACATTTCTAGAAATGTACATAATATTGATTACACAAGAGACATGTCGTGAGAAGAATATTTTTGGATTTTTAATGATTTTTCAAATTTTTATGGTTTTTATAGGTTTTATATTTTTCTATTTTCTTTTTGTTTTAAACTATGTACAAAGGATATGTGAGAATAATCCTTCACTCATCACTTTCTTCCTGAAGACACTTAAGAGTTTCGGGAGTGAGGCTCTTCATTCCAAGTCGGGGAAGAATTGACGGAAATCTTTCGCGAGAGAGAGGCTTTGTAAAGATATCAGTCAATTGAAACTCCGTCCTTACAAAGTAGAGTTCCACTATCCCTTTCTTCACTTGTTCTCTGATGAAGTGATGACGAATGTCAATATGCTTGGCTCTGTAGTGCTGGACATTGTTACAACACAAACCAATGGCACTTTTGTTATCATAGTACATAGGGATTTTGTTGAAGTCAAATCCATAGTCTGATAGTTGAGATCTCATCCATAAAATTTGAGCACAACACGAGGACATAGCAATGTATTCAGCCTCTGTGGATGAAATTGATGTACACATTTGCTTTTCAGATGACCAGCTTACAAGTTTCTCACCCAAGAATTGAGCACCTCCTGACGTACTTCTACGAGTATCTTGACACCCCGCATGGTCAGCATCTGAGTAAGCCGTAAGAGCCATTGCATTGTCTTTAGGGTACCAGAGACCCATGTGAATGGTCCCTTGTAGATACCTAAATATTCTCTTAACTGCTTCCAAGTGCTTTTTGGTAGGCTTGGATTGATAACGAGCACACATGCAAACTGCAAATAGAAGGTCTGGCCTGCTTGCTGTTAGATACATGAGGGATCCAATCATGCTTCTGTATTTGGTTTGATCAACTGGTAATCCTGATGGATCGTCATCAAGTTTGGATTTTTCAACCATTGGGGTATCTACAGAGTCACTAAAATCAAAGCCAAATTTCTTCAAAATGTCATTAACGTATTTGGCTTGATTAATGAAGATGCCACTTGGATTTTGTGAAATTTATAACCCCAAGAAGAATGACATTTGTCCCATCATAGACATTTGGAACTTGGAACTCATTTCTTTTGCAAATCGGTCACATTCATTAGAATCGGACGATGCAAAGATGATGTCATCAACATAAATTTGAACGCGAAGCAGATGATTTCCAGTCTTCCTTGTGAACAAGGTAGGATCAACAACACCCTTGGTGAATCGGTTTGCAAGAAGAAACTTTGATAAAGTATTGTACCAGGCTCTAGGAGCTTGTTTTAGGCCATTTAATGCTTTCTTCAAACGATAAACATGATTTGGTCGTTCAGGATCCACAAATCCTTCTGGCTGAGTAACATAGACTACTTCTTTCAAGTCTCCATTCAGGAAAGCCGTCTTAACATCCATCTGATAAACTATCATGTTACTACTGGCAGCATTGGCAAGGAAGATTCTGATGGCCTCGATACGAGCAACTGGTGCAAATGATTCTTCAAAGTCAATTACTTCTTGCTGACTGTATCCTTTTGCCACTAACCGAGCCTTGTTTTTCAGGACATCACCATGCTCAACAAGTTTAACTTTGAAGATCCACTTGAGAGCAATAATCATTGCACATTCAGGTGGTGGTACTAATTCCCATACATAAAGGCGATCGAACTCATGGATTTCTTCTTGCATAGCAGTAAACCAGGATACTTTAGTAAGTGCATTCTTGAAGTCTTTGGGTTCGATTTTGGATAAGACGGAATTGAAGATGCACCACAAGGCATCGGTAGCAAGCTGTTTTCTGGTGGACACTGGTCGTGAAGGATTACCTATGATATTATCAATTGGGTGATCATTGGTCCATTTTCTGAGATGTTCATGAGGTTGAGGATAGTGAACTGATATGGTAGAACTTGATTCTCCTGATGATGATGCTGCTTTGTTGGAGGGTTCGGGAGCGAATACATTAACAAATGGTTCATCTTCAGGAGGATCAAAAGGATTGTCTTCACATGAATTATCTGTTGTCGCTCCTTGACGTTCAGAGGAAGAAAGTGCATTTGACACATGTTGTGAGTTGCTAAATTCTGGAGCATCATGATCAAGTGAAATGGAAGTCGATGGATCATTTGTAACATGAGAAGCATCTATAGCCATATCATTAGGTTCTGCAGCCTGTTGTTCAGGAGCTTGAGATTGCTGTGACTCGAAGTACTCATCAAACATGGGGTCAAATAACTTCTTCAATTCTTCACTAGTAGGCGGAACATAAGGAGTGACAGGTTTGGAGTGCTGTACAAGTCCCGAAGTAATTGGTCCAGGAGATAAAAGATTTGGTGAGGGTCCAAAACTGGTGTGTCCTGAAGCCGTATGCTCTGTCAGCTCATCAAACGTGACATGGATTGTTTCCATGATTTGTCGGGTTCTTTTGTTGTAGATTCAGTACCCTTTTCGATCTGGCGCATATTCGACGAATACCCCAATATCAGCCTTTGCTTTTAACTTCCCTAAGTCTTCACTATCGTTAGTTGGATAGCACAGGGCACCAAACACACGAAGAAAGGAGAGATCAGGCTTTTTGAGATGCACCAGCTCATAAGGAGTCTTGTTGTGGAGAGGATGTATTAATGACCGATTTTGAGTGTAGTATGCAGTAGCTATAGCTTCAGCCCATAGAAACATTGGTGTCTTTGAGAATATCAGCATAGTGCGAGCAACTTCAACTAGTGTGCGATTCCGTCTTTCAACAACTCCATTTTGTTGAGGAGTTTGAGGAATACTCTTTTGATGACTGATGCCGATACTTTCATAAAATTGAGTGAGTTGTTGATTAACAAACTCAGTTTCATTGTCAGTTCGAATGATTCTAACGGTCTTGTTAAGCCTTACTTGCAACTGCTTGATGATTTTGATGATGATTTCAGGAGTTTCATCCTTGGATCTTAAAAACTTCACCCATGTAAATCGTGAGTAATCATCCACAATAACAAGAATATATCTTTTCCCATTGAAGCTTTGCACTCTCATGGGTCCGCACAGATCCATGTGAAGGGTATGGAGCACTTCAGTGTTGGAGTTGGTGGGTTTTGGTTTGTGGGTGTGTTTCTTGCTTTTACCCAATTGACATGCTGAGAAAAGATGGTCTTTTTCATACTTCAATCTGGGCATGCCTCGAACAAGATCTTTGCGAGAAAGTTCATTGATGGTGCCGAAGTTCAAATGGTTCAAGCGACGGTGCCATAACCATGATTTGTTCTTAGAGTCCTTAGAGAGCAAGCAAATAGGAGAGGACCACATCATGTCTTCGATAGAGATAGTATACAAATTAGTACCACGACTTCCTTTAAGAAGATCAACTCCATCCAATTCTCTAACAAAACATGTGTGCTTTCTGAAGGCCACTTCGAGATCAGAATCACAAAATTGTCCAACAGAGAATAGATTATGCCCAAGTCCTTCCATATAGTAAACCCTAGAAATCACGCTGTCACCAAACACATAATCACCATACCCTATAATGGCTCCCCAGTCATATGTTTTGAGCAGCCTAAGTCCAAATACCACAGGACGATTTATACGACCTGCATTTGAAACCAGACAGATATGGATAGCTGAAAAACATGGATCCCCAAGTGTAATTGGGATCCAATTGGTTAGCACACGCATACTTAAGAGAGGCAGGATTAGTCTCTACATTGGCTTTCTCAGAGGAAACGATACTAGTAGGCGCTACTAACTTAATATCATGGCATTGAGTCACTAAAGGGAATTTTCTACCCGTTGCCTTCCATTTCCAAACCGCTAAAGCCTTTGGATCGGGCATATTTGTCAATGGGCACTGGCTTCCTAAAGTGAACTTTCTTCTAGTAGGTTTCCACTGATATCCTACGTTGGTAAAAACTTTTCCTGTTGCTTTCCAAGTATGGTTTTTCAGTTTGTGTGTCTTAGCAACTTAACTGAGGATTTATAAGAAGAATTCAAAAATGACACAACACATTCATCATGATTACCAGAAATTAAACAACCATTACAAGTCTTACAAGTAGCATTAGAATTCGAATTAATTACAGTACGCTTAACGCAAATGCTAGAATCAACACGATTCTTTTCACTCAAATCAATCTTATTGTTCCTAAGGTGGTCTTCTACTTTCTTCCCTTGATCACTCTTAGCTGGCGAAGTCCTATCATTCCTTGTATTGCCTTTAGGCTTTGACCTGCTAGCTTTAGTGACATTGATTACTCCTGTAGAATTGACGATGGGAACATTAGATTGTTGTATAGTTGTTAGGTTTCTGGGTGGTGATGTGCTATGATCAGAACTAGCCAAAGGTATGTCAAACGTAACATGCTTTTTTGAACTCTTAGGTAGTGATGTACCTTTACTATTTCACATGTTGGGAACCTTAGGGCACGTACCTATGGCATATTCTAACAATTCTTGTGACCGTTTGGTGAGAAAGCTAATGTCTGATAATGTGTTATCAGAGGGTCTCACCATCCTATCTTTTTCAATGGTCTCACGAGTCAAATCAAAGCAATCCTTAAGATGTCTAAGGTAATCACTATGGACTAACTCATTGTTCTTAAGTGGAAGCGGTATGAACACAACTTCATGTGCATAATTTTTACATTCACAGACCTTTGAATTGATATGGTCACTTGCACAGACCGGCAACTTCCCTTTCACCTTGGTATTTAGATTCTCAATTTCATTTAGCAAAGAAGTTATCTTTTCATTGGTTTTATCACGAGTGATCTTAATTGAATCATATAACTCTTTGTAATGTTGTTTAACTTTGGAATTTTCAGCTTGAAAACAGTCATTTTCATGTTTGAGTTTGTTGATCATGTTTTGAAGTTGAAAACTCTGAGAATCTGCAGACTGAGGTTTATGGGTGTCGATCACATCATACATGGGAGATTTCATTTGGGCAATTTGAGTCCTTAATTTCCTAATCGTGTTAATGTGAGCTTGAATTTTTTCATCCCTTTTTGCCATTTCAAAATATGTATCAAATTCAGGAACATCAGCAGATGCCTTTGCCTTTGATATTTTAACCCTTTCTTCTAAATGTTGATATTTTAATTGCAGGTTAAGATTATCAACTTCTAGTTTAGAAAAGTGTTTGACCATGTTGTCATGATCATCATTTTGAATTTTTTCATGCAGTTTCAAATTCTCCCCCTCAAGCTCAACAACACGATGTTGGAGATCATTCAAAGCAATAGACATTTCATGAAAATGACAAGCCTTTATCGAAGAATCAGTAACAGTATAGAACACATCTTGAGAAATACATTTAGCAATCAGATTGTCATTCATGATAAGAATATTTTTCCTAGCTATCTCACTATGCTGAAGATCTATTGCTGTTTGTTTCCCCTTATTTTCCACATTTTTAAACACCTCTTTCATTTCTTTTAGTTCAACATCAAGGGACTGACGTAAATTCTCAAAGTGTTCTTTGATTAGTTTAAAAAATGGGATGACTTCAGTTAAGTAACACTCCTTAGTAAGCTCAAATCCCCATTCACCCTCAGTGATTCCCCTTGGTGTGATTCTATTTTTGCATGTTTTATCAAAATCAGTGAACATTTGACAAAGGGCATATATGCTAATAAGAGTTTTACATTGCTTGAGAAGTGACAACTGAACTAAGTGCATTGGTGTATTGGGGGATACACAGTTTGGGCAGCTAACTTTTGAGGTGTTTTAGCCTTAATTTCCTCAGCTTTCATTTTCTCAACGTCTAAAGGCCAAAATACTTGTTCTGGTGTTAACTTAGTTTGAGGTGCAAACACAGTCACTCGGTTTTGTTCATAATAATCATGGGGCTTAACAATGACTCGGTGTTTAATGCACTTTGGATCCTTCATTTTGTTATCAAATCTCTCTCTATTGGCAGAATCAAGTTCATCTAATTCTTTATCAGACCAACTATTTAGGGGATCATGATTGGGTGTAAGCATAACCTTAGTATCATAAAGGGCAGGTTGAGAGTCTCTAAGGCTCTTAAGGAAGTTTGTTTTAGGCAACCCTAAATCCTTATCACTATGCTTATCCCGCAGTTTCATGTGCTTTTCCATCATTTGAGCTGTTTGACAGGTTTGGCCTTGTACTTACAACTTGTTTTCAAGTTTGTTTTTCAACTGCTTAAGGTTGGAAAATCCGTTTAACAGTTTAGTTTCCTTTTCTTGAAATTCATTTTTTAGGAGATTTAAACTATCCTGAATTTCATGTTTTTCCTTAATGGCTCGATCAAGTTGATTTTGAAAAGATTTAATTTCTTGTTTAAAGGCCATTTCCTTTAAGTTTTGTTCAGTAATGTAAGCATGCATTTGCCATTCCATTTTTTGTTCACGTTCTGTTAGCTCAAATTTTGCACGTTGTTCATAACACCTAACTTGATCCTTAAGAATATTAATCCTAGTGGTCAGAGTGTCATCAGGTGCAACAACAGTGTACTCATCAAATTCACACTCATTGTCATCAACAGAGGATATATTACTTGATACAACAGACTCAATGTTGTGCTCTACACATTGTTCATATGGGACAATATTGCTATTTCCCATTTTAGCAATATCTAATTCAGCAACGTTTGTTTGTTGTACTTCGTTATATATTGTTTGTTCATGCATCACATTATTATCACACGCAACAGAAGACTTTACACAAGATATGTCAAAATTACTGTTGTGATCCGAATGTTGCTCAATTGGGAAAACATTAACGTTCTTCAATTTAGCCTCATTTGGTTCACCAACATTATTTTGTCGTATATTGTAGAAGTTCTTTTGTTCATCATTAACTACACATTCATCATATAATTTTAGTACCTCAGATATGATGGATGATTTGGAGGGACCAGATTGATGTGATGGTGAGACAACTGATGATAGATTGGCCATGAAGATTGTCTGAGCAGTAGGTTCGTCATCAACATCTGAGTCAAATGCATCACAATCCTCAGCTTAGAAGATGTTTGGATCATTAAGAGCTAAATCCTGAACCGGTTGTTCATCCACATCATCATCAAACGTCTTTCCATCATCCCCAACAAGAAAAGCCAATTCTTCCTCATTTAGCAGAACTCCATTCTCTTGAGCTTGCATGAGCAACATTTTGTCCTTGAAGTAGTCTGAATTCTGAGGGCGCTTTGGCTGTGTGCAGTTCCTGGCGATGTGACCCAATCCCCCACAGTTGTAGGATTTGGGTTGCCTTCCTTGTCCCAGATTCACATTTCCAACCCTGTTCTGTACGTTACCCCTTGCAGCATTCCTTTGATTTACATTCTGTCTGCCCTGAACGTTCTGCACCATTACTTTACCATCTTCCACAATAGCTTGATTATGTGGATTGGAGGAAGTTCTGAGTTGATTGTTGGTAGGTGGGGGTGCAGCCCTGAAATGTTGAACCAGTAGAGACACTTGATTGGAAAAATTGTCAATCATCTTGTCAGTATGAGAGTACCCTGAGTCAAGATGGGTATTCATGGCAGCCGATGACTGTAGAGATGAGTGATCCACTGATGACACAGGTTGATTGGTTGGCAACATACTAGTCATAATAGCAAGTGAGTTATTGGTGACAGGTGGATTGAGCTTCTCTCTTAATTGACAATCATATGCTGCATGCTTCTCATGTTGTTGTATATATGCAAACAGTTGTTCATAGTTCATATTTCTCAATCCTTTGTTGAGCTTGACTGCTGTAACAAAGCGATCCCACTCAGGTGACATGTTGTTCACAAACTTAGAGTTGAGTTGAATGTTGGGCATTGTCATTCTGATCATTCTCATGTCATTAACCAGTTTTTGAAATCTGACATAGTAGTCGGTAATGTTTTCACCAGGGTTCATTTTGAAATGCTCAAACTCATCGTACAACTGAGACTCACCGTCTTCTTTGGTTAGCTCCGAACCAGCCAGAAGCATTTTGACATTGTCCCAAACAGCTTTAGCTTCAGTGTTGAAGTTAATTAGCTTGTACACATCTTTGGGTAACCCTTGTATCACAATGTTGGAAGCTCGAATGTCAGCATCATAGCGCTTCTTTTCAACATCATTAAGATCATTGTAAGTGCGTGGTCTATCAATTCCATGGGTGACAGAACCATCCTCAGCCGTGGAGATAGCATCTCTGGTTGTACCCATCTGCATAGGACCTTCATCGATAGATCGCAGAATGTTCTCACCATTTTGTTTACCCAAGCAATACAATCTGATTCTTTGTGCCCATGATTCATAATCTGTTATGTCTAGCATCAGAGGTCGGGTGTCTAACCCAACAGCTTGAATGTCATCTGAAACTGTCGACATCTCAAGGTCTTCAAACGGGATTTTACAGCTTTTGTGACTTAAACCGAGAAATGGTTCTTTCTAGGGATTTTACTAAAGTCAACAAAAGAAACCGGAAGATATACTCAGCAAGTTAAACTAATAGAGAGATACCGGATGAGTCACAGTTTGCACCAAGTGTAAAGTTGTGACAAGTCAAGTTACAATATATCCAATTAAGATTAGTCAAGTCGCAAGGATTAACTCACAATGTCAGATCACAATTAGATTAATTGAAACGACTAAAGTTACAACAATTCACGGATTGCAAAATGGTTAACCTATCACACGAATCTCAACACTTAGTAAATTGCCAACAAATTTGAGAAAGTCGCAACCTAATGGAACAAACCGCAAAGTAGGAGTAAACAGCAATAGGATGAGCAAATTGCAGGAAGAGCTAACCGCAGGAGAGATAAGCACAAGGTGAGTTAACCACAAGGTGAGATAACCGCAGGGAGTAACTAACCGCAGATGATCAAAACGCAAGTGTGGTAACCGTAGAAAAACGCAAACCACAAGAGCAAACCATATATACTTAATCGCAGACCACCAAACCGCTAGTGTGGTAACCGCAGAAAAACGCAAACCACAATATCAAACCACAAATACTTAATCGCAGACCACCAAACCGCAAGAGCTAATCGCAGTCCACAATGGTCCAAAACTGTCACTTTCCTTGCGTTTTGTCTGTTTTCCGAAAATAGTAATCGCAGATAAACTAACCACAAAATCCAGAAGCAAATCGCAGCTATGAAATGAGGCAGTGGAGCTAACCGCAGACAAGAAAAACTACTCAAAACAAATCCAAACTTCAAATAAACGTATGATATAGTATAACCAACTGAAACACAATGTTATACTAACACCAAGGATCATAAAAGTACATCTCTAACATGTCTAATAACACTAGAAAGATCAAACCAAGATGTTTTCAAGCAAAAAAACTTCAAACTCACAAAACCACACAAAATCACACCAAATAAGATTCACCAAGGCCCTAAGATGAAACCTTGGCTCTTGATACCAATTGTAGGATAATAACTAAGTCTTAAACATGATGATACTTGTGATTAAGGTGGCGTATGGATTAAGAGAAAAAGAAGAAGAGATAAAACTTGGAACCTTGAGAGAGAAAATGATATGTTAGATTAGATAGAATGAGAAGGTCCAACCCTCTCCACATGTGGAGAGGGGTATTTATAGTGAACTACAAAAAAAAAAAAAAAAAAAAAAAAAAAAACGCCCACACCCGAGCTGTGGATCAGGCATACAGTGGGTAAAGACCCGTCCTTCTTCCATGGTGTTACTTAAACTAAACAAATATATAATTAACTAACTATGAGCTAACTTAAATGCTATTACATCAATTAGGTGACCGAGTCTTCTATAGGAATAATTGTATTCCTAACAATAAATAACCGTTGTAATATTATTTTTAGAATCATAATAGATTTTGTCTAATATAATTATCGTTATAAAAGGTATGGACTAATGATTCAAAATTAAGTTTCGATTATAGTTTATAATCCGTTTATAAAATATGTTTAGTAAATTAGGGTATGTCGTGAAATAATGTCGGAAGTAAATGAGTCGGGAACGAGTCATGAAATATGCTGAAGTGAACATGCCACTTAGTTTGGCACCCAAAAGCTCAAAATATAAGTATACATTTTATTTATAATACAATGTACATATGCCATTTAAAAATAAAACAAGTTATGTATTTGTTATAAACAGTACCAACGTATCTAATTATCAAGTAAACTGGGCTTTGAACCACTGATGAAAACAAACACACCCGGTTGGGCCTTACTGGCTTGACTCAGCAACACATACACAAGCTCAAATCTCATTTTCATAATCAGTTTGTCATCCTTTCTTTTAAATTCATTTTCACATAAAAGTGAGTAAACCAAGTGCAGCTATATTGAGCTCGAGTGAACAAGTCATGGGAAACCCGAACACACTCGACCTCGTGACACGACTCAAACCAAACGTACCCTTATGTAATGGACTTGAGGTCCTTTAACCGAGCAAAATAAACACAATTAGAGACAACACGATTTCAACACAACACAAGTCCATATCCAAATTTTAAGTAATCCCACAGTAAAAATCATTTTTCTTTTTTTGTTTCCAGTAGTGTTTCAACAGCAGGCAAAAGAATTGGAAACCAATTGCATCTCCACTTCCAAAACTCAAAATCAAGTTCCAAAGTTTACACCAACATAAATTATTTGTACTATTTTCAAATAGGTGAATAAAAAATGTGCAAAGCCCACTGTTGGGTTGTAGTCTCGACCCATAGCTAAACAAACACAAATCAAGATTTTAACTAAATAAACCCATAAGAAATAGGTAAGGTTATTAATAAGCACTTCCAATTATGAGCCAAGTGCAGTTTCTGTGGTGAATTTTATTAGGAAGAAACTCGTTAAAACCTAAACACGCACGTTTAAATTAGAAACGGATACAGACGTACGTGATAAAAAGTGAATCTGAAGAAATAAAAAGGCTAAGGATATGAAATTGATATTTTTACAATCCTAAAACAAAGAAAATTTTTGGAAAAAGAAAAATAATTTTTACGCTATTTAATTAATTAATTATTATAAATTAATTACTATTTTCTAATTACTTTTTAATTATTTAAATTATCCTAAATTATAACTAATTATGAAATTACACTAGAAAAATGAAAATAATATTGGGAAAAATCTAAAATAACTTAAAACTAATTTTAAAATTAAATTTGTATTTTTTTGACTTTTTAAATATTTATTATTAATTAAAAACTAATTATTAATTAGTAAAAACTAAGAAAAGAGAAAAATCTGAAAAAATTACTAAAAATACTATAAGATATAAGGAACCTAAGAAAATTATAAAAATGAAAATAGCTTTTACAAAAAGCTAAAAATAAGCTAAATGGCTTAAATAGAAGCTATCACTTCTTGTATTTTCGTCTTTTTTGGATTTTTCTTTTTCAAAACTGATTATATAATGATTTTAGACAACTTTCATAAAGGAACTTTTTCTGGAAGTCAAGAATAAGCCAGATGTGAGCTTATGAGTAAGACAGAATAAGCCAAAGGCTTATTAGGATTTTGATTTGCTTGAATAAGCTACACTATTGAGCCACAGACCAAAATAAACCAACAACTAACAATGATACACAGAAATATGCACAAATGATCCAAATAATTACACAAAATAAGCCACAATCACCAAATAAGCACTTATGCTATTTGGAAGACCACAAAGACCAAAATATGCCAACTGCAGCCCTTGGTGGGGGCCACAAGAAGGATCAGGGGTCCAAAACTAGGGTTGAACCCTCATGTTGGACTGGGGTCCTTCCCAATAAGCCAATAAGCAGGTCAATCAACCCACTAATAAGCTCAGAAATGGCTTATGAAATAAGCTAAACAAACCTGATGACTCAGTATGCAGGATCAAATAGGCCACTTGCAGGCCAGTGTGGGGTCCACACAAAAGGTCAATGGTCCAATCTTAAGCTGGATTATGAGAAATAAGCTAAAGGGCTTTCTAATAAGCCAAAAAGAAGACCTATCTCTCACTAATAAGCCAAAAATGAGCACATGAAAATAAGCCAAAAACCTGAGGACTCAGCACAAGTGTGGGATTGGACAAAATAAAAAGGACTTGCAGCCCTATCAAATAAGCTATAAACCTAAAAATAAGCCCTGAACCTACAAGTTGGGCTTATTGGCTTTCCAATAAGCCAAGAAATACACTGTGGGACCACTAATGAACAAGATAAGGTCTATTGAAAGTTGGGTGTTTTGACTGGTCCACTGGTGCAGGGCAACCCTTTGCCCTGCAGGCCTGTTTGAGCAAGCAAATAAGCTATCACAAAAATTCTTAAAAAATAGGTACTTGTGGATTTCAAAAGATTAGGTGAGGGACTATAACATGTAAAAAGATCAAGTGCTGAATCTTAACACAAAAATCACAAAAATTCCCACAAAAAGTGGATTCCTGACTAAACTTGAAATTTGACTTTTTGATGTTAAGGCCTAGTTTGACTTAAATGGATTTTGATCTTGAATTATGGACTGATTTAGGTTAGTTGAACTATATGAAGACTAAAATAAGCCACAAAACTCACTTGTGAGTTGAAATGGAGCTTATGCTATCTAAAAACCCATACAGAATGATTTTAGGCCAAATTTAGAATGATTTTGACTATTGGCTTACAACCACCTAAAATACTTGTTGTTCTGGACTACTTAGGTATTAAGAAAGAAGTAGGAACAGATTTGGCCAATAATTACCATAAATGCTCACTCAAACAGTCAATTCCAAACACTACCTAAACTTACAGAATTTAATGAAACTTAAATGAAATGGAAACAAAGCTTAACCTACTTACTACAACTTATCTATTAAGCAATTAATAAGCTAAGTGACCACAGATAAGAAACTACAACCACTTGTATACTGAAATAACAAAGATTAAAAGAAAAGCTTACAAAGCCTTCCAAGCTAGAAACCAAGAACCAATGTACCACTTCCTATTGGCTTCCACAAGCCTCTAACCCACTGCCATCATTTATGAACAGTGCTCCAGCCTTCTTCAACCTTGATACATGCTTTTTTATTTTTTATTTATTTTTTTATATTTTTGATGATTTTTTATGAAACTAAGATTAGAGTTGATACAGAAGCTTATAAAGCTTATGGATCCTCTCTGTTTAACCTTATATGAACTTATAATCAGATTATACCAACTAATGAACCTTGAATAATAATTGAAATACTTCTTGAAACTTGAAAATTGAAAATTGGAAGTAAACTAAAAAAAAGCTTTCATTAACCTTAAAAACAGATTACAAGTGAAAAACTAAATACTAATTTGGCTAAGATACTAGATTACATGCCATATAAGGCTTCTACTAGCTTCTGCTTATACTACAAGATAAAAAATAATGCTCCAAGCTTCCATGTGTGCTTCCAGCGCTAATTTGCTTTCCCACATGGCTTCTTGTTGACTCTTGACCATATCCCCACCATCAATTTTAGCATTGATCAATCCTAGCTGTTGATTAGGATTTTGGCGCCAAAAGGTGGAGAGTGCAATTGGGCAGGATAGTGGTACAGGTGAGGGCATTAAATGAGGAGGGGGTTGGTTAGGGACAAGTGAAGGCTTTGGAGTTGGGTTTGGTGAAAAAGGAGGGAGCAGGGGGAGGAAGACAGGGATAGGGAAATGGGGGGAAGAAGGGTGAAGATGGTGGGTTTGACTGGGTTGACCAAGGGGTTGATCGTTTGACCCCTGGTTATATTAGTTTAGGTTTTGGGCTTTTGGGTGGGCTTAGGGTATTAGTGGGTTAGTTTTGGTTTGGATTTGGATTTTAGGTTAATATAAATACAAAGGGTCCGGTTTGGTTTTAGTGTTTCACAAGGACCACTTTTGTAATTTCCGAAAAGTAAAAGGGCCTGAAATGTAATCTTCCCAAAGTGTTCCAAAGGACCAATCATGCTAAGCTCATTATTCCAAGGACCAATATTGACTTTTCCATTTTTTTGAAATTCCTAGGGACATTTTCTGCCAATTATGAAACTTCAGGGACCAAACCTGCAAACTTTTGAAACTTTTTAGCCAAAGATCATTTTTGATAACATTTGACTTTTAAAGGACTTGGGTTGACTTATCTTTCAAACCAAATGCTCAGGGACTAATTTTGATAAGTTTTGAAAGTTGAGGGACTGAAACTGCCAATTATGCAAACTTTGTTCGTTTTTCATCTGTTTTTAATCATTTTACATCTCAAACATGTAAAACACAATCCTGGGCTATTTTCTGTATTTTGATACATTTCTGAGTGTTTTTAAATATTTTTGCAGTTCAGATTGACAAAAAATGATTAGTATTTACACACTCATCAATCCCCCACACTAAACTATTGCTAGTCCCTAGCAATCTTTTATGAAAATTTAATGGATTTGATGTCTCTTTACCAAAATCCATTACTTTTGGAGTAGCCAATGTTTTAGTATGATACATTGGTACATTGATAACCAAATGATTTTGAGCAAACCATAAGCTGTCAACGGATTTGATTTGTCTTTACCAGAAGCCGTTTGCTTCTGGACTAGCCAACTCTTTGATACAGTCATTATCATCTTGGTGAGTTGATTACCAATTATGGTTTTCCACTGCCTTTACCACAAGCCATAACCTTGTGGGCTAGCCAACTATGTACTTTTTAAGATATGGTGAGTTGAATATCATACAATTTCAGGAAAATTGTCAGTCATAAACGGATTTGAGATATCTTTACCAAGAGCCGTTTGCTCCTGGATTAGCCTGTCCTTATGTGGTTTAGACATGGTGGACTGATAACCATTTGTTGTGTAAGTGCAAAGCACTTTCACTAAGTGAAAAAATTTAAAAATAAGTGATTTTTTTTTAAATTTTGGCCAAAAACGGGGGTACTAGAAGGTATAATGTAATCAAATTCGCTAGAATTCCCCCCCCCCCCCCCCGACACTTAGAATTGAATATTGTCCTCAATATTCAAAGTCCCGGCTATTATGCCGACTCTTTGAACGTAAAAAGGCAATATTACAAGCTAAATGTGGAAACACCATTTTTTACTTTATATATATATATATATATATATATATATATATATATATATATATATATATATATTGCAAACAATAGCAGGGGCCGACCACTCCCCCACACTTAGGTGTTAGAAAATAGAAAGAAGTCAGAGACATGGGTGAAAACCCATGTTGTGCTAATGTTTTTGTTCACCGAGTCACTTGCTTGACTCGGTCCCCGAATTCATTGGTTCTTGGGGAAAGTTTGGAGATCAGGGACAACCATGGATGGTATGTCCTCTCCAAAGTAATGTTTCAAACGATGCCCATTCACTTTGAAATTTGGTCCGTCATTTTGAGATAACTCAACGGTACCATATGGATAAACCTTTGTGATAGTGAATGGGCCAGTCCAACGGGTTTTAAGTTTACCCAAGAAGATCTTTAATCTAGAATTGAAGAGAAGGACTTGATCACCAACGTTGAAAAGGCGGTTCTTGATTTTTGAGTCATGAATCTTCTTTGTCTTTTCTTTGTAGATCAAAGAGTTCTCGTAAGCTTGATCACGGAGTTCATTCAATTCATTCAGTTGAACTTTCCGATGATCACCCGCAGTTTGGAGGTCAAAATTTCCTTGCTTGAGGGCCCAATAGGCTTTGTGCTCAAGCTCGATCGGTAGATGGCACGCTCTCCCGTACACAAGCTTGTAAGGTGTACACTCGATGGGTGTTTTGTAAGCTGTACGGAAAGCCCAGAGTGTATCATCTAATTTATCTGACCACGATGCATGATTTTCACCTACGGTCCTTTCCAAGATTCTTTTAATGCCTCGATTGGAAACTTCTACTTGTCCACTTGTTTGTGGGTGGTACACAGTAGAAAGACGGTGAGTTACACCATACTTTTGCATAACTTTATCAAATTTGTCATTGTAGAAATACGTACCACGATCACTGATTATAGCACGTGGAGTTCCAAATCGAGCAAAAAGAGCTTTCAAAAATTTCACAACAACTCGGGCATCATTAGTGGGTAAAGCTTTTGCTTAAACCCATTTTGACAAATAGTCCACATCCACGAGTATGTAGTTATTTCCATGAGATGACGGAAATGGTCCCATAAAGTCGATGCCCCACACGTTAAAGATTTCACAAACTTGAATTGCATTTTGAGGCATTTCATTCTTTTGTGAAATATTCCCGTGACGTTGACAAGCGTCACCGGATTTGACTAGTTCCTGGGCATCCTTGTAAATCGTGGGCCAGTAGAAACCGGAGTCAAACACCTTTTTGGCGGTGTAGTTTGGATTATGGTGGCCCCCCGTGGGACCGGCATGGAAAACCTTGAGAATTTCAGTGGCTTCCTGACCATACCGGATGACTTGATCCACACATATTTTGAACAAGTAGGAGTCGTCCCAGAAATAATGTTTAACATCCTTAAAGAATTTATTTTTCTGTTGGGACGACATCCCTTTCACCACAAAGTTACCCGCACGACAATTAGCAAAGTCTGTAAACCATGGGGTAGTCGAATCTCCACGAAAAGAAACCGCATTGAGGGTCTCGAGAGGAAACGTTTTGTTTATTTCATTTTTCTTAGAAACATCCTGATGAGGGTTTTCTAGACGGGACAGATGATCAGCAGCCAGGTTCTCAGCTCCTTTTTTATCATGTATAATGATATCAAATTCTTGTAGGAGGAGAACCCAACAGAGCAATCTCGACTTTGCATCTTGTTTTGCAAAGAGATATTTTAGAGTCGAGTGATCCGTATACACTATGCATTTTGTTAAGATCAAGTATGGTCAACACTTTTCAAATGCTTACACCACGGCCAACAATTCTTTTTCTGTTGTGGTGTAATGAGCTTGATCTTCGGTTAAGGTTTTGCTTGCATAGTGTATAGGCTGAAAATGCTTGGTTTTTCATTGCCCCAAGACGACACCTATGGAAAAACCGCTTATATCACACATAAGTTCGAATGGAAGGTCCCAGTCGGGGGGCAACTGATGCATAGGGATTGAACCAGGCTTTACCTCTCGAGGAGCTTACAACCCCCACCAGGCAGTGTACCTGATCGATGTAGTATAGTATAATGACAAGTACCGGGGGATTGATCGTTCAGCTAGGAATAGTGTCGCTAGGATTAGAAAACCTAAAGACTAGGTCTAGAGATGAGGGATGATTCTTTTTGTATTTTTATATTTTTTAGAAAGCAAATTAAGATCTCGGGTTTTAAAGGAGTTGGGCGGAATTAGTTGCTAGTCAACTAACCCAATACTAAGGTGCAATAAAAAAAAAATACTAGAAATGAAATTAAACTAAATTAAACTAAGGTTGTGAGCAATATGTGGGAGAAATGTGTTTACTTAGATTTCACTACTCCCTAGAAATCTTTTACACGTTAATTACTTGTTATAGTTGCGTGGATGACGGATTGTATTCCTTAATACCATTCATGGGGTGGCGTACTTACTTCCCCAATCCTATGAGTGCCTACTTCACTCCTATGTCGAGCCGGCTAAGAAGCTCCTAACATGGGATCATTAGAATTTACTCATGCATTAAATACAACCAATAAAACCTAGTACACATTGGTTCATGTTTCCTAAGACGTTCAAGCATGTTACACAATGGAGATCTGCCAATTTTCTTAAGTCTAACATTGAAATCATTCATCCAATACAACCATAAACAAGTAATCAACACATAATTAACATCTAGGTTTCATTAGATCTAAGCAAACACAAGATAGATCTAGCCTAGCATGTTGAAATCAAGACAAGCACAAGATATAGACAACCAACACATAGACATATTGATTGAATTAAGAGAAGACTTATCTCAATAGCACATGAAAGGATTCAAGGGGTAAAAACCCTTGAATTTACTGTAAAATACGAGCTAGGGTTCACAAAGTTTGGCCCTAGGGTTTCTCCACACAAATTCCTCTCAATGAATGAAAAATAGAAAACTATATATAGATTTTAGAAGGTGACGGCGTCAAGAACAAATGTCTGACGCCGTCATCTCGCCGCCAAATAGTTCCTCGGACTGCCTAGATCTAGATCTGACGCCGTCATGTAGTCCCCTTATGCAGGCCGTCATGATTTTAACTCTTGACGCTCTAGTTGTGACGCCGTCAGGTTTCTTCTGGGTCGTCATGGATTTTACTCTTGATGCCGTCAGGAATTTCCTCTTGACGCCGTCATACACTGTTCTCAGCATGGAAAATTAAGTCTTTGGCGTTTTCTTCACTTTTATGCTCCAAAAACGTCCGAATTGCTTCCTTTTCCAGAATTCACTCCCAAAGTACCTAAAATCACAAAAGGAACGATTTAGGGTAATATTTGATCAAATAAATTCAATTCCGGGCTTAAATGACCCCCTAAAAGTGGTTAATTTTTTGCCTCATCATATACCCTTACACTTGAGATTTGCTTGTCCTCAAGCAAATGCGCTTTTATTCTAATCAAAATACAAGTTATCATTTAACATTAATATAAAAGTAATTACAACAAATAATCGTTCCACTAAAGACCAAAGACAAGCACGGAGGTCATACACTAGCACCTCACAAATAGTGTTTAGATACTCATATGGGGGTAATATAAGATGTTCTTCCCCATTACTCCATATCACTAGTACTTTACCCATGAGTCCCAATCGTCCCAAAACAATATGTACAAGGATATGACTCGACTTAGCAACCATGTAATCAATTAGATAGTTAACTTAGGGTTTAACAAACACTAATGCACTAAAGATGAGTGCATACACGGAAGGCTAAGGCGATTTGGTTGTACATTTAAGTGGGGTGTAACAAATTCTTCCTTTAAGTAAGATGCTTAAAGTTAGAAACGAAAAGATAGGCTCGGAGGGGTGTACTAGGGGTTTCGTGTACTAAAAATGAGTACAACGCTAATGGTGTGGGAAAAATTAATTGACTTAACTAGCCAAGTAATATGACTTAAATGGTCAAGTAGTTATGATACGGGTTTAACACAAGGGTGATCCTAATGCCTCTTATCATGTAGTAAATCCTACTACACAAATGTAGTCTCACTAGCGGTCTCGGGATGCATCACTAACGCAAGTTCTAGAATCTAAATGCTACCGGTACACTCATAAGCACTAATAGTAAATGCTTTTCCTTTCAAATCTAAAGGCGAACCTCACATATTTGGGCGGAAAATTTTTCTGAATGATACGGTTATGTGCTAGTCATACAATCTCCTATCCATGAGACGCTTGCTATGGCTAAAGTTTCACTCCTAAATGTTGTAAAAAAAATTTAAATTTGGCGCTAAAATTGCACTAACAAGTATTTCTCATAGTTTTATTACACATCTGCTATTAAACAAACAAACTCAAGCGAAAGTGTATCTGTAAGGTATCATCATTTTACCCTCCCCTTACACTTAGGATGAACATTGTCCCAAATGTTCAAGTAAAGAATGTAAAAGTGAAATAAGTAAAAAGAATGAAATCAAATACTCCCCTGATTCGCTCGGTATGGATAATAAGGTGGCCAGGTTAGATCTTCCTCCAAGAAAATGAACAATCAAAGCTTCCCTTCCAGAATATAAATCATCTTCTTGTCATACATAACCTGTAAATCCTGAGAAAACAGACAAGGCAACCTCGCATAAAATCGGCGGCAATCTACATATGTTATTAAATCCTAGAAAACAAAGTAAGATATAATGCTTGTGGAATGATGTTTGCAGATTTCCTGGAGATTATAAAACTAATAATTCAACAAAAACTTTAAGACTCCGTTAGAAAAACAAAACTGGTAAAATTTCCAGATTTTTACACGTGACGCCGTCAAGAGGAAACTCATGACGCCGTCAGAAGTGACCTGCAGAAATTCTTATGTTAAGTTTCCAGAAAATTTCTAGAAAAACTTGGTCCTACTTCCTGGAAAATCCTGCAAAACATCATTATGACTCGATACAAGCAATTGACTCTAACAAATACAAATATACATGTTCATTTAATATTGTGGAGAATCATGATCGGTTTTGTTTCTTAAAAATATATTTGGGGTTTCCCCTTACACTTATCTTTTGCAAAAATACCTTTGGATGAAGTTAAGACTAGGCCAAACAACAAAGTAAAGTATTTCCACTATTTAGTTTAGAAACATGATCTACCAACAATAAAAATAAAGCATGCATACGGAAGCAAATAACAAATAAACAAAATAAAAATCACACAAAACATGGGTTGCCTCCCAAGAAGCGCTTTTCTTTATTTACGAGTCTTGTAGCTAGACTCAAGGTCATGGGTTACTACGTGATACGGGTGAGTTCCTCATTGAGGACATCCTTGGGATCAAACTTAGGTTTTAGCTTCCTATCAGTTTTCTTAGTACGGTATGACCTTTCAAACTTTTCTCCATCCGGATCATACAACGTCATCTTCATATGCCATGATCCGTCACCTTCCTTAGGTGGCTTGTCCCACCTCCATTTACACTGGTCTCCCTCTCTTTTCTACTTATTCATCTCTATATTAATAGGCATTACGCTTAAGAACTCAATCATCTTCCTAAAGACTAAGGGGTCCTCAAAAGGATCTAGCTCTTCATCTCTAGCTATGAGTTGTTCCACCGAATGTGTCTTTTCAATGAAATCTTTTTCTAGATAGAATGGGCGTTGAGGTCCTATAAAGTTCCTTTCTATCCAAGGTCCATATCTAGATGGTCTCCTATTAATCTCTACCCAATGTGGTGTCGGTTCATCATCACAATCATAACTATGCTTCTTAACATCGTATACCGACCAAGTGTCGCCTTCACCTACCGCTATCTTAGACTCCTTACAATCTATCATGGCGCTAGCGGTTGCTAAAAATCCTCTTCCTACCAACAATGGGCATGTAGTGTCACTAACCATGTCTAGGACGTGAAAATCCGTGAAGATAGTTAACTTTCCTACGTGAACAACTACATCCTTAATAATTCCAACCAGGTGAGCAATACTTCCATCCGCTAGACCTATCAATACCTCCGTCTTCTCTAACTTTCCTAGCTTAAGAGTGGTGAATAGGGATAAGGGAATCAAGTTGAGGCTTGACCCTAAATCGGCTAGTGTGTCGAAAGCTTCGGATCTTCCTATCTTACAAGGCAAAACAAATATACCCAGATCATCAAGCTTTTTAGGCACCTTGTTTTGAACGAAGGCGGTTCCATTTTTAACTAGCTTAAACTTCTCATACTTTTCTAGGAGGGCACTATAGTATGGAGCACGGGCTAAGACATCAATAACGGGGCATTCAAGGTGAAGTTCCTTGAATTCATCATCAAGGTCTTGCGTAGGAGGTGTTTCAACTATGCTTTTGACCAGTTTTATATCGGGTGTTTTACTTGATTGATCCTTTCGAAGAATTTGGTTTTGTTTGAAACACGTGCTCGTTGATTTAACTGAGTAGTATTGCGGACAAGAAGTGGGTGACGAAACTGATGATATGGAATTAACGTTTAGTTTCGGATTCTTGACCGTGTCGCTTGGGAGTGCTCCCATTTCTCGGTCATTGAGAACTTTCAACAATGTGTCAATTTTGGTGGTCATCTCGCTTTGCTTTTGTTTGAAATCGGCTTCAAACTTAGATATGCGAGCTTCTTGAGATGCCATGAACTTAGACCTCAATCCTTCAAGATTGTTGGTACTACCATAGTTGTTAGAAGGATTGTTGTTGAAAGTACGGTTGGAGGGTGGACCGTTTTGTTGGTAACGATTAGGCGGGTTGGAAGAATTGGCTTGATTTTGTTTCCACCTAGGGTTTAGGTGATTTTTCCAAGAGGGGTTGTATGAATCACCGTAAGGGTTTGGCTCGGGTTTGAAAGTGTACCACTTATCTCCCGCTTCGTCGGTACGCGAGGATGCGTAGTCCGCAAAAGCTGTTCCGGGGAGTTCCACACAATCACGAGTGTCATGGGGACCACTACATAATTCGCATGAAGAAGTGATTTTGTTCACCTGGCTTGAAGGCTTAGGAGCTTCGTAAGATTTCATGAGAAACTTGACTTGGTCCTCAAGTTCCATGATCCTACGGTCGGGAGTGCTAGAGTTGTTCGAAGGCAAAGATATTGCCTTGACCGTTTTGTTCAAATCACGGGGATCATTCCAACTTTCGTTGTCATAGAGAGCAAGATCTTCTATGAGTTCCCATGATTGTTCCGCACTTAGAACATGTAGCTTACCACCGGCCGATTGGTTAATGGCTCGCCTCGTAGAGAGATCGATATGGTCATAAAAGATTTGGACTTGGAGCCAAAGATCTATGCCATGATGAGGGACTTTTTGAAGTAAGTCCTTGAAACGAGTCCATGCTTCATAGAGAGTTTCATTTTGACGTTGTTAGAACATCAAGATGTCATTTCTAAGCTTGGTAGTTCTCCCCGGTGGGAAAAATTGAGCAAGGAAACGAGTGGTGAGATCATCCCATGTGGTGATGGATCCCGCGGGTAAACGTTCAAGCCATTGACTAGCTTGATCACGTAGAGAGAATTGGAATAGGCGTAATCGGGTTGTCTCTCTAGTTGCAACATCTAGGTCTATGGAATCTATGATTTTAAGGAAGTCCTTGAGATGTTAATTTGGATCTTCGGAACGAAGTCCATGGAATGCACATCCGCTTTGCACCAACCGGATGGTGTCGGATCGCAAGGGGGTCACATTGGCTCCGGTGAGCTCAATGGTGTTTCGGTAGCCTTGGTGGCTAGGTCGGGAATACTCTCCTAAGGTTCGGGGCCTAAGAGGTTCTAGTGGTGGGTTTTGTTGTGGTGGGATGACGGGTTTAAAGATGTTCCTATCGTCCATGATGTCGGGTGGTGAAAAATTACGAACAAAACACAAAGAAATAAGATAGACTAACGAGAACCTAAAAATAAAAATAAAATCTTACTAGAAAGGAATCTAGCAAGTTGACCTAATAAAAAGAGATTCTAACCTAGACAATAACTATTCCTCGGCAGCGGCGCCAAAAACTTGATGCGTAGGGATTGCACAAGGCTTTACCTCTCGAGGGATCTGGAGAAGCTTACAACCCCCACCAGGCAGTGTACCTGATCGATGTAGTATAGTATAATGACAAGTACCGGGGGATTGATCGTTCAGCTAGGAATAGTGTCGCTAGGATTAGAAAATCTAAAGACTAGGTCTAGAGATGAGGGATGACTCTTTTTGTATTTTTATATTTTTTAGAAAGCAAATTAAAATCTCGGGTTTTAAAGGAGTTGGGCGGAATTAGTTGCTAGTCAACTAACCCAATACTAAGGTGCAATCAAAATAAAATACAAGAAATGAAATTAAACTAAATTAAACTAAGGTTGTGAGCAATATGTGGGAGAAATGTGTTTACTTAGATTTCACTACTCCCTAGAAATCTTTTACATGTTAATTACTTGTTATAGTTGCGTGGATGACGGATTGTATTCCTTAATACCATTCATGGGGTGGCGTACTTACTTCCCCAATCCTATGAGTGCCTACTTCACTCCTATGTCGAGCCGGTTAAGAAGCTCCTAACATGGGATCATTAGAATTTACTCATGCATTAAATACAACCAATAAAACCTAGTACACATCGGTTCATGTTTCCTAAGACGTTCAAGCATGTTACACAATGGAGATCTGCCAGTTTTCTTAAGCCTAACATTGAAATCATTCATCCAATACAACCATAAACAAGTAATCAACACATAATTAACATCTAGGTTTCATTAGATCTAAGCAAACACAAGATAGATCTAGCCTAGCATGTTGAAATCAAGACAAGCACAAGATATAGACAACCAACACATAGACATATTGATTGAATTAAGAGAAGACTTATCTCAATAGCACATGAAAGGGTTCAAGGGGTAAAAACCCTTGAATTTACTGTAAAATACGAGCTAGGGTTCACAAAGTTCGGCCCTAGGGTTTCTCCACACAAGTTCCTCTCAATGAATGAAAAATAGAAAACTATATATAGATTTTAGAAGGTGACGGTGTCAAGAACAAATGTCTGACGCCGTCATCTCACCGCCAAATAGTTCCTCGGACTGCCTAGATCTGGATCTGACGCCGTCATGTAGTCCCCTTATGCAGGCCGTCATGATTTTAACTCTTGATGCTCAAGTTGTGACGCCGTCAGGTTTCTTCTGGGTCGTAATGGATTTTACTCTTGACGCCGTCAGGAATTTCCTCTTGACACCGTCATACACTGTTCTCAGCATGGAAAATTAAGTCTTTGGCATTTTCTTCACTTTTATGCTCCAAAAACGTCCGAATTGCTTCCTTTTCCAGAATTCACTCCCAAAGTACCTAAAATCACAAAAGGAACGATTTAGGGTAATATTTGATCAAATAAATTCAATTCCGGGAAATGAACCCCTAAAAGTGGTTCATTTTTCGCCTCATCAGCAACTAAGATGGGTGCTTCTGTATGTTTCTTCTTTAGAATTTGGAAGGCTTCAATGCACTCATCGGAGAGGACAAATGGAGTTTCTTTTTCAAGAAGTCGGGTCATAGGTCGGGATATTTTTGAAAAGTCTTGAATAAATCTACGGTAAAAACCGGCATGACCCAGAAAACTCTAATCACCTTTTACAGTTGTGGGATGAGGTAATTTTGCAATGACATCGACTTTTGCTTTGTCGACCATAATCCCGTTTTTTGAAATTTTATGGCCGAGGACAATGCCCTCTTTGACTATAAAGTGACTCTTCTCCCAATTTAGACACAATGGTAGAGGCATGATTGGAATGAATCCCCAATGACCGAGAAATCATCCATAAAGACCTCCATAGTTTTCCCGATCATGTCAGAAAATATGGCCATCATGCACCTTTTGGAATGTGCCCGGAGCATTACATAAACCAAATGGCATACGTTTGTAGGCAAAAGTTCCATAGGGGCACGTGAAAGTGGTCTTTTCTTGGTCCTGCGGATCAATGGGAATTTGGAAGTAACCTGAGAAACCATCGAGGAAGCAATAGTACTCATTCCCCGCTAATCTCTCGAGCATTTGGTTCATGAAGGGTAGAGGAAAGTGGTCTTTGCGGGTGGCGTCATTTAACTTGTGATAGTCAATGCATACACGCCAACCCGTAACCAATCGAGTTGGAATCAACTCGTTTTCTTCATTTGTGACAACAGTAATGCCACCCTTTTTTGGAACGCAATGGATGAGACTAACCCAAGGACTATCCGAGATAGGGTAAATCAATCCGACATCAAGAAGTTTGAGAACCTCTTGTTTGATGACCTCGTGAATTTTTGGATTAACCCTTCTTTGTTGTTGAACTGCTGGTTTAAAGTCATCCTCCATCAAAATCTTATGTGTACAATATTCTGGGTCAATACCCTTGATATCGGAGAGTTTCCAAGCAATTGCTTGTTTACGAGACTTTAAAACCTTTATTAGAGAAGCTTTTTCCTCATCACTTAAATCTTTAGCGATTATGACGGGTAATTTATCATCACCCTCCAAAAATGCGTATTCAAGATGAGGCGGTAAGTCCTTAAGTTCGACCTCAGGAAAATCATCAGTTTCTTCAACATATTTGACTTATTATGAAGTTTTGGTGGTAGAACAGGAAGAGGAGAGGGATCCTCATTTAGAAGCTTCTCAAGGAGAAGAATATTCCTCTCTGGGTCAATCTCATGGTTATCAACTCCACCGGGAATTGAATCACTCTTGAGAAAGGCCTCAGTTTCTTCTAAGATGAAGCCACTCCCCTCAAACGGAGTGAGGGGAGGAGAAGAATTGGCAATTATCAGATCAGAAGATGGAGTGAGTGATTGAGGTTAAACAGTCAACTAAATTGACCAAGTAAATGGTCAACTGATGAGGCGAAAAATGAACCACTTTTAAGGGGTCATTTAAGCCCGAATTTGGATTTATTTGATCAAATAATGCCCTAAATCGTTCCTTTTGTCAATTTAGGTACTTTTGGAGTGAAATGCAGAAAAGGAGGGATTTTGGATGTTTTTGGAGCATAAAAGTGAAGAAAACGGCAAAGTCTCAATTTTCCTTGCTGGGAACAGTACCTGACGGCATCACAAGTTTCTTAATGACGGCGTCAAGAGTAAAATAAGAGATGGAAGAGATGACGGTCCAGTAAAAATGTGACGACGTCACCCAAGGCCGTCACGATTCAAAAGTTGGTGACGGCCTAGAACCAAATTACACATGACGGCGTCAAAAGTGGATCTAGGCAGTCCGATTTCATTGTGGGCGGCGAGTTGACGGCGTCAGAAATTTCTTCTTGATGCTGTCACCTTGTAAAATCTATATATAGTTTTCCAATTTTCATTCATTAGTGTGGAACTTTTGAGGGTGTAACTTTGGAGAGAAACCCTAATACGATTTTCTCAGCTTTTTCAAGGGTTTTTACCTTTTGAAACCTCTTATGTTTAATTGAGATAAGTACTCTTTCAATTCAATCAATATGTCTATGTGTTCTTGAATATATCTTACGCTTGTCTTCAATTTAACATGCTAGGCTAGATTTCTTGTGTGTTTGCTTAGATGTAGTGAAACCTAGAAGTTAATTATGGGTTGATTGTTTGTTTATAATTGTTACGGATGATTGTATTCAATGTTAGGCTTAAGAAAACTGGCAGACTTCCAATTGGTAACTTGCTTGAACATCTTAAGAAACATGATCGGAGGTGTACTATGATTTTAGGTTGTATTTAATGCGTAGGAGAATTCTAGTGATCCCATGTTAGGAGTTTTTAACGGCTCGACATGGAGTGAAGGAGGATCTTATAGAGTTAGGGAATATTGTACACGGCCCTACGACTAGTATTAAGGAATATGACCCGTCATCCATGCAATTATAACAAATGATTAACCTGTAAAAAATATCTAGGGAGTAATGAAATCTAAGTAAACACAACTTTACCTATCATTGTTCACACCACATTAGTATAATTAGTTTATTTTTATTTTTGTTATTTTATTTTGATTGCATCTTTAGATAAATTGGGTTAGTTGGCTAGCAACTAATTCCGCCCACTCTTCCAAAAACTGAGATTTTACTTGCTTTTATAAAAATATAAAAATACAAAAAGAATCATCCCTGATGTGCGTTTTATTAGTACAAGTTTTAAAATTTATAAACACGAATTATCCGATTATTATTTAGCACATACGAGCAAGTATACTCGTCCGGTGTAATAAAGGTGGGTAAGTCGAGATCGTCCCAAGGGATTTGGTTGTTTTAGTAATAAAAAAATGTTTGTAAAATAAGGGTTGTCAATCCGAATTTATGTGAATATTAATTTAAAAGAAACTCAATAAAAACTAAACATATACTTGTGTATAATTCCTTGATTGGTAATTAGGAGTATTATGACAATTTAAGTACAAAGTTTGGTGTAAAACTTGTTATGATACGCAATTAAAAATGAGTAGTAATACAATCTATGATGTATGTCATGTTTTAACTACCACTAAGAATTCTATCACCTAAATGACTCCTTTCGGACATATCAAATGAGTATGACAATTCTATAATCTCATGGTTGTTTTGAAAATCAATTCTTTTCTTATGAATTCCTACGAATCCTTTCGGTCCTTTTTCGTGATGAAATCTTCTCAAATCCTTTTTAACAAGTAAATAAGATGGTTGTCAAGCATCCTATTCCATACTAATTCGTGCACTAATGTTTTGGAATAAAAACAAGTTGAAATTCCTTTCGGACCTATTTTTCAAAAGATTGTTTTTACCGACCAATTAAGCAAGAAAAGATGTTATTTCAACAAACTCATAAAATAGATATGTTTTCATGCATCACCTTTTTAATGAAAAGAATACTCCATAACCAATCACACCATATACACAAGTATATCACAAATTACTCCATAGCAATCATATTAAAACACAAGTAAATATGAAAACTTTCATAAAACTTAAAGTAACAATTGTTCATTATAAGTATCAAGGTGTACCTAGTCTTGAGAATTACAATGAATAAACTTGTGGAACTATAGCAACCACACTCCTCCAATTGCTCACTAACGTAAGTAAACAACTCCACACTCGAACCAATGCTTGAGACTCTAACTCAACACTTTCTGGACGTTTTCACAACACTTAGTAAACTTTCAGGCAAAATAAGATAAACTAACAAGATTTGGTGTAATACTAAGTTAGATATTTGGTGGTACCAGTAATTCTAGACCCTAAGTAATCATTATATAGCATAATGACACTTATCCTTCAAGTAAAAAAGTCCCTCTAGAGTTAATAAGCAGAAATGATCAGCCACAAATGATTATGGGGAGTAAATACGTCCATATATGCAAAACTTGTAACTTCAGTCAACTCCATCCGATCGGTTTCTTTCCATCCGATCGGATGGTCATTCTTTTTGGCACATTCCACCCGAATCGGATGCGGGTTAAATCCGATCGGTTGGACCTTGTCTGAAAGTTATTTTTTTGTCTTTTCTTTATCGTTTTACGTTGCATGCATTGTCCTTCTTCGTGGCATGACTTTATTCATTAGAACTTGATATTTCCTTGATAAATATGTGTAGAAAACTTGTCTTTATCAAATCCTTTTGTCCATGCGACGTTTCTTTCTTTCTTTATCTTCTTGAAACTCTCCAAATGTGCATGATCACTTCATTTCTTCATTTTTAATCATTTTTATCTGCTTTTGGCTATATTTGCATGCATAAACACTTTTTCACGATTAAGTAATAAATATATACAAATATGACCAATTTCCATGCATAAAACGAACAATAACGCGACTAAAAACATGTTAATTTTGAGTGTTATCAAATCCCCCACACTTGAGCTTTGCTCGCCCTCGAGCAAGTCTTAATCAAAATAAAATTGATTTCAATGGCAATAGTGCAAATATCTTATTTGAACTCAATCAAGTAAATAAAGAGCTTTGATAACAATTCTACACACCTCACGAAGATAATTTGAAATTCACTCATCACTCAAAATGTGTCATGATTAATAGATCACTCATTGCTCAGTCATGATTTATGTTTCTTACCATAGGCTTGTACAAGTATCAAAACAATAGAATAATTCATCAAAGAGGTCTTTTATTCGGGTTGTAACGTTTAGGCTAAGGGTAAATAAAACCTTTGTGCAAATCATTACACAAAGTCAAAAAGGTAAGGATAAGGAATGGGAATATTTATGAAATTGGTTTTAAAGAAAAAATAAAATCAAACTCTAAGTCCCATTATTGCTAATCACGAACAAACCACAAGCCCAAAAATGATAATAGTTACAATCTTTCTCCTCTTCGAACTTTCACATGTCGATACATCGATTCACCATAAAAATATTCTTCATACTTAGCACATTGGCTAACAACATATCACATAACTTTCTTTATTCATAATAATATAGCACATTTGCTATAATTGTCACCTTATAGTTGCGATGACTTATTTTCATTTTTTTTTGTGTTTTTTTTTTTTTTTTTTTGGTTTTTTTTTTCACATTACATCTCCCCCACACTTCACATAAGCATACACCACAAAAAAAAAAAAAAAAAATACAAATAAGAAGTATGCATCCTTCGTCTTTGTTGGAATGGCACACACATGATTGGTGAAGTGTGGCTAACTAATAATCATCAAAAATTATCCATCATACCAAGCAACTAGCAACCCACCGTTTAGACTTTGACAAAGGGTAAGGCTAAGGTTTAAAGTGTAAAATATTTTTGTATTTTTCTGGATTTAACAAAATAAAAAGGATGGCTCGGAGGGTGAAACTAGGGGTATCTAGCGTTGAAGATAAACGCTAACAAATGGGTTCCAAATACGAGGATAACTAACCGATGTGGTTAGCAAAAATTATTTTGTAAACGGATGGCCATTTGGTTTTATTCCTAAGTTTGCCTCTTATCATATGAATATATCCTTATCATTCGAAAATGAATTAACCGTAATGCATAACAAGTACAAGTTCTAGAATTAACACAACCACCGGCACACTCATAATGAAATATATAAATAGTATAAGAAACACTATTCACATAAAAAAAAACTAATCCTCACAATTTATAGTAATAAGGGTATAAAATTGTGCTAGCAAATGTTATCAATTCCGAGACGAATTGCTCTTTACACTTAAATTTGTTCTCCAAAAATATCATTATTATTTACCATTGAATCAACCTTATTTTAACTAAAATATGAAGGGCGAACTACTACTAGTTACTAAAGTCACGACTAAAAAAAAAAACTTAAAATAAAAATAAAAATTAAAAATTATGCAATTTTTCTATTTTCTTCCCTCCCCCACACTTAAGTTTTGCATTGTCCTCAATGTAAAAAAAAATAACTTCAAAGTAAAGGAAATGGAAAAATTCAGAAAATACCGGAGTTAAATACGCAACATGCATATTTGATCATAATAAGCAAATGAGTTTATTGACTCCAAACGTTGATCAACTATAGCTTCCGTAACAAAACCCCTGCAAGAAAACTGCAAAATATACGAAACAACCAAACAAACATAAACAAAAATATCTAAATGAAATAAATAGAAAATTAAGTTACGTTATAAATCCTAATAGAAATAGTTAAAGGTAATGGAAATAGAAATCATTCGACACATAATTGTTTTTAAAACCAACCATAAACCATATGATCACACGTCACCATCAATAACTAACATCTGAACGAATGAACTCGTCCTCGCTTTCCTCTTCATCCTCATCAACGTCTTCTTCATCGTCCTCATCCACCACTCATCGCTTCTTCTTTCCAGCTCTTGATGACGAACCTCCAACATCATAACTCGATCCTCCAGGATTAAAACTTGATCCACTACATTGACACCTGAACTACCATACTCGGGAAGTCTACCGTATGGAGGGTATGGCTCGGGAAATGGTGAATAACCAGGATAAGGGTAGGGATATGGTCCAGGATATGGAGAATATGGTAAAGGGTATGGTGGAACATTTGGTGGGTTGTAGGGGGGTACCTCATAGTTGGCATCTTGTGCCAAATGTTGGATCATAGGCATGGAATAATCAAAGTTGTAATTATTCCTCATTAGCATTGAATCTTTCCAAACTTCCCTACACTCAATAGCATTTAACTCTCGGTTCCAATCCCCCCATCCTGAATCAAATCCACTTTGAGTATTCCCCAGAAAACTTCCCATTTGAGGTTGGGAAGGTGCTTCCGCATAAGCTCCTGATTGCGCCCCCACACTTGGTTCGGTCCAAGGTCCCAAAGTCTTGTTATTCCTATCCAATGCTTTTCCAAAACTAAAAGCATCCCATATTTCACTCTCCATCCTCACTCGACACTTCCTCAACTCATTATCATTAAAATACCCAAGATTCTTAGCCAAAACGGTCACATAATGACCTCCACAAACATCACTTTGTTTCTTAATCCCCGGTGCTCTCTTAGAAATATATTCGGCAATAATCCATGCCACATTCCCATTCTTATCTTCCTCCAACAACTTCATCACCCATAGGTCCGGTTGACTACATTTATCTTGACTTCCACTCCTATGCAACAATCCCCAAGAAATCAACTTTTGTAACACCTTCAACAACGGATTTCTAATCCTAGAAGAATTTCTCCTAAGACAAGTTGGATCACCAATTCTATTCCAATAAGCATCAATACCCGTGTATTGATCATTAGCTCTAGCCAAACTCACAAAATGTGGTCCAAACAACCTATGATTAACCTCACTCTCCTCATACAAACCAAGGGCAACTGCAAAATTTGGCAAAGATAAAGCATGTTCGCGACCACACAATCTAAACCAAACACAAACATCCCCAAGAACATCATTCACCTTCCTATCAAAGTAAAACGTAGAAAAGAACTCCAAACACCATTCCTTGTAAACATCCTCACGTATACTAAAAGCTCTTTCCCAAGAATAATCTTCAAACCTATCCCCATCACTGGGATACACATAAATCATAGTCATCATGCTCCTCAATTGATCTTCACATTCATACTCCGCAAGCAATTCCCAATCAATCAATCTAGGCTTAGCAATCTTTCTCTCTTGAAGTTTTGAAAGACGTTCCCTATACGCATTCTTCTCATCTTTGTTTTGCACATTAGAAAACTTGACATTATCATTAGACTCCGGTTTTAAACTGGAAGTGATCCTCTTCCTCTCGTTCCTTTTCAAATACTTGTTAACAATCGGGTTTCTTTGATTACGACCCAATCTTGCAACATTTCCCTGAAAGAAATCTCAAATTATGTAATTATAAAAGTATAAAAACTAATACCAATCAATTTAGAAACTAGAAAACACATTTTCAAAAATGTCAAAATTTTTTCCATGGCATCCATCCGATCGGTTTGAGGTCCATCCGATCGGATGGATCTTTTGGCATACCCCATCCGTTCGGTTGCAACTCGCAACCGATTCGGCTGGAGTTTCTGTATACTTCATGTATCCTCAATCCATTCTAAACGTTTCCCAATCAATCCGAACTTCTTTCTATCGTGTAAACTACCATTCTTGAGTACTTCTAACATCTAAACTCTCCTATCAACGATTCGTAACATTTCCAATCATCAACCTAATGATCCTATGAAAACTAAGAACGACATAAACTAAAATCTTCCAATTAGTGCTCTAATCAACAATGCAATTACCTAACATCACTAATTATCAATCATGTAACATCTGGGATTCATCAATTGCAAATAAACTAGTTCCAAAGATTATACCCAATTCAATCCGAAAATTCAATCAATGAATTCTTACTCAAAACTTAATCAATTGATCTAATTCTTTTTGCAATACATTCTCCTATCATCTAATCACTTATCCCCAAAATATTACATCTTAATTCGAACTAATTCAAAAATACCCAATTCGTGACCTAATTTCAATCATCCGAATTAAAACCTAATTGAATGAAATTAATGATATAACTTACTTGACTTGATGCCATTGATGATCAATTACCACTCCTGAAACTCTTAAACAACTTCTAATGGTCGAATTTCTAACCCCAAATTCTTGGTGGATTGTGTGTGTGTGGTTTTCTTGGGTTTTTAAAAATTTTGGTTTATATATTCAATTCCATCCGATTAGTTGTGAATACATCCGTTCGGTTTTGTATGAAATTGATTTTTCAAAAAATTTCTACTACTAAACTTGGTACAAGCACTAGTAGTTCTTATCTCTTCAAAAACTTATTATTTTGTGTGTATTCCAAACACACTTTGTCTACCAAAAATTTGGTCATCATTTCTACTTCTAACTTAAGACTAAAACATAACTTAACTAAAAAAAAAATCTAGATAAAATAGATCAATAGATAAACTAGATAGATAAATAGATAGATAGTCTCATTCAAACATGAAATGCATAAAACCTAAAAACATAAAATAAATTGCATGAAATTAAAAATACGAAGCAAACAAATAGCACAAGATGTGCTTTATTCTTGTGATCATTCTTCTTCATCCATAGAAATATTCATTCCTAAGAATGTCTTCTCCACAATACTTGTTTGACAACTTCCTAGAAGTCTTTTGAGTTTTGAAACTTCGTGCAAAATTCCTTCCGCTAGGACATGTGATATCAAATTTGCAATGCCAATCACCATCTCCTTCCTCTCTTTTGTAAATGCTATGACCATCGGAACCCCATTCCAAGTTCTTCAATTGGACCGGTAAAGATCCAAGAAAATCTGTCAATTTGTTAAACATAAAAATATTTTTAAATGGATTAAAGAAAGCCTCCATTGCTAGAGCTCTATCCATTTCATCTTCAATATCAAAGAAACTAGGTATGCATGGGCCAAACTTAGGTCTACCGTCTTCATCTCTTCCCACTTCAAAGCAACCAAGGTAATCTTCCTCTTGGTCCTCATCATTATCATCTCCGTTACTACCCCCTCTAGGCTTTGGATAGTAAGTATTCTTAAGAACTCCATCATCAATTGTCATGGTACCTCTTCCCATATCTATTATAGCTCCTCAAGTTCTTAAGAATGGTCTACCTAACAACAAAGGTAATTCCTTATCAACCGCAACATCCAACACAAGAAAATCCGCCAAGAACGCTTGATAACCAATTTGAACTGTCACATTTCTTACTTCCCCCATTGCTTTTGCCTTAGAATTATCCGCCATGGTGAGTTTAGAATTGTTAGGTGTAGGGTCTCCTAATCCTAACTTATGATACAATGGATAAGGCATAATACTCACACTCGAACCCGTATCGGCTAATGCATATAAAGGAGTTGTCCCATTAATTTTAACCGGCAAAACAAAATTTCCGGGATCATTCATTTTCTTTGGGAGCCCATTCTCAATTATCCTTCTCTCATCTACTTCATCAAAACTATTATCTTCCAACTTCGACTTCGCCAACATAACTCCATCTAATTTCTTCCTATAATCCATGTAATTTCTTAACACTTCAATGACCGGTTTGTTTTCCATCAATTCACTAATTTTTGCTTCAAGATTCTCCAAGATAGCTTGTTTTTGCTCTTTGGTTAAAGGTTTGGTACTTTTTGGTGAATTTGGTGGTGTTTTGGATGATGATGATGATGATTTGTTTTCTTTTTCTTTTTGGGTGGAGGGTTGGGTTAATTTGTTCAATGGTGTTTTATTTCTGTTAGCTTTGCCCATCTTACAAATTTCATCCCTTCCTTCCTTCATCTCTTCCATTCCTTCACAAACATCAACAAGCATTTCATTCACACTCTTTCCTTCTTCCAAATCATTTATGTTAATTCGTAACTCCCCAAGTGCAAAATCCAATGTACACTTGGTATTCACAAGAAAATCTCTACCAAAGATAACCTCCGGTTCATCGGCATTAGTATATTCCAAAACCACAAAATCAACTTTGAAGATGTGACCATGAATATTCACTCTAACTCCTTTCACTTCCTTTCTTCCATAACTTCCATAGTCAAGCCTAACAAAACCAAGCTTGTCAAACACTTCTTCCGAAATGTAATTGTCTCCATATTCCATATTCAATTCCGCATCCCACGCTTTAACACCTTCCACCGCACAAGGCGTAGAATACCTCATGTGTGGAGCATCATATTCCTTAGGTGGTGCTCTTGTGAAAACAACAACCTTCCTTTCCTTCTCCTTATTTGGGTAACACATTTCATGTGGCAAATAAGACACATTATCACCAACAACCTCTTCTCCTTCTAAATCCAACTTAGCCTTTTCCAACATGCTTTCCAACCTTTCCAAGAAATCACCGGAATCCTTGAACATATCTTCCAAATCTTTCAAATACGCCGAAATCTGACTCAAACTCTCCATTTCAACTTAAGCAAGTACTAACTATAACATAACCATCAACAAAAACATCCAAATCATTAGCATGAGGGTTAGTTGTAATCAAATAACTCTTAATATGAAACAAGAACAAGTAAATTAACAGACTAAAACACTAAGAATTGAAAATAAACTAAAAAATAAAAATGTTAAAAATTTTACCGAGACCTCCATCCGTTCGGATGGAACTCCATCCGATCGGATGGCACAATTTACCACCTCCAACCGATCAGTTGGAACCCGCAACCGATTCGGTTGGAGTTTTCTGAAACTATTTTTTTTTTTTTTTTAATTTTTTTATATGAAAAGACTTGAATTTAATAAAACAGTAATGATAACTTTAAGGACATTTAAAACATTAATTAAGGTACTCATAAAACTACTAAAACATTAACTATAATTAAAATACTAAAAACATTAAAATTACTCATAATGACAACTTATAACTAATAATAACTAACATTAATCATATAATCATTAAAAGTAATTAACTAAAAACAGAAAAATGAACATTAAATAAAAAAAACAAAATCCTAAAAATTTTACCGAGACCATCAACCGATCGGATGGTAACCCATCCGATTCGGTTGGTTAAAAACCAAAATTTTTTACTTACTTTTTACTCTAAAAACTTTAAAAATTCACAAATTATAAACAATTTTATAACTAAAAACTAAGAAAATTAATCAAATCCCCGGCAACGGCGCCAAAAACTTGATGCGCATTTTATTAATACAAGTTTTATAATTTATAAACACGAATTATCCGATTATTATTTAGCACATACGAGCAAGTATACTCGTCCGGTGTAATAATGGTGGGTAAGTCGAGATCGTCCCAAGGGATTTGGTTGTTTTAGTAATAAAAAATGTTTGTAAAATAAGGGTTGTCAATCCAAATTTATGTGAATATTAATTTAAAAGAAACTCAATAAAAACTAAACATATACTTGTGTATAATTCCTTGATTGGTAATTAGGAGTATTATGACAATTTAAGTACAAAGTTTGGTGTAAAACTTGTTATGATGTGCAACTAAAAATGAGTAGTAATACAATCTATGATGTATGTCATGTTTTAACTACCACTAAGAATTCTATCACCTAAATGAATCCTTCGGACATATCAAATGAGTATGACAATACTATAATCTCATTGTTGTTTTGAAAATCAATTCTTTTCTTATGAATTCCTACGAATCCTTTCTGTCCTTTTTCGTGATGAAATCTTCTCAAATCCATTTTAACAAGTAAATAAGATGGTTGTACAGCATCCTATTCCATACTAATTCTTGCACTGATGTTTTGGAATAAAAACAAGTTGAAATTCCTTTCGGACCCATTTTTCAAAAGATTGTTTTTACCGACCAATTAAGCAAGAAAAGATGTTATTTCAGCAAACTCATAAAATAGATATGTTTTCATGCATCACCTTTTTAATGAAAAGAATACTCCGTAACCAATCACACCATATACACAAGTATATCACAAATTACTCCATAGCAATAATATTAAAACGCAAGTAAATAAGAAAACTTTCATAAAACTTAAAGTAACAATTGTTCATTATAAGTATCAAGGTGTACCTAGTCTTGAGAATTACAATGAATAAACTTGTTGAACTATAGCAACCACACTCCTCCAATTGCTTACTAACGTAAGTAAACAACTCCACACTCGAACCAATGCTTGAGACTCTAACTCAACATGTTCTGGACGTTTTCACAACACTTAGTAAACTTTCAGGCAAAATAAGACAAACTAACAAGATTTGGTGTAATACTAAGTTAGATATTTGGTGGTACCAGTAATTCTACACCCTAAGTAGTCATTATATAGCATAATGACACTTATCCTTCAAGTAAAAACGTCCCTCTAGAGTTAATAAGCAGAAATAATCAGCCACAAATGATTATGGGGAGTAAATACGTTCATAAATGCAAAACTTCTAACTTCAGTCAACTCCATCCGATCGGTTTCTCTCCATCTGATCGGATGGTCATTCTTTTTGGCACATTCCAGCCGAATCGGATGCGGGTTGCATCCGATCGGTTGGACCCTGTCTGAAAGTTATTTCTTTGTCTTTTCTTTGTCGTTTTACGTTGCATGCATTGTCCTTCTTCGTGGCATGACTTTATTCATTAGAACTTGATATTTCCTTGATAAATATGTGTAGAAAACTTGTCTTTATCAAATCCTTTTGTCCATGCGACGTTTCTTTCTTTCTTTATCTTCTTGAAACTCTCCAAATGTGCATGATCACTTCATTTCTTCATTTTTACCTGCTTTTGGCTATATTTGCATACATAAACACTTTTCCATGATTAAGTAATAAATATATACAAATATGACCAATTTCCATGCATAAAACGAACAATAACGCGACTAAAAACATGTTAATTTTGAGCGTTATCAATCCCTCACCTCTAGACCTAGTTTTTAGGCTTTCTAATCCTAGCGACACTATTCCTGAGTTGAACGATCAATCTCCCGGTACTTATCACTATACTATACTACAACGATCAGGTACACTGCCTGGTGGAGGTTGTAAGCTTTTCGAGATCCCTTGAGAGGTAAAACCTGGTGCGATTCCCACGTCTCAAGTTTTTGGCACCGCAGCCCGGGGAATAGTTATTGTCTAGGTTAGAATTTCTTTTTATTAGGTGTACTTACTAGATTTCTTTCTAGTAAGATTTTGTTTTTAATTTTTAGGTTTTCTTTAGTTTATCTTATTTCTTCGTATCTTTGTTCGTAACCTTTACCATCCGACATCATGGAAGGTGGTAACATCTTTGAACCCATTAACCCACCAATTCAGAACCACCCACAAAACCCACCACTACCAAACCATCCTCCTAGACCCCGAACTTTAGGAGAGTATTCCCGTCCTAGCCACCAAGGCTATCGAAACATCATTGAGCTCACCCAAGGAGCCAATGTGTCTCCCTTGCGATCCGACACCATCCGGTTGGTGCAAAGCGGATGTGCATTCCATGGACTTCATTCCGAAGATCCAAATCAACATCTCAAGGACTTCCTTAAAATTGTTGATTCTATAGACCTAGATGTTGCAACTAGAGAGTCAACCCGATTACGCCTATTCCAATTCTCTCTACGTGATCAAGTTAGTCAATGGCTTGAGCGTTTATCCGCGGGATCCATCATCTCATGGGATGATCTCACCACTCGTTTCCTTGCTCAAATTTTCCCACCGGGGAGAACTACCAAGCTTAGAAATGATATCTTGATGTTCCAACAACGTCAAGGTGAAACTCTATATGAAGCATGGACTCGTTTCAAGGACTTGCTCCAAAAAGTCCCTCATCATGGCATAGATCTTTGGCTCCAAGTCCAAATCTTCTATGACCATATCGATCTCTCCACAAGGCGAACCATTGACCAATCGGCCGATGGCAAGCTACGTGATCTAAGTGCGGAAGAATCATCGGAACTGATAGAAGATCTTGCTCTCTATGACAACGAAAGTTGGAATGATCCCCGTGATTTGAACAAAACGGTCAAGGCAATATCTTTGCCTTCGAACAACTCTAGCACTTCCGAACGTAGGATCATGGAACTTGAGGACCAAGTGAAGTTTCTCATAAAATCCTACGAAGCTCCTAAGCCTTCAAGCTAAGTGAACAAAATCACTTCTTTATGCGAATTATGTAGTGGTCCCCATGACACTCGTGATTGCATGGAACTCCCTGGACAAGGTTTTGCGGATTACGCATCCTCGCGTACCGATGAAGCGGGAAATAAGTGGTACACTTTCAAACCCGAGCCAAACCCCTTCGGTGATTCCTACAACTCTTCTTGGAAAAATCACCCGAACCTTAGGTGGAAGCAAAGCCAAAACATGCCCCAAAACAATTCTTCCAATCCACCTAATCGTTATCAATCAAACGGACCATCCTTTAACCGTACTTTCAACAACAATCCTTCCAATAACTATGGTAATACCAATAATCTTGAAGGATTGATGTCAAAATTTATGGCATCTCAAGAAGCTCGCATAGCTAAGTTTGAAACCGAATTCAATCAACAACAAAGAAGATGACCAATAAGATTGACAACTTGTTGAAAGCCCTTAACAACCAAGTGCTAACCACACCTAGGAAGGACACTAGGGACACTAATAGCGGAATCCAAATTAAGGACCCCTCATCATCCAAACATGTCCACTTTGTCAATGTTGTCACCATTAAACCGATAGAAAAGAATGTAGAAGAAAGTGACAAGGATGAAGTTGGAATAGAAACCGAGACTAGGGATGAGATTAAGAAAGTTGAGGATACTAAGGAAGAAAAATTAGAGAAGGAAGAAAACGTGGAAGAGTACTTTGATAAGTTGCCCACCAAGGAAGAACATGAATATCACAAGGATTTATTCGATGATCCAGAGACACTATATATCCTTGGTTCACCCCTTATTAAAGTAGGTGATCCCTCTAACATCAACATACTATGCAACATTGGGCATATGCATGTGTGGAAAGCTTACATCGATCTTAGGTCTCCTATAAACATCATGACTAGGGTATATTATAATTGGGTAATGAAGAGGCAACTTGGATATAGAATGATGCCTGACATGAATTGGATGAGCAACTTTGTAGGAAGAGTGAAAGGATTACATGTCTTTGTAGGAAACTTTACTTATGTTACCGACTTTGTGATTGTCAAGGATATTCGTCCAGTAATAGATGACTGCCTAAGTCACGTAGTGTTCGAAAAACCACTTGTTGAGGCCTCTAAGATGAGTTATGACCCGACCTTAGGAATAGTTAGATTCAAGGAACAGAACGATGAGATTGCTTACCAAATGCCCTATAAGATTGAACAATACTGCCTTCTATCAAACTGTCACAACTCATAATTTCAGGACCTTTTTCAGACAACGAAATTCCATTATTCATTTCGGAAAGGTTACTACTCACCAGTTACTATTCATCATTTACTATTCACCAATCACTATTCATCATTTACTATTCATCATTTTTGGAGTCAGTTTGAGATTCCGAGAAGCGTTCAGAAAATTCACTATTCACATGACACTATTCATTTCCGGAGAAAAAACACTATTTATGTACTTTATTCATTTCATCGTAAAATTAGTTTACGAGTATTTACATTCGCGTAACCAGTCAGGTTAAGCTGCGAATTCATGCTTTATCAATAGGGACATTTCATACGGACTAGAAATAGTCTACATTTCATCATAATAGCATTTTAATACCATACCACTCGTAGAATATTCAAATTAATACTTTTGATATATTTAACGTTTTACGTATATTTATTTTTAAATAAACGTTAACATACGATTAATAAATATGAGTAACATATCTAACAATCCCCACAATGGTCCCGATATATTTTTAAACTCCTTACAATATCACAAAGATTATAAAATTCATTTACCCGGTATTTAGGAAATTTATTTAATTTATAACGTAAGTTTAACATAATTACGACGGTTTTCGTGGAAACTAAATAATAATTATCCAAACACCTAATACTTGTACCCAATATATTTTCACAACTTTTATGACTTTATTATGTCCCGATTAACTTCATCATATTTTATTTCAACTCGTCACGATTTATTTTTAGTTAACTCGGTACCCGATAACGCCTAACGGATACACAAAACAACTAAATTATCCCAAGCTTCCCCAATACTCATCTTTTTTTAGCACGTGCCCCCCCCCCCTTTTTCCAAGTCTTCACATTGACCACTTAATTACAATTATACCCTAAATTAGTAAATATCTTCTAAGTACCAAAAATCAATTTTGATACTTCATTTTCTTAAAAGTAAACTAGCAAAAATCTTTTTCCTCTCTTCCTTCTTCCTTGGGTGATCGGCCATGGTCAAGAAACAAGCATAATCCATCATTTTTCCAAGATCAAGTTATATTTAAGATCATTTGGTGATCCTTGTTAGGGTTTTGTAATATAAACTCAAGGATCATTAGGTTTTCATCATCTACACTCCTAAATCATCAAAGTAAGTTGTCAAACTCTTTTTAATAATTTCTTCAAGTTATTTTCATGATTATATGATTTCCATTCAAGATTTCATGCATATACTAGTTTATACCACTCTTTTTACACATATATATATCTTATAAACTCTAGAAATGGAAACCTTTGTTAGATCTAGTTGGTTGATGTTAAAGAACCCATGACACCTTGAGAAGGTGTATGGTAGAATTAGACTAGATTTGTGGTGATTGGAAGTGATTTGGGTGGATTAGAAACTAGTTTGGAACCCTATAATTGATTTGTAAACGTATATATTTACCTACTGTCCCGAATCGTCAAATCCATAAAACTCAGGGGTTTCCGGGTAATTTTGGGCTAGAGATTTAGAAAATACTTTAAAAAACGAAGCCGTGGGCGAAAGAACGGATTAAAACGGGTTTATAATGAAGGGGATATGATTTTTGCAAGTTTAACGACGAAAACTATTATTTTCTAAAAATAGTAAGCTGTCACACGATTTTTATGGGTAAAATCAGTAACCTAGAGGAACCGAACTATCAAAAATATATTAGTATATGTCAATAAGAATCCGGGGATATAAAGAACGTAGAAAACGAGCTTATAACGACCAAGATACAAGCGTTTGAATTTTAGACGATATTAATATTTTCCTTCAGCCCAACACTTAGAAAATTTTCCAAAGTATTAACCATTTCGCCAAGTGACCAGGTTGAGAGCCATTTTCCTCATTCATAAACTCATTTCTGGAAAATTTACATCATTGACAAAAAGGTAGTTCACCCAGCCTAGTTTTCAAAACATCCAACCGTTTGTCAAAAGGATTTATAACGAATAACTTATGGTCTTCCAAACTTTCCCTAAAACTGCCTCGAATCTGCCAAAACAGCCCAAATACCTCACTTCGCGGCCATTTCTCTTTATGATCGAGACCCGTATGGACAAACTTCAGTTCTATGACTTTTTATATAAGGTGAAAATCTTCTTAAAACTACTGAGTTTCATTCCTAACTCTTCATATTCACTATTTCGCTACTAGTTTTGCGAGACCATTTTGTCACTAATAGAAATACTACTTCTACGTACTAGATCCTAGATTTTCTAGAAATACTACCAAAGTGCCAAATTCATAACTAATGGAGTACTAGTGATTACAAGCTTATTTATACGACTATTAGACGTTATTTCAAGGATTTCAAAGCAAGGAATATAACACTAACATTCTATATATGATATATTACGACAAGCTTTTACAAGTCTAGTCAAGACTTATTTTTCTTAAGTATGGAATATACTTTACTTTGACAATAACTAGTATTTTTAAATTATGAGTGGTATAGGTATCATGTGCATGTATATTCATTTCATCATTTCATGATCTAAAGTAGATCATTATCATTCATATTAGGTTGCGGCTAGTGTTCGCGCCTTATTGTCCCGATCATTTTACCATCATTGTACCATCATATCAGGTGAGTTTTCATAGCCCCGTTTTCAATTCAATATTTTGATTTCAAATCCCACGGGGGAAAATACATTGCACCACTTATTTTTGTACATGCCAAAGTAGCTAAACTTTCATACATTGCTTAAGTTGCTATCATACCACATTAAGTCCCCTTTATATTATCATGGACCGTTAATTTGCCTTTAAGCGAGAGTGAGTGAATAGATCGATTGAGGGTGACTCCTCCATTCGTGTTTGGGTTGCTCCAACGGAATTACGAATGCATTTCATGTCTAACATTATTAGAGTGGCTGGTAACCACTCATTTGGGGCAAAATTCTTATTATGTCTAGCTTTGGGGTCATGAGCTTAACAGCCAATGTAACTTCATTTTGACATCGAGTCACCTTACTTTCTACTTATGGCAATTGTACATACATTTTAACTTATAACTCTATGGAATTCACCAACTGTATGTTGACCGTTTTAGCGATGTATTTTCAGGTTATTAAGGTAGTTCATGCTGCATACATTTGGACATTCATGGAGTCGCGGAGTCGACGCGTCTCACCATATATTTCTTCACTTATGAAACGTTTGATCTTGTTGAACTTATTTTACCTAAATTGGCAACATCTTTTGGGACCTATGTTTTGTAAACTCTGAATGTTTTAATGATCAAACGCTGTATTTTCTAAACGACACTTTAGGTCGTTCAATATGACTGTAACTGTGATGCTATGGAAGTCACCCCCATGTATTCTATTCCGCTGCCATTCAGGTATTTTCGGGGTGTGACAGAAACATAGAAAAGGAACACAATCAAGCGGTTTATTATAGGAATGATGAGAATAGACATAGAGGGGTAGATTATGTCATGAGTAGAATACTTGGTTTCTACAAGGAATGCTTGCAACTAGGTCCGGAATACAAAACTAAGATTGGAGATGACCTGGAGAATGAGACCAACGATGAGGTCACGTGATAGCCTATGACCTTGAGTCTAGCTACAAGACTCGTTAACAAAGAAAAGCGCTTCTTGGGAGGCAACCCAAGCTTTTTATTTGTTTTAATTGTTTGTTTGATTTTTATTTGTTTCCGTATGCGCGATTTTTTTATTGTTGGTCAATCATGTTTCAAACTAAATTGTGAAAATGCTTTATTTTATATTTAACTTCGTCTTAATTACATATAAAGGTATTTTGCAAAAAGCTAAGTGTAAGGGGAGACCCGAAATTTGTTTATAAGAACGAAATTGATCGTGATTTACCACAATATTAAATAAGCATGTATACTAGTATTTGTTAGAGTCAAATGCTTGTATCGAGTCATAATGATGTTTTGCAGGATTTTCCAGGAAGTAAAACATAAGTTTTTTCAGAAATTTTCCAGAAAACTTAATATTGGATCGATATACTCTTGATCAAACTACTTTGTAGCTTGTAAGGTTTAAAAATATTGAATGAACTCAACACTATTAATAATGAAACACTGTGTTTACTTTGTAAAGTATGCGGAATCTACTAACACAAAGCTTAAGAAGAACTTTTATATTAATCAACTTAGAACCTGCTTTGTTACACAGATTCACTAACAATCCCTAACTATTACCGACTTGTAAAGCTCTAAAACTTCTAAAACTTCGACTAAAACTTATATCTCTAATACCATCATAAGGCTCCTTATATAGATAACCTTAAGTCGGTTTAACATCAACTTACTTGAACGACAAGTAATTATCCCTAACTTATTCTAGAATATTCATACAATATTACATAATAATCCTTTAATCAATATTGCACTTCAGTCCTTATTCTCTTCGAAGTACTTTGAATAATCTTCAATATGTAGCAGTACTTTGACTTTATTTGACTTTGATCTTCTAGCAGCACTTTTGACACAGCTGTACTTTGATTTATAGAAGTACCTTGAACTTTATATCCTAACAATCCTCCCTAACTTGAACTCCACTTGCTTGATTTCAAGTTTCTTTGTTATCTTTGATCTTCAAAAATATTTAATCATTCAGAAAGATTGTTTCTTTATCTCTTTATCGTTATCAACATCAGTTGATATCTTTTCTGCAACAAACTTCCTCAGCTACTCAGCAACATTTTGACAAATGTACATCAAATCTTTGAAAGTTTCATACTATTCTCATCACTTCCAGGTGTGTAAACTCCTGTGAAAGGTGAATCATTGAAAATTAATGGATTTTGATGTCTCTTTACCAAAGCCATTAACTCTGGAGTAGCCAATGTTTAGGTTAGAACAACCATGGTACATTGATAACCATATGATTTTTAGCAAATCATCAGCTATCAACGGATTTGAGTAGTCTTTACCAAGAGCCGTTTGCTTTTGGACTAGTTAGTTCTTTGATCTCAACCATGGTGAACTAATTACCATAAATGGATTTTCCACAGCCTTTACCACAAGCCATTTTTCCTTGTGGGCTAGCCAACTCTTCACTTTTAAAGATATCGTGAGTTGAAAACCATACAATTTTTAGTAAATTATCAACTAAAAACGGATTTGATTATCACATCAGAGCCGTACCCTCATGATGAGTCAAACTCTTTCTTGTCTGTTAAACATGGTGAGTTGATTACCATTTGCTGTGCAGTATAAATACTAACACCATGTGTTTCTCTTCAAATCCTTTTATTTACTTCACTTTAAAAAATCAAAACTTTTTATTTTATTTTACAAAGGACTTATACTGGTTTAATGCAGCAAGCAGTAATTTGATAAAGTACTTCTTGTCTTGCAGTACTTTGAGAAAAATACTTTTATTCAAAACAAATCATACCAGTACTTGTGCAATATTTATTCTTCTGATTTAGTCCATCTGATAAATAGCTTAATCATATCCAAAGCTACATCAGATTCATCTTCAAGTTCCATTCCATGATCCAACATCCTGAGCATAATTTCTCTTATCAATGGATATCTTCTCTCAGCAAGCATCTAAATCATGGTACCATCTTCCATCTCAAGTGAATGAACTCCAGATGACTCAAAGAATCTCCATCTTGTAATTTCCCAATTTTCTTGATCATTCCACAGAGCATTAACAATTGTTTCTTCTGTTTCCCAGATGGTTATCAAATCTACAAGCAAGATTAATCCCACTCCTATTGCTTCAATCTCCTCATAGTATGTTTGCACTTGCAAGTATAAATCATAAAGATCTTCTCTGGTAATAAAGTGCAGAACATCCCATAACTTATTCAATACTGTGAAGCTTCCATCTTCTCTGTTGAACATAAGATAATTCCCTTATTTTGATTCAACCACAGAGAATGAGATAATCTTTGATTTCTTTCCAGAGTCTTCTATTTTCTTATCTTCAAAATCAACCACTCTGAAATAATTCCTTAGTTCATCAACTGTATCTTCATGTATCATCTTAAGCTTCTTTGACAGTTGATCATCTTGAACTTCTTTCTTTCTTTTTAACTTTCTCTTCTCAACTTGTTCTTTCCTAATATCTTCTAACTTCTTTTGCTTGTCAGTATCCATGGGCACAAAATTTTTTAACTCTTTCTTGATAGACTCTTGTTCTTCAACCCATAGAGCTTTCACTTCTGGATATCTTAGCTTATGAAGATTCTTGTATCCTCTTTTTCTCAAGAAACTAATCATCCTGTTTCTTTCTTGAGCAATTGTCATTGGCTTTCTTGTAATTGGCTTACTTATTTCTTCCAAATACTCAACATCATACTCAGCTTGTTGCTTTCTATCCAATTCTGCATCGTATGCTATCTTTATTTCTCTAAGTTGTGCAAGAGTAAATTTCTTCTTTTTCTTCTTGATCTTCTGTCTTTGTCTTTAGGATCTATTTCCGCAGTTTCAGAAGAAGACTCAGAAACATGTTGTGCAGGCTCAGAAACATGTTGTGCAGGCTCAGAAATATGTATACCTTTTGAAGGTCTATTGAAATCCAGCATTATCTGAGCTATAGTTTCATCATCACTTTCACTATGCACCTTAACTTCTTCTTGCGGTATAGGATTGGAAGGACCAGCTTCTTCTTCAAATGTCTTTGTAGAAAGTCCAGCTGTTGAAGTTCCAACTCCTTCAATATTCATAGCAGCAGTACCTTGCTCAGCAGTACCTTGCAGACCAGTACTTTCATCAACAGGAATTTGAACATCAGTACTTTGAAGTCTTTGTGCATCAGCATCTTGCTCAACAACTTCTTGTGCAACATTCATATCATTTTCAACATTTTTCTCTGGCACAAAAGTCTTTGGATCTTATGGATAGTGCCAAAGATGAGCATCTTCATCTTCTGAATATTGAATCTCTGCATCATCTCTATTCAAATTATCAACTTGATTCCTCCCTAATTTGATAGATGATGACTTCTTATGCTTCTTCTTGGATTTAGAAGATTTCTTTGCTGATTTAGATCTTTTCTTTTGATATTGTTTCTTCTCTTTCACATAAAGTCTAAAATTTTGTACAAGAGGCCATACAAACTTCTTTAATCTTCTGAACTTCTTTCTTAAATTCTTGATTTCTGCAGACTGATCAGCCATAACTTTCTTCATCATCTCCAACTCTCTAGTCAAAGCATAATTATTCATAGGACCTTCAGCTGCCTCATCTCCTCCAGGTGTCTGAAACCCACCTGTGGAAGTATAATCATTGGGAGAAGGTACTGGTGTATGCTTTGAAGCAGTATCTTGTAAAGAAGTACTCTGTGGAGAAGTACCATCTGCAAAAATAGGTTTTTCCAAAGAAGCAGAGATTGAAGCAGGTTTTTCACTCAAATCAACATGCTGTGGTGAAACAAGAGGTGGTGTAGGTGTAGGTACTGATGCAGAATGTTCAGAATGATCTGATTGACTAGCATCATCAGACTTAGTAGAACCACTAGCATTATCCTCATCATCCCAAACAGCCTGTGCTACCTCTAACATGTAAGCATTTAGAGGTGTATTGGCACCAGAAAAATTAACACCTTTGTTAGACATAAAAGGTGAACACCTTAGGTGGCATCCTAGTAGTAGGTATGTAATCCTGAGGTTTGTGGATCCCATATAATGGATTCTCTAAAAGAAGTTGAATGAATCTAGGATACAGCAGAAAAGGTGATCCATTCTTAATATGGGTGATCATACCATCAAGAATCATATAAGAAAAGTTGAAGGGTTGATTGGTAATGAGGCCAACAAATGCAGAAGCTATAGCATGTCCAAATTGATCCCAAGCAGTACTTTTTGGACTTAAGCAATGCAGTAAAACATGAATAAGAAACTTCCAATGAGGACTAACCATTGCTTTCTGAAAAGTAAGCCTGTTCAAAGGTCCTTCATACCCGATATCCCTCAGTGCATTCCAAATATCTTGTCTAGCAAACAAAACAGAGCCTCCTTCATCGTCAAACAACAAAACCTCCCTGATTGTTGCTCCAGTGACACGGATAGCTCTCCCAGCAACTGTAGCATGAATAACATCCTCTCCATCTTCAATCTCAGCCCTTGCCGTAGCCCAAAACGCCTATATCCATGGTTCAATGATTTCTGGGTTGACTAAGAGTGAATAGGTGATGGTGGTTCCGGTGAGAAAATCAATAATCTCATGAAAATCAATGTTATTATGTGTTTTCTCAAGGTTTGCAATCATGTTGGGTTTGTTGATGGTAGGTCGATGTGCCATTGTGATAAGGATTGGTAATCGTTGATGATATGGATGGGTTTGATGAATGAGAATGGGAATGAATACGGGTGTATAAAAATGAAGAAGATATGAGTAATGATGGAAAATATTTAAAGAATAATGTTAAATAAATATTTTACCGTTATTCCTGGAAGTGATATACCCCATATCTTTCGAGAGTTTGTTACCCGCAAATTCAACTGTTGGAACAGTATTCTGACACGTCAGCGTATCCTTCATATCACCAAGCAGTACTTTAAATTGTAGACCCAAGCAGTACGTTGACCAAAGTACTTTCCAAGCAAATTATCAGAATAGTTGACTGTTTGACCAAAACTATCTTTGAAAGTCAACCCGAAGTAATGACTACCTTCCCAAATTAATTCCCAAAACTACCAAGGCAAGTACAATTCAATGAACTTCATTTATTACCCTCATACCTTTTCTTGCCTATAAAAGGAACTTTCCACCAACATACTTCATTCATCCATACTTGCAATACACCACAAAAATCCAAGTTAAAAACCATGAGTCACTTCCCATTGGTGTACATCTCCTCTGATTCAGATGCCTCCACAAACTCAAAGATCAGCTACCATTCTGACTCTGATTTTGAGGATCCAGGATAGAGTGGGTACTTTCCTCCTAATGTATCATCCTCATCAATGAGTGCAGTAAACTCTACCATTACAGATGCAGCAAGCACTACTAATCTAAAGCCCAAGAAGAAAAAAGATGTCCCTGGTTCATCTCTGGCTAATGAGCTTCCACATGCTTTAACCCAAGCCCTTAAATCAGCAATACAGAATATGAAGTGGCCTGCTCCAAGAAAAGAGAGACCTCCCAAGCAAGTTCTTGGCCTGGCTTACCCAAGGAAGCAAACTTCTTTTGATGACAAAAGAAAGGCTGCTCAAAAGGGAAAGTAGAGCTATGAGGGCAAAGGAAAAAGGCCAATGGAGTAGATTGTAGGATAAGTAGGTTTGGTGTAGAATGCTTGTGGTAGTTGTCTTTGTGTCTTGTTAGTGTCTGTGGTTCATCTGTGTCATGGTTGACTGTTTCTTTTGCAGGAATGAATGTAATCGTTCTGAATCATGAATAAACAAAACTTTATCCTTTGTATGATACATGTAGCCTCCCCTTAACTAATGACTAACTACTGATGCCTCCCCTAAAAAATAGCTTAGTTATTAATCATACCAATACTCACAACTAAAAAGGTAAATCTTGAAACATCAAAGCCCTTTGTGAGTAGATCTGCTACATTATCATCTGTATGAACTTTAACCACATTGATAAGCCTATGTTCATAGCAGTCTCTAATAAAATGATGTCTGATTTGAATGTGCTTTGTTTTGGAATGGTAGACTAGATTCTTCACAATACAAATAGTACTCTCATTATCAATGTTGATAGGAGTATTCTTGAAGTTGAATCCATAATCCAAAAGCTGATTTTGCAACCAAAGTACTTGTGCACAACAATTTGCAGCAACTACATACTCTGCTTTTGTGGAAGATGTGGCTGCAATTGTTTGCTTTTTGAATTTCCATGAGACTAATCTACTTCCAAGGTACTGGCACCCTCCGGTTGTGGATCTTCTGTCATAGTTATCTCCAGCATAATAACTATCAGAATAGGCTTGTAGATGAAAAGGGGACTCCTTAGGATACCACAATCCTAGCTTAGGTTGTTACCTAAGGTATCTAAAAATTCTTTTGATAGCATTCAAATGAGATACCTTAGGTTGAACTTGATGTCTTGCACACAAACACACATCAAAAGTAATGTCAGGCCTAGATGCAGTTAGATACATGAGACATCCAATCATAGACCTATATAATTTGACATCAGCATCTTCTCCTTCTTTATCTTTTCCCAAAGGCTTGTTAGAATCAACAGGTGTGGATGTTGGCTTGACAGTTATGAAGTTGAATCTCTTAAGTATGTCTGCAACATACTTATCTTCACTGATAAAGATCCCATTGCTTGATTGTTGCACTTGAAGTCCCAAAAAGAAAGTTAATTCTCCCATTGAACTCATTTGAAATTCATTTTGCATAAGATCTTCAAATTCCTTCACCATTGATTGCTTAGTAGCACCAAAAATAATGTCATCTACATAAACTTGGTCAAGCATGATATCCTTCTTATCTCTTTTAATAAACAAAGTCTTGTCAATTGCTCCTCTCCTATAACCATGTTGTAGTAGAAAATTTGAGAGTATTTCATACCATGCTCTTGGAGCTTGATGAAGGCCATACAGAGCCTTGATAACCTTGTAGACTTTGTTTGGGTGTGCAGGATCTTCAAAACCAGGAGGCTGTTTGACATAAACTTCCTCTGTGATGGTGCCATATAGAAAAACACTTTTAACATCCATTTGATAGATAGGAAACCCCATATAAGATGCAAAAGCCAAAAATAGCCTTATGGCTTCAATCCGTGCCACAGGAGCAAAGACTTCATCATAGTCTACTCCTTCTTCCTGTCTATATCCTTGAGCCACTAACCTTGCTTTATTCTTAATAACATTCCCTCTTTCATCTCTTTTTACCCTGAAGACCCATTTTGTTCCAATCAGTCTCTTACCATCAGGTAAATCACACAATACCCATACTTCTTGAAGTTTAAACTGTAAGAGTTCTTCTTGCATAGCTTCAACCCAACTCTCCTTGGCTAATGCTTGTTTGATTGTCTTAGGTTCTTCCTGAGACAAGAAGCAAGCAAATAAACACAATTTCTGATCCTTGTGATTCACCCTGTTTTGCTTGTAAATAAAGCTAAGTAAAGAAGTATGTTGTTGAGACATATTCTTAGCTTTAGTTCTTGTGAGCACTCCTAAATCTGAAGGTCAAATAATCTTGCTGACAGAATGATCTTTGTGAATTCTTAGAGTAGGAGTTGGTGATACTTCAAGATTTTCTTCCAAATTAGTGAAATCAGGATCTTCATTAGAATTTGAGAAAATGCCTTCTTGTTCCAATTCATCATCAGTATCTTCTAAGGCAGGCATGGTTGGGTCATGCAAATCATCAGCATTGATCCAATTTGAAGTATCTAAAGGTTGAAAAGTACTTTCAAATGGATCAGCAGTACTTTGGGGTAAGGTACTGTCAGTGCCTTTAGCCTTCTTCTTTTCTGCTTCAAAAGCTCTCCTTTGATTATCTACATAGGACTTAGCCATTGTCTCTTGAATAAGCATTCTATTAAGTTCATCTTGGATGGCTTGGTCTGTATCAGATACTGTGGTCTTTGGTTGAGCAGTACATTGAGGATTAACAGTACTTTGAGGCTCAGCAGTATTTTTAGGCTCAACATTGGGTGCATCAGTAGAATCATCTTCAGATCTTATGTTAACATCATGAACAATGTACTGTGTTTCTTCTGCAGTAGGAACAACTTGATTTTCTTCTCTAACAGGTACATAATTCATGGATGAAGTCATTAAATCAAGATCAAACATCCAATCAGGACCTTTACCTTTATGATTTTCTTGCTCTTCAAGAAATTCAACATGAAGACATTCTTGAACCTTCTTTGAAGCCCTGTTGTACACTCTGAATCCTTTGCTATTGGTACAATATCCCAATAAGTATCCTTTATCTGACTTCCCATCAAATTTTCCCAAGTTATCAGCAGTGTTCAAAATAGTTAAGGGACATCCAAAAGGTTTCATAAACTTGATGCTAGGTTTCTTTCCCATGAGTAACTCATAAGGTGTCTTCATTTGAGGTTTTGTCACTGATACTCTATTCAACACATAACAAGCAGCACTTACATCTTCAGCCCAAAATGGAACAGGTAATTGGGAATCTGCAAGCATTGTCCTTGCTGCTTCTATCAAAGTTCTATTCTTTCTTTCTGTAACTCCATTTTGCTGAGGAGTTCTGGCAATACTGAATTCTCTTCTAATTCCTTTCTTGGCACAAAAGTCATCCATTAGCCGATTCTTGAACTCAGTCCCATTATCACATCTAATTCCTCTAACCTTGAGTCTTAACTGATTTTCAAGTGCTATTATGAGATCATGAATAGCATCAAAAGTTTCATCCTTGAAGCATAAGAAAAAGACCTAACTAAATCTGCTACAGTCATCTGTCACAACCAAACAGTACTTCTTCTTATTTAAGCTGACAACTGATACCACTTGTTGGATCGATATACTCTTGATCAAACTACTTTGTAGCTTGTAAGGTTTAACAATATTGAATGAACTCAACACTATTAATAATGAAACACTGTGTTTACTTTGTAAAGTATGCGGAATCTACTAACACAAAGCTTAAGAAGAACTTTTATATTAATCAACTTAGAACCTGCTTTGTTACACAGATTCACTAACAATCCCTAACTATTATCGACTTGTAAAGCTCTAAAACTTCTAAAACTTCGACTAAAACTTATATCTTTAATACCATCATAAGGCTCCTTATATAGATAACCTTAAGTCGGTTTAACATCAACTTACTTGAACGACAAGTAATTATCCCTAACTTATTCTAGAATATTCATACAATATTACATAATAATCCTTTAATCAATATTGCACTTTAGTCCTTATTCTCTTCGAAGTACTTTGAATAATCTTCAATATGCAGCAGTACATTGACTTTATTTGACTTTGATCTTCTAGCAGCACTTTTGACACAGCAGTACTTTGATTTATAGAAGTACCTTGAACTTTATATCCTAACACTTAACAAAAGATTTCTGCAGGTTACTTCTGACGGCGTCAGGAATTAAAACCTGACGGCGTCATGTGTAAAATTCTGGAAATTTTGCTAGTTTTGTTTTTCTAATGGAGTCTTTAAAGTTTTTGTTGATTCTTGAGTTTTATAAACTCCATGAAATCTGCAAACATTCATTCCACAAACATTATATCTTACATTGTTTTCTAGGATTTATTAGTATATATAGATTGCCGCCGATTTTATGCGAGGTTGCCTTGTTTGTTTTCTCAAGTTTAAGAGGTTATATATGACAAGAAGATGATTTATTTTCTGGAAGGGAAGCTTTGAATGTTCATTTTCTTGGAGGAAGATCTAACCTTGTTACCATACTATCCACAACGAACGAATCAGGGGAGTATTTGTTTTTCATTCTTTTACCTTATTTTTTTTACATCCTTTAAATGAACGTTAGGGATAATGTTCAACCTAAGTGTAAGGGGAGGGTAAATGATGATACCTCATAGGATACAATTGCACTTGAGTTTGTTTGTTCGATGCTAGGTGTGTAATAAAACTAAGAGAAATACTTGTTAGTGTAATTTTAGCGCCAAATTTAAATTTTTTTACAACATTTAGGAGTGAAACTTTAGCCTTAACAAGCGTCTCATGGATAGGAGTTATATGACTAGCACAAAAACCGTACCACTCAAAATTTTACTAAAAAAGGTAGTGACCATCCAAGTATTAGATTAATTGGCTAACGCGCCAGCGCTAGTGTATGACTTGGTGACCATCCGTTATGCAAATAACGCGCCAGCGATCCAAGAAGTGCATTAGTTAGCATCCGTTAGTTGAAGCGTCAAAGACTCGTACCGGCCTTCTATTAAGTGAGGATTCGCCCCTAGATTTGTTAGGAGAAGCCTTAGAGCTTATGAGTGTACCAGTAGCATTTAGATTCTAGAACTTGCGTTAGCGATGCATCCCGAGACCGCTAGTGAGACTACATTCGTGTAGTAGGATTTACTACATGATAAGAGGCAATAGGATCACCCTTATATTTAAACCCGTATCATAATTTCTTGACCATTTAAGTCATATTACTTGACTAGCAAAGTCAACTAATTTTTCCCACACCTTAGCGTTGTACTTATTTTTAGTACACGAAACCCCTAGTATACCCCTCCGAGCCTGTCTTTTCGTTTCTAACTTTAAGCATTTTACTTAAAGGAAGAATTTGTTACAACCCACTTAAATGTACACCCAAATCGCCTTAGCCTTCCGTGTATGCACTCATCTTTAGTGCATTATTGTTATTTGTTTAAACCCTTAGTTAATTATCTAATTGATTACATGGTTGCTAAGTCGAGTCATATCTTGTACATATTGTTTTGGGACGATTGGGACTCATGGGTAAAGTACTAGTGATATGGAGTAATGGGGAAGAACATCTTATATTACCCCCATATGTGTGTTAATCTTAAAAGTACTCCAAGTGTTTTGATTATCCTGATTCGAGTCATTAGATTAGTTTATTATAAAGTATGTAAAAATTCAAGTGTAAGGGGAATGTACATTCCCTATGATGTATTATTTTGGATGGTAGGGTAAAAGTGTATGCAAAATAAAAAAAAAAATAAAAAAAAGAAAAAAAAAACATACGGACTACCATCCCGTTTCATTCTATGTTTATTTTAGGTTTTTGTTACTTTTGATTTATTAGCTTAAGTCGAGTCGAGTCTTGGCTTATAAACGCCACTTTGTACATGTAATTAACCAAGATGATTAACTCGCCACCAGTAAATACTGCCTTTATCCAACAAAACCGTGTATTCTATATCCCTATACCTAACGTTATAACCCTCTTCAAAAGACCTCTTTGATAGTTTATCCTAGGTGCTTACGCCAAGTGGTGGAGGTTTGATCCTTTCCCAAGCCTATGGTAATTTATTTGCTATGACAGGTAGTGAGAGATGTTTTCCATTTCCATTTTGTGATATTACTTTATTACACCCTAGAGATGTGAGTATCTAAACACTATTTGTGTGGTGCTAGTATATGACCTCCGTGCTTGTCTTTGGTCTTTAGTGGAATGATTATTTGTTGCAATTACTTTTATATTAGTGTCAAATGACCCCTAATTTGTATTTTGATTAGAATAAAAGCGCATTTGCTTGAGGACAAGCAAATCTCAAGTGTAAGTGTATATGATGAGGCGAAAAATTAACCACTTTTAAGGGGTCATTTAAGCCCGAATTCGGATTTATTTGATCAAATAATGCCCTAAATCGTTCCTTTTGTCATTTTAGGTACTTTTGGAGTGAAATGCAGAAAAGGAGGCATTTTGGATGTTTTTGGAGCGTAAAAGTGAAGAAAACGGCAAAGTCTCAATTTTCCTTGCTGGGAACAGTACCTGACGGCGTCACAAGTTTCTTAATGACGGCGTCAAGAGTAAAATAAGTGATGGAAGAGATGACGGTCCAGTAAAAATGTGACGGCGTCACCCAAGGCCGTCACGGTTCAAAAGTTGGTGACGGCCCAGAACCAAATTACACATGACAGCTTCAAAAGTGGATCTAGGAAGTTCGATTTCATTGTGGGCGGCGAGTTGACGGCGTCACAATTTTCTTCTTGACGCCGTCACCTTGTAAAATCTATATATAGTTTTCCAATTTTCATTCATTAGTGTGGAACTTTTGAGGGTGTAACTTTGGAGAGAAACCCTAATACGATTTTCTCAGCTTTTTCACGGGTTTTTACCCTTTGAAACCTCTTATGTTTAATTGAGATAAGTACTCTTTCAATTCAATCAATATGTCTATGTGTTGCTTGAATATATCTTACGCTTGTCTTCAATTTAACATGCTAGGCTAGATTTCTTGTATGTTTGCTTAGATGTAGTGAAACTTAGATGTTAATTATGGGTTGATTGTTTGTTTATAATTGTTACGGATGATTGTATTCGATGTTAGGCTTAAGAAAACTGGCAGACTTCTAATTGGTAACTTGCTTGAACGTCTTAAGAAACATGATCAGAGGTGTACTACGATTTTAGGTTGTATTTAATGCGTAGGAGAATTCTAGTGATCCCATGTTAGGAGTTTTTAACCGCTTGACATGGAGTGAAGGAGGATCTTATAGAGTTAGGGAATATTGTACACGGCCCTACGACTAGTATTAAGGAATATGACCCGTCATCCATGCAATTATAACAAATGATTAACCTGTAAAAGATATCTAGGGAGTAATGAAATCTAAGTAAACAAAACTTTACCTATCATTGTTCACACCACATTAGTATAATTAGTTTATTTTTATTTTTGTTATTTTATTTTGATTGTATTTTTAGATAAATTGGGTTAGTTGGCTAGCAACTAATTTCGCACACTCTTCCAAAAACCGAGATTTTACTTGCTTTTATAAAAATATAAAAATACAAAAAGAATCATCCCTCACCTCTAGACCAAGTTTTTAGGCTTTCTAATCCTAGCGACACTATTCCTAAGTTGAACGATCAATCCCCCGGTACTTGTCACTATACTATACTACAACGATCAGGTACACTGCCTGGTGGGGGTTGTAAGCTTCTCGAGATCCCTTGAGAGGTAAAACCTTGTGCGATTCCCATGTATCATCGACAAAGTCAAACTACTTAGATCAATGCTTCCGGATAATATAGGGAATCACCAGGTCGTTATGTCCCGACGAGGTGTGATGGTATCAAAAAAGGGTTTTGTGATCGGGTGAATTTGGACGGAAATGGGTGTAAAAGTGAGTGATTGATTACACTAAGAAAATATAAAAGAAAATAGCTTAAATAAGCTATATTAACAAGACTGTAAAATTAGAAAACCCAGAAACGTTTAAAACTAAAAAATGCTTACATCTGATTTAAATTTACGTAGACGTACGAAATAAAACGCGAGTTTTAAGAAATAAAAATCCTACGGCTATGAAAATTAACTTTTTACAATCCTAATGATAAAAGAAAATTTTTAGAAAAAGAAAAATAATTTTTACACTATTTAATTATTTATTATTAATTAATTACTAATTACTTATTAATTAACTAATTAAACTAATTTAAATTACTAAAAATACTAAAATGACTTAGATAATCATGAAATTTTTTAAAAAACTAATTAACCATCATCACAGGAATCCTAGAAAAATATAAAAAGTTTATTTTATGTGTTAATTAACTATTTTACCAATTATTAAACTAATTATTAATTAATTACCAATTAAACTAATTAAATTCTAAAAAAATAGAAAATGGACAGTAAAAATTCTAGAAAAATTCCTAAAATTATTTTATAACATATAAAAGCTAGGAAAATTATAAAAAAGGGTGTGCTTAATAAAAAGTAATTATGCTATTTAATACTTAAATATTAATTAATTATTACTTAAACTATATTTAATTCTAATAAATACTAAATGACAGAGAAAAATCTATAAAAATTCCTAAAAATACTTTAATATAAAAGAAAATTAAGAAAAATATAAAAATGCAAATTACTTAATAAAAAGCTAAAAAAAAGAAAATTAAAAAGATAAATAATATTAAACAGAAGCTATCACTTAAAATTATTTTGGATTTTTCTGGTTTTTCTTTTGGAAATCTATTTAACTAGTAAAAATAAGAAACTTTTGTGAAAACAACTTTTACAAAGCTTAAAAATAAGCAAAATGGACACATAAATGCTTAACAGTTGACTTTTGTTGACTTTAGATGGAAATAAGCTTATGTGGGGTCCACAGGGGTATCTTTGGGTGCAAATAAGTGAGATGGACTGATATGAAGCCAAAACAACAAAATGAAACCACTGATAAGCAAATAAGAACACAAAATAAGCACTTGGAACTTTGTTTCAACACAGAAATGGGATAGACTTTGATGGCCAATATAAGTGGGTCCAAGTGAGCTTAAGCTTCAACACAAGCTTGAAATGGGTAGAGGGCCAGCAGGGGAGTCCAAAGAACCAAGAATGATGCGGTGGGGCCCACTGTGGTGGTCTATGGAACCCACAAAAGTGGAGGCAGTAGGGGTGGTCTGCTGGTGCAGCAGGGGCCTGCAGGTCTGTTTGTGAGGGTATGGAGCCCACAAAAAAAATCACAAAAATAAACTAAGACCTGATTCATAAAGCTAAGCTGGGTGACTTCAACCTCTAAAAGTTTCAAGTCCTAGTTCCTAATACAAAAATCACAACAATTCACCCAAGATTTGGTTTTTCTGCACATGGTGGAATTTGACTTTTTCATGTTTCTTGAAACTTTGACTTAAATGAAGTTTGGGCTTAATTTTGTAGAGTATCAATAATCATAGCATGCATGGTTTTGTGTTAGAATTATGGAAGAAGAAGAATAATAGTAGAAGAGATTAGAGAGAGATAGAAGTTGGGAGTTCTAGAGAGAGAAAATGAAAATGTATTAGATTAGTGAATGAGAAGCTCCAACCCTCTCCATATGTGGAGAGGGGTATATATAGTTTCCTACAAATGCCCACACCCGGGCTGTGGATCAGGCATACAGTGGGTAAAGACCCGTCCTTCTTCCACGGTGTTACTTAAACTAACACTAACTAACTAATATATAAACTAACTACGAGCTAACTTAATGCTATTACAATAATTAGGTGACCGAGACTTTTACAGGAATATTTGTATTCCTAACAATCTCCCCCAAAGTGAGGTCACCTTGGAAATTAAGCTCTTTGATCTTTAAGCATTCTATAATCATGTAGCTCGTAGGTTCTGATTCTTCACTTTTTCGCACACTTTGTACTTCAAGCAAATGAACTTGTGTTTTGGATTCCTTTGAGTTGTGTGATCTTTGAGCTTCTTTGAGATCATCAGCCATAGTAAATCTCCAAGCTCATCCTCAGTAGTATCGCCTTCATGTGATGTAGTGACTATGGGACCATCATGCTCACACCCTTCTTGATTAGGAGACTTTACATTAGAGTTGTGGACCAGGAGACTTTTTCATCAGAGTTGCGGAAACGTTGTTGGTAGTCTCTCAACATGTGTTGTAGCAAGTCTCTCATCTTCATTGATAGTGTGGAGGATGTGTGAGCATGAGGTATGGATTGACCCGATTCTGCTGGAACTAGGAGCTATCAATACCATCTTTATATGTGTCCCTGAAATAAAACAGTTAGCACTAAAGATAGAGAACGAATATGGATTTGTCATTAGTTCTGCGAGGACAGACTACCCTCCGGTTTTGTGAAAACCGACCTGTGATTAGGTAGAGTCTCTTTTTAAAGAAGACTCTCCTTGACAGGAATTTCCAGCTTGTAGTAATGAATTTTCCAAAGAATCCACTTCGGAATCTTCATACTTAACATGTTCTCATACCGGAATGTCTCAAAGCAGACAGCACGATAGAGTGAATCGGTGAATAAGTATTCACAGATTGATGAGAAATTGATTTCTAGAAATCACTCGCGTGTCATATGATAAACATTTTTGAGACACGACGAGAGTTTTATGCTCAGAATCACATTTTCATCAAAAATACTTTTGTTTGAAATAGTGTACACAATCAATGTGCTCAAAAATTAGTTTGTGAGCACACTGAAAGGTTTTTGAAAAAGTATCCGTCAATCCATTTCCTAGAACAAGTTTGATTCAATGTTGAATCGCACCATTGTTGCTTTCCAGTTGTCACTTGATCATTGATCCAAGATGGATCTCACATGTCACCTACCAAGAGCTTGAGCGATGTTCGCTCTAGAAGGATTTCCATCTTCATAGTGAATATTTTCATATCACTCGGATGTTCTGGCAATACCACAAGGATAATGCGTAGGACTCTAAATATTTTATCTTACTTTCCACATTGTGTGAAACAATAAGCATATTGGAAGTGTGTCCTATTGAGATTTATGGATGATCTCATGGCTCTAGACTCAATAGTGCGTTTTGATCCGCTCCTAGAGACTAGGGAGGCGTCTCCTGTTTTGGTATCAACATAGCTCGCAATGAGCGGTCGATATATTGCACAGGGTTCCCCGTGAGAATGAAACAAGCTCTTTTAAGAGAACTTGAGTGGTTGGGAAGTTTTAGTGCAGTGCGTCACTGGGTCCATGACGTCTTGTCTTCAATACCGGTGTTATCTGGAGGGCTATTTCTTTTCACCCTTTCTCATTACATTTATTTTTCATTCTTCAACCCCTTCAGTGCTTACCGAGACTTCACCACTAGAACCTTGTTGGGTTTGTTCCAGTCTTAGCTCTATATCAGTCCGCACTCTTCCCTTTCTCACTTTACTTCTTTTTTCAATCATTCCTAAAGACTTCTAATCTATCTAGAGAATTGTCCCTGGGAAGATCCTTCCGGTTCTGGTGGATCATGGGAACTCATACCTAACCTTAACCGTCCTTATAACTCCATGCATAAAGATAAATGGTCGGTCTTAGGTATTACTTCCACAAACGCCTTTCGCTCCCCCTCAATATGTGCATTGATATTCGAAAGTGTTTAGCACATATTTGGGAGCCTATTATTGAGTCGAAAAGATCACATTTGATTATCAGATTTCATATTTAAATCACATTCTCTCCCCCGATCAAAAATTTCAAATCTTTCGAGATTTTTGATCTCAATTGATTTAAATAAGTTTAGAAAACATTTGGGAGAGAAATGCGGTAAATTTTAATATGTTCTGATTTAAAAGGAACTTTTTCTTGCTCCCCTTCAATCTGTGAGGGAGGTTGTTATGTGTCAGATTTGAAGAGCTTACAAAAGATTTGATGTTTTAACGAAAACTCTTTGAAAATGTACTCACTCTGACACATAACCATCACAAATCGTTTTGTTGCTTTAGTTTTGTACAAAGTGTGGGGAGTTTTGATGATACATAAAATTTTGAGAAATCACTCTCCCCCTCAATCAATGACGGATGTTATAACATATATAAATTATGTCATTGATTGAGTGAAATTTTTTTTATCAAAGTTAGAGTTCAAATTGATTTCCAAACAAAATCTCAGGGTACCACCAAGTTTTGCACAAATAGTTTCCGGAAAAATCATAGAAGGGAAAATATTTGGCGATAAAAAGAAGATTTCTCTTCTTTATCAAGAAATGATGCACTGAGGCGTACATTAGATCGAGGGTGCATGAATGTAAAGTAATTCACGCTCGGATGATCGGCACCCTTTGCTAGGAACAACCGTCTTTTTGGCGACGAGTTTTCCTCATTTTGAAAAACGGGTTGCTATCTGAAGTAATAGCAAGCCATATTTTTGAAGACCGGGTTACAGCCTGAAATGACTGTAAGCCATAATATTGAAGAATATTTTGAGATACGAAATGTTTTAGAAAAAAAACTTTATTTGAAACCGAAAAACTCTTGCTCAAGCATATGTATGATTCCGTGTCATTATTGAATGACATTTCTAGAAACGTACATAATACTGATTACACAAGAGACATACCGTGAGAAGAATATTTTTGGATTTTTGTGAATTTTTAGATTTTTATGGATTTTATAAGTTTTATATTTTTCTATTTTTCTTTTTGATTATATAATCTATATACAAGGATACAAATTAGTTTAAGAGGATGTTGACATGAGTACTGAAATGAGAGTATCATTCAGCTCGTTGTAGAAGTCTGTAGTCAACATCTCTTAAACTTTCACCACCAAAGCTTTCAAGGCTCACGAATTATCGTCTGAACTTGTGGTAGCCATGATGTAATCTTAAACGGGAGCTTACAAATCTTGTGACTTAAACCGAGAGATCGATTCTCTCTCAGGATTTTACTAAAGTCAACAAAAGAAACCGAAAGATGTGATATGCGAGTTAGGCTTAGAGTGAGATCTTGGATAGGTCACAATTAGCACTAAGTGTCAAGTCGTGACAAGTCAAGTTATAGAAGATCCGATCATAATAAGTCAAGTTGTAAATATTAACTCACAACGTCAAATTACAATCAGACCAATCGGAACGACTTAAGTCACAACAATTCACCAAACACAGATTAATGACAAATCACTAGAATCTCACAACTGAGTCAATCGCTAGGCACCACCAAATTATCAAATTATAGCTTCCTCAATGTGAAGCTTTGGTAGCTTCCCCCCTAACCGACAATCATCTTCATGAGACCACTTCCCCAAGTTGTTGAAGTGATGCAAAAAGTCTCATTATATGATGCTTGAAAACCCCGAAGAAAACGAAAACCCCGAAGTAACAAGGTGAACCACGGATCATCTCTGCGGTAATCAATCCCGGAATGTATGATGAAGCCCGATCACATGACCCTGTTGTACGTCCCCGATGTTCACATTACTCTGCGGTTTTGAGCAGTTTGTCTATTCAGGGGAAAATGATATCAACATCTTCATTTCACCAAATGCTTTCCAGTTATCTTACACATACCAATTTAATCCATATTGTACGCATGTATCCAACACAAGTAGAAACGATGACACCAAAGTAACAGGTTGAAGCACTGATCATCTCTGCGGATATCACCTCCAGAATATATGATTAAGCCCGATCACGTGAACCTGTTGTGCATCCTTGATGTACACAAATCTCTCCCCTGATGGTTGCGATCTCATCGGAATCAGCATAACATTGTGTACATGAAGCATTAACCAGAAGCACTTTACCATAAATCATATCAACTCATATGAAGATCTCAATAAGCAATATCATCTCACGCTCCAATTGTTCTTCTCATATTTCTTCCCACTGAAAGCTGAAGTAATACATTCCACAAGGATCAGAAGACCACTTCCCCCATATAGTTGGAATGATACACCAAACGCCACAAGTTAATACACAGATATTCTATGCGGTTATGACATATGTCTTCCCGGGATAACTTCAATAAAGAAGAAGTATTAAGTTCATCGCATGTACTCATTATGCATTTAGATGTATGTCTCCTTCCCCCTTGCTGGTTTTGATACCTCAGAATCAGCAACACATTAAAGGCACATTTTCTTAAAATCTTGTGAGAAGAACAAAAAATTGATAAAATGGATCTGGTGAGAATCAACTGCTACAGAAACTCTCTGACTATCATTATCAACCCTTGTGTAGACTGTTTGAAGTAACCACTGATGAAGCAAATCCAATAAACCAAACTTGAAACTGAAGAAGAATTCCCCATTCTTGTGACTTAAGCTTGCACTAATGTGTGACTAAGAGCGGTGTAGAGAGTCCGTACAACATCGAATCCCTAAGTACTCTATACTCTTCAACCAACCAACCATCAAGTATACGACGTACATCACCTCTTGACTACCAACAACTTCGTGTAAGTTGTGACACTCCTTGAAGTGATAGTTATTTTGTCGTAATAGAAATGAATAATTACCAAAATAACTAGATATCCAAGTCTTCGTCATTGTAAAGTTAAAAGCTCAAGCAAGGATCTCGAAGAGTCTTCATCCAACCAACCCCGACTTCAAGATAAAATAAAATCACTCCTTTGATAAAGTCAACTTCAATCTCAAATAAGGGATACCAAATAAACTCCATGATTACTTGACATTCCATGTCCAAATTCTTAGCCGTTTCAACATTTTAGCCGACATTGGTAGGAACAACAATCCTTGATTATAGAACAAAATGACGGATCATTATTCATGTGTGCATCTTCACAATCATGATAGTCATCATCAACACCTTGAGGAATAACTGGAGATTGGATTACTTGAGTAGTCTGAGTAATACTTCTGGATGGTGCATCTTGATCAATCATCATTCGTTGAAGCTTGGAAGTAATCATCAAACATAAATCCCAGTCATCCTTAGTTAATGGAACATTAGGTGTTGGAGGAGAGTTGTATGATGAATCGTATGACCATTCTACAATCATTAATCACCATGTGGTATATTCTCATTTCTCCCCCTCAAAAATTACAAGCGAGGTATGCCATTTTTGATTGAGCAAGTGAATAACAATACAATTAATCATGTATTTTATTCACACTTCTCCCCCTCAAAAATTGCATACGAGGTTGCCATTTTTGATTGAGCATGTGAATAAGAATACAATCAATCATGTAGTTTATTCACCCTTCTCCCCCTCAAAAATTGCATACGAAGTTTGCCATTTTTGAAAGAGCAAGTAAATACGAATACGAGCCAAGATGAGTAAATCCACTTGATGACTGAATGAGCATGGAGAAAGCATGAATCACGTCGTTAAGAATGGTCAAAACTAAGAAGATTTCTCTTCTTCTGAAGATAAAGCGCACTGAATCATACACCATTCTTTTCTTTGATGAACTGGGCCTGAAGTGTTATCAGCAGATGCCATAATGATGACTTTGAAGACCGAGGCTTGAACTGAGGTGTTCAAACGTCATAATGATGAAGTGCGAGGCCTGAACTGATGTGAGCAGACGTCATAATGATGAAGTTGAGGACCGAGGCTTGAACTGATATGTTCAAACGTCATAGCCGTTGAAGAACAAGGCCTGAACTGAAGTATTCACACGTCATTATGCCCATACATCAACATCGACATTCCAGAACTCTTGAAGCTGGGGAAATGATTGCTTTAGGCCTCCAGACTTTGAGTTTTCTCATATGGTGATTGATTGATGTACCTGCAACTGAGTAAGGACTACCTACACTAACATCACAAACTTGATTGCATATATATGGGTTAGTGACAACAGTATCCAGACCCTTAGGGATTTCATGGTCAACCATGCCATTATCATCAGTGAGTACCTTTCTGGTAGGGACCCACTTAAGTCCAACATGCTTGAAAATTCTATCGGTTGGAACCCACTTATGGCAAGTTCTAGGATTACTCAACTTCTTATGCATAGTGGAAGGTTTATCAATATTCCTAGACTCCAATGATTTAGGAGTTGGTATCCACCTAGGAGAAGTTTTCGGTTTGTTTTGCTTCACATGCATTGTAGGTGACTTACAATAAACCCTAGACTTGGCAGATTGAACCTTAGCATTGTTCCTCAATACACTAGGAGGCATCCTATAAGGTTGTGAACCTAATATACCATCCTTTTGAAGTAGGGCCCGTTTCCTAGCCTTTTCTAGATCATAGTCCTTTTGAACCTTAATGCTTGGTTTCGTCACTATTTTGGAACTATACCTAGAGGAGCTGGGAGCAGTAGCAACTACATGGTGAGGTTTCGCAGAGCTAGAATCATCAGACTTAGGCAAATAATGTGGAGTGACAGGTTTTGTCAAAACTTTTTCCGCATCAACTTGGGAGGCAAACCGTGTTTTTGAAAATTTTGTTCGTTCGGATCTAAACGCAGTCAGTTGCCTAACAATGGATTGGTTTCTATTCGATTGAGAAACTGGTTTCCCCAAGATTGATGGTTTTGCAAACTTAGTGTTCACACTATTTCCTGTTGCTTTTCTAAGCTCGTTTTTTAATGCTGTAATAGTGAAACCCTTTTCCTGAAGTTGAGCTTTGAATTCATCATTTTTGGCAATCAAAGAGGTTGTTTGTTCTATCGTCTTAGTTTTTGTTTCTTTGATAGAATCACACAGTTCATTGCAATGAAATTTCAAAGACTCATTTTCATCAAGTAATTTAGCCACATTATGTTCCAATTCAATAACATCGCAGTTATGTTTAGCCTTAACTTCATTGCACATATCACACATCTCAGTAATACGTTTTTTCAGGTTGTTGATTGTCAAGTTTTTGGTTTCTAGCTGAGCTTTCAAGTCATTTATCAAAAAGAATTCTCGAAAATCAGGAAGTTCCAGATTTTTACATGGTTGGTTAGTTTTAAGACTTTCTTCCTTTTGTTGCATTGCGATTTCAAGTGAAATACAATGTTTTTCAAGTTGTAAAAATCTGTTTGAAAGTTCATTAAACACTTCTTTATCAACCATATCTTTTGATTTGAAAAACTCAGCTGCAAACAAGGAACTTGACTCATCATCACGTTCAGCATCCTAATCACTTTCTTCCCCTTTATGATTCATATTTGTTGAATCAGAAGTGATATTTCTATCAGTCCTTTCCAACAAATATGTGTCATAAGTGGGCATATCTTGATCAGTATGTTGCTGTTCATAAGAGACCACATTATGATGTTCAGACATGGGTACCTCAGCATATGGCACTTGTTTGTTTACTGATCTGAAATCTGTATCCATGTCAAATGTGATAGGAGTCACTGAACTGCTGGTAGTGTCAAGCTTATCTATCTCAGATCCTTTGCATATCGTGACAACTGACCCAACATCTGATGCATTACCCGAATCACCAGTACCCTCACATGATTCCACCCGAGATGCCTTCACCTTGTCGTCATGCATCTGATCGTGCTGTGCTTTTTCCTCATTGAACATCTTCACATTACCCATGAATTGGAGTAGTGTGTCTCTGAACGTGTCAACCTCAATTCCCGTGTGATCAGCAAAGCACTTTTTCGTCATCTCACTATAATGGTCATACTCCAGAGTGAATTTCGAATCAAAGAACACTTGGAGTTGTTTGTTGATCACACAAAGGGCAGCCATGGATCCCATTTTGGAAAATTCTCCTTGGTCAAGTTGTTGTTGTAGTTGATTTATGTTAAGAATCATTATGCATGTGAAAGTCTGAACATCTTGACCAAAGAGTGTTTCAAATGCACGTTCGAATCCCATCTTGAATCCAGTTCCCTCTAAAAGTACCGAGAGATGTGAATGAAGTTGTCGAAAACATTCTATGCAGCTTACATTTGCATTCTGAAGCACTTGTTGTGGCTGAAGCAACTCTCTCCCTTGCGAATTAGAGCACAAAGATTCCATATTAGCAATATTAGAATCAAACACCTTTGTTTGTTGTACAAGGATGGAGGATTTTGACATGTTGTGATAGTTCACGGGATTTTACAATTCTATGATTTAAACCGAGAAATAGATTCTTTCGCGGGATTTTACAAAATCAAGAAGAAACCGTGATATGATGAGAAACTGTTGGAACGGTAAATGATGAGATGATAGTTTGATGACCGTGATGGTTGTATGATCAAAATCCGAATAAACCCCAAAATTAAATCCAATAAGCTCGAAAACCCGAGGTCATCTCCAATAGGCCCGAAAATATCACAACCCAAAACTCAATCTCAAAATAACACTCAGTCTCGGATTAACGAAGCTCACACAAAACCGTGGTCCAAAATTTAACACTCAAAAATTTAATCACTTAAGCTCAAGTTAACCAACATTGTATAACAATTAGTACATGGATCGTCCTTTGATGGTAAACCAGACCACACGACAATTAATTCAAACCCAAGAAAAATCCAGTCAAGCCCACATCTACTCCACTTGATGAGACGTTAAGCCCAAGTCTAAACTTACCCTAAAAATACGGTATAAGATACAACTTAATCACACTTAAACTAACCCTAATCACTCTTCACCAAGAAAAAACACGCAGACACTCCAAAACTCTCCCTTTCACAAAAAAATCGTCTCTTGTGATTCTAAATTAAAATCCGAACACAAACTCACTTGGCATCAGTTGCTAATCGAGAAAAAGAAGAAAGAACCACGATAAACCATTCGTGGTAAGCCTCTATCTTGTATGTCTTTGTAACGTGATTAACCTTTTAACAATAATCGATGAAGAGCTCATGTTTATATCTTTTAATGATTAGTTAATCACTATGTAAAACACGAATATGAGATATTGATTTTCTTGTTCTGTTTTGTTCTAATCGAATGAAAGTGGGATGAAACACGACTTGTTGTTGTTCTTACTTAAACTTTTTCGAATATTAAACTGAAGCTTGTCTTAAAAAAAAGATCTATGATGTGATTGTGGTTATATCTTTTGAAGATTGTAGAACTCACATTGAACCACGAATCTGAGGTCTTTTTTTCGTATTTCTATTTGTTGTTTTAACTTATGCCAAATGAGAGTGAGCATGAAACTTGTTATGTTCTTTGCTTGACTAAATCGGATATAAACAAGTTACGGATCAATGATGTAACTGTTGTCGTGTGATTGATCTTTTGTAAGGTCTTTGAACTGTGAAGAACACAACAGCCACTGAGATCTTAGACTATTTGATGAGTCCTTTTTGGATTCTTGTTTGTGAAATGGTTTAGGATAAGATGAAGTTTAAATTGATATGTTGTGATTAACCACTGCCAAGACTACACAAGGTAACCGCTAAAACAGATGTTAAGGAGGTAAACGCAAGACCAAAAGTTAGACACTGGTAAAGGTAACCGCAAAAATAGAGTTGAGATGAGTTAACCGCAATAAAAGAAGTAATCGCAGTTGTGAGATAAACGCAGCCAGAAGCTAATCGCTACAAATAATAGTACTAATGGCTATAATAGGATTACTCCAAAACTGTCACAATCTTGTAAGATGAAATCGCAAGCAATATGTACTGTAAGCCAATTGCTATGCAAAACAAACAAAACCTGGACCACCAGTCACTATCCAAGCTATTTTGTCATTTAATTGCAGGAGCTAACCGCAGCCAAGACTATTCTACACAGAAAAAAAACAAGACGCAAGTAAGAACTATCACTTAAGAACCCACGAGTTTAACCCAATCTACCATTAACCACTTGAAACAGCCAATCAAAGCACCAAACTATCTAAGTCTAATACAGCTTGACATGAAGGTACAACCATAAAAGCATGTTTAACCACAAACACAACTAAGTCAAGATGTTTACAAATAAGGCCCTTCGAACCAAAGAAAAACACAAAACCAAGCCTAAAGATTCGAGCACAATCTATCCCAAAGATCAAACCATGGCTCTTGATACCAATTGTAGAGTATCAATAATCATAGCATGCATGGTTTTGTGTTAGAATTATGGAAGAAGAAGAAGAATAATAGTAGAAGAGTAGAAGAGATTAGAGAGAGATAGAAGTTGGGAGTTCTAGAGGGAGAAAATGAAAATGTATTAGATTAGTGAATGAGAAGCTCCAACCCTCTCCACATGTGGAGAGGAGTATATATAGTTTCCTACAAACGCCCACACCCAGGCTGTGGATCAGGCATACAGTGGGTAAAGACCCGTCCTTCTTCAACGGTGTTACTTAAACTAACACTAACTAACTAATATATAAACTAACCACGAGCTAACTTAATGCTATTACAATAATTAGGTGACCGAGACTTTTACAGGAATATTTGTATTCCTAACAAATTTACTGACTGAACATGCTAATATAGGCTAAATGAGACTGAGGTAGGCTAAATTATCAACTTGTGAAGTGAAATGGTGGGATTCCCACCCCTAGGACCTAACAGTTAACAAGTTAGAAGGCCACAATGGTGATTTTGACTTTTATCAAAAGGGGTACTGGTTTTTAAGGTTAAAGTGAGCTAATGAGACCTAAAGAACCATGTATGAACCAAAAACAATATCCAAATCCGACTGGAACTCAGTGGGATACTTTAAACCAAACACACCCTTAAATACATGAAAATATGATTTTTCAAGTAAATCACTAATTTTGACCATGAAACTAGATTACAAGGCTGTAACATGATATAATAAGCTTAAATGAACACATAAACAACAATAATGGCCACAAATACTCATGAATCACTTAAGTGCTATTTTGTCAGTGAAATGGTAAAAACTGAGCAACATACATTCTAGTGAACAAACTTGTAATATTAAGCATGAATCCTAGTAAACTACACCTAATAAGCATAAATTAGCAAAGAAAAGCAATATTTAAGCACATGAACAGTAATTTGCAAGAGATGAAATATGTGGCTTACAACAGGTTTTCAAGGTGAGAACTGTGAACCAAGGATCAAAACATACCCTAATGTCTCCCATGAAACTTCTAAACCCATTACAATCCAGATTTCACCATAATCCTTGCTTGGTTCTTCATTTTCACCGATTTTTTAATTTAATTTCTATTTTTAGTAATATTTTTGATATTTTAAGTAAAGTTTGTGTACATGCTAACTGAGCTTCCAGAAACCTATAATTAACTTATATTGAGCTTAAGAAACACTAAAACATTACTTTTAACAAGTTTCAAAGTGAAATTGGATTTCAATGAAAAACTATAAAAACTGAATTAGGACTAAAGAACTTAAAATTTATATTAGAGAAAGTTAAAATTACACCGACAATGTTGTTTATAACCCTTTCGAACTGAAAATTACAAATGGAAATGAGATTACTTTAAAAATGACACTCTAAAGCTAAACTACAACTACCTAACTTAACTACTGGTCTTTCTCCTCCATTCTTGACTTATAGCGCTCCTCTCAGACCTCTAAGACTTTCCCACCACATCTGGACCCTTGGATGGGCTTCTTTTGATCCTGGCCGTTTAAAATGGATTTGGCGGGAAAAAGGAGTTTGGCAGGTGGGGGTAACTTGGAAGGATTTGGCAAGCATTAAATGTTGTTTGGATGGTATTGGAGGCTAAGGGACAAGGTATGGGAGTGGTGAGCTAGAGGTGAAGAGGGGGTGGAGTGTGCAGGGGATTATCAGCCAAGTTGGGAGGGGTAGGAGATGAGGTGGAGGTGGTCAAACATTTGGTTTGACTGAGGGAGATAATAAACGGGGTGGTTTTATTTTTGGAGTGGGCTGGAGTATCTGTTGGGCCAGCAAAGGGGATGGGCCAAGGGGGGTTGGATTGGGTGGATTGGATTTGTAGGTTTGTTTGTTTATTTTGTAAAAACCACAAGGACCTTTCATGTAATTCCTGAAAAATATAGGGACTGAATTTGTAATATTCCTATAGTTTACATGAGGTCTATTCTTGCCAAGAATCAATAACCCAAAGATAAAAATTGCAATTTTTCACTTTTGGTCCTTTTAGGGACTAAAACTGCCAACTGATGAAACTTGAGGGACCAAAATGCAATTTCTTCAAACTTTCATTCCAAGGACCAAAATTGACACTTGTGACTTTCCAAGGACCAATGTTGACATCTTCTTCCAAAATATTTCTCCCAGGAACCATTTTTGCCAATTTAGAAACTTTAGGGACCAAAACTGTAAATTCTCAAAACTTTTGAAAATTTTGACCAAAGGACTAAATGTGACAACTTATGATTTCAAAAGGACCTTTGGTGACTTTTCTTTTAAAATAAGTGCTCAGGCACTATTTTTGCCAATTTTTGAAAGTTGGAGGACTGAAACTGCCAATTATGCAAACTTTTTTGCGAATTTTTAAAATTAGTGCTCAGGGGCTATTTTTGCCAATTTCATCTGTTTTTACTCATTTTGCATCTAAAACATATAAAACACAATCCCTCAGATATTTTCAGTATCTTTACCAAGAGCCGTTTGCTCCTGGATTAGTCAGTCCTTATGTCGGTTAGACATTGTGGAGTGATAACCATAAAAATTTTGAAGCTCAAGTGAAAAAATTTTAAAATTTTTGGCCAAAAACAGGGGTACTAGAAGGTAAAATATGATCAAATTCGCTAGAATTCCCCCGACTCTTTGAACGTAAAAGGGCAACATTACATGCTAAATGTGGAAACACCATTTTTCAATTTATATATATATATATATATATATATATATATATATATATATATATATATATATATATATATATATATATGGTAACAAAAGCAGGGGCACTCCCCCACACTTAGGGTAAAAATCCCGTATGCATGCTACTGTTTTTGTTTACCGAGTCGCTAGCTTGACTTGACCCCAAATTCATTGGTTCATGGGGAAGTATCATGTGGAAGAGACAATCTCCATCGGACTTTCATTCAAGATGTTCGGACAAACATTTGAATCATGTGAAAGTTCCACACCGATGAGATATATTCCCGGCTCAAGGTAATGGTAAATGAAAATGCCGGGATCAAAGATAGTGTCTTCATTTCCGAAGGAGTGAAGAATAGGAGAAGTCACGGGATAGATGAAGAAGAGAAAGAAAATCATGACAAACATCATGACTAACTAATCATCACCCACAGGAGAATTCATAGATTCTTCATCATGAATCTCATTGATACGTGGGAATCGCACCAGGTTTTACCTCTCAAGGGATCTCGAGAAGCTTACAACCCCCACTAGGCAGTGTACCTGATCATTGTAGTATAGTATAGTGACAAGTACCGGGGGATTGATCGTTCAACTCAGGAATAGTGTCGCTAGGATTAGAAAGCCTAAAAACTAGGTCTAAAGGTGAGGGGTGATTCTTTTTTGTATTTTTATGTTTTAATGAAAGCAAGTAAAATCTCAGTTTTTAGAAGAGTGGGCGGAATTAGTTGCAAGCCAACTAACCCAATTTATCTAAAGATGCAATCAAAATAAAATAACAAAAATGAAAATAAACTAATTATACTAATATGGTGTGAACAATGATAGGTAAAGTTGTGTTTACTTAGATTTCATTACTCCCTAGATATCTTTTACAGGTTAATCATTTGTTACAATTGCATGGATGACGGGTCATATTCCTTAATACTAGTCGTAGGGCCGTGTACAATATTCCCTAACTCTATAAGATCCTCCTTCACTCCATGTCGAGCCGTTAAAAACTCCTAACATGGGATCACTAGAATTCTCCTACGCATTAAATACAACCAAAAATCGTAGTACACCTCCGATCATGTTTCTTAAGACATTCAAGCAAGTTACCAATGGAAGTTTGCCAGTTTTCTTAAGCCTAACATCAAATACAATCATCCGTAACAATTATAAACAAACAATCAACCCATAATTAACATCTAGGTTTCACTACATCTAAGCAAACACAAAAGAAATCTAGCCTAGCATGTTAAATTGAAGAAAAGCGTAAGATATATACAAGCAACACATAGACATATTGATTGAATTGAAAGAATACTTATCTCAATTAAACATAAGAGGTTTCAAAGGGTAAAAACCCTTGAAAAGTCTGAGAAAATCGTGCTAGGGTTTCTCCAAAGTTACACCCTCTAAGTTCTATCTTAATGAATGAAAATTGGAAAACTATATATAGATTTTACAAGGTGACGGTGTCAAGAAGAAAATTCTGACGCCGTCAACTCGCCGCCCACAAAGAAATCGGACTGCCTAGATCCATTTTTGACGCCGTCATGTGTAATATGATTCTGGGCCGTCACCAACTTTTAAACCGTGACGGCCTTGGGTGACGCCGTCACGTTTTCACTGGGCCGTCACCTCTTCCAACTCTTGTTTTACTCTTGACGCCGTCATTAAGAATTTGGTGACGCCGTCAGGTACTGTTCCCAGCAAGGAAAATGGAGACTTTGCTGTTTTCTTCACTTTTATGCTCCAAAAACATCCAAAATGCCTCATTTTCTGCATTTCACTCCAAAAGTACCTAAAATGACAAAAGGAGTGATTTAGGGCATTATTTGATCAAATAAATCCGAATTCGGGCTTAAATGACCCCTTAAAAGTGGTTCATTTTTCGCCTCATCAAACACCCTTACACTTGAGATTTGCTTGTCCTCAAGCAAATGTGCTTTTATTCTAATCAAAATACAAGTTAGGGGTTATTTAACACTAATATAAAAGTAATTACAACAAATAATCGTTCCACTAAATACCAAAGGCAAGCACGGAGGTCATATACTAGCACCTCACAAATAATGTTTAGATACTCACATCTCTCAGGTGTAATAAAGTAATATCACAAAATGGAAATGGAAAACATCTCTCACTACCTGTCATAGCAAATAGATTACCATAGGCTTGGGAAAGGATCAAACCTCCACAACTTGGCGTAATGTTGGGAAATATGCTATTCAGTGGAAATACATTACCACTGATAGACTTTGAGATTACTACTGCTGAAGAATGCACTAGCAGTGGAAACACATGACAACTGCTAGTACATATCATTACCACTGCTGGAGGATAATTGTTTGAAAACGTGTAGAAGATAAATATAGAATAGATTTTGTGTATATCTTATTCTATTAGTATTATACGTGTCTTGTATAAGAGGACTCCTTGTGCTATAAAAGGAGATCCTAGGTTATGGTTTAACATACGTTTTTCCTAGAGCTTCAAGTTGTAAAACCTAGTGATACTAAGATCACTCGTATTATTGTTCTAATAATATTGGAGCTAAGAGTTTGGTTATACTTTCTGTGTTCATTCATATACAACTCACAATCATACCTTCTAAGTATTGGCAAGTAGATTCTGCATACTTGTTAGTATCATTCAAAGTATCATTATAACACATATCAACAAGTGTGTATTCAGATCCATCAAGTGGTATCAGAGCCAGGCTTTCATACTTTGATTTAGAATACCCAAAAGTTCACTTATAAGATTCAATGGGGACAGAGACCAGTCAGTCCAACATTGCTGCTAAGCTTCCTATGCTTAAGTTGAATGACTATGAGATGTGGAGAATAATGATTGAACAATTCTTCATGGTGCAAGACTATGCACTTTGGGAAATCATTATGTATGGAGATTCCTTTAAACCTGGTACTACCACAGAAACTATTGATGGCAAGGTAGTACAAAAGGTAAATACTGGACCAGTCACATCTGATGAAAGACTTTAGAAGAGGAATGATTTGAAGCCAAGAGGTTTGTTGCTGATGACCCTTCCTAGGGATCAAGTTTTAGCCTTCAATAAGTACAAGACTGCAAAGACCTTATTTGAGGAGATCTGCAATGTTTTTGGTGGTAATGATTCCACTAAGAAGACACAGAAGACCTTGTTGAAACAGACTTATGAAAATTTTGGTTCAACAAGCAATGAATCCATTGACAGCATCTTCACAAGGCTTCAAATGATTATTACTCAACTCACAGTGTTTGGAATTGAGGTGGAAAGGGAAGACCTTAATTTAAAGTTTTTAAGAAGTCTACCTTCTGAGTTTGGTACTATTGTTGTAGTGTGGGAAGACAAGCCAGAATTAGAGACTATGAAGCTAAATGATTTGTACAATAACTTTAAAGTTATTGAACAGAGGTTGAAGAAGGCTGGCAAAATAAGTTCAGGATCAGGGAACTTAGCACTTATATCATCATCTGTTGATGATAGTTTAGATGAAGAAAGTGATAGTGATGATGATGTTGCTAACATTGCTGTTTCCACTGGTAGTGGAGGTGTTACCACTGCAAGTTCTAAAAGGCAGGTTGCAGGTCTTGGAGATTCTACTTTTTATGCCTTTCTTTCAAGTCAAGTTAATGGTTCAATTCTGACACATGACGACTTGGATCAAATTGATGAAGATGACATGGAAGAGATGGATATTAAATGGCAAGTTGCATTGCTAAGTTTAAAGGCAAAGAAGTTTTGGAAGAAGACTGGTAGGAAGATCATCATTAATGGCAATGAAACTGTAGGTTTTGATAAGAAGAAGGTGAAGTGCTACAACTGTCACAAGAAGGGGCACTTTTGCCAGGGAATGCAGGAAACCAAAGAAGCCTGATAATAGGTCAACTTGGTACAAGCAGGACAAGAAGAAAGAGCCTACAACTGAAGATCCAAAGGTGCTTTTGGCCATTGATGAAGTGAGCTATGATTGGAGCTATATGGCTGAGGATGAAGAAGAAGATCCAAAGTCTGCAATGATTGCTACAGAGCTTGCACTTATGGCTTTTTCTGACTCTGAGGTACATATTAATAATGCTTGTTCTAAAACATGTAAGGCTTTAAAAGACTATGAGAAACTTAAAGAGCAATATGATGAAAAATTGCTAGAGTTAAATCAAACAAACTATAACCTAGCAAATCATAAAAGATGTCTTGCTGTTTTAGAAGCACAATTAGAACACTATAGAGCTAATGAATCTAAGTTCAATGATGATATAGCTGTGAATGAGGCTCTTAGGGAAGATTTAGAGAAGATTAAAAGGGCAAATGAGAACATACAGATAACTTGTAATACATTAGATCATCAATCTAAGTGCATTGACAAAATTTGGGAGGCCCAAGTTGTTAATAAAGCCAAATCAGGAGTAGGATACAAATCTGTCCCACCACCCCTAAGAGGTGTTCCATCATCTCCTGGTATTGACTTAGCACATACAGGGTTAGATGAGTTTCAGGAACCAACCATGACCTATGGCCCAAAATTTGTCAAAGAAGTTGCTTGTGAAAGGGTTAAGGTTGAGGTTGATGCATTTGAAAGTGCTAGTGACTCATCTCTTAAAGATGAAAATGTGAATGTTGAGTCTAAAACTAGTGTTCCTGAGAATGTTAAAGTGAAGATTAAAAAGAGTATTCCTGAAGTTGTTAAGGTTGAACAAGAGAAGCCTAGGAAACAAGCTAATCACACTAGGCCCACTACTAGATATGCTGAGATGTACAGAAGCAGGTCATCAACTCCTAGGGGCAACAAAAGGAGTTGGAATCATGTTAAATCTAGACAATTTGGTAGTGACTTTGAGTTTAACAACAAACCTTGTCATATCTGTGGTAGTTTTGAACACCTTCATTATAATTGTAACTATCACTTGGGAAGAAGGGAAGTGTTTAGGAATACCAGGGTGAATGAAACTAAGATCAATATGAACACTCACCCAAATCCACTAAGTAGAATGACTCCCAGGTCTGTTCTATTAAATTCTGGCATCAAATCTCTTTCCACAAATATGAAAATCCAAATACAACTTTTGTTAAATCTGCACAAACAGGGAAAAAGAACTTTTATGAGAAGAAAGTTTACAATAACCTCAAGTGGGCACCTAAAATTTCAAAACCAGCAGTTGCCACTGCTAAGCCAGCAGTTACCACTGCTAGGCCAAAAGTTTCCACTGGTGGTTTTGTAAACAAGAAAACGGTAAATGTGGGAAATGCTGTGAAGGCCTCAGCACGTTTGAAATGGAAACCTAAAGGAATTAACACCTCAGGCAATCCCAATGGTGTATCAATGACCTTTGACAGATATAACTATATTGATACACGAGGCAGATCCAAGTCAGTTGTGGCTTGGGTCTCCAAAAGAAACTAATTTCTTTATTCTGTGTGCAGGGACATTCAAAGCCTAAAGAAGATCAAGGATACTCAGATAGTGGATGTTTGATGAGTGCTCAAACACTCATCATTTTTGGTCAAATCTGAACTACAAAACATACAAAAACACTCAGAAATGCATCAAAATACTAAAAATATTTCAAAATTGTGTTTTATATGTTTTAGATGCAAAATGAGTAAAAACAAATGAAAAACGTACAAAGTTTGCATAATTGGCAGTTTCAGTCTCCCAACTTTCAAAAATTAGCAAAAATAGTCCCTGAGTACTTATTTTAAAAGAAAAGTCACCAAAGGTCATTTTGAAATCATAAGTTGTCATATTTAGTCCTTTGGTGAAAAATCTAAAAAGTTTTGGACATTTACAAGTTTAGTCCATGGAGTTTAAAAATTGGCAGATTTGGTCCCTGGTGAGATATTTTTGAAAGAAAAATCATTTTGGGTCCTTGGGAAATCACAAATATCAATTTTAGTCCTTGGGTGTGAAGTTTGGAGAAATGTCAGTTTTGGTCCCTCAAGTTTGGCAACTTGTCAGATTTGGTCCCTAGGAATTTTGAAAAATGGAAAAATGCAAATTTGGTTCTTGGCATCATTAGTCCTTTGGAGCACTTTGGGAAATCTAAAACATCAGCCCCTAAGTTTTTGCAAATTACAAAAATGGTCCTTGTGATAAAAAAAAAAAAAAAAAAAAAAAAAAAAAAAAAAAAAGCGCAAAACCAATTGGACCCATTTGTTATTTAAAACCAAATCCACAAAATAACAACCTGATCCACACTCCCTTGCCCCAAGCCCAACACCCTTTGGCCCAATCCCGATTTAATATAAACCCCGGTCAAAACATACGGTCAAACCCCCACCCAGGCACTGTTCATCGCCCCTAACCTCACCCTAATTACCAGGGTACTTGTCCCCCCTCCTCTCCTTTTCACCAACCTCACCTCCAACACTCCTCCCTCATTAATACCTCTCACCAATTTCCCCTCCTCATTAATACTCCAACTGCCACACCAAATCCCACTCACCCTGTCCAATTTGGACTTTCCCGCCAAAACTAGAATCAAGGGCCTGGATAAAAAATAAGCCATCCAATGGCTGGAATTGAAGTGGGAAGGTGAGAAGATACCTCCAAGGCCTATTTAAGTCAAAGAAAAAGAAGAAGGAAGCAATTAGGTAGTATAGAATAGTTGTAGTTTAGTTTAACCAAAAGAGTTAATGTAATTTACATTTTTAAGTTGTTAAAATTAGTTCAAAAGGCTTGTACTCAGCTTTCTTAGTGTAATTTCAACTTTATATAACCTTAATTTTAAGTTTTCTGCTATAATTAAGTTATTACTATTTTTATGAAGAATCTTGTTTTTAGTTCCAAAGTGTTACTAGTCTTTGTTTGTTAGTCCATTCAAGCTAGTTTGGTTGTCTATGAAGTTTTTGTAAGTTCTGTAAGCCTTCAATCAGCTTTACTTATATATTTAGAAAAAAAATTCTAAGAATAATAGAGTAAAAATAAAAAAAAAAAATCAGTAGAGAACAAGAAAGAAACAAAGGAGCATGGTGGATGGTGAACCTGCATGGTTTTAGATGCCTCAGGGAGGTGTTAGGATAGATTTGAGGCCTTGGTACCTTAGTTCTCAGACAGGATCACATTGTAAGTCAAAATCTAAATTTCTTGCTTTGCACTGTTTCATTGTTTAATTTATGGGTTGTTTGTTGTTTCCAAGCTTATTGGAAGTAGTTGTGATAAAATGTTGCTCAGTTTACATTAACTGTTCATTAGGTCTCATCATGCTCATGTTGTTTTTACTTAACTGCCATTTCTTAGCATCTTATGAGCTAGTGTCCAATTGTGTTCTAGCCTAGTATATTTGTGGTTTAACAGGTCCATTACATCCTTACATTACTGTGTGCATCAATATCTAAGCTTAAATTAAGCATTTGCTTTGAATTATCATTACAGTCAACAATTAAAGGGGTGTTTGGTTCACACTGCTTGGGTGTGTTCTTGTTGTTATTTGTAGCATTTTCTGGTTCAAATAAGTTTCCTAGGCCTGAGTAAACTCATTTTGACCATCCCTTTGGTCACAATCTTTGAAAAAGTCAAATTTGATCATAAATTCTCCCAACAGCTTATCTGTTGGATTTGTGTGATGGCATAAGCCTTAATTTAGTTTGTAACTTGTTAAATTTGATCAAGTTAGTCCAATGTAGGAGTAATATAACATAATCAGTCAGTTAGGATCATTAGAATCTCAATAAAGTCAAAAATTCAAGTTTCATCAAAAAGTCAAAATTTACTTTGAGCAGAAAAACCAAAAATGGTGGGATTTGTTTAGAATTTTGTATAAGGATTCAAGCCTTGAAACTTTTATGACTTGTAGTATCCCAGCTCAAATTTGAAGTCCTTGCATCCTTTCATTTTTGTATTTTTTTTGTGGGGTCCACACCTCTCCAAACAGACCTACAGGGGAAGGTATCTCCCCTGCACCACCACCACAGCTCTAACACCCTCACTTACAGAGGTCCCACAAACCTCATCAGTGGGTCCCACAAGCTAAATTTTGGTTCTTTCATCCCCCCTCCTGGCCACCTTCAAGGTTTGAGCAATTTTTGAGCTTCAAGCTCACTGGGACCCACCTGAAATCACCCGTCAACCTTGTCCCATTTCTGAGTGGGTTGTTTGGTATTTGGACTAGCTTATTCAACTTTTTAGTTTATCCTGTGGTCTCAGCTTATTGATTTGGCACATTTCAAGTTCACATAACTTATTAACATCTGATTCATGCCTTGTGGGCCCCCCCTAGCAGCTTACATCAGCTTTTGCCCATGACAGTTGACTAAAGTCAACTGTCAAACCTCTAAGCTCCCATTTTGCTTATTTTTAAGTTATAAAAACATTGTTTTTATAAAAGTTGTTTGTTTTTAGTATTAAAATAGTTTTGTAAAAGAAAAATCCACAAAAACTAATTTAATTTCAAGTGATAGTTTCTATTTAATGTAATTTAAATTTTTAATTTTCCTTTTTAGATTTTTATTAAGCACTTGGCATTTTTATATTTTTCTTAATTTCCTTTTATGTTAAAGTATTTTTAGTAATTTTCTCAGATTTTTATATTATCATTTGGTAATTATTAGATTTAATATTAATTTTATTAATAATTAATTAATAATTAAGTTTTAAATAGGAAAATTAGTTTTTATAAGGTAACACCTAGTTTTTATATTTTTCCTAGCTTTTATAAGTTATAAAATAATTTTAGGAATTTTCTTATAATTTATACTGTTCATATTCTAGTTTTTATAATTTAAATAGTTTAATTAGTAATTAATTAATATTTATTTAAATAATTAGTAAAATAGTCTAAATATAATTTTTAGAAACTTTTTATATTTTTTTAGGATTCCTGTAATGGTTAATTTGATTTGTAAAAATTTTCTTAATTTTCTAAGTCTTTTTAGTATTTTTAATAATTTAAATTAGTTTAATTAGATAATTAGTATTAAGTTAGTAATTAATTAATAGAAAATTTACAAAAAGAAAAAAATACATATTTTTAATTTTAAAACTTGTTTTTAGTTATTTTACAATTTTAGAAATTTAATTTTCATTTTTCTAGTGTTAAAATAATATTATATTATATTTAAGTTATTTAAATATTAAATAATTAGTATTTAATAGTATTTAAGTAATATTAAATAAGTAATTAGTGTAAAAATTTATTTTCTTTTTCTAAAAATTTTCTTTCATCCTTTAGTTTGTAAAAAAGTCATTTTCTTTCAGATTTCACTTTTCACTTTTTATTTCGTACGTTCGCGTAAATTTAAATTGAACGTACGCGTTTTTAGGTTTTACACGTTTCTGGTTTTTCTAAATTCATGTATATGTTCATATAGCTTATTTAAGCTATTTCCTTGTAGATTCATTAGTTAAATCAATCTCAAACCCCTTTTCTGTCCAAATTCACCCGATCACAGATTCGTTTGATAACAATTCACACCTCGTCGGGACATAACGACCCGGGGAAACACGATACTCCGCGGAGAGTGATTCTAGGCTGTTTGACTTTGTTGACCATTCGTTGGTCAATATAAGTTGACTGCTTTTGCCTCAATCAAATTTTGACGCCGCTGCCGGGGAGGTTGTGTGCGTATCCAAATGTATTTGAAGATTCGTGAATCGGGATATACACCCATTGTATATTTAACCACCATTGTTCATATTATCTTCTTATTTCCGCAAAACAGTTACCGAAAACTTTTTAAAATCAGTTTTCAACGAACACAAAAAACACAAAAACATTTTCTTTCTTATTTGTACAAAATGTTTATCCAAAAATCCAAAAATATTCACCTTTACCCTCTCACATCTTTGATTCTTCATCCCTACCCCTCTATGAACCTTTGATTCTTTTCTATGTCTCATCCACACCTTCTTATTTGCCAATGGTGTGGTATTCCTTATAATGGTGGCAATTGCCCCAGTTGTGGCATGGTAGAGTCAGGAAACGGGTCTGTCTATAACCAGGATCCCTATTCCTACCATGACACGACTAATTTATTCCATCAGCTACCACACCATGAGACTCAACAGTTTTACTGTTGTGAGTACTGTGGTGGTTCACACTACAGTTCTGATTGTCAATCGGGAAACACGCTTGTCTATGAGCAGTTTCCTGATAACAATTATAACTCTAGCACATACAACCCACAACCACAACAGTTTTACTGTTGTGATTACTGTGGAGGTCCACACTTCAGCTCGGATTGTCAAACGGGAAATCCATATCCTTGTGACAATCTTGACACACCTTATTATGACCAACCTCCACAGTACCAAATGAATCAAGCAATTCTTTCAGAAATTCAAAATGTACTGGAAATACTTGATGAGCTTAAGGGTTTAGTTAAAGACTTTGCCCAAAAAGACACTCATAAAAAATCCATGGAAGAATTGCTAGCTAAAGAGCAGGCTGCTAGAATAAATTCCCAGGATGCCTATGAAAAATCTATTAGGGAATCAATTGCAAAAGAAAAAGCAGCCAAATCTAGCTCTCAGTTCCGTTTTATTCCTGATGACAGTGATGATGAAGATACACTTGATATCCTTCAATTTTATAAAACTTCATCAAGTTCATCAGTTAATATTCCAGCAGTTGAGATTCCATCTCAAACAACTGCTATCACACCCGAGGTTCACACTCACTCTCTAAACATGGGGGATGAGCATCTTAGCACTGTTCCTGATAAGGAATCGGACGAATTCATAAAGTCTAGTGTTGAGATCCTTGTCCCAATCCCAGGAGAGTCACAGGGAACTTTGGATCATATGTGTGATATTCCTTCCCCTCTTGAGTGTCCAAAAGATCAATTTGAGACTTTCTCCGATTGTAGCGAAGATTGTGCATCTTATGGAGACATCGAGTATGTTGAGGCATCAGTTCCCCATTCTGATGTTGATCATCTTCTTGAGGAGTTCGCTGATGAACTCACTCACATCAATCCACTTCCAACGGGAAGCGACGATGATCTCTTTGACTTTGAAGCCGATCTTGGAGAAATTGAAAGTCTCCTATATCATGATCCGTCACTCACTTCTGATCCCAACAGTCCAATAGAGAATGATAATCATTTTGCTCCTGAAGCATTCAATACTACTCTCACCAATCCTCTGTTTGAATTCGAATCTGAATTCACTTTGATTTCTGATAATCCAATCATTGGTATTCGGAATGAGGATAGTGATGAGTCTGTAATGGAACATGAGTTCACAGATTCACATCTTGTGAATAATTCTCTTCATGAGGAGTTCTCCGGTGAACTCACTCATCATATCATGACTCCTCCGGAGTATGATAGCCCGGGGGGAGATGCACTCCAACATGAGAATTCACAAATTCCCACCCTCCCGCCCGGGATGTTTTCAAACCAAATGAGCTTAACCCTTGAAATCCAAATTCAGGCTAATGAGCCTGCTCTCGAGGAAGAAGATCTTATCATGATTTTCATCATGGTTTTCTTCCTTTTCTTCACCTACCGGGTGACTTCTTCTCTTTTTCACTCCTTCGGGAATGAAGATACCATCTTTGATCCCGGCATTTTCATTTACCATTATATTGAGTCGGGATTATATCTCATCGGTGTGGAACTTTCACGTGCTTCAAATGTTTGTCCAAACATCTTGAATGAAAGTCCGATGGAGATTGTTTCTTCCACATCATGCTTCCCCAAGAACAAATGAATTCGGGGTCGAGTCAAGCTAGCGACTCGATAAACAGAAACAGTAGCATCCTTATAGGGTTTTCACCCTAAGTGTGGGGGAGTTACCCCTGCTGTGGTTACAAATAAAGTGAAAAAATGGTGTTTTCACATTTAGATTGTAATGTTGCCCTTTTACGTTCAAAGAGTCGGCATAACAGCCGGGACTTTGAATATTGAGGACAATATTCATTCTAAGTGTGGGGGGGGGGGGGGGGGGGGGTATTCTAGAGAATTTTATTTTATCACATTTTACTATCTAGTACCCCCGTTTTTGGCCAAAATTCCAAAAATTTTAAAAAAAAATTCACTTGTGCTTCAAAATTTTTGTGGTTATCAGTCCGCCATGTCTAAAGGACAAAAGGATTGGCTAATCCAGGAGCAAACGGCTCTTGGTAAAGATATATCAAAACCGTTTACCGCTTGCAATTTGCCCAAAATTGTATGGTATCTCAACTCGCCATATCCCAAAAAGTGAAAGAGTTGGCTAGCTCGCAAGATTATGGCTTGTGGTAAAGGTAGTGGAAAAACCATAATTGGTAATCAGCTCACCAAGATGTTGACTATGTCCATCAAGAGTTGGCTAGTCCAGAAGCAAACGGCTTCTGGTAAAGACAAATCAAATCCGTTTACAGCTGGTGGTTTGCTCAAAATCACATGGTTATCAGGTGGACCATAGTTCTTACTTGAACTAAAATATTTGGCTACACCAGAAGTAATGGCTTTTGGTAAAGAGATTAAAATCCATTAAGTTTTCAAAGCAGTTTATTGCTAGGGACTAGCAATATTTTAGTGTGGGGGATTGATGAGTGCTCAAACACTCATCATTTTTGGTCAAACCTGAACTGCAAAACATACAAAAACACTCAGAAGTGCATCAAAATACTAAAAATATTTCAAAATTGTGTTTTATATGTTTTAGATGCAAAATGAGTAAAAACAAATGAAAAACGTACAAAGTTTGCATAATTGGCAGTTTCAGTCCCCCAACTTTCAAAATTTGGCAAAAATAGTTCGTGAGTACTTATTTTAAAAGAAAAGTCACCAAAGGTCATTTTTAAATCATAAGTTGTCATATTTAGTCCTTTGGTAAAAAATCTAAAAACTTTTGGAAATTTACAAGTTTAGTCCCTGGAGTTTAAAAATTGGCAGATTTGGTCCCAGGTGGGATATTTTTGGAAGAAAAATCATTTTGGGTCCTTGGGAAATCACAAATATCAGTTTTAGTCCTTGGGTGTGAAGTTTGGAGAAATTTCCTTTTTTGGTCCCTCAAATTTGGCAACTTGTCAGATTTGGTCCCTAGGAATTTTGAAAAATGGAAAAATGCAAATTTGGTTCTTGGCATCATTAGTCCTTTGGAGCACTTTGGGAAATCTACAACATCAGCCCCTAAGTTTTTGCAAATTACAAAAATGGTTCTTGTGATAAAAAAAAAAAGAAAAAAAAAAAAAAAAAAAAAAAAAAAAAGCAAAACCAATTGGACCCCTTTGTTATTTCAAACCAAATCCACCAAATAACAACCTGATCCACACTCCCTTGCCCCAAGCCCAACACCCTTTGGCCCAATCCCGATTTAATATAAACCCCGGTCAAAACATACGGTCAAACCCCCACCCAGGCACTATTCATCGCCCCTAACCTCACCCTAATTACCAGGGTACTTGTCCCCCCTCCTCTCCTTTTCACCAACCTCACCTCCAACACTCCTCCCTCATTAATACCTCTCACCAATTTCCCCTCCTCATTAATACTCCAACTGCCACACCAAATCCCACTCACCCTGTCCAATTTGGACTTTCCCGCCAAAACTAGAATCAAGGGCCTGGATAAAAAATAAGCCATCCAATGGCTGGAATTGAAGTGGGAAGGTGAGAAGATACCTCCAAGGCCTATTTAAGTCAAAGAAAAAGAAGAAGGAAGCAATTAGGTAGTATAGAATAGTTGTAGTTTAGTTTAACCAAATGAGTTAATGTAATTTACATTTTTAAGTTGTTAAAATTAGTTCAAAAGGCTTGTACTCAGCTCTCTCAGTGTAATTTCAACTTTATATAACCTTAATTTTAAGTTTTCTGCTAAAATTAAGTTATTACTATTTTTATGAAGAATCTTGTTTTTAGTTCCAAAGTGTTACTAGGCTTTGTTTGTTAATCCATTCAAGCTAGTTTGGTTATCTATGAATTATATGTAAGTTCTAAAAGCCTTCAATCAGCTTTACTTATATATTTAGAAAATACCAAAAGTCTAAGAATAATAGAGTAAAAATAAAAATAAAAAATCAGTAAAGAACAAGAAAGAAACAAAGAAGCATGGTGGATGGTGAACCTGCATGGTTTTAGATGCCTTAGGGAGGTGTTAGGATAGATTTGAGGCCTTGGTACCTTGGTTCTCAGACAGGATCACATTGTAAGTCAAAATCTAAATTTCTTGCTTTGCACTGTTTCATTGTTTAATTTCTGGGTTGTTTGTTGTTTCCAAGCTTATTGGAAGTAGTTGTGCTAAAATGTTGCTCAGTTTACATTAACTGTTCATTAGGTCTCATCATGCTCATGTTGTTTTTACTTAACTGCCATTTCTTAGCATCTTATGTGCTAGTGTCCAATTGTGTTCTAGCCTAGTATATTTGTTGTTTAACTGGTCCATTACATCCTTACATTACTGTGTGCATCAATATCTAAGCTTAAATGAAGCATTTGCTTTGAATTATCATTACAGTCAACAATTAAAGGGGTGTTTGGTTCACACTGCTTGGGTGTGTTCTTGTTTTTATTTGTAGCATTTGCTGGTTCAAATAAGTTTCCTAGGCCTGAGTAAACTCATTTTGACCATCCCTTTGGTCACAATCTCAGAAAAAGTCAAATTTGATCATAAATTCTCCCAACAGCTTATCTGTTGGATTTGTGTGATGGCATAAGCCTTAATTTTGTTTGTAACTTGTTAAAATTGATCAAGTTAGTCCAATGTAGGAGTAATATAACATAATCAGTCAGTTAGGATCATTAGAATCTCAATAAAGTCAAAAATTCAAGTTTCATCAAAAAGTCAAAATTTACTTTGAGCAGAAAAACCAAAAATGGTGGGATTTGTTTAGAATTTTGTATAAGGATTAAAGCCTTGAAACTTTTATGACTTGTAGTATCCCAGCTCAACTTTGAAGTCCTTGCATCCTTTCATTTTTGTGATTTTTTCTGTGGGGTCAACACCTCTCCAAACAGACCTGCAAGGGAAGGATCTCCCCTGCACCACCACCACAGCTCTAACACCCTCACTTGCAGAGGTCCCATAAACCTCATCAGTGGGTCCCACAAGCTAAATTTTGGTTCTTTCATCCCCCCTCCTGGCCACCTTCAAGGTTTGAGCAATTTTTGAGCTTCAAGCTCACTGGGACCCACCTGAAATCACCCATCAACCTTGTCCCATTTCTGAGTGGGTTGTTTGGTATTTGGACTAGCTTATTCAACATTTTATGTTATCCTGTGGTCTCAGCTTATTGATTTGGCACATTTCAAGTTCACATAACTTATTAACATCTGAATCATGCCTTGTGGGCCCCCTAGCTGCTTACATCAGCTTTTACCCATGACAGTTGACTAAAGTCAATTGTCAAACCTCCAAGCTCCCATTTTGCTTATTTTTAAGTTATAAAAAAGTTGTTTTTATAAAAGTTATTTGTTTTTAGTATTAAAATAGTTTTGTAAAAGAAAAATCCACAAAAACTAATTTAATTTCAAGTGATAGTTTCTATTTAATGTAATTTAAATTTTTAATTTTCCTTTTTAGATTTTTATTAAGCACTTGGCATTTTTATATTTTTCTTAATTTCCTTTTATGTTAAAGTAATTTTAGTAATTTTCTCAGATTTTTATATTATAATTTGGTAATTATTAGATTTAATATTAATTTTATTAATAATTAATTAATACGGAGTAATTAAGTTTTAAATAGCAAAATTAGTTTTTATATGGTAACACCTAGTTTTTATATTTTTCATAGCTTTTATAAGTTATAAAATAATTTTAGGAATTTTCTTATAATTTCTACTGTTCATCTTCTAGTTTTTATAATTTAAATAGTTTAATTAGTAATTAATTAATATTTATTTAAATAATTACTAAAATTGTCTAAATATAATTTTTAGAAGCTTTTTATAATTTTTTAGGATTCCTGTAATGGTTAATTAGATTTTTAAAAAAATTCTTAATTTTCTAAGTCTGTTTAGTATTTTTAATAATTTAAATTAGTTTAATTAGATAATTAATATTAAGTTAGTAATTAATTAATAGAAAATTTACAAAAAGACAAAAATACATATTTTTAATTTTAAAACTTGTTTTTAGTTATTTTACAATTTTAGAAATTTAATTTTCATTTTTCTAGTGTTAAAATAATATTAGATTATATTTAAGTTATTTAAATATTACATAATTAGTATTTAATAGTATTTGAGTAATATTAAATAAGTAATTAGTGTAAAATTTTATTTTCTTTTTCTAAAAAATTTCTTTCATCCTTTAGTTTGTAAAAAAGTCATTTTCACCCCCTGTGGGTTTCAGATTTCACTTTTCACTTTTTATTTCGTACGTTCGCGTAAATTTAAATTGAACGTACGCGTTTTTAAGTTTTACACGTTTCTGGTTTTTCTAAATTCATGTATATGTTCATAGAGCTTATTTAAGCTATTTCCTTGTAGATTCATTAGTTAAATCAATCTCAAACCCCTTTTCTGTCCAAATTCACCCTATCACATATCCATTTGATAACAATTCACACCTCGTCGGGACATAACGACCCGGGAAAACACTATACTCCGCGGAGATTGATTGTAGGCTGTTTGACTTTGTTGACCATTCCTTGGTCAATATAATTTGACTGCTTTTGCCTCAATCAATGTTCCAGGCACACGACTGGCAATAAGTCCTATCTTTCAGATTTCAAATCTTATGATGGACAATTTGTCAGCTTTGGAGGAGGAATTGGTGGCAAGGTTTCTGGCAAAGGAATTATCAAGGCTGGAAACTTGGATTTTGAGAATGTGTATTGTGTGAAAGAACTCAAGTATAATCTTTTCAGTGTGTCACAGATGTGTGACAAGAAACACAGAGTTCTATTCACTGAAGATGAATGCTATATCCTTTCAAAGGATTATAAGCTACCTGAAGAAAAAGATGTATTGCTTAAAATCCTTAGAAAAGGAAATCTTTATAGCATTGACATGAAGAAGATTGTGGCTAATGAAGCTGATACTTGCTTAATTGCAAAAGCCATATTGGATGAATCAATGATATGGCATAGAAGACTTGGTCATGTTAACTTCAAGACCATCAACAAGATTGTGAAGGATGGTTTAGTCAGAGGTTTGCCAGAGAAGAGATTTCAAAATGATCAAACATGTGTTGCCTGTCTCAAAGGCAAACAACATAGAGCTTCTTGCAAGACCAAGGCATATAACTCTATTGAGCATCCACTCTACATGCTGCATATGGACTTGTTTGGTCCTACATCAGTGAGTAGCATAAATTTGAAGATGTATTGTCTTGTTGTGACTGATGATTTTAGTAGATTTACATGGGTTTTCTTTCTAAGAACTAAGGATGAGACCACCGGTATCCTTAAGACTTTTATCACTGAAGTTGATAAGAAGATCAAGATCATCAGATGTGACAATGGGACAGAATTCAAGAATAGAGTTATGGATGATTTATGCAGAGACAAGGGTATTTGATGAGTTCTTATTCACGCATCATTTTTAGGCTTTAAAACAGACCAAATACACCAAATATGCCAAGAGAATGTATATTTTTGTATTTGTGTATGTGTAGGTACGGATATGTGAAAAATGAACAAAAACAAGCCAAAAACCGACAAAAACGAGCACGAGATTGGAAAAAGGTAAAAAGCCGAAGCCGAGGAAGAAATTTATCCAAGAAAAGCCCAAAATGACAAAAGTAATCCTTAGAGATTCAGAGAATAACAAAAGAGACTCTTAGTTGAAATATGAAGACCTTTACAATAATGGCCCTCCAAGTTTCAGCAAGTTGTCAACTTTGGTCCTTTGAAGAACTTTGGAAGAAAAGTCAACTCAACTCCTCCAAGTTACAAGATCGTTACGTGTAGTATTTAGTTGCATTTGTAGCGTTTTAATATGTTTTAAGTAGTTTTCTCATGTTTTGTAAAAGTCTAGGGGCTAATTATACAACAAACTCAAAGATTAGAGAAACCCTAGCCCCTAGCCTATAAATAGATCTCATGAGCCTCATTTGAGAGGTTGGTTAGTTTTAGGGTTAGTTTTAGGGTTGTTGAGGGTTGGTCCTCATAGTAGTAGGAGTAGTATAGTTTATTTTTATGAAGTCATTTTTATTTTATTTTCTCTCTCTAGCTTTATCTCTCTAAAAATCTTTAATTTTAGTTGTTAAAATCTTGTTTTTATTAGTGGGATTTAAAGTTTATGATTAAACTAGGTTGTTTAGTAATAAATTTGGTGAAAAACATTAGTTTTTAGGCTTTATTTTGGATCAAAATGATGTTTTGTTATGTTTTTATCGAGTTAGATTTTTAAAATTTTTTACCGAGTTTGATTTTGAAAAAAAAAAAAAAAGGTATCGAGTTAGGATTTTAAAAAATATTATCGAGTTTTAGTTTTTTTTTAGTTAGGGATCTAAATCCAATTTATCGAGTTTCGTTTTCGGTTAGGGACTATTATGCAATTTAAAAAAAAAACTTTCGAGTTAGAATTATTTTTAGTATATCGAGTTTGAGTTTTTTTACCGAGTTTGGTTTTAGTTACCGAGTTTCGTTTTCGACCAGGGATCAAATTGCAAATAAAAATTTCCAGTTTGGTTTTTTTAGTGTTTTCCGAGTTTGTGTTTTTTTATATTTCACCGAGTTTGAGTTTTTTTTTTTTTTTTTTTTTTTTTTTTTTTTTTTTTTTTTTAAGTATTGTTTTTACCAAGTTTCATTTCTTTTGGCGAGTTAGCCAAGATTATCGAGTTAGATAATCATTACCCCATCGTTTATCGAGTGAGGTTCTCTTATGCTTTATGCTAAGGCGAAACTCTGCCGAATTTTATTTTGGCTTATCTATTTTGTTTCTTTTATCGAGTCTTTTTATTTTATCAAGTAACTTTATTTTATTAATATGAGTTTCGAGTAGTATTAGTGTTCGCTTAGTGGCACGAGTTTGTGAGTTAAGTGTGGACATAAAAGAAGATCGTGATTAATAATCATTATGATTATTTAGACTTGTAATTTTATTATTTGAAGGGCAAAAGCCGGAGAATAATCAAATTACAAATCTAGTAATTATTTTCTTTTTAAAGGATTATTTTCAAAATAAACCAACGTTATGAGAAAATAGTCTTGTTTAAGAAAAATAATTCGTCGTCAATCCTTGACCCACACTTGATGAACTTATTCACGTCGCTTAGCAAACATATTGTTTTTAAAAGTCTTTTCCCGTCTTAATTTCTTTTCGCATTTTAAATCTCTTATTGTTTTTAATTGCTATTTTTATTTCCTTTAGAATAAAAAAAAAAAAAAAAAAAAAAAAAAAAAAAAAAAAAAAAAAAACTTTTAAAATTCTCAATTATATTTTCTCATTTGCTTCACAATCACGCGACTCAAGCCGACTCAGTCGCCGTCTTACTTTCGTTGGGACATAACGACCCGGGGAACATACTTTCACGAGTAATTCTTCGGTAATAATATTATACTACTAAAAAAAACTCAAACTCGGTAAACCATGAAATCCAAACTCGATATATAAAAAAAATTCAAACTCGAAAGTTTTGAAACAAACTCAAACTCGATGGAACAAAATTTTCAAACTCGGTAATTGCAATTAAAAGTCCCTAATTGGAAAAACTCAAACTCGATACTAAATCCAAACTCGATAGTATTTATATATATTTTTTTTCTTTTTGAAAATCGGTAAAAACATATCAGATCCAAACTCGATATCTATTTTTTGCAAAACAGTAACTCGATAATCATTTTTTTTTTTTGCATTTTAGTCCTTAAGTAAACAAACGTAACTCGATAACATTTTTTAAATATATAACTCGATATTCTTTTATAAAAGTAAACTCGGTAAAAAAAAAAAATTAAACAATCTAACTCGAAAAATTGTAAGAAAATACCATTTTGATCCAAAATAAAGTCTAAAACTAATATTTTTTTACCAAATTTATTACTAAACAACCTAGTTTAACCATAAACTTTAAATCCCACCAATAAAAACAAGAATTGAACAACTAAAATTAAAGATTTTTAGAGAGATAAAACTAGAGAGAGAAAATAAAATAAAAATGACTTCATAAAAATAAACCTACACTACTCCTACTACTATGAGGACCAACCCTCAACAACCAACCTCTCAAAGTTGGTGTTTAAGGTGTATTTATAAGCTAGGGGCTAGGGCGTCTCTTAACTTTGAGTTTGTTGCATAATTAGCCCCTAGACTTTTACAAAACATGAGAAACTACTTAAAACATATTAAAACGCTACAAATACAACTAAATACTACACGTAACGATCTTGTAACTTGGAGGAATTTAGTTGACTTTTCTTCCAAAGTTCTTCAAAGGACCAAAGTTGACAACTTGCTGAAATTTGGAGGGCCATTATTGTAACGGTCTTCATACTTCAACTAAGAGTCTCTTTTGTTATTCTCTAAATCTCTAAGGATTACTTTTGTCATTTTGGGCTTTTCTTGGATAAATTTCTTCCTCGGCTTCGGCTTTTTACCTTTTTCCAATCTCGTGCTCGTTTTTGTCGGTTTTTGGCTTGTTTTTGTCCATTTTTCACATATCCGTACCTGCACATACACAAATACAAAAACACACATTCTCATGGCATATTTGGTTAGTATTTGGTATATTTGGTCTGATTTAAGGTCTAAAAAAGATGTGTGAATAAGCACACATCAAAATCCCCCAGACTAAGGTATTGCTGTGCCCTTACGCAATGTCATCACCTCACGCTTAAGAGATAAATAATTTCAAAACCTCTCTTTACTGACGTTGTAAAGTAGCAATGACTTTCAAGAGAAATATTAAAATCATTTATTCTCAAAAATGCTCCGTTTTCTGATTTTCAGGAATAACACTACAACTACTCTTTTTGTACTTTTTCATTTATATAGGTGACGGTTTGCTTGACTTTCATTATCAATTCATATCTGTTGATAATTTTCGGGGTCTACGAGTAGAAACACTTCTCATGGAGAAGAAACCATACGGATAAAAATCGTCATCCTTGATTTTTCACAAACTCCCAAACTAAGTGTAAAATCGAGATAATTGTTTATTCAAAAGTTAGATGCTAACACTGCCCACCAAAGTTACTTGTGTATTACCTCTTGTTCCCAGGTCCTAAGTTTTGTATCTCAAGATTTTAATTTGTGAGAAATGAATTGCTTCATATTTTTCTCGTTTTGATATTTGTTAGTCCGATAAGAGCACAAAATTTGAACGCTAAGTAGTTTCCAAACTTTCCCTCGAAAACCTCTGCATACAAAAGTCGGGTCCACATGAAGGTCTCTGATTTAACACGATTTGTAGGGGCTCCCTTTTTATTTACGACCGAGACATACCATGTTTGATACCCGAAACGGAAGCTTTTTATTAGGGAAACCCCCGGAGTCGAAGCTTGGAATTTTTGCATAATCATAAGCACTTTAATAATACTTTGGTCCTTAGTCCTTTATTTCAATTACAACAACGGTTTTGAGCCGTCAAGATGCAAGAGCTTTATTATGACTTTTGGATTTCTATCCGCTGCTTTTTTATAGCTTTGGATTCCTCTGCCTTTTTATTTGGCTTTGGACTATTATTATTGATATTCATAACCATATGCCAAACCCCAAGTCCTACGGTCTTTAATAAGATCACAACATCGGCTGCGAACCGGCAAGATGCAATAGTCTATTTTACCGTAACACTGCCAGTACCCCTATGTGTACCAAACCCTCATATGCAGAAATTTTGTTGGGAACGAGAAAAAATTAAGTATTTCCCAAACCGTATATACTTAATTAATCCTAGAGATCTATTTTATTGGTGTGCAAGCTTGTGGGAACAAGGAGGCCACAAGTACCTCTCGTGGATTTTTTAAATCCCAAGTAATGCGATCCGTGTATAGCACGAAACTTCTAAATAAACTCTATCATTCCTCGATCTCCGCAAATTTAAAATCCTAAGTAATGAGATCCGCGGATGCTTAGCCATAATCTTTTGATTGTTTTGGTTAAGGGAGATGAGCTAGGGCTCAACACGCCCGGTCAAGTCGAAACATTTATTTCTACTCTCACTGGTAGGAAAAATCAAAACAAGGTGTCCAATCTTATTATTCATATCATATATCATATCTTTCTTTTTTTTTTTTCATTCATTTTTTTTTTTTTTTTTTTTTTTTTGAATATAAAGAGGTGACAAAAATTAAAATTTTTGGTTGAAAACGGAGTTGCGTAAGTTAACAGCTCAGACGAAGGTAACAGGTCAAATCGAATTGAAGATTCACCCCCCCCCCCCCCCAGACTAAAGTGAAACATTGTCCTCAATGTTTTAAGGGAAAAGGTAATCCTACGTAAAATCTAAGGCCGTTTATTAAGTATGCCAAGAGATAAACGTTAGTCGATAAGATTTAGGATATGGTGAATTTCCAATAGAGCAGCGAAGAATGAGACTCGAGTGGAGAGAACGACATACCACGAGCACGAGATTCCTCAAACTTCAGGGAAATTCCTGAACATTCATAAACAACCACAAAAACACGAGTTTGGAAAGGGTCGCCCCCCTCACGTCACGTTATTAAAGAAAATAGAAAATTAAGAAGATGAAATGGATAAGCATGGGGTGCCTCCTACGAAGCACTTGTTTTTTATTTTCGAGTCACATGAGCTTGACTCGATCCCTGAATTAATTCGTCCTTGGGGAGAGCAGATGGAACGGACAACCGGCATGACAGATGAAGATGCCGGGATCAAAAACGGTATCCTCACTCCCGGTGGAGTGGAAAAGTGAAGAAATGATGAGATAATCAAAGAACGGGTAAAACACTCGGATGATAAAAGCAAATTCAAGTTCAGAATCATGGGTGGGTAAAATATCAAGCACAGGAACATCATGTTCAGAAATCTCGTCCACCACTTCAAAAATATCTTCATTCATATCTGATTCAAAAACTACATCGGGTGGTTTCGCGGGTGGACGAGAAGAAGGTAAATCGGAAAGAATATCATTCTCGTCATTCTCAATACCCGGTGGTATCGAGTCATCCGTAGCAAGAAATAGATTGACATCCTCTAAAAGAGGGTCACGAGACGGATTATCGGAAATAAGTACAGAGTCGATCTCAAAATAAAAACGCTCATAATCCAGAAGAGAGATATCAGCATGAAAAGTGGGACTGCCACTACTCGTCTCTTCAAATCGAAAAATTTCAAGCTCGGGTAAGAAATCACTATCCATAACGGGGATAGGAGAAAAAGTCGGAGGATCATTTAATGCCTCGATCTTAGAAATAAGAAGATAAACTTTGGATAATTTCTCACGAAGAGCTTCATCTTGGATTTCAGTGTCAACTTCTTCATCATTCTCTTCTTCTAAGCTGACGAGCTCAGAAGGTACTTCATCAACATATTCGATGTTTCCACAAGATATAGAATCGTCTTTGTCAGAATCGGAAAGTATCTCATCATGATCATCAGAGGACTCAGTAATTACTTCATTGCTCTTCGGAGGGAGGGAAGATAACGGTTCTTCATTCAATAACTCTTCAAGGAAACGAATTTCTCCCTCCAGATCAAAATTAGTATCATCAACCATCGTCGAATCGGAATGATTATTAGCAAGACAAGCCTCGATCTCATCTAAAAAGACATCGCTCCTCTCAGTTGGTTCTAGAGAAGGATGGGAAGAGTCGGAAATGAGAGGATCTGAGGATGGATTGGGATTGCCACTCGGAGATGAATCTGAAATTTCAAGAACGTCTTCGTCGACCTTTTTATCAGCATATAAAGCTCGAATATTCTTCATCTGCTCTTCTGCTAATAATTCTGCAATACTCTTTTCTT